>JAQPPZ010016995.1:2450000-3062500 GCA_028583015.1 Wollemia nobilis | reverse complement strand
GTAGCACAAGTGGTATTCGAGGGCTGCGTTAGGACGTTCGCAAAGCACGAGGTCGTGGGTTCAATCCACGCAATCGTCTTTTTGCAAAGGGGAAATTTTTTGTTTGCATCGAAGTCAAGGAGCCATAAGTCAAGGAGCTATAAGTCTTAAGAAAAAGGTGGTGCACCTTATTATCTCATGAGGGAACATAGCCCAAGTGGTAGATGTGCTTTGCCCTAAGGCATTTGGTGAGGCAAGGTTGGGTGTTCGAATCTCGCTAAAAGTTTTTGTTGGGAAGAATAAAAGATATACGCTCAAGGTTTGATAATTCAGAGATTGCATAGTGGAAAAATAAAAGGTGGTTTGTGAGTTATTGAGGGATATATAAGGGATAATAAAATTAAATATTTTATTTTAATTTTGGTGGTTAGAATTTATAAAGTAGGAGTGATAAGGTATGCAAGGAATATTATTTTGTATTTTGAAATAAAGTTACATTGTGATAATTATTTTGAAGTTTGGATATTATAAGGTGTACTTGAGATTTAATATTTCTAAATGGTGAAATAATTTTGAGGGAGATAATTGAGAGAAGGATTTTTGTTATCTAACCATTGAGATTGGCAAAGAGGTTGATTGTGATTGAGATAGGTTTTGAGGTCAAATATCCATCAAACAAAAGGTATGGATATATCATCCTTGTGAGTGAAATATTATTTTGTTGAAATGTTGTGAAGTGCAAGTTGGAGTGAAAAGGTTTATTTGATAAGCATTGTTGGAAATATTTGAGTGAACCTTCATGTGCATTATTAGGTTTTATGAAATATCATGAGTTTCATTATTATGTGAAGTTGAGAACTATCTTGAACTAGGGTTGTTGAAAGATCATGAGTATCATTGTTATGTGAAGTTGATAACTATCTTGAGTTAGGGTTGTTGAAATATCATGAGTATCATTGTTATGTGAAGTTGAGAACTATCTTGAACTAGGGTTGTTAAAAGATCATGAGTATCATTGTTATGTGAAGTTGAGAACTATCTTGAGCTAGGGTTTGTGAGAGATCATGAGTATCATTGTTATGTGAATTTGGAATCATATTGAGTCAAGGTTTGAGTTCCATAATGAGAGTTGTTGGAAGATTTATGAAACACTTTTTTAGGGCTTGTAAGCAAGCTTTGTTTCATTGAGTGATTGGTTGAATAAATTTGGATAAGCATTATTGATTGAACGCATTGGAGTGATAATTCAAGTTATGTGAAACAAATTTTCCTTTATTCTAACTTTATTTGAAGGAGATTTTGAAAGTGATTGAGTGTTTTTATGAGTGTGAAACATATTGAGTCTCAAACATTCTCTATATGTTTCTGAAAGTTAAACAATATTTTGAGTGAAAATTTTTTGTGTGATTGAAGAGGTTTTATGAAAGATATTTAGTTGAGTTTTGTATGCAAGTTTACAATTGATTTGAATAAGCTTTTGTGAAAGCTAGTGGATAGATTTGAGTAAGTCCTAGAGGGGACTTAAGGATATATTTGAGTAAGCTTTTGTGAAAGCTTAAGGACATATTTGTGTGAGCTTTTGTGGAATATTACAATTAGATTTGAGGAAATTCTTGGTGAAGACTTGAGAGTAGATTGAGCAAGTTATAGAGAGAACTTGTGAGAATATTTGAGGTAATTCTTTGAGTAGAATTGAGAGCAGAGTTGATTTATTGATTTGTTCAAACCTTGAGTTAAGTTTTGGGGCAGATATAGCAGAGCTAATTTATGATTGGATCAACCTTTGTGTAAGCATTGAGGACATATTTTGGTGCAGATTTGAGGGTAGATTTGTTCCAGACTAGAGATAGAGATTGAGAAATTTTGTGCTAGATCGAAGGATTGTGTTTAGTGTAGATTTGAGATAGATATTGGGTATATTTGTGCTATATTTAAGGACTATGTTTAGTGCATATTTAATATAGAGATTGAGTAGATTTATGCTAGACCAAAGGACAATGTTTAGTGCAGATTTGAGATAGATATTGAGCAAAGATGAGAGTAACCTTTGTAGGTTATAGAACATAGGATAGTAGTCTCTAGTGGATAGAGATACATTAGCTAATGAAGTGAGGATAGAGGTCTTCTATGGAGAGAGATCCACAAGCTAGTGAAGTGGAGGTAGTAGTCTTCTAGAGGATCACCAGCCAAAATAGAGGAGAAGGAGTTATGTGGATAGATATCCACAAACCAACTGAGGAGATTGGTGTCTCCTGTGGATAGGTATCCACAAACTTGATTAGGGTATTGGTGTCTCCTTTGGACAGAGGTCCATAAAAATTGTAATAGGGAAGGATTCCCAAGATATTTGTTGAGAAAATTTTAGTGAGATTTTCTCCGTGGAGTAGCCCACATTGGGTGAACCACATTAAATTGGTGTCTCTATTGTGTGTGGTGATTTTTGTATTTCTTTGACTACTATTATTTATATTGTCATTGATATATTGGATAATATTTTTTAAGAAAAGAAAAGTAAAAAGTGATCTTATATTGTTCACCCCCCTCTCAGTATAAGCTTGTGTTCTTCATCCATACCTCGTCTCCTATTTTTGCCCAATAATCATTTAATATACCCAAGTAACATCTTGCTTAAAGTTAGCTTTTAATTTAAGGTCTTTTCTAAAGTCAAATTTGAAACATGCATTTAGATAATATAATAATTTAATTAATAATTAGGCCAATCCCCTTAATTAAATTAACATCTAATAATTAGATTAGTTAATCCCTTTAATTAATTTAAACAATAACTTATGCTCACATTTACCACCAAACATGTAGCTTTGAGTATTAATAGTACCTTTTAAACTATCCATATCGTTTGATTAAATCATTTTTCCAAACATACAAATAAACATCCCTATAGCCATTGTACATTAAGCCATGCATTTAGCACCTATTATCCTTAAGTAAAATGTTTTTACAATAACTATAGAATTATCACCTAACTACTAAGGAAGGCTCCTTTGCCCAAGCAAGCTCCTTATCCATGGTATAATTCAACCAATCACAAATCATGAAATGCAACTACATGAGGGTACTTAGTTACCCTAGAGCTATCATAGAATATTTCATCTACCATCATTTCCCTTAGTTTGGTCTCTCATTCTTAGTGGTCAAATTCCTCATCCACCAATGAGAGTACCTGGTCCTATAACCATACATAACATCAAAAATACCATAATCATCATGCATCAAAGACTAAGCATTGAATAATCACACATTAATACATAATCCATGTTATTAATGAGTCTTTCCAAGAAGGTTCAAGATAATAGTCCTCAACATTATCAAACTCAACTAGTTTTAAGATAAGAAAGCCCCAATTCCAAGAGACTTGCTTCAATAGTATTAAATTTCCTAAAAATATCATATAGTTTTGACCATATCTTAATAATATCACTCTCCTCTTTGATGTGGAAAAGCAATTTTGGTTCAATCAGCAAGGAAATTAGTCCCAAAGCTTCTCCTTCACTTTGATAGAAAGTTTTATCATCAAGAAGATTTGCTTTATTATCTTTAAATATGCACCATGGGTTCTTACTTCATAGTAATCCAATCATTTGGGTTGATTAAACACTATAATTTTCCCATTCAGATGAGTAACAAGGGCTTTGTGGTCCATATTACATAATTTAATCCCTAACACTATGTTAGGTCCATGAACTAATGCTACAAGTGCATAAAGCTTAAAAAATCAAACAATTTTAAAAAATAAGCTCAAAATAATTTTATATGCAAAAGGAATGGCCTTTGAAAGTTTTTTTCTAATTAACCCAAAAAAATAAAAATTAAAGCTCCACACCTTAGAAAAAGAAGAGCCAACCACGTGCTTCTACTTGGTGATTTATGATTCACTATTGTAACCCATATTTTTGCTAACTTAGCTCTCATAAACCATGTAACTATGATACTTAGAATTTTTGATTGGAGGATAGCATATACATATATATTTAAAGGTGTTTGTGGAAATAGATAATGCCACATTGGCCACCTAGTCAATCAAGGTTGCCATGTCAACCAAATATTTATCACTTTCTTCTATATTTTATAAAAAAGGGATTTGACCTAGGTTGGCTAGGAGCAAGAGCTTTCATGTAACTAGAATGCCACTTTTCCATTTGTATATGAGAGACATCACATATCTCCTTACACTTCCAAGCCACAATGAATAAAGACAAAAAACTAGTGATAAGAATTGAACACATAATATTTTATTCCTAGCATGCTTCCACTATCTAATGTAGTAGTAGAGAACTTTAGATCTTGAGTACTAATACCTCCATAGAGGATGAATATACCTACCCTTGTGAAGATAAATACAAAAAAACATAGGTTCAAGGTTCAAACCCTTCACCTCCCCTACTCATACACCAATAAAAAGAACCTTTTCTATTACACCAAGCACATTTAATGATGTGAAGTAAATTTAGGCTATTGACTATCAACACCTTTCTCAAAAAATAATACGATACCCCTTGATTTGAACATAAGATGTATCTTTCTCCATGTCTCTATAAAAACCATGTTGGTCATTTGAGCAAGCCTTACAGATAGTAAAGATCATATCATTATCCAACTCTCATTCATGAAGGCATTTGGAACTATAGGCGGTGTGCATTTACATGTTCCTAATTAAAATTTTAAAAATTCCTACCTATTGTAACT
Source organism: Wollemia nobilis (assembly GCA_028583015.1). Taxonomy (NCBI): domain Eukaryota; kingdom Viridiplantae; phylum Streptophyta; class Pinopsida; order Araucariales; family Araucariaceae; genus Wollemia; species Wollemia nobilis. The sequence goes on along the minus strand of JAQPPZ010016995.1, from coordinate 3,057,817 downwards.
TGCTATACAGTAGGTTATTTAAAGTAGATAATAGAAAAAAATAAGGACCAGGAATCCATAAAAGATAGATAAATTATGGAAGGAAAAGTTTTAAAAGAGAGACCTCATTTGGATAAAACTTATGAGTGTTTGTCTTAAAACTTGGAGAAAATTCAAAGGCACCAAGAAGATTTTTTACATGACCAAGTAGCATTGCTCCATGCCTATTCTAGTACCATATTGGGATTCACAATATATTTTAGAAATGAATAGAAGCAAACCATCTTGTCAAATATTATATATAAACCAAAACAAAGGATGAAAAGGATAGAGATATGATGGGCACCCATAGGCACCATAAATAATCACTATATTTGTAGATAATATTACACAACACTCTAATAATAAATTGAGGAGTGTAAGGGGGTATTTATAGCAATACCAAAACCCCAATTACATCATAAATACTAACCTAAGCTTAAAAAAATTGGGCTTACCATTAATTATAAACTATAAAGAGGGTTTAACCATAACAAGGTTAATTTTGGTCCATAGGGCTCACATAATAAAATATTGCAAATAATTAATACATTGTACAACAAAATGCCATTAGGCCTATCCAATACTTCACACAATGTCACCATTAGATATGAACTGGATTATAATTTCAACAAGTATCTACAAAGGGATTGGTGCCTTCTTCCTTCATCCCATAAACATGTAGTAATATTAATACTCTTTTAACATTAAAATAAATATGATAAAATGGTATGCCAATAATACCCTATCCTCAATATTTTGTGTTGTTGTATTGGATGAATAGTGGCCACCTTTATTAAGATATTATCACAACATATTTTATACTCATTTCTCTTTGAAAGTTCTTAGAAGAATGCAAGTGTATCCTTTCAAAACAAAATTTCCTCAAGTATAATATAATTGATACTCTTTTTCTTGAAGCATATTCTTTCTTTAGGTGTCATATTTCTTGGAACATATCATGATTCTATGTATTTTTTAATAGCATGTATCCATTTGGTTTTCCCATGAATATATGTGTTTTTTAGATGTTTTTCTTCTACAATGCAACTTATATATCATAATGAGATCTTGCAATATTTTTGCATAAATTTATTCCCTTACTACTATAGTGAGTTTAATTCTATATCAAACTCCTAGATTTTATTAATCCATCCATCCTTATTTTCTCCCAACTCACCCTATAATGTAGGAGATCTAACATTAGGATGTAATACAAAAATTGTTATTTTGCTTTAAGAAAGTTATTATTTGAACCTTTTGAGGGATTTCATGGTGACAAATACTTACTTCTCAATATATGTATATGTTTTCTCATAATTATGTAGCACTAGTTCATGAAATATATAGGACATTCTTCATATTTATCATCCTTTTGTGTTACAATCATTTCAACGCTTAGATCAATAACAAACATATAGGCTAAAATATTGGAAAAAAATTAGGCTAATCAATATTAGGGCCTTAGTAATTGCATATTGAATACCTTAGAAAACTTGCTTATCCTCACTAGTCCATGTGAAAGTGGCATCCTTCTTGACTACTTTCATTATTAGTCTAATGAATTCTTTGAAATTAGTAATAATATTGACCATCAATTGGATCTAACCTAGGAAGGACTAAGTCCCTTTACTAATAAAGGTAAAGGTAGATCTTGAATATATTTAATGAGGCTAGCATCAATTTTAAGTCCCTCTTTAGAGACCACATGCCTTAACAATTTCCCTTCCTTGACTTAGAAAATACACTTCTTATGATTTAGTGATATTTCATTTTCTCAATGCCATTCAAACATAGCTTCTAGGTACTCTATGTGCTTGATTATATATTTGGAGAATATGGTAAAATAATTTAGGTAAATTAGTATTATGGCATTGATTAAATGTGTAAATGATATCTTTATTACTCTTTGAAATGTATCCCTTACATTTGATAGTCCAAATTGCATCCTCTAGTAATAAAATGTCCCCCATTTGGTGTTGGAACTCACAATATTTTCTAGAAATGAATAAAATCAACACATACACTCAAATATTATACAAAAAGCAAAAAATGATAAAATAAGGGTATAGAGACAAAGATATTTGGTGGTACTTGTAGGCATCATAAATAATTACTATATAATTCATATGATAGATTCACAATACTTTGATTCCAAAATGAGGAGTGGTGGGAGTATTTATACCAATACCAAAACCCCAATTACATAAATGATTTTAATCTAAGTTGACATAACAAGAGGGCTTAAGGTTAATTACAAGTTATAAAGTGGGTTTAACCATAACAAGGTTAATTGTGGCCCATAGAGCTTACATAATAAAATATTATAATAAATTCAATACATTGTATAATGAATTCCCTTAGGCTTATCCAATATTACATAATACAATGTAGGCATTTGCCGTGAATCATATTACACTTTCAACAACCCCATAATATGAACTAAGGGGCTATGGAGAGAAGACATTAGTAACAATAATATATCCTCCCATAAAAAATTCTCTAGTGGACCTCCACATTTTGAGGTAGACTCATTTTTATTCCACCGTTCATATAAAATCTATAGCTGCAAAAATATTTCTTGCACAAGAGTCTCCTTAGTTTGGACTATAGTCATCACTGTAACTATTATACACTCCCACATACATCTAAAAATTATTTCTACTAGGACTTCAAATGAATAAAAGAAGTCAATATTAGAACCTCCTTTAAATATAAGCTCCTTTAATCTTCCATAGTCACATAAGGTATGACTTGGAAGCATAAATTTTCATCTCACAGTATACATCACCTTATTTGAAGACTTCCTTTTACCCTTGGGCCACTTGATTTTAGTAATCAAAATAGGCTTTGCATAAACCTGCTTAAAAGAAGATTTGTAAAAAAAATTTAAGAGTACCTACATAATAAATAGAATAAGTAGATAATGAAATATTATATCTTCATGAATAAGTTGAATTAATCACTTAAATCATAAAGAGGGATTAACTAAAGCACATATTGAATCCATTTTCTAAAAACCTCCAAAAAAATCACAATCTACCACAACTATCACAAAACCATCTACATCTTCCAAAACATAAAGCCAAAGATTTTGATTACATAAAATATTATAAATATACCCTTTCAATATATGACAATAGGGCTTGAGGACTCTTACATATAATCCATCCCTTAACACTAGAATAGATCCATAAATTGATATCATGAATGTGTAGAGCTCAAATAACCATGTGATTTGAAAACAATAAGCTCAAAATGCTTTCGTATGCAAAAGTTATGGCCTCCAAGAGTTTTTCCCAAATAGCCCTCAAAATATAAAAATTAAATGTGATATTCTCACAATGACACTGAGAGGGGGGGTGAATCAGTGTAGCTATTTAAAATTCAAATCTACCACTCTTAAAGCTGAAGCAAAGAGAACTTAAAAATAGATAAAGCAATTATCACAAGAGAGCACACCACAACACACAATGTAACGAGGTTCACCAATTTGGCTACTCCTCAAGAATGACTGCTTGGACTACGGTCCAAATCCAGCCTTTGCAAAACACCAATTTTACAATCTGTTTACCAGCACCCACTGGAAGGAGCACCAACCCCTGATTTATCTGCACCAACAGAAAGGAGCACCAACCCCTATCCAAGCACCAACTTGGATCACAGTTTTGAAAGCTATATCAATGACATACAAATGCCTTCACTTTTACAAGACCCCGACTGGTCTCCAATTTATCAAAACACAGTAAACCCTTACTGCTCTGCTTGTCTCTCTCTTACAACACTCTTCTAACCCTCTTTCGGCAGCACTTTCACACATTCGGCGACAACTTAATTCTCTGCGTGACTGCCCTTTTATAACCCTATTTCTCATTGAGACTCCTCGTCTTCTGTCACTTCTGTAATCCCGCATGCAGTCTATTAACATTCTCTTCTGCCACTTGTCAACTATAACTCCTTCTTTATGTAACTCCTTTTGTATATATATAGAGTGGGCATTTCGTTAAACACGTTACATGCAACATATACCTCTACCATGACTGTTCGTATTCTTTTCTATGCATGCATGCATTTTTTGATTCTATTTATGCGACTGTTCGATTTCTCCTTCTTCGACCGTTCTTAAAATAGCTTGCATGATTTCTATCTATAACTGCACCTGTAACTGTCGCATTGACTCTAGTTAACTCTTCTTATTTTGGCTGCATGCTTTTCTTCTACAACTGCCCCTTTAACTGTTGTTCTACTTCAGTTAACTATCTGTAATCGTGTTGTTGCGACTTGTCACGAAATCGTGACACTTCTGTCTCTTTGTGCTCTTCTCACCTTTTACCCATGAAAACATGACATGTCACGATATCATGACATTTTTTGCCTCCTTGTCCACTTCTTGGCTTGCACCCGTGAAAATGCAACATGTCATGAAATCATGATAGTTTTTGCCTCCTTGTCCTTTTCTCAGCTTGCACCTACGAAAATAGAACATGTCACGAAATCATGACACTCTCGCTGCCTTGAACTCTTCTCTGTCTCTTTCCCATGAAAATAGAACATGTCACGAAATCATGACACTTTCACTGCCTTGAGCTCTTCTCTGTCTCTTGCCCACAAAAATAGAACATGTCATGAAATCGTGACACTTTCGCTTCCTTGCACTCTTCTCTGCTTGCACTAGCGAAAACATGACATGTCATGAAATCATGACATCTTTCACTTCCTTGCACTCTTCTGCACTAAAAAAAAAAAAACATCTTTCTTCGTACACTCTTCTCTGCAAGCACTAGCGAAAACATGACATGTCATGAAATCGTGACATCTTTCGCATCCGTACACTCTTCTTGGCTTGCACCAACGAAAACAAGACATGTCACGAAATCGTGACACATTCGCTTGCCTTACCTTTTCTCTGCCTTTATGTCATGAAATCATGACACTTTAGCTGCCTTGTGCCTTTTCTGTCTTTGGCCCGTGAAAACACATGTCATGAAATCGTGACACATTCGCCTCCGTACACTCTCTCTCCTCTTCGGGTCATGAAAACCCGACATGTCACGAAATCGTGACACTTTTTCTCCTTGGCGCTTTTCTTCCCTTCGAGTCGTGAAAACCCGACATGTCGCGATATCGCGACACTTTTTCTCCTTGGCGCTTTCTCTTCGAACCTGTCGTGAAATCGTGACACTTTTTCGTTCGTACCATCCTCCTTGCAATCTGTCATGAAATCATGACACTTTTCTTTGCGAGCTCCTTCTCCTCGAACATGTCATGAAATCGTGACAGTTTTCTTTGCTTGCGCCTTCTCTCCAAACATGTCATGAAATCATGACAGTTTTCTTTGCTTGCGCCTTCTCTTCAAACATGTCATGAAATCGTGATAGTTTTCTTTGCCTGCGCCTCTTCTTCAAACATGTCACGAAATCATGATAGTTTTTCTACTTGCCTTCTTCTCTGCCAACATGTCATGAAATCATGATAGTTTTTCCACTTGGCTTCTTTGCCTCCAACATGTCACGAAATCATGATAGTTTTTCTAGCGCTTTCTCTCTCTTCCAACATGTCATGAAATCGTGATAGTTTTCCTTGCGCTTTCTCTCTCCTCGGCCATGTCGCGATATCGCGATAGCTTTTCCAACTTTTTCTCTCTCCTCCGATATGTCACGAAATCATGACAATTTTGACAGCATTTTCTCTCTCCTTCGAGATGTCGTGAAATCGTGACAGAAAACATGTCGCGATATCGCGACAGTTTTCTTACTTGTCTTTTTCTTTGATCCTTTGAATCTGGGCCACTTCTGTCTTCTTGGAAATTCACTGTACATGCTCTAACCGACCTCTCGAACTCCTGTCCACTTGCATCAACTGATCTATCTGTCTGTGTTGACAACAATGACAATATTGTTTCGCACCTTGCTCAACAATCTCCCCCTTTGGAATTGTTGGCAACACATGTGCAATTTCTTGTAATTCTTCTCCCCCTTTGACAATAATACCAAAGGGCTGCTGCAGACTCCCCACGAGTCTATGCACAACATTCTCGAGACACACATTGTTATAGTTAGCAAAAATCATGAATATGAGCAAAACTATAAACATAGGCATAAATGCTCCCCCGAGAATGTGATCCCAATTGATAGTCAGTTCTTGGGAAACGTGACCACTCCCAACTTACTCCGAAGGTACTCAAAAACTTCCTTGGGTAATGGTTTTGTGAATATATCTCGCTACTTGCTCTGTAGTTGGAACAAAATCCAATTTGACCTCACCTTCTGCAACTTTATCCTTCAAGAAGTGATATCGGATTGCAATATGTTTGGTTCGAGAATGCATAACCGGATTCTTTGATATGTTAATAGCACTAGTGTTATCACATTTAACTGAAATTGGCTCTTTGAAGTGAATACCAAGATCTTTCAGGGTTTGTCTCATCCATAATATCTATGTACAACATGTTGTTGCTGCAATGTATTCTGCCTCTGCTGTGGATAGAGAGACTGATTCTTGTTTCTTGTTGTGCCAAGCTACCGACCTGTCTCCAAGATAAAATGCTCCTCCACTGGTACTCTTTTCGTCATCAATACATCCTGCCCAATCTGCATCGAATACGCAATAAGAGTGAAGTCCTTACCTTTTGGGTACCACAACCCATACTCCATAGTACCCTTGAGGTACCTAAAAATCCTCTTCACAATTTGTCACATGAGTCTCTTTGGGACTAGCCTAAAATCTTGCTACCATGCATACTGCTTGTAAGATATCTGGTCTGGTAGCTCATCAAATACAATGAGGCTTCCAATCATAGACCCGTACATGGTTTGATCTACATCCGGAGATTTGTCATCCTTGCTCAACTTGCAACTTTGTTGTCATGGGAGTGCTAACGGGTTTACTATCCTCCATTGTGAACTTTTTCAACATTTCTTTCACATATTTAACTTGAGAGATAAAAATGCCCTTTTCACTTTGATTGACTTGCGGTCCGAGGAAATAAGAAAGTTCACCAATCATAGACATCTCAAATTCTTTCTTCATTTTATTTGCTATGTCTCTACAGGACTTATCATGACTTGCTACCAAAAATGATATCATCTACATAAACAACAAGGACAATAAGATGGCCATTCTCTGTTTTGACATACAGATTGTTGTCCACCAAACCTTTCTTGAACCCCTATTGAATAAGATAGTTATCCAGCCTTGCATACCATGCTCTGGGTGCCTGTTTCAAGCCATACAAAGCTTTCTTCAACTTGCAAACAAAGTTGGGATTATCACCTAGTTGGAAACCATCTGGCTGCTCAATGTAAACCTCTTCTTCCAGTTTTCCATTCAAAAATGCTGATTTCACGTCCATTTGATATACTTTGAAATTTTTATGAACTGCTAAGGCCAGAAACATTCTGATTGCCTCTAGTCTAGCTACTGGTGCAAAGGTCTCCTCAAAATCAATACCTTCAACTTGTGCATAGCCTTTATAGACCAGTCTTGCTTTATTCCTTACAACCTGTCCATCTTCGTTCAATTTATTTCAAAAAATCCATTTAGTACCGATTATATTTTTATTTTTCGGCCTTGGTACTAACTCCCAGGTTTTGTTTTTCTCAATCTGATCTAGTTCTTCATTAATTGCCTTCATCCAACTTTCATCTGTGCTTGCTTCAACAATATTTTTGGGCTCAATGCTGGATAATAGAGAGTAGTTCCGTACTACTGCTCTTCTTGTCTGAATACCAACTGTTGGGTCCCCAATAATCTGTTCTCCGGGATGATTTTTCTGCCATTTGCTGTTTTGAATTTCTTGTTTTCTTCTTCTTCTGAGTCAATTCTTAAATCATCTGGGTCAATTTTTTGATTTTCTTCTGTTTCCTTTTCTTCATCTCCTTCAATGACTTCTTCATAAATAGGGTAGTTTTCTTGATAAGTAATTTCTCGTTCTCTACCTTCATCAACTTTAACATCAACACTCTCCACAATTTTCTTTAGCCTCTTGTTGTAACATGTGTAGGCTTTGCTTTTTGTCGAGTAACCAAGAAAAATACCTTCGTCAGCTCTATCTTCAAACTTATCGAGATTATCTTCAGTTCGTTTGATGTAGCACTTGCTCGTCGAACACTTTGAAATATCTTGTTGTTGCCTTTCCGCCAAACCACAGCTCATAAGGTGTTTTGCTTTCATGCGTCCTTAGCATGCACCTATTTTGGATGTAAACCGTAGTATGGACTACCTCTTTCCAAAATCTATCAGCTATTTTGTTCTCGACCAACATTGTCCGTGCCATTTCCTGCACTTGTCTTGTTCTTCCTTTCTACAACACCATTCCGTTGAGGTGTCCTTGCTGCTAAAAACTGTCTTCTGATCCCATATTTTTGACAGTACTCTACAAACTCTTCTGAGATAAACTCTCCTCCTCTGTCTGATCTTAGGCATTTAATTCTTTTTCCAGTTTGATTCTCAACCTATTTTTTAAAAATCTTGAACATCTCAAAGGCATCTGATTTAAGCTTTAAAAATAGTACCCATGTCATCCTGGAGTAGTCATCTATGAACAACATAAAGTATTTGTCACCATTTATGCTTTGTGTTCTCATGGGTCCACACAAATCGAGTATGTATTAGTTCTAAAGGCTTACTTGGTGAAGTATTCCTTTGATTTAAATGTGGCTCTAGTTTGCTTCCCTTTTTGGCATGAAGCACATATGCTATTTACTGGTTTGCCAATGGTGGGTATATCTCTTACTGCCCTTTTTGAACTTATTTTTACCAGATTGTCAAAGCTAATATGACCGAGCCTCTTGTGCCACAGCCAATTTTCATCTTCCTGTCCAATCAAGCACGCTCCTTCTGAAGTTTCTGAGAGAGTATATAGATTTCTAGAAGTGCTCGATCCAGTAGCTATCGACTTCCCACTGTGTGCTTTTCTGACTTCACGACCCTGCTTCTTAAAGATGACTTCATGACCTCTATCACAGATTTGACTTACGCTCAGTAAGTTGTGCTTCAAACCAATCACAAACAGAACTTCTTTGGAATTGATCTTTCCATCACTTATCTTGACTGATCCTTTGCCAACTATCTTGGCTCCATCATTATTTCCAAACTTTACAGAGCCCCCTTCATATTTCTGTAATTTTTCAAATTTTTGTTTATCTCCTGTCATGTGACTGGAGCATCCACTATCCAATATCCATGGTGCAGATTTGTTCTGTGCTTTGAATGTTGTCTGAACAATCAAGGATTCCTTTTCTTCCTTGGGTCGCTCCTTTTCTTTCCACTCTGGTTTGGCTACAGTTTTGGTCACTTGTTTAGACTTTTCTTTGTCAGTAGCCTGTGCATGTTTTTCTGGGAATTTTTTATTTTGCCTTAAATTGTTTGGTTGAGATCTTCTTCCCTGATATCTATTTGTTGCATATGTGCTTCTACAGTTTCTTGCAATGTGTCCAAAGTTATGACAGTTATAGCATTCTACTTGCATAATCCATCAAGGGTGAAAAGACATTTCTACTTGGTGAAATTTCTTTGTCCTATATTATAAATGCGGTCTAAAATCTTATGACCGTAAGCATTGCATTTAAAACAATAACCGGAAAAGGAATGATTGAACCTGGAATTGGTCTTTGCCATTTTGTAGTAGGAGCCACAAATTTTCTTCTCCTTTGATGTGTGACTTTTATGAATCCCTCATTGTCGGCACTCTTCTCGTGCCCTAGCACTTGTTGCTTTCTTTTGCTTGATTCATTTTTCCTTGATCAACCTTGATCTTATCTTCTTTCTTTACTTGTTCTACAGTTATGGCCTTTGATGCACTTGACGATTCTCCTTCGACAAAGCCCAAGCCAAATTTGATGCCTGTAGTCCTCTGACTATTTATAATCTTTTCAAGCTTCGTAGAACTTCCTTCAAGTTTGTGATAGCAACTCAATTTTTGATTCTTTTCTTCTAGCCGCATTCTTAAGACAACAATCTCTTCTTCCAGTTTCTTGCACTCATCTATTTTCATGGTTAATCGCACTTCGAGTTCTTCAGACATTTTCTTAAATTCTTTTGTCTGTACTTTCAAAGTGTTTATTATGTCATTCGCATCCTCAAGCTTTCTTGAGACCTTTTTATTCTTTTTCCTTTCTGTACTCAACTCTTTAAGTGCAGCAACCAACTCTCCTTCCAGATATACTTCAGCCTCATCCTTAATGTTTGTGTCACCTTCCTATTTTTCTTCTGTTTTGTCTTCTTCAAATGCCATGAACAGAGCTTCACCTGTTTCTTCTTCAGAATCTTCACCTGAGCTATCTTCAGAAGAGCTGACATTCTTGGATATGAAACTTTTCTTTTTGAAGTTGCTTTTTCTAAAATTTGGTTTCTTCTTCCAGTCACTTCTTTCTTGGTGTGACCCTTCATCACTTTTGGTTTTCTCATTCATTGGACACTTAGCTGCAAAGTGACCGACCCCTCCACAATTGAAGCACTTAAACGGTAACTTTCCTCTATATTTTCCTTTTCCCTTTGTAAGTTTTCGAACAAAGTTAGCTTCCGTTTCATCCGATGTCTCTTCATCCTCGGATTCTTGTTCAGCTTTTATATTTTTGTGTGCTTTAAAAGCAGCTTCTCTGTCTATGGGCTTAGTTTGTCCTATTCTCATTTCGTATGCGAGTCAAAGAACCATGCATCTCGTCCATGCTAAAATTATTTAGATCTTTAGCCTCTTCTATTGCAGAAACTTTAGAATTAAATCTTTTGTGAAGAGTTCTAAGTACCTTTTTCATGACAACCGCATCTTCGATTTCTTCGCCGAGTCCTCTGATTGCATTAATGATTCCATTGACTCTCGAGCATATAGGCCTTTATGTTCTCATTGTCATTCATTTGTAATGCTTCGAACTGAGCTCGATGCGTTTGCAGCTTGGCTTCCTTGATCTTGCTTGTCTCCTTCATGGATGCTCTTCAGTTTGTCCCACATGTCTTTTGCTGATTTACAGCTCATGATCCTTATCGGTTCACTGTCTACTAGCCCACACATTATGGCATTCTTTGCTTTGGAGTTATTCTCAAACTTTTTCTTCTCAACGAGTATCTGTTGGAGGAGTAGCGGGTACTTGTGTATCCACTTTCTACCGACTCCCAAATGTCGTATCCTAACGCACTCGGATATGTCTGCATCCTGAGTCTCCAGAATGAGTAATTAGTTCCATTGAACAAAGGAGCTTTGTTTGATGAGAATCCTTCACCACCTGCCATTGTGTTCCTTCCAAGATCACCTTAGCTGATTAAGCTTGTTCAGGAACCTTGCTCTGATACCAATTGATATTCTCACAATGACACTGAGAGGGGGGGGTGAATCAGTGTAGCTATTTAAAATTCAAATCTACCACTCTTAAAGCTGAAGCAAAGAGAACTTAAAAATAGATAAAGCAATTATCACAAGAGAGCACACCACAACACACAATGTAACGAGGTTCACCAATTTGGCTACTCCTCAAGAATGACTTGCTTGGACTACGGTCCAAATCCAGCCTTTGCAAAACACCAATTTTACAATATGTTTACCAGCACCCACTGGAAGGAGCACCAACCCCTGATTTATCTGCACCAATAGAAAGGAGCACCAACCCCTATCCAAGCACCAACTTGGATCATAGTTTTGAAAGCTATATCAATGACATACAAATGCCTTCACTTTTACAAGACCCTGACTGGTCTCCAATTTATCAAAACTTAGTAAACACTTACTGCTCTACTTGTCTCTCTCTTACAACACTCTTCTAACCCTCTTTCGGTAGCACTTTCACACATTCGATGGCAACTTAATTCTCTGCATGACTGCCCTTTTATAACCCTATTTCTCATTGAGACTCCTCGTCTTCTGTCACTTCTGTAATCCCGCATGCAGTCTATTAACATTCTCTTCTGCCACTTGTCAACTGTAACTCCTTCTTTATGTAACTCCTTTTGTATATATATAGAGTGGGCATTTCGTTAAACACGTTACATGCAACATATACCTCTACCATGACTGTTCGTATTCTTTTTTGTGCATGCATGCATTTTTTGATTCTATTTATGCGACTGTTCGATTTCTCCTTCTTCGACTGTTCTTAAAATAGCTTGCATGATTTCTATCTGTAACTGCACCTGTAACTATCGCACTGACTCTAGTTAACTCTTCTTATTTTGGCTGCATGCTTTTCTTCTACAACTACCCCTTTAACTGTTGTTCTGCTTTAGTTAACTATCTGTAATCGTGTTGTTGCGACCTATCATGAAATCGTGACACTTCTATCTCTTTGTGCTCTTCTCGCCTTTTACCTATGAAAACATGACATGTCATGATATCATGACATTTTTTGCCTCCTTGTCCACTTCTTGGCTTGCACCCATAAAAATGCAACATGTCACAAAATCGTGATAGTTTTTGCCTCCTTGTCCTTTTCTCAGCTTGCACCTACGAAAATAGAACATGTCATGAAATCGTGACACTCTCGCTGCCTTGAACTCTTCTCTGTCTCTTTCTCTAAAATAGAACATGTCATGAAATCGTGACACTTTCTTCCTTGAGCTCTTCTCTGTCTCTTGCCCGTGAAAATAGAACATGTCACGAAATCGTGACACTTTCGCTTCCTTGCACTCTTCTCTGCTTGCACTAGTAAAAACATGACATGTCATGAAATCATGACATCTTTCGCTTCCTTGCACTCTTCTCTGCTTGCACTAGCGAAAACATGACATGTCATGAAATCGTGACATCTTTCGCTTTCGTACACTCTTCTCTACAAGCACTAGCGAAAACATGACATGTCACGAAATCATGACATCTTTCGCATCCGTACACTCTTCTTGGCTTGCACCAGTGAAAACAAGACATGTCATGAAATCATGACACATTCACTTGCCTTACCTTTTCTCTGCCTTTATGTCATGAAATCGTGACACTTTCGCTGCCTTGTGCCTTTTCTGTCTTTGGCCCGTGAAAACACATGTCATGAAATCGTGACACATTCGCCTCCGTACACTCTCTCTCCTCTTCGGGTCATGAAAACCCGACATGTCATGAAATCGTGACACTTTTTCTCCTTGGCACTTTTCTTCCCGTTGAGTCGTGAAAACCCGACATGTCGCGATATCGCGACACTTTTTCTCCTTGGCGCTTTCTCTTCGAACCTGTCATGAAATCGTGACACTTTTTCGTCCGTACCATCCTCCTTGCAATCTGTCACGAAATCGTGACACTTTTCTTTGCGAGCTCCTTCTCCTCGAACATGTCACGAAATCATGACAGTTTTCTTTGCTTGCGCCTTCTCTCCAAACATGTCATGAAATCGTGACAGTTTTCTTTGCTTGCGCCTTCTCTTCAAACATGTCACGAAATCATGATAGTTTTCTTTCTCCTCTTCTTCAAACATGTCGCGAAATCGTGACAGTTTTTCTACTTGCCTTCTTCTCTGCCAACATGTCACGAAATCATGACAGTTTTTCCACTTGGCTTCTTTGCCTCCAACATGTCACGAAATCATGACAGTTTTTCTAGCGCTTTCTCTCTCTTCCAACATGTCACGAAATCACGACAGTTTTCCTTGCGCTTTCTCTCTCCTCGGCCATGTCGCGATATCGCGACAACTTTTCCAGCTTTTTCTCTCTCCTTCGATATGTCACGAAATCGCGACAATTTTGACAGCATTTTCTCTCTCCTCCGAGATGTCACGAAATCGCGACAGAAAACATGTCGCGATATCGCGATAGTTTTCTTACTTGTCTTTTTCTTTGATCCTTTGAATCTGGGCCACTTCTGTCTTCTTGGAAATTCACTGTACATGCTCTGACTGACCTCTGAACTCCTGTCCACTGCATCAACTGATCTATCTGTCTGTGTTGACAACAATGACAATATTGTTTCTGCACCTTGCTCAACAAAATGCCCAAACCTTAAAGTTGTAGGAGCTAATCTTGACCCCCACTTGGAAATTTTTTATTCGCTACCATACTCCAATCTTGTTTTACCACTTCATAATACTTGTTGTCCTCTGATTGGTTGATTGGGTTTAAATAGTTCAAAATTCTTATTAGGTGCTACAAGAAGGTACCATATTATCCAAAGTCCATTCTTCTTCATTTTATGGTGTTGATGGGATTCAATCCCTAGTCTTCACTAATAAAAACAATGCATTATCTAAGATAGTGAAGCACCACTTAAGACACATAAGTAGCTCCCTTTCCACATATTTGTAGGTCACTACTTCTAAGGCAAAATAAGGCACAAAACATACCAACAAAGGGATTCAAACATAAATCCTTCTCTCTACAACATCTTTAACTACCTTGGTGTAACCAACCAACTAGATATCCTACTCAAGATTCTAAGTCCAAGTCCTTAATTAATCTTTAGATCCCTATATAATACAAAAAATTATTAATGACGAGATTTGACCATTGTTCCATATGCATCTAAGACTCTATTGTCATCATGTCTAGATAGTCTTCCATAATTTAAGTTTGTAGTAAAAATGGTTGTAGGTTTTCCTTTTAATATCTATAACTTTGATCCAAGCCACCTCAAGAATGTATAGATTCAACCCATGTTGCATAGAGAAAATAACCATAACTTCCCTCTTCAAACCATATTTACTCCCTCAATGGATGCACTGAGGAGGGCATATTATCCTTGAAGAAGAACATCTTACCCCAATAGCAAGGTGTTATAGAGAGCATGTATGGGAAGAGGATGAATTATTAATTTAAATATTTCCTACCCTACTTCCTTTTTGTAATGTCATAGACACCTTGAAAACACAACATTAAAACTAATGAATTAAATTTTAAAGGTATACATTGAAGGAGAAGGCACAAATGCTCTAATAGCTTTGAGTGAAAAAATGGCAATCTATAGAATACAAATTTCTCTTTGACTCTTAGGCCAAAAATGCTTGAGAAAATTTTAATAGTAGATCATCCTTTATTCCATAAGAATAATTAAAGGATTTGAATAGTGTTTTTGTATGATCAAGTTAGATAGCTCCATACCTGCTCCAATACCATGTTGGAATTTACAATATTTTGTATAAATAAATAGAAGCAATATATCCACACAAATCATATGTATAAAGTATAAAAGGAAAAAATAAAGGAACTGAGACACAATTTTTTAGGGGTGCTTAAAGTCACCATAAATAATCATTTTTTAATCTATAGATTAGAATCATGACACTTCAATTCTAAAATGAGGAGTGATGGGAGGTATTTATACCAATACCAAAACCCAAAGATATAAATAAATTTCACCTTAGCTAACATAACAAGGAGGATTAAGGTTAGTTAAAACTTATAAATCAGGTTTAACCATAAGAATATTAAGTATGGCCCATAAAGCTTACATAATAAAATATTATAATAAACTCAATAGCTTACAATGAATGCCCTTAGGCATATTCGATATTACATCATACAATATCAGTCTTGGCTATCAATTCGGTCACACTTTCAACATTTGGTTGTGAGGGTTATCTTATATTGATCCTCATTATTTACCTATATTTGGTTATATCTTAAAAAATCATCAAGTAATGACATCTATGACCCTTTAATTTTCTATAGTATCTACTCCATAGATGGTAATAGATAATGGTATTTGATAAAAAATGTATTTAAATTTCTAAATTTGAAACATATATGGACATATTTATTCATTTTCTATATAAGGATCAAATTTGCAACCCATATTGAGTGTCTCATTAGAAATATAATCTATGATTAAAGCGATTTGACATCTCTTTATTCATATCAACCTCTATTTTTAGATTAACAAGTATTTATTTATTTCAACATAACCTAGCCCCAGGATCAAGATCAATTATATTCTATTTATCTTCATATCATAAACATTGATGTATTCACACCCCCATGCAATGACATCATTATACTTTGCACATGGTTCTTTAAATATGTTGGTTTTAATTTATATATTCATTTCCCAACAATTTACTTTTCTTTTTTTAATTTCAATTGGATGGTAGGTAGAAATCTTTACTTTAGTGTTTGGTTTCTTAGCCCTCTCATCTAGGTTAAAGAGGTTTTCTAGGGTGATTAGGCCTTGGGGAAATTAATTTATTTTAGCTAAATTATATCACATTTCTAATCATTTTATCCCTCTATATGTTGGGACTCTCAAATCAAGAATTCACTTATCTATTCATCATTGTTAAACACCTACTAGTCATCCGAGATATCTAGAATTGTTGATCTAAAAATACCCTCTAACTTCTTGGGTTAGTTCCATATATCTATAACTATATAAAACTTTGAACCAATGGATTCTAATTCATTATCACTTTATATCATGATCTCTAGGAACCATCATGATTTCATGTTGTAAAGCTCTCAAGTAAGTCCCATATCTAATGTGTGTATACCTTAAATTATGTTCTTTTTAAAGCACACATTGGTTTTACCTAGTTAAGGGCTAACTCTAAATCACCAAAAATTATCAATTTTTTGATGTTTTCTTTGCTCTTCTTAAACCAACACACAATACCTCATACTCAGTAATGTTATAGGTGAAATTAAAAATTATGCAACATGAGTAACCCACCTATTCACCCACCCTTTGGTTCCATGAACTAAAGTCCTATACTTCTCTATTTATAGATTAAGCCTCATAAAATAGCATTGTCCATGATCCTTTAGGCCCCTAATCCTATTTTATATTCAAGGATGGAGTTCTCCTTGGCTATTTGAACATTAAATAATTTCCTAGCTCCATTTCATCAAATAGTTCACTTAGGTAATTCTCTTATTCTTCTTACAAGATTCTAATTACCATGTCTCTTTAAAAAATAAGATCATCATCATCCAATTGTGAATCTATAAATTCATATAAATCATTCTAGTTGACACTCTCAACTTCATATAGCTTATAGAGAAGATTGTTTTAGGGTGGTTTATTTTTAATCCTTATAATTGTTCCATTCTTGGGCACTTTCATGTGAGTATATTACATAGCTAGGTACTCATATCCATGCTTTCTTATCTATTTTCATGATAATAGAATTCCAAAATCTGCATAAATGCCTACTACAATCACATCCTAAATAACTACAAGCTTTAGATGTTTAGTTATTATCATCACTATATCTTTTAGAATCCTCACTATATTCATCCTTATCTCATCCATTTTTATTTGTTCTCTAGTGGTTTTGGTCTAATGGAGACCTATCTATTTATAGATGATTTTAGGTATGATAGTAATCACTACTCTTAAATCCACTATGTAGTTGTGTAATAAATATCCTTTAATTTTCAAGGTAATGGAGAATGGTGGTGGCTTGCTTATATTTGATTTTCGAGTGTTTAAATTATCATTCATATTCACTTGTATATTTTATAGATCCTTAGTTCTTAAAGTTTTTTATGCAACTAGATTGGATTGGGTCTATTTCTACACAATTTGTTTTACCTTGGCATAGCTTGACTCTTGCTTCTTCAAGGATTATTGCAAGAAATATCTTTGTCCAAGTGAATTTAATACTTCTAACATATTTATTTTTATTGATATTTCCTTAATTCATCTATAATATTAAAATTTGGTTTAGTAACATTGTTTTCACCATGCAAAGTAAACTTTCTCAACTACCTTGTAGTAATAGATTGACCTTAATTCATCAAATGTGATTTAAAAAAAAAAACTAATGCATTTTCTATAACTTATTCCATTCCTGTTGTTTGACTCTATAGTCACATTTTTATCCATGATAAGCTTGTTTGCTTTAGAAATATGTACTTATTGGGTTAATTGTGGTATAGCTCCTCAATAATTATTTTATGGATTATGATGAGTTGATTATACTGGCACTTCATCCTTGAGATGTAATATAGCATGTCTTCTTCTAAATATAGTGATACTTATACCTGACTTAGGCTATTTTTATGGGACTAATAGGATGTTAGAGTTTCTCTTCTATTGCTTTTATTTTATACCATATAACAACTCCCTATTGTTGGTTTGCTAACAACGTATGTTCTTTAAAAGAAAAATCATCATCTTCAAGTATTTTAAAATTTATAAAATCTATGTTATTTGTATTGGATATTGATTAAATTGAATATCATGCTATCACTAACTGATTTATCACAAGTCGTTGATTTACTAGTTGATTTATCATCGATGGATGAATTGTCATATATTGACCTACCATTGTTGGATGGTGTGCTTAGCATTGTTGATTATAAATAAATATTTGAGCATTATGGATAGATATTGAAAACTCTATCAAATTATATCTAATTTTATAGATAAAGCATCATAGTGTGTTTATCTCATAGTTAACATTCATCGTATTTTTTTCACTTAATTGTTTTCTTGATTACCAAACTAGGAAGGAAATTGATCTTTGGTGAGGTATAGGATATTTATTTGTTGTTATTTCCTTGTTAATTGTCATTTTTTGTTTTGTCTTGATTTTTATCCATAGGTTAGCCATAATTCTCATGACCTTAGTTATTCATTCACACTTTTTAATGCATAACTCTCCACTTCTCCAAGTTGTTGTATAGTTTGATCTTGGCATGCTATAATAATGGCCATGTTAAATGGATATGGTTGGGTATGTAGCATTGGAATATATGGTTATAATTTTATGGTACTCAATGCACTCTAACCCATAGATTTTACTATATAAGGAGTACTAAACTAAGGATACAGTGGTGTATTAGATTGTAATAGAGTAACTCGAGGAGCTATAAATGGTATATTCTAGTAGGTTTGTGCCACTGGTACTATACATTTGAAATTGATATAATAAATGGTAGAGGATATTACATCTATTGAATTTGGGGTTGTTCCACGTGTTACATAATCCATTGGGGGTGTAAGTGGTAACTTGCCCACTTGAAATCAGCACATCCATAGTTTACTTCTTCAAATGCCCAGATAGCATAACATGGTTGGGATTTTGAACCATAATAGCCAAATTAAATTATGGTCCCCTTGTACAGTACACTAATATTGGGTCATCTATTTTCCTAATATTAGAGGTATAAATTATAAAGTCCTCATGAATTTCATACACAATCATGAATATTCTTATTTGGGTACCATTGAATAGAATTTACTTGAAATAATACCAAATATGTGTTCCTAGGAATACTAAACATATTCATGAAAGGCTTAACAATTGAGGCTCAATTAGTGACTAAATTGTCTAGTAGGCTCCTAATATAGAGAAACAAAACTATTTTTTTATTCATATGTTGAATTATATATAGGCGTGTGATATGTCAAAATTGCAATAGATATAATATCATTCAGATCTCAAGGGCAATACAAAATAGAATACGATAACAACCTATAACCAAATGGTTATGTTAAGATACTTAAGAAGATAACTTAAGCTATCATCTAGAAATTGATCTAATAAACCATCTTTAGAAATACAATGTGAGATTTTGTAGTCTCACGTGTTACATGGGTGAGAGAAAAATAAAAATAAAATAATCCTAAGCCTAACAAATGTGATTACATCATATATTTGCCTCATCATTCCTCCCCATAATAGAAGAATTGGACTCCAATGATTTCAAGAGAGAAGGAAAATCTTGAGATATCTAGTGGTGATATATCCAACATGCCTAATGTAGAAGTTGACCTCATTATACAATAAGGTAAAAATTGGAGGAACCATGGTAGGTCTAGTGAGTCTTCATGTCAAAAACACAGTCCGAATCTAACAAAATTTGAAAATCAAGTATCACATAAGTTGGATGATTGATGACAAGTTTGGTCTCTAATGTAGATTCATGGTTTGGCTTTAGAAGATCAACATTGATGATGTTATATTTTCCAAGATATGTTGGAAGATCAAGGAGAAAGGTATTTGTTGACACTCGTTGAAGAATAGTTTAAGGCCCATAGTGAATAGGTTTGATTTTATTATGTGCCTTTTTTTAAAATGACACTTGTCCAAATAAATCAAAATTCTATCTCCAACATAGAAATGATGAGGAATTTGATGATGATGCATGGCCTATTTTTGTTGTTATTGAGTCTTTTGTAAAATTTGAACCACCTCGAACTAAAGACTCTATAAGTGCTAAATGAATGAGTGTGCCTTATCTTGCTCTTTCTAGATTTGCATGGTAACTAGAGAAGGTAAAGATAAGGGCAACTCATAAGGAGCCAAAGGATGGAAGCCAGGACATACTTCAAAAGGTGATTCTCCTATGGAGGAGTGAACTACCCTATTATATGCATGTTCTATGTGTATTAGGCTCAAATACCACTTAGTTGGAGAATTATAGTGATATATTCTCAAACTTTGCACAAGGGTGTGGTTCACCACTTTAGTATGACCATCTGGCTAAGGATGAAAGGATGCAAACAACTTAAGAGAAACTCCTAAAATATTCCACAAGGAGTGCTAAAAGTGACCCATAAAGTGGGAATCATAGTCAGATACAATGTTGATAGGTAGACCAAAGGAGTGCCATATAGATTCAAAGAAGAGGTGGGTTAATTCAAGCATATAACTTGTCTTTCATCATGGAATAAACTTAGCCATCTTGTTGAATTTATCTACACCCACAAAAATGTAATCATGTTATTGTATTATCATTGGAAAACCACCAACCAAGTCCTTGGAAATGCTTTCCCAAGGATGAGAAGGAATGAGCAAAGGAACACTTAAGCCCAATTTCTTTTTGGTTGGTTTAAAGTAGAAATAGACACCACACTACCTTATAAATATTATAATATCTTATTGAATGTGAGGCTAGTAAAATAAGCACTACAAATGGTGAAGTGTTTTGTGATTGCCTAAGTGTCCACCATAAAGTGTAGAATGTGCCTCCTTGAGAAGATACAACCTATGCTCATATGGGATACAATTTTTATCCAACCTTTCCTTAGTATAGAAATCCTATAAAGGACTTAGATTGGAAGAGGTAGAAGGCAAAATGTGTTGGTAAACTTGTCCAAAATCTAGATCATAGGCATATTGTGTCGGCCAAGTATGGAAACCCATGTGTGAAGTAATTAAAATAGTCAAGGAATGAGTTGCTATAGGTGACTCAAACAATTTAATACTATTTATTATTTCTATTGTTGTACTTTATTAACAAGTGAAACTACTATAAATATTATGCCCACTTCATGTGACAAGCTTCTTTTATTTTATTTTGTTATTGAAGAAACTTAAGGGGCAAGTGACTAGTGTGAACAATAGTTTCCTTGCCAATAAGGTAGTGTATCCAATACTTGATATCTTACTCCAAATCATACAACTCCTTGTCATACATAGAATAATTCTATTTTGTACCTAAAAAAATTTCAAAGTGATAGGCCACTAGATGGGTATTTTTCTTCAATATACCACCAAAAGTAAACTGAGGCATTTATTTCAATCTCAAATGGTTGTGAGATATCTAGAAGGACAAGAATAGGTGTTTAACATAGTTTTTATTTCAATGTATCAAAGGAACAAGCATGGTCCTCTATATATAAAACATAACTTTAGCTTTTATCAAGTGGTACAAGGGAGAGGCAATAGTGGAATAGAAATTTAAAATCCCAAAGAAACTCTATAATTCAATGATGGTAAATGAACTTGGCCATTTGAATAAGACTTATACTTTGGTTGGTTCCACTTGAACATGCTTGTTGATAACAAATCCAAGGTAATAAATTGTGATTTTTGTAAAAGAGCACTTGGAAGGTTGGCATAAAATTGATTCTTTTGAAGAGTGCAAAATACCTACTCTAGATGCTCAAGGTGAACCTTCCAAGTGGGAGAATATACAATGATATCATCAAAATAGATAATCACAAATTTTTCCAATTTATCTCTAAAAACTTCATTCATAAATATCATGAAGGTGGAAGGAGACCAAAGAGAATTACAAGTCATTCAAAGAGGCCCATATTGGTCTTGAATGTAGTCTTTCATGTATCCTCTACTTACACCCTAACTTGATGATATCCACTTTTAAGATCTATCTTGGAGAAAAACTTTGCACCTTGAAGTTGATCCAAGAGATCATCAATACATGGAAGTGGATAGCAATTTTTTGTTATAATTTTGTTCATTGCCCTGTAATTAAAAGTCTCAAATTTTCATCCTTCTTGAGCACAAGAAGAATTGGTGATGCACAAGGGGATGTACTTGGCTTAATGAATCCTTTGTACAAGTCTTAGATTTATCTTTTAATTTCATCATTTTGAAGTACTAATTATCTATACATTGGGGCATTATGAAGAGGAGCAACAAAAATAATCTCAATTTTATGGTTGATGGTTCGAATAGGAGGAATTATTGTAGGTTCTTAAAATACACGAGAGTAATATCATAGCATATTATCTATTGAAGTGTACTAAGAATAATTAATGACTTGTGATTTTGGTTATGCATTTTGTGGCATAAAAATTAATGCCAATTATTATGCTTGATTGACAACCTTGCATGCTTGTTTGTAGTTGAGTAACAAATTTACGGTGTGCTTAGTGTATTTGATTGGATATGATTTTTTGTCTAGTTGTAAAGTGTGTGTGTTGTTGAATACATCATAGTGAGCTTTCTTGTTATATCGATAAGGTTTCCCAAGCAATAATCCATAATTATCCATAGGGGTCACATCATAAGTGACCTTATCCAAAATTGAAGCTAATAGCAGATGATATAGTGTAGGTGTGTGTGATGTTTGATGTAGTTCCACTATTGTTCCATCAAGTGGATATGAATGAGGATGTGGGTCCATTGTCAAAATTAATTTTTTGGCAATGAACCTTGTAATCAATTTTTTGTGAGTCATTATCGATTATATAATCTGCAAAGAAATCATGTGTGAGTTAAGCATGCATGATGAACAAATTGTCATGGTCACTTTTTGTTGAATGGTGATTCTTTAAGGTGACTTTATTAAGTCTATATTTTAACTCATTATAAGTTGTATCCTCTTCTCAAGTCTTGATGAGACCATTCTTTGTGTCCTCATCTTAAGATTTTGTAATCAAAGTTTAATGGTTTTTTAGCCAGATTAAATCATAGGTCCCACTATCTAGGATCTTAACCAAACTCAATATTGGAGCATCCAATATCTCTAGTAAACATCAATGAATACAATATTCATGAAATAATAATATCAGCCAACAATATGCTCAATATTATTGATGAGTCAAATATAAAATATCCCTAGTATATTTTTTCTTGATACAATTCTCAATACAATGCATGGAGCTTTGTCTTCATAATATAACCTTACAAGTAACCTTTCAATACTTGACTATTTCTCTCCTCACATATCCGGGAGATCCATATTTTTATATTCCTCACATAAGACAAACCTCTCATGTCTCTTGAATTTACATCTTCACTTGTATACTTGCCACCTACACACATGACTCTTGACTTTCTACACACTTGCACACTTTATTACATAACATTTGGACTCATCTCACACATTGAAGTGTACTTTAGGGTAAATAAAAATTACATACCCTAATATAATAACTCACACTATAATCTAATATTTACAATAGTACAAATGTACCATGGGGTACTTTCACATAGTCTCAAATAATGTAATATCTTTAAAAAGGATTTTTTCTTTAACTTGAAATATTCAAACTTGTCATGTCCTTTCTATTTATAATAGTTACATAACTTTTGAGATTTTACATTTGAAGAAGAAGAAGGAGAAGGTTTGTGAGAAGAACAGGAAAAGGAATAAGAGGAAGAAGAAAAATAGAAAGAAGTATATATTTTCACCTTTGTCACTTATTTTTGCTAATTTGGAGACTTGGAAACTCCCGTAGATTTTTACTGTCATGATCCCCTTGATTAAGAAGCAATATTTTTCTTCGTATGTTGAGATTTATTGTAAACCACAGCAAGTGTCATAAATGATATATATTTCAACTCTCGAAACAATTGCTCATATAATCCACATTTGAATTTGATAATGAGAGTAGTAGCCAAGTCATGTATGCCAAGTAGTACCCATAATCTAATAAATTGATAAATATAGCCTTGTACAAATATACGGATTCCTTGTCTCAAGTGAATTCAATTGATGACTAGATCCTCTTCATAGTTTGAAGGATAAGATGTTTCCCTCTTTGACAAGTTGTTCCCAAGTGTAAAGGGGATTTTGGGTAGTTTGGAATTTAGTAACTAAGAATTTAGCCACTTCAAAAAAATTTAATTTGGAATAGGTAACTATCTCTTATTGAATAATTTAACTATATACAAACCAAGTTTCCATATCTAGGATCCAACTATTGAGGACATCAAGATCCTTAGAGCCATCATAAATTTTGACCTCATATTTATCTTTGGAGTGAGTGTCATTGTAATAGGTTTTGACATAAAGAGGAGAGGTTTGAACACTAATTTCATTGATCTTGTTAGTCAAGGCACTAATTGCATTATCTTACTTAGCCATAGTTTCAACCAAATTAATATCCTTGGTAGAGTGAGTGAAAGCTAGTTTTAAAAATACCCAAGTTGACCAAAATATTTACAAAATGGGATGGATTTTGTAGTTCCAAGTAATTACAATTATGTGGCTTAACTATGCTTATGCATACAAAATTACTTTATAAAATTCATACACAATTTTTCAAATACAAATATAGTAAATTATGCATGAAATAAAATTGAGGTTTTTGAAAATTTTATGCACAATTTCATAATATTAATTAATTGATTAATTAATGATGCATGAATTGAATCGCTCCTTTTAATATTATACATTTTTCAATCGTTCATTTGATATGAATAATTTTGACAATTTTCCATGCTCATGCAGGATATCTCACAAACTGGTTGTCTCTAGGGCACACCATATATTATCTTTGATGTATACCCATAAAGCCTCAGTTTGAGATTCTTTATCATGTCATTTTCCACATGGAGAGATGCATGTGGTCACCTTAAGAGTGCACTATAGGGAGATGAACATGGCCACCATAATAGCTTGAGAGATCATAAAAATCCTATGTCAACTAAGTGTAGCCATCATCTGTGCTATTGGCATATGCATGGGAATATCCACTGCATTAGAAAATGCTAGATATTGATAGTGAAGCTCAAATATAAAAAGTGCATGGTCTACTAGTTAACAAATAGCTATAAGCAAAGGTTGGTCTATGTTGCTCAAGTAGACAAGGGTTAAGTAGTGATCGTGACTTTCGATCATAGGTAGCTTTCAACTTAAAATGGCTTGAATGGCAACATAAAATGCCACATAGTGTAGTCCGTATGCATGCATTCTAAACCTTCCAAAAAAACATGTTCAATGTGTGATGTAGTTAGATGGGATTTATTTTTCGTCTCATTCATTAGGAGAACTTGCTAAATAAATGCATCAAAATTATGAGAATCAAATGCAAAAGATAATAACATGTAAAATTTTATGAATCAGGGTTGTAAAGTAAGGATGGTGTGAAAAGGTATCATATTTTTCCATGTAGCAGGTACATGTAGAGGGATGATGTGGATGTTGTATCCTCTAACCTCAAACATAGCCTCAAGTGGATGTAATGGGCATATGTAGGATGTCAAGGAAATATCCATAAAGTTATTATGAGAACAACTTAACCAAATTGTAGTATATGTCCAAAATTATATGCTTAAAAATAGATGACCTCATGTTTAGAGGTTATTAAGGAAGGTCAACTTGAATATATCTATGAATCATAGCAACAAGACATCAACATGAGTAACATGGCTTTGAATAGATCTAAGAGAGAAGACAGAGCTCAATCCAAGTGTGTAATGGTTGGAATACATAGAGTGGAAAGTAAAGAATCCAACATGCACCTTGTAAGAAAACTAAACCAAATCAAGGATAAAAGATAGCAACCCAAATCCTTGATCTAACTTGCTTTGATACCAACTTGGAATACATAGAGTGGAATGTAAAGAATCCAACATGCACCTTGTAAGTAAACTAAACCAAATCGAGGATAAAAAATAGAAACTTGAATCCTTGATTTAACTTGCTCTTATACCAACTGATATGGAGCAACAAAGATGTTTTATTTATATGCTTAAGTATATATAGGCATATGACATGCCAAAATTGCAATAGACATAATATCATCCAATACAAAATGGAATGCATAATATCAAAATGGAATGCATGATAACAACGTGTAACTAAAATAAATTAAATGGTTATATTAAGCTACCTACATAGCTAACTTAAGTTATCATCTAGAAACTAATCTAACAAACTATCTCTAGAAATCCAACGTGAGATTTTGGAGTCTCATGTGTTACATAGGTGAGACAAAAATAAGACTAAAATAATCCTAAGCCTAACAATTGTAATTACATTATATGATTTCTTCATCATCTATTTTATCATACAACTACTTTATCCCTTAGTGAAATTATTGGTAACTACACCATAAAATATTCTTCTTGGATTCAATGGATTGACTTTAGAGTTGGTAGTTTATTAAGATAATCTAATACAATAGTACTATCATTATCATTGAAGGTGGGGAGGGATTTTATCATAGTAGTTAAAATTGGGAACTAAACCATCATATTCAATGGTCCTTAATATGCCCAATGGGATTTGATTTTTGGCCTTACTTGCATTTGAATTTTATAAAATCAAGGGTTCTTGTTCATACAATATTTACTAGCCTTACTGCACTTGATACAGTGGTATAATTATATATATTTATTTCTAAAAAATATAGCTAACCATTTATTGATGGGATGCAACTTTAGGATTTTGGGAAATCATTTATTATTGTGGTTGTTGCATATTTAGGATAGATTGTTGGTTATGTACAAGTTGCTAGCTAGAGTATACATGTGAATTGTATGAAACCAAATGATTTTGCATAGTATTTAGATTTTATGTCTCTATTGTGTTTGTCCAAAAATATGATTTGAAAGGGTGTACAAGCCTTAAATCATAGGTTGAATTTGTACACCTTATGGACCTGGATGTTTATACACTTTGTACACATTGGACAATAAATAGAAATTGGTGTACCAAGCAATTTTTATACCTTGTAGTATGATATCAATATACAATTTTGTTATCCCTGGACAACACGTCTCCATTTTGCACTCTAAACAGACCCCCATTTTCTTGCATGCTAGAGTTAATTTTATATAATTTTTTTGTGGACCTTTAAGGTTGTGAAAATTAGTGAGCTCATGTTTATAAAATTTTAAGTTTTTTTTTTTTTTTTTTTGGTGTTTTCAGTGGGATCTAGATTTTGCAGATTTTTGGGTTTCAATTTTATGTTCATCCTAAAAAAACCAGAGAAAAAAAACAATTTCTAACATTTGGGTGTGTTTTGAGTCTTCTTTAGTCTTTGAAAATTTTCTTTTTTTAGAATTTCAAAATTTTGAAGTTTTTGGCAAGATGCATTTTTACCAAATCCCGAAACCTCGAAATCTTGAAATTCCAAAATCCCGTTCAAAGACTATTTGAAACCCATAGTAATTTATTAAATGATATTTTTGAAATCCTAAAAAACCTCAAAATCCTAAAATTCCAAAATATCATTCAAATACTATTTGAAAATAAAATTAATTTATTAAATGATATTTTCTTGCACAAATTGACTTTTTTTTATTTGCTTTTTGACAGGTAATCCTTCAGAGACCATAACTTTTCATTAAGAACTCTGATTGATCTCAAACTGGACATGTTGGAAAGCTTATGACGAGCTCTACTCAACCCCAACTAGATTTAAAATTAAATATGCATACTTTTTTGCAAAATTGTTTGAATGGGTACGACTTTTATCTTCCACCGTCCAAGGACCTAATAGTTGAAAAATACTTGGATATTACCTTTCCACATAGAATACATGATTTAATGAGCTGAAATAATCTATGTCATTGTAATCATGTGAAGACTACAAAAAAGACTTCAATTCTAAATTATTATTTTGATGGAAGTTTGAACTTTGAAAATTGAGGTAAAATTGTTTTCCTCAACTTATAAAATAAACTTTCACTCATTTGTAAAAGGGGGTTCCAAATTGTTTTTGTAAAATTTCAAAAACTTGATAGCAACATTATATTAGCTTTATTTTTTGGCATTTTTTCTGAGTTCCCTAAATTTTATGCTACAAATATATGAAATATATTTTCATGAATAAAGATAGTTGTTGAATATCTTGGGGTGATAGCAGTTTATACGTGTATATTGTTGTTGTAATTACATTTTTTTGCAATTGTCCCTCTCTCCAACTGTGTGAATACTGCCTGCTTGGAGGTATTTTTTTGCTCAAATTTCTCTATTACATGTTGTAGTGATCTCAGTGGAACTAGGTTATTTCTTCCTAACCTTATCCTTTTTTAATTTTCTTTGCTCCTTCTAGTTAGACTAGTGTTAGAGTAGGATTTATCTTTATGTTATAGTTAGTTTGCTCTTGGAATTTTTTTATTTTGTGCAGATTTTTGGATGCTTTATGAAACCATATATAATTTGTATTGAATGTTGCTACAAAGCCCCCAAAAAAAAACTTGTGTATCACCAACATAGCCCCCTTCAAGTGAAGCCTATGCAGTTGATACCCAACCTACCTGAACCTTGGAGGAAATATCTTTCTTTTTTAATATGGAACATCCGTAGTGTGTGTGTATGTGTTCCACCTATTGGAAAGCATGTAAAAATGTGGGTCAATTGAACTGGAACTAGAAGGAGAGCCTAGCCACATTCTTTCACATTAGATCTAACTTTTTAAACTACATCCAAACTGGAACCAAGAAGGATTCTTGGCTAGTCAATATCAGTAGAAGGATAATTTGAGTTGTTATCCCTCACCCATCATAGAAAAACTAAATATGATAAGGGAAAACAAAAATTTAGACCTTCTCAATTTGTAACTTTTTCACCAAGAAATTCCTTAGCTCTCATCTTACCTACCCCTTTGTAAAAGCAAGCAATGGCTCACCAACCAAATTGGCTCATGGTCCCTGGCCCATTAGATATTGTTGGAGTAGCACATGATATTCCAAAGAATATTGAAAAACACTTGAAAAACACTTGCCAAAGTATAAGCACGGTGGTACTCGATCTATAGAAGAGCACATCCAAGCATATAAGGATGCCTTAATGAGGTTTCAAATTCAACATGAGGACCACATGTTTCCTAATACTTTAGATAAAGATTCATACTACTGGTATATTAATCTACCTACTCATTCTATTCATTCTTGGTTGGGGTTAGAAGAAGCTTTTATGAAGCACTTTAGGTTAATCATTGATCTTGTTATCTTGTACCATAAGTTTGCCACTTGCAAAAGAGATCTTGGTGAATCCATTAGGAACTTCAACACATGCTTCCATAAGCTTTACACGAGATTGGTTTCCCCATTTGAGCTTTTAGAGCCCATTGCCCTGCAAATGTATTTAAATGCTATTGATCCTATAACATCCATGTTCATTCAAAGAGCTACTGGAATCACCACTTTGCCTATAGCCTATAATGAAGCTCTCATCATTAAACAACAACTGATACCTCAAGGTTTCAGGATCAAAAATAACATGACATTAGGACAATCAAACATCTATAATCAAATTTTCTTGATGAACCAGGCTATAATTTATAATACCCCAATGATCAATCCTATTCCTAATGTGAATTACCCATTATAAAATAATCAAGTGTTAAATATAGCACCCCCATATCAAGTGCTTCTCCAAATAAATCAAAATCACATGTATAATCATTACATGATTCCACTCATGTTACCCTAAGTGAACTAGATTAGTAACCAAAGTTTGTTGGTATACTTAAATACTGGTCCAACTGCTCATAACATGCCTACATATCTAGAAAATTATTCATCAAGTCAAGTTCCCCGATCATATGCCCAAAAAGTGATGCCTACATACTTGAAACCCCAAGGAGCAAACACCAACCAAGTATCAAATCAACAAACTCCACTAGTGCAGAATCAACCCACAAACACTTCAAATAAAGAGTTGGGAAGCTTGCAAAGGATGGTTTAGAAACTTAGTAATGATACATTAGCCATGCAAAGACACAGCCAACATGCCAACATGAACAACAAAAATTCTAGTAATAATAGAAATTTTAATTTTCAAAGGTAAAATTTCCAATGTAACTCTCATCCCAACAACGGAGGTGTATTGAATCCTATTGACCAAGAAAGTATATCATCATGCTCAACTATAAAATTAGTATATTTGGCCTTACCTAACTGGTGTAGAATGCATGCAACAACCCAACATCGTGAGATAAATTACCCTGAATTTAAATCAACCTTAGACATTGTTCATAAAGAAATGGAAAACTTGGAGCTTGTGCCCACAAATGATAATATTAGAGACTTCCATACAAACAACACTAAATAATCCATGTTCTTAGATACTTTTGATCCTTTGCTAGATGAAAATGATAATATTGATGTTGAGTTAGAATACGAGGTTCAATATTATCAACAATTCCAAAGAGGCAATAACTACATGTTAAGAAGCAAAAACAAAGAACCTTTTACCACTTCTACCCCACCTAACTATTTATATGTTACTCTTGATTTCAAAGTAGATAATAACCCTTCACCTCCTAAAATAAATCCTACTGCAAGTTCTCAAGACAAAAGGCTAGCCCCAGGTCAAAATAATAAAACCTTAGGAGTTCCAAAATAGGTTATAATATCATAGAGGATCTCAAGAAAACCAAGGCTAATATCTCTCTATTTGAGCTGATCCAAATGGAGAAACAAAGAAACTTGTTAATAGAAGCTCTGAATTCAAAATAAAAATCCAACAACACTTCAAGAACTAATGCACATGTGGTTCACAAGGACAAAATTAGTTCTCCTCCCTTTTTGCTAATTATTTGTATTGATGAAAAAACTTGTATAATTATTTGCTTGATTCAAGTGCATCTAGGAATGTCATACCTTATTCTATATGTCAAAAATTAGGATTGAATCCTACCAAGTCTAGTAGAAAGGTGGCAGTGGTGAATGTTGTTAGAGAGCTAATTCAAATGCATGTTCAACTAGCATTAGACCCGAGGATACAACAATGTATTGATATTTAGGTGATGGACATACAAGAGGCTTATGGTATGTTTCTCAATAGAGATTGGTCTAGAATATTGAATGGTTATATGGAAATCAACTTCTTGCATATGTGGCTGCAATGGAGAGGTGTGGCCAATCAAATCAAAATTAAAAGAGAATCAAGGTTGAAAGAAATGATCACGGAGTATAACAACACAAATAAAATATTGTATGTAGAAGCTTATTTAGGAGTTTATACCTTGGAAGTAAAAGAAGAATCTTCTAATGCTCATGTTGAAGAGTCCAATGCAGTAGTAAGTCCTTCCCTTGAAAGCAAGAATGAGAAGCATGATAACATATGGGTGCTTAAGTTTGACGAGTCCAAATCTAAGTAGGGAAATGAAGTTAGTGTTCAATTGGTTAGTCCTAATGGAAAGTCTTTTGTTGCTGCTTATAGATTTCAATTTATTGCACTAACAATACTACGAAATATAAAGCCTTCATTCATGGTTTACAATTTACCTTATGAAAGAATATAAAGAAGATCCAAGTTTTTGGATATTCTAAGTTGGTAATTAAACAGGTCAAGAGCCAATATTTGTGTAAGGATAGATGTGTATAAGTATAATATTAGAGTGTGGAACTTAATTAACAACTTTGATGTTTTCAGTATTCAGTGCATTTCAAGAGAAGAAAATCATGTGGCTGATTTTTTAGCAGTTGTTGCTAGTGCTCTTGAACCTGTAGTTGATTTCAATTTTAAAACGTTTTTAGTAGAGCTAGTGCCTACTCCATTTGTTCCTGATAATATCAAGTTTTCACAAGTTTTTGAATATGATCAACATATCTTGGATTTCATTGCCAACATTGGTGTCTTTGAGGCATAAATTATTGATGAAGAAAGTAGATATGAAGGGGAGTTGGATGAGGAAGGAGTTATGAGTTTGAAGACCAATACTATCCTGAAATGCATGGTTACTTTAGAGAGATTGTTTGACATGGATGCCCACAAGACTAAACCTACTTCCTCTAAAGGTGGATAGTATGACACATAATCTTTTTGATGAAGCCAATCCGAAGAATGTGTTCATCAAAAAAGCATGCATTGAAAAAGAGATGAAAGAGGTGATTGCAACTCTTAAAAAGTATAGGGATGTCATAGCTTGTGGGTACAAAACCATACCAAATTATCACACATACTTACGGCCCTAATATCATCACACATACCATACGACTCTAGCTTGGTAAAAAACCTTTCCAAAAAAAACTAAGGACTGTAAATGCATTGTTGGAGCGACTTATTTTGTAGGAAGTACATAAGTTGCTACCTACAAAGATCATATTTCTAGTCAAGCACTCCACATGGTTGGTAAATTTGGTCTTGGTTCATAATAATAACAAAGAGACTTATTTGTGTGCATATTTTAAAAAAAAAATTAAGGCTTCTGAAAGGATAACTATCTACATATGAAATACTTCAGATTGTCAATGGCTCTCAAATGATGTTATTTTTAGATGGTTATTCAGGTTACAATCAGGTCATGGTTCACCATCCAGATTGCATGAAAACAACATTCACCACCAAGTGGGGAACCTTTGCATACAAGAGAATGCCATTCGGATTGATTAATTTTGGTGCAACTTTCCAGCGTGCCATGGACAATGCATTCATAGGGCCGATTGGAAAATGCATTATCATTTATATGGGTGATCTCACAATGTTTTTAAGAATAGATCTGAACATGTCAAGGAGCTTAGAAGTGTGCTACAAAGGTGTAGAGACCATGGAATTTCTCTCAATGCAAATAAATGTGTCTTCTATGTGACTGAAGGTAAACTTTTGAGACACATTATTTTTGAAAACGATGTATTTGTGGACCCTTATAGAGTTGAGACCATCTCCAAAATACCTCTACCTAGAAGTTGTAAGGAATTGAAATATTTTTTTGGAAAGATTAATTTTGTAAGGAGGTTTATTGTTGGCTTTGCTGATATTGTGCAATCTCTTAATGCTTTATTAAAAAAGGATGCAAATGTAGTGTTGAATATAGAAGAGAAGGATGTTTTTAGTAAAATAAAATATTCTATTGCTACTGCCCCTATTTTGACCAACCCTAATTATAGCCAACCATTCTATATTTACTCTTTTGCATCAGAACACTCATTTATTGGAGTACTAACTTAGAGAAAGGGAGACAAATATGTAAGACCTATTGCTTTTATGAGTTCTCCATTGAGAGGAGTTGAATTAAAATATTTGATACTTGACAAGCATGTTTTTTCCTTAACATGGGTTGTAAAGAAATTCAGACACTAAATTCTCCATAGTAAAGTCTATTCCATAGTTCCATATCCTACTGTGAAGGTTATGTTAACTCAAAATAAACTTGTGAACATAAAGAAAAGTGGGCCTCGATACTGCAAGAATTTGATTTAGAAATATGGCCCATGAAGATTGTTAAATCCCAAGGATTGATTGAAACTCTTTCTTTAATTGACCCTTTGATTTCTTGTCAACAATACGTGGTTGAAGAGATAAGTAATGATGAGTGGTATGTTTATGCGGTTAATTATCTGTTGAATAAAAACTACCCCAATAGTATGAATTAAATTCAAAGAGTTTCTCTTCATTCTAAGTGCACAAACTACATGATAAAATATAGATTTTTGTTTAAGAAGAACCATGAAGGAATTTATTTGAGATGTCTGGCCAAGCAAGAGGTTGTTGAAGTTTTGTCTAAATTTCATGGAAAGTACGATAATGGTCATGATTTAGGAATGTCAACAACCCATCATATTATGAGAGTTGATTATTATTGGCCTCATGTGTTTAAATATGCCCAGTTGTATGTCAAAAATTATCACATTTACCAACTTGCTACAAAAAGAGAAAGAAATGTAGCAATGGCTTTGCAACCTATGATTCAGAGACATCCATTCATGCAATGGGATTTCGATTTCATTAGAATTATCAACCCACACTCTTCATCCAAATATCGAAATATCCTCATAGCAAATGATTATTGCACACAGTGGTTTTAAGCTTAAGCCCTAAATAATTGCACAATGGAGGTGGATATTGATTTACTTGAGGGGAAAATTCTTTCCAGGTTTGGTATGCCATACATTCTAGTATGTGAAAATGGTTTTGATTTTACTTCAATTCAATTCATAAAATGGGCCTATGAAAACAAGGTACTGTTAAAATTCTCCTCTAATTACTATCCTTAGGGGAATGGAGTGGTTGAGTCCATTAATAAAATCTTGTGCACTGTTGTTGGTAAATTATAAGAGAAGAATCCTAGGGATTAGCATAATAAGTTAAAATATGCATTATAGGCTGATATAAAAAGAGTCAAGGAAGCTCTAGGAACCTCTCTCTATCACCTAGTTTATGGGTAAAACCTTATTTTCCTTGTGAACCTTAAGATTCCTACCTTATAATTTACTGATGATTCCCTATATGATGATAACAATGTTAAAATAAGATTAGAAAATTTAATCCATTTGGAATAAAATAGATATGAAGCCTTGCATAAGTTTATCAAACATCAGGCAGTTTTTAAGTGTTAGTTTAACAGCAAATCCAATGCAATATCCTTTAAATTTGTTGAATTGGTCTTGCTATGAGACAAGGCTCATGAAAAGAAGGTTGAAAACCCTAAGTTAGTGTCCTATGGTTAGACCCATAACAAATATCTGAAGTTCTTGGTAAACATGCATTCAAATTACAAACCTTGATTGGCAAGGATGTCCCACTTCTAGTGAACGAACAACTCCTCAAAAATTATTTTTAGGCCTAACTGTGCTTGTGGTTTTTGTAGTTTACTTTCCTTTATTGTTTGTCTTGCTTTCAATAAAGGTGTCCTTTTTTGGACCTAGTAGTCTAGTTGTTTTTCCTTGTTTTGTTTTGTTTTTTGGTCTTGTTTGAATCATGTAGCTACTATTTTTGGTCCTTTGTTGGGTGTTGTGGGTATGAATCATCTTAGAAAATGTAATTCTAAATTGATAGCTAATGGATCTAGTTTTTTTTCTTTATTTTCCTTATAATTGTTCAGAATTAGTTTTAATCTTGCTTGAAAAGATTTCTTGATTATACTGGGTTAGTGTTTCTTAATTATCAGTAGAAAAGATGAGTGCTTAACTTTGTATGGATTCACTATTGTACACTTACATATAAAGGTCTTACTTAAAAGTACACAAACATGATAAGAACCGGTTTGATTTCTCTTGTTTTCTAATTCCACCTCATAAAACATTCACTATGGATTATTCCTAACATTCGACTATATTGAAATTTTGGAAGCCAAATAATTCCATTACCTTAGGAAAAAATACAAAGGGCTATATAGTGTAGAGGTCGGAATAACCGCTAACTATAAATCCTAATTTGGGGAGATGCTAATTCAATTAAAATCAAACACTCTAACCTATATGCCGACCATGTCATCATAGATATTATTTTTTAAATATCTAACCTTAAAAACTTATATGCTAACATTCTCCCCCTTAAAGTTGAGAGGGCTGACAAGACAATGTCTCAGCTTTACATATTAAGCTTTAGCAACTCTTTTGGTGAAGATGTATGTCATGTTGTCCAAAGAGCTGCAATGTTGAAGCTCAACTACCTATTTCTCCACCATATCGCGAATGAAATGATACTTCATATCAAAGTGTTTTGACTTGCTATGATGGATAGGATTATGTGCCAATTGGATGGCACTCATATTGTCACAGTACAATCTTGTAGGACCACTTTGTTGCTTTCTAATATCTTAAAGGATTTTTCTCAACCAAAGAGCTTGAGTACTAACATGTGTGATTGCTATATACTTAGCCTCAGTAAATGACGCCACAACATTCTGCTTTATGTCATTGTAATCATGCAAAGACTTAAAAAAAAACTTCAATTTTAAATTATTATTTTGATGGAAGTTTGAACTTTGAAAATGAAGGGAAAATTATTTTCCTTGGCTTATAAAATAAAATTCTACTCGTTTGGAAAATGAGGTTCCAAAACAAAATCTGTAAAATTTATAAACTTAATAGCAGCATTAGATTAGCTTTATTTTCTAGCATTTTTTTCTAAGTTTCCTTGAAGCTCTGCTACAAATATCTAAAATATCTTTTCATGAATAAAGATAGTTTTTGAATATCTTGGGGTAATAACAGTTTATATGTGTATATTATTTTTGTAATTATATTTTTCTACAATCATCCCTATCTCCATGTGAATATTGGTTTCTTGGAGGTCTTTTCATGCTCAACTTTATATGTTACATGTTGTAGTGATCTCAAGGGAATCAAGTTATTTCTTCCTAACCTTCTCCTTTTTTAATTTTATTTGCTTCTCCTAGTTAGACAAGTAGTAGAGTAGGATTTATTTTTATGTTATAGTTAGTTTATTTCTAGAATATTTTGAATTTGTGTAGATTTGTGGATGCTTGATGAACCCAGATCTAATTTGTATTGAATGCTGCTACAAACCCCCCCAAAAAAATTTGTGGATCACCAACATAGCCTCCTCCAAGTGAAACCTACTTGGTTGAGACCCAACCTACCTAAACCTTGAAGGAAATATCTTTCCTTTTCAATAGGGAACATCCACAGTGTGTGTGTGTTCCACCTATTGGCAAGTGTATAAAAAATATGGGTCAAAAAATTCTTTATCACAAAGTGTAGCTTTAGTATTCCAAAAATAACTAAAGTATATTTATAATGGATTGTATCCTCTTTATTTAAAGCATTATTAACTTTACTCCTAACTATGGTGAAGTCATATAATCCTTAATTACATCATGTTTAATAATTAGAAGATAATATCATTATTAAGAACATATTTTGAGAATCATGCCCTTAAATCCACTTCCTTGACTCTTTTGTTGTTGACTTGCTTGATCTTCTAATGAATAAATTTTGTGTTGGTGATCTGGTTGCTTGTAAGGGTTTCACTACACGTAGGTAGTTTTATTAAATGGGTTGATGGGTCATTATATTTTTTACTGAAGAACATAAAATTATACTGATAGGGGGGTGAACAGTATAAGATAAAACTTTTTACTTTTTAATCCAAATTATAACAACAATAATATCAAGGTAGTAAACAATGCATAAATCATCATGCACATGATAAACATGAATTTAATGTGGTTCACCCAATGTGGGCTACATCCACAGAGAAAATATTTCTTATAAATTTTCTCAACAAATCTCTTGGGAATCAAATCCCTATTACAATGTTTATGGACATCTATCCAAAGGAGACACCAATCCCCGATGCTCAAGTTCATGGATCTCTATCCACTGGAGACCTCTGTATCCACTGCCCTAGTTTGTGGACCTCTATCCATAGGAGACATCTATTTCCTTTATGTAGGTTAGCTCCAAAGCCTACTCTCAAATTTTATCAACTCTGATCAAATATTCTCATAATTATGATCAAATATGCTCAACTGCTTGTACTGATCTATCTCATACCTGCTCACAAGTCAGCCTCAAGCCTGCTCACAAATCCCACATAAGTCTACCTCAAACCTACTCACACACCCTACTTGGAACTACTCACAAGCCTTCTCAAAATTGTCTACTCAAAATAGCTCACAATCTTGCACTAATATGCTCACTATCTTTGCTTAACTCTGCCCTAACACATGCTCAAAACTGCTCATAACACTTGCTCAACACTGCTCATAACACATGCTTTGATCATAATACTTCAGACATATTCTACCCAAAATTCTTGTTCAAGAACACATAGAAAATTATATGTAATACAATTTTATAATATGTTCTTTCCAAATATCACTCAAGCCCAATGCACAAATTGCTTCACCAAACTGGTTTCTAACACTTGCTCATTCACATTCAATGTCACTCAAACCAATGCCCAAAATCTTCACAAATTCATTCAAACAATGAAGCATAATTTATTTACAAACCCTAGCACATGTGTTTTCAATCTCATTCAACAATGAAGCACAACTTGTTCACAAACTCTAGCACAAGTGTTTCCAATAATGCACATATATAATCCTTATTTCTCTACCTTATGATTAAAAAAAAATTGCTCAACCAAACACCTTAAATAAGGAATGATATCACCATACCTCTTAAATTACTTTGATGAATATGTGCCCTCAAAACCTATCTCAAAATATTCTATCTTTCTTAAGCCACTTTCAAGGGTTAGTTAGCATAACACTTTTTCAATCATCCACATTAAAAACTTCTCTTCAAAAATGTGCACAAAGATATTACTTTACAACTCCTTTTAATTTCTCAAAACAAGGCTTTTTAATCAAAGAACAAAA
Organism: Wollemia nobilis; assembly: GCA_028583015.1. Taxonomy (NCBI): domain Eukaryota; kingdom Viridiplantae; phylum Streptophyta; class Pinopsida; order Araucariales; family Araucariaceae; genus Wollemia; species Wollemia nobilis. The sequence continues at coordinate 3,019,503 of JAQPPZ010016995.1, read as the reverse complement.
CCCTTCAAACTTTCTTTCACCATGCAAAAATACCCACAATAATTAAAACACAAACACCTTATAACTCCTACTTGTAAAAGCCACAAATGATTTCAATACCACAATGTACCTTCTAAACAACAAAACCCTAAGTGCAAAAACACTTTTAACCTTATTACTCCTTTTATTTCTTACTAAATGATTCTTTAGAAAACACAACAATAATCCCTTAATACTTTCACTTCTACCTTTATAATTTCTAAAATCAACTTATAAGAAACCTTTGTAATTCCAAAAATGTCAACTCACATTAATTCCTCAAGGTAAACCTTATGACTCCCTATCTTTAATTTTAAATTAAAACAAAATTTAATGCCCTTGCCACTTTTGCCATCGAAGAGATTCAAACAGAAATCTCACGCAACCCATGCTCTAGCACAAGCTAGAGTTCCACCTAGGCTAGACCACCCGCTGGATACGAATGCGCTCAAAAAATATTTTATTATTTTATCTTCTACCCAAACTAACATCAAAACACTGTCGTTGTGACTTGAACCTAAAACCTCTCTTTTGCTAGCATCCTACTTAGAGTCTGCCTACCACCTGGGCTAGCTTCCCAACTGGAACATCTAATGCACTACCTCCTCTTTAAACCTCTACCTCTATCTAGAATTTTGTGCATTGTCCTCTCTGCCCTTGCTTTAAATTTTGTGCACTCTCTTTGCTTCACTTTGCCCTCATGAATGGAACAAATGGCACTTCCTACCCTCGTGAACTAGAATGAACGGTGCTCTCCTTACTTCAATATTTCCTCATGAAATGGAATGAACAATGCTCGAATTACTTCTGTATGCCCTCACAAAATAGGACGAATGATGTTCAACTCACTTCACTCTACCTTCACAAACTGGAACAAACGACACTCGAATTACTTCTCTCTGCCCTCAAAAACTAGAATGAACGACATTCAACTCACTTCAACTCGACAACATTGTCTTCTTTCGGCAACAATAATTCTTGCAGACATAGGCATTCAATCACTCATCAAAAAGGCACAATCACAAATAATTTTACCTCCTTTTTATAATGTTTTCTTTCCATATTAAATACGTCGACGCATGATAGACTTGGGCCTTTGAAGACATATAAATGTTCACTTCCTTTTTGGTGCCCTATCAACTTCAAATTCAAAATATAACTTTATAAAACCATTGACAAAGTCTTCGATGGGATTTAGATGCTTTCAAAGAATTATTTCCATTTTATGAAACCACTTTTATATTATAATAATTTAATATTGTGAATAAATATTATAATATTTATTTTGTGAAACCATTTTTCTTGCTTTTGAGAGATGCCTTGTCTTGAAAACTTGTCCAACCTTAGAATAATATTTTCTGTCTTACCAAGCTCAACCTTTGATGAATACCTTTGACATCAATGACAACCAATACCAACTCAATATTTCCAACAATCTCCCCCTTTGTCATTGATGGCAACCCTTCTAAAAATTTTCATTTTACTATCACTGGATTCCAAATCTACTCCCCCTGAGAAGCTGCTCCCCCTTACTGAATTCTCTCCCCCTTACTGAAACTCTCCCCCTTTTACATCAATGGAAAAGGGCTCCTTTGGGGCTAAAAATAAGACTTTTATCTCAGCCTCCTCACCACCTTTTCTCCTTGAGGTGATCAATTTTGGGGTGGGAATAAGACTACTCCCAAATTTCCTCTAAGATACTCAAAAGTTTCCTTTGGAAGTGGCTTAATAAATATGTCTGCAATATGTTCTTTTGTAGTAACATATTCCAAATTGACTTGTTGATCCGTCACCTTCTCTCTCAAAAAATTATATTTGATTGGAATGTGCTTGGTCCTTGAATGCATCACTGGTTTCTTTGAAATGTTTATGGCACTTGTAATATCACATAGTATGGATATGGGATGATCATGCTCTATTTTAATATATTTTAAAGTTTACTTCATCCATAACACTTGTTGTACAACAAGCAACTATTGCAATGTACTCTGCCTCTATCATGGATAAGGATATCGATGCTTATTTCTTGCTTAGCCAAGAGACTAAACAATCTCCAAGAAAGAATGCTCCTCCACTTGTGCTCTTCCTATCATCAATACTACCTACCCAATCTGCATTTATATATGTTGTGAGAGTGAAGTTTTTACTTTTGGGATACCAAATTCCAAATTCCATAGTTCCTTTTAAATACCCAAGGATTCTCTTTACTACCTATACATGTGTTTCCTTTGGCGGTGCTTGAAATCTTGCCACTAGTCCCATTGCCTGCATTATATTTGGTCTTGTAGTTGTGACTTATAGTAAGCTTTAAATCATGGATCTATACAATAAATTATTTTCCTCAGGAGATTCATCATATTTACTCAACTTGCATCCTGTAACCATAGGGGTACTCACTGGTTTGCAATCCTCTACTCTGAAATTTTTCAACATTTCTTTTATATACTTGGTTTGTGAGAGACATATACCTTTTTCTAATTGTGAAATATGTAATCCAAGGAAGAAGGACAAATCAACAAGCATTGACATTTCAAATTTATCTTGCATACACTTTGCAAATTCCTAACACATCTTCTTATTACTGCCTCCAAAAATGATATCATCCACATAGATAACCATAATCAAAAATTCATTTCCTTCATTTTTGATGTATAAACTGATGTCAACTATTCCTTTCCTAAAACCTTGTTCTTGAAGATATGTATCCAACCTTGAATACCAAACCCTAGGAGCTTGCTTTATTCCATAAAGAGCCTTCTTTAATCTGCATACATAATCTATCTTATCAGTCAGGCTGAACCCCTTAGGTTGCTCAATGTAGACATCTTCTTCTAAGAAGCCATTGAGAAAAGCTGATTTTAAATCCATTTGATATACTGTGAAATTTTTGAAACCTGAGAATGCTAAAAACATTCTTATGGCCTCAAGTCGTGCAACAAGAGTAAATGTTTCATCAAAATCAATTCCTTCAACTTTTGCATAGCCTTTGCATACCAGTCTTGCTTTGTTTCTGACTACCTGACCATCTTCATTTAACTTATTTCTATAAATCCACTTAGTTCCAATTATATTCTTGTCTTTTGGTCGTGGGAAAAGTTCCCAAGTCTCAATTTTTTCAATTTGATCCAACTCTTCATCCATTGCCTTGACCCAATGTTTATCTTCTCTTGCCTCATTGAAATCCTTGGGCTCGATTTTAGATAACAAAGAAATATTTGCATGTTCACTTATTCCTATTACCTTCCTCGTTGTTTATCTTTCATCTGGATTCCCAATAATCAAATCTCTTGGATGATTCTTTTGCACATACCTAGATGGAGTCTTATATGGTGTTCTTTGTGTTTCATCTTCTTCTGATTCTTCACTTACTTCTTGGTAACTTTCTTCTTCTTGATACACACTTTCTTGAGTTGGTTCTATTGACTCTATTTGTTCATAAAATATTGCATTTTTACTTTTCATAATTTTATGTGTCCTTTTATTATAGCATTTATAGGCTTTGGTCCTAGTGGAATAACCAAGGAAGATACCCTCATCACACCTTGAATCAAACTTACCCAAATTTTTCTCTTCTCGTCTAATGTAGCATTTTCTTCCAAAAACTTTGAAATAATTTATAGTAGTTGGTCTTCCCTTTCAAATCTCATATGGGTTTTGTGATGATTTACTCTCACTTGAGCTCTATTGATGATATAGACAAATGTATGAACTACCTCTTTCCAAAAACCATCTAAAATCTTAGACTCACTTAGCATAGCTCTAGCCATATTATCGATAGTTCTATTTTTTCTTTCAAATACTCCATTTTTTTGTGGAGTCCTTGTTGTTCAATATTCTCTTTTGATTCCATGTTGTTCACAAAATTCTATGAATTCACTTGAAGTGAATTCTCCTCCTTTATCTAATCTTAGACACTTGATCTTTTTACCTGTTTCATTTTCTACTAAAACCTTGAATGCTTGAAACTTCTCAAAAGCTTCTAAATTTTCTTTTAAGAATACCACCCAAGTCATTTTGGAGAAATCATGTATAAATAGCATGAAGTAACTTTCACATTGTAAACACTTTGTCCTTGTAGAACCACATAAATCAATGTGAACTAGTTTAAATGGTTTGGATGAAGAAAATTCTTTGGACTTGAAACTTATTCTTATTTTCTTACCATGTTGACATTGTGCACAAATTGTGCTTTGGGGTCTTTTTATCCTAGGTAAGTCTTTGACTGCCTGTTTGTTTCTTATTTTTACTAAGTTTTCAAAGTTTAGATGACCCATTCTTCTATATCTAACCAACTCTCATCCTCTTATGATAAGAAAATATTTTTCTCCTTTAATTTCACTCAACATGTAGAGATTATTTGTAGTTCTGCTGGCATCTGCAATAAGCTTCCTTGTCTTATATTTCTTGATCTCACATCTATTTGGATAAAAAGTGATTGTGTGCCCCTGATCACAAAGTTGACCTACACTTAGTAAAATGTGCTTCAATCCCTTAACATAGAATACATTTTCTATCTTTGATTTTCCATTATCTAAACTCAAATCCCCTTTTCCAACAATTTTTGTTGAAGCATTATCACCAAATTTTACTGATCCTCCATTGATTTCTTTAAGTGAAAGAAATTTACTTTTTTCACCTGTCATATGACTTGAACAACCACTATAAATATACCATTGATGTCCCTTATCTTGTGCATGAAGAGTTGTCTATACTAACATTGAATTCTCCTTTTCTTGTTCCTATTTCCTTTTCCAAACTTTTGAGGTTGTATTCTTTTGAGCCTTTTGATCCTCCTTTTTTCTTGATTCAGGAAACACTGTTTTACACCATTTGATCTTGTGTCCAAAATTATTACATTTGTAAAAAATGATATTTTTATCCATGAGAGGTGCAAATGAATTGAAATTTCTATCAATATTATTTCTCACACAGATCATGCAATGTACAACTTTATGACCATATTTGTTACATGAAAAACAATAACCATGGAAGAAATTTTGTAACCTGTTAGATTGCCTTGAATGATATGGTCACATGATTCTTCCTTTGTTGTTTCTGTAATTGAATTTTTTCCATGATGTTTCTATGTTTTCTTTCTCCTTGATACTTTTGCCTTTCAATATATTAGCATAGGTCATGGGCTTTTATTTATTTGATATCTTTGTTCCTTTGGAGCTTGACTCCTCTTTCTATTTTCCTAAACTTGTATTTTGCTATAACTTATCCTTATAATTTTCAATCCCCTTTCTCAGAGAGACAATTTCAAGTTCCAATCTTTCACATTCTAACTCTTTTGCCTTTAATTGTTTAGCCATATCTTTTTCAATTTTCTTTGCCTCTTCAACCTTCACCTTTAAGTCTATGATATTTTGTAGAAGCTTTGTCTTTGTTTCATCATCCTCTTGAATTTGAGCCTTCAAACTTGAATTATTCTCTCTGAATATTTCCAATTTTCCAAGAGCATGAATAAGTTCATTTTTCATGTCAATCATGGTTTCTTCTCCATTTTTTAGATATATCTCTTTAGTTTCAACCATAGGGACATCTTCTTTCATTTCAGTGGTCATGTGTGTTCTTGTAGGATCTTCCTTTAAACTATTAGGATTTTCATGAAGGAACCCGCTCTGATACCAATTGAAGAACACAAGCTTATATTAAGAGGGGGGTGAACAGTATAAGATAAAATGTTTTACTTTTTAATCCAAATGATAATAGTAAAAATATCAAGGCAGTAAACAATGCACAAATCATCACACACATGAGAGATATGGATTTATCGTGGTTCACCCAATATGGGCTACATCCACAGAGAAAATATTTCTTATAAATTTACTCAACAAATCTCTTGGGAGCCAAATCCTTATTACAATTTTTATGGACCTCTATCCAAAGTAGACACCAATCCCCTATGCTCAAGTTCATGGACCTCTATCCACAGGAGACCTGCGTCCCCACTGCTCTGGTTTGTAGACCTCTATCCATAGGAGATCTATATCCCCTTTGTGTAGGTTAGCTCCAAAGCCTACTCTCAACTCTTCTCAACTCTAATTGAATCTACTCATAATTCTAATAAAATTTTCTCAACTGCTTATACTGATCTGTCTCATACCTACTCACAAGTCTACCTCAATCCTGCTCACAAATCCTGCACAAGTCTACCTCAAACCTGCTCACACACCCTGCTTAAAATTGCTCACAAGCCTTCTCAAAATAGCTCACAATCCTGCACTAATCTACTCACTGTCTCTGCTTAACTTTTCCCTGACACATGCTCAAAAATTCTCATAACACTTGCTCAACACTGCTCATAACACATGCTTTGATCATAATACTTCAGATATATTCTACCCAAAATTATTGTTCAAGAACACATAGAAAATGATATGCAATACAATTTCACAATATGTTCTTTCCAAATATCACTCAAGCCCAATGCACAAATTGCTTCACCAAACTAATTTCTAAAACTTTCTCATTCACATTCAATGTCACTCAAACTAATGCCCAAAAGCTTCACAAATTCATTCAAACAATTGAGCATAATTTATTTACAAACCCTAGCATATGTGATTTTAATCTCATTCAACAATGAAGCACAACTTGTTCACAAACTTTAGCACAAGTGTTTCCAATAATGCACATATATAATCCTTATTTCTCCACCTTATGATTCAGAAATATTTTCTCAACCAAACACCTTAAATAAGGAATGATATCACCATACCTCTTAACTTGCTTTGATGAAGATGTGCCCTCAAAACCTATCTCAAAATATTCTATCTTTCTTAAGCCACTTTCAAGGGTTAGCATAACACTTTTTCAATCATCCACATGAAAAGCTTCTCTTCAAAAAATGTGCACAAAGATATTACTTTACAACTCCTTTTAATTTCCCAAAACAATTAAATCAAAGAACAAAACCCTTCAAACTTTCTTTCACCATGCAAAAATACCCACAATAATTAAAACACAAACACCTTATAACTCCTACTTGTAAAAGCCACAAATGATTTCAATACCACAATGTACCTTCTAAACAAAAAAACCCTAAGTGCAAAAACACTTTTAACCTTATTACTCCTTTTATTGCTTACTAAATGATTCTTTAGAAAACACAACAATAATCCCTTAATACTTTCACTTCTACCTTTATAATTTCTAAAATCAACTTATAAGCAACCTTTGTAATTCCAAAAATGTCAACTCACATTAATTCCTCAAGGTAATACTCTCTATCTTTAATTTCAAATTAAAATAAAATTTAATGCCCTTACCACTTCTATCATCGAAGAGAGTCGAACATGAAACCTCATGCAGCCCACACTCTAGTGTGAGCTAGAGTGCCAGCTAGGCTGGCCCACCCGCTGGATATGAAGGTGCTCAAAAAATATTTTATTCCTTTTATCTTCTACCCAAATGAACATCAAAACACTGCCACCGTGACTCGAACCTGAAACCTCTCTTCTGCCAGCATCTTGCATAGAGTCTACCTACCACCTGGGCTAGTTGCCCAATTGGAACATCTAATGCATTGCCTCATCTTTAAACCTCTACCTCTATCTAGAAGTTTATGCATTGTCCTATCTAAACTTGCTTTAAATTTTGTGCGCTCTCCTAGCTTCACTCTACCCTCATGAATGGAACGAACGATGCTTTTTGCCCTCACAAACTGGAATGAAAGACGCTCTCCTTACTTCACTCTGCCCTCATGAATTGGAACGAACGGTGCTTGAATTACTTCTCTCTACCCTCACGAACTAGGATGAACGACGTTCAACTCACTTCACTCTGCCTTCACAAACTGGAATGAATGGCGCTCAAATTACTTCTCTTTGCCCTCACAAACTGAAATGAACGACATTCAACTCACTTCAACTTGAAAATGTTATCTTCTTTTGATGACAATAATTCTCGCAGACATAGGCATTCAATCACTCATGAAAAAGGCACGATCACAACTAATTTTACCTCATTTTTATAATGTTTTCTTTCCATATTAAAGATGTCGATGCATGATAGACTTGGGCCTTTGAAGACATATAAATGTTCACTTCCTTTTTGGCACCCTATCAACTTCAAATTCAAAATATAACTTTATAAAACCATTTCCAAAGTCTTCGATGGGAGGTCGGCGCTTTTAAATAATTATTTCCATTTTATGAAACCACTTTTATATTATAATAATTTAATCTTGTGATTAAATATTATAATATTTATTTCTTGAAACCATTTTCCTTGCTTTTGAGAGATGCCTTGTCTTGAAAACTTGTCCAACCTTAGAATAATATTTTTTGTCTTACCAAGCTCAACCTTTGACGAATACCTTTGACATCAATGACAACCAATACCAACTCAATATTTCCAACATTTACTTGTTCAATTTCCCTACAAGTTTCTAGTCATTGACCTTTCTTTGTCAAAATTGGTCTTGACCAACATAATGTTAGTATTTCAACTAACTCTTAATATACTTGAACCTCTTATTTTTTAGAATTCCACTTAAGCTACTATATCCATCCTTGTGTGTATAATCAATCTTTGATTATATAGTGCAATGATAATAACTTGGTACTAAAAATATCTAGCAAAAAATGGTGGATACTCGACCAAGTTGGGATATAAGCATTTAGATTAATTAAAATTTCCTACTCTCAATTATTTCCCTTGGAAGAAAATTTGGTAACTTGAGGCCCTCACTAAGGCGTCAACATTCCTTTGGGTATTAGTACAAATCAATATTCTTATAGGAGATATTTTACAAAGAAAATAATATCATAGACCTTTTAGGTGTGACTTGTATGAGAAGGATTTTGAAAAACTATAACTTGCTTTTATATTTCCCCTTTGCTTACACCATTTGGTGCCATAAAAAATGATAGTATATTATGTAGCCCCATCAACCTTGAAGGAGTTGGATATATATTTTATTAATTGCTTCTTAGCTAAAGCATTATGCATTCGGTAGAGGATTGGTCCTACCATAATTTTTTGGAATTTATGGTTTGAAAGGAATATTAGAAATTTTAAAATAAATCTAAAAAGAATGCTCAATTTTATAATTGTACTATTTTGTATCTTGTAGAATGTTTAAACTTATAGTGCTTATCATGGTAAGTCTCAAGTGTGAAAAAAAATATTTTAGACTCTTGGAGATAGGACATGAAAGGGTCGTCTGTGAGAATATAGTTAACACAAAGTATTTTCTTCAATTTATGGTAAAATAGAAATACCTAGAAATAAGGTTTACCAAAATTAATTCTAATGCTACTTACAAAGGAAATGTAGGAAATGTTGGTAGAAGTAATGTTTGTAAAATAATGAATATAAAATTATCCTCTCTTACTAAATATCATATAGGACTTCAACCAACAACTATGAAGAGATTAGAGCACTTATTACAAGAATCAAAGTTACCATTGAAAAGGAGTGGAAATATATTTCAATTCAGTAAGACTTCAACCAACAACTATGAAGAGATTAGAGCACTTATTACAAGAATCAAAGTTACCATTGAAAATGAGTGGAAATATATTTCAATTCAGGGGATCTGTAAGATATTATTAGTGCTATAAAAAAAAATAACGTGGATATTGGATAAAAATAAAATTATTGTTGATGTTCATTGACTATTATTAGAGGTAATATCTTGAAAACGTTAGCATATCTATAGATAAATAAATTGTGTAGTAGATAATTTACTAGCTATGGTGTTATTATTCAACTTGGTCAGATTCAAGGAGATTGGTCATGTAAAATTTCATCTCTTGATGAAACTGATGTCAAGGAGATGATTGTGAAAACATAGTAGTTTGATGAACATGAAGAATATCTTTAATAAAAAGGTAAGACCTAACAACAAATGTAATGTTCTATCATTTTTATAGGATTGGCTCCCAAATAGCATATTCATACATACATACATCTCTCTATATATATAGATATATATGTGTGTGTGTAGATGTATATATGTATATGTACATACATACATATATTGATTGTGTATGGACTTCTTTATCTGTATATATGTATATGTATAAATGTGTATGTATCTATATAGAGAGAGAAGTCCATACACAATTAATATATGTATGTATGTGTGTATGAATATGCTATTTGGAGGACCAATATCATCAAAATTATAGAACATTACATTTGTTGTTAAGTCTTACCTTTTATTAATGATATTCTTCATGTTAATAAAAATTCATTCATAATTTGTACAAATATAATAGGGATCCTAGTGCAACACTTTAAAAAACAATCATCAACTCCAAATAGCAAGGGCCAAATTTTACATAATTTTGGTTTCAAAACTTAATTCAAATACAAAAATTTATCATACTCTCAACATATTCCTTATTTGAAATTGGAGAAAGCACACAACACCTATACCTTCTAATTCAATATTAAATATACTCATGCATGTTGTCTAATTTTAGTGGTGTGAACTAACAATTTTATATTAGGGACAACAAAAGTTATGAGAGGGACAACTAAAGTTACTACATCTTTCTCAAGGATACCTATCATAACTTTTGTTGTCCCTAATATCAAATTGTTACTTCACACCACCAAAACTAGACAACATGAATGAGTATATTTATTATTGAATTAAAAGGTATAGGTGTTGTGTGTTTTCTCCAATTTCAAAGAAGGAATATGTTGTGAGTATGCTAATTTTTTGTATTTGAATTAAGTTTTGACACCCAAACTATATAAACTTTGGCCCTTGCTATTTGGATTTGATGATAGTTTTTTAAAGCGTTACACTAGGATCCCTATTATATTTGTACAAATATGAATGAATAGACAAATTTACAAAATTTGGTTTGTTGTTCAAGGTATTCTTTTTTTTTAAATGGTAAACTATGTAATAGTGATTTAACATAAGTATTATCTTGTTTATTAGTACTATATCAACTCTATTTAGGATTTGTTATTATAATTTTTCTACTTAGTTGATTCATATATTTTAAAAATTATAAGCCTATCTTAGGAATTCATGCCTATGTTTGCATATACCTTATAAAAAGCATGTATATACCTTTTTAAAGGATCTCTTATTAGGAGAATGTACATTGGATGGAATCTATGTCACCAGTATTAGATTTATTTTTATATAAGTGCAAATCTTGGTTTTTTTGCTTCGATATTTGAGAATTATCTAGAAAACCCCATTCTATTGGCATATCTCAAAATCACACTCTATATATGCTTTACCTTTATGCACTTGAATTTTTTCTAGACATGATGCTATTTTATGATAGCTTTTCCTTTTCCAAAATATCCACTTTTGAAATTTATGTGAAGGGACTATTGAGATTAGTCCTTGGCACTTATTTGGGCCCTTATACTAATTGGTTTTCTTGTTGACCATGAATCAATATTTTGTATTTGACTACATCTGTGTTTAATGGATATCCTTATCCATGAGTCATAAAATATCAATAGTAATCAATATGTTTCACAATAATTAATTTAAAAAGTCCAAATTAAAATTTGTAAGCATGTAGAATTATTGTTAGATCATCAAAAAAAATCATGTGCTTCTATTGTTTGCATTTGTAAATTAATATCTCAGTATTATTTTCATCCATTTGCTTGATTTCAGTTTTAATCCAACCATTCTTGATGTATTTCTAATAGAAATGCTTTGGATCAATGAGGAGAATGCTTAATATCAAAAAGAGCCTAGGTGCAAGCATGTGATTGTAATTTTGGAGAGTGTCATATTATCGTTTAAGTTTTGTTTTAATCTAAGCTTAGTTGGCATTTAAAATAAATTAGTGCTTCCCAATAAGCTCATGTGAATTTATTATATCCAACATCACCATAAGGAAGTTATTTTTCTTATGAATAGAAGTTGAAATTTTTAGATCTCAATAAATTTTTCCATGGTATATTATGCCTTCCATACCATGATAAATGCATTGCTTTCGGTGGATGTGTCTTTTAATTAATTCATTATTCTTTTTAGAGGATTTGGAAGGGCAATGTCCAGATCTATGGGATGATTCTTGCGACTAATTCCTTTTTCAATAGAATATGCATACTTTCAATAGAACTTGTGTTTACAACTCCCTCGCTAACATGCATTATTTAATATATAAGCACATACAAGTGCAATATTATTTTCTTCTTTGACATGGATGCTTCTACTAGGGAAATATTACATTGCTTACTACATACTCCAAATCTTTGACATTTTACTAAGTTATATTTGTCAATAGTAATTTTTAGATGCCCTTCATTCATGAGACACACCAATGGAATGTGCTTTAGCTTCACTTTTGGTTCTTCAATAATCTAATTGATTCTTCAATCAGCTAAATATGCATATTTTGATTCTATCGATGTTTAGTATCATTTGGCATATTGTATTGATGTTTTAAGCAAAATTAGTCTTTAGGTATCAAGGTACGGTTTATGTCATGATCAGTATTGGTGTTCTCAAGTTTCTTGATTGGGATGGAATTAAGGTTCATTTTCCTGTTCCATGGTCCACTACTAGTTACTCTAATATTTTGAGTTTTCTTGCTCAATTTTTTAAGTTTGCTTACTTGCTTGTTCTCATTTTTAAACAAGGTCGGTTGGTTTTATGTTCTTATTTTTCATTGTTTATTTAGTATTCAATTAATAATGTGGGTGGAAAGAATTATACTTGTTCAAATGAATGTAGGGAAAGTGAAATAAGTAGATGGTCTAGTGGATGATTTTTTTCCAAGGGAGTTCTACTCACATATACCCAACGAAAATTACTCACATGTCCACCCATTGATCTTATCCTAGATCTATGGAGTACAAATTACATATAACCACTCACCCATGTGGAGTCATCCCAATTTTTTCATTGTGTATTTTCTAAGCCCTTGTAGTGGTTGTAAATATTTTTTCTAATCCCATATGAATATTCTCTCTATAAAGACTTTTTCCAGTATACTAAATTTTTTGGAGTTTACTTTAGAAAGAAAACAAAGAGTCAACATGCATATAAGCTATTTTTTATTATTTTTGATATGGATGCTCTAATTATTTAGTATTCTATGGGTATTTTGGTATTTATTTGACCTCAATTCCACCATTTAACTATCATTGTGTAGTACTTGTCTTTATTAACCCTTTCTTCCAAGGTATTCTTGTTGATTTAAATAACAGACGACTCAAACCTAACCCATGGTGTAGGCTAATCTTGTTGAATAAGTTGTGGAATTGTCTAATATCATGGTCACTTTGATAATAAAAAGTTATTGATATCTTAATTTGTAATCCCTCCACTCGTTTATTGGAGTGTATATTAGAAATTTATGACATTTTTTGTGTTTTGAAGGTTCCCTCAAATTGGATATTGGACATGGAAATATGGTTCAAGTATAATCAAACTCTTGATATGAACAAAGTTGATTTTGACAAGTTGAAAATTCATGTGTCCTAAAGCTTCTAATTATGGAACATATTATTACTCAGCTTGGTAACCTCAATAATCATGAAGTATCTCATAAAATATTGCAAATTAGTTAGAGCCTATCAATGTAGTAGATAAAATATTTGTCCTGCTCATTATTTGCAAGGTTTGATAACTAAATGCATCAAATTCAAAAAGGATGTCATTGACCTATGCAAGATTATATCACCCAATTCAACCACTTGAGGATCATGCATGACATTAATCATGATAAACCCAATTTATCAATTTCAAGAGTGGTCTTATAGAGAACTTATTCCAAAAAATGAAGTATATGAAAGTAATAATTCTCATTGCATCTCACTACCATGCATAGTTGATGTAGAAGTATTGCTTAGAGCAAGGATTCATGTCAATTATCTTCATCTTCCCATTCTAAAACATCTTCTTTTGAATCTTCTAAGTCCTTTTTTAGGGCAAGGAGTTATTATTTTGAAAATAAAACTTTTTCTTCTCCTTATTCTACGCATACACTTTTGAAGAATTCAAGTAAATTTTGTAGGCATTGTAAGAAAAAGAACACCACAAATATCAATAGTTAAGTTGAAAAAGAAAACCTTACATGTACAGTCTTCTGATGTGGGACCACATATGCTTCCATAAGAATACGTAGTGAGGATCAAATTTATGATGAATTGTATGGTCACTCGATAAGGTGACTTCAATGTACCATCATCATGATCCAAGGGGTCATTTTTATCTATCTTTGCCTATCTCATGCCTAATTTTCCTCTTGTGTTATGTACTTGAAAACGACTCATAAAAAATATAATTGAGAGATCAATGATAAACAACTTGAAGCTACTAGTGGAACAACATCCCTATCTATATTTACATTGATTGAACAATAATACTATTCATCCACTCACATCACACACATTTACACTATGACATTTGCTTTTTATTTGAAATTTATGGATAAGGTCACTTGTATTGTGATTGCCATAGATTATTGTGGTCCCTTGCTAGAAAAACTCTAAAAGTGATAGGAATTCTCACTATAATGCATATTTGAAACACAAATATATTGCATAAAAATAATTAGTACTTGATTCATAACATAACACATTTTTTAGAACATCTCGATCTCTCTTTCCAACAAGTACATAAATCTATTAAAAATTTATTTTCCTTACGCTCGTTTTCATTGACCATAATCACTATCATTGTTAGCAAACAAAATAATGGAGGATAAAGGGTGCAGTTTATAAATTTTTTGGAATAACTACAAGCCACCAAGCAGAAGCTCGAGCTCTATTGATAGAGGTAGAACTAGCAGGAGACTTGGGAGTTGGAAAGTTATTAGTGGAAGAATATTCTCCGAATATCATTAACTATCTTAAGCAAGAAGCAAAGATAAATTGGCAAATAAGTAATATTTTTCAAGATATTAGGAATGCTCTCCAAGCCTTTGTTGAGGTGGAAGTAGTCCATATATATAGGGAAGGCAATATGGTAGCAAACATGTTAGCCAATAGGGGAGCACTACAAGAGGAGGATAAAAGGTGGATAACCCTGGGGGAGATCCACCCATATTTTCATATTAGTTTAGGAGTAGCTTCTAGACAATACATAGTCCTTGAGGTTTGTTTCTCCACAGGTATCAGAGCAAAGGGATGACAGGTTATAGAAGGTGATCATGTGGACTTGTTGATGGTCAACCACAAGTGTTGTTTCCATTACATCTATAGAGATGGTTTATTCTTCACAATTTTTTAGTATTTTACTATCATAGATAACTCTTTTTGTTGCAGGATGTTTTTGGGTATTCTTCTCCATAAGGATTGGAGTCAAATATTTTTGGACAAGAATCAAAGCAAAGGCTTTTTTAGGTTTGTTTTTCCATAGGAATCAGATCCAAGGTTTTATGGGTTTGTTTCTCCATAGGAGTTAGAGCCATGTTCTTTTTAGGCTGATTCTCCATAGGAATTAGAGCCAATATTTTCTAGGTTTGTTTCTCCACATGGATCAAAGCAAAGGGATTACAATTTATAGAAGATGATCCTATGGATTTATTGGTGGTCAACCATAGACTATTATTTTATTACATTCATAGAGTTGGGAATTGAATCTAGGGTTTTCTGGGTTTGTTTCTCCTTAGGAAATGGAGCTAGAATTTTTTTGGGTCTACTTCTCCACAAGAATCAGAGCCAAAAATTTTTGAGGTTTGCTTCTCCACAAGTATTAGAGTCAAGGTTTTCTAGGTTTTTTTCTCCACAAGAATTAAAGATAAGGTTTTTTATGGTTTGTTTCTCCATAGGAATTAGAGCCATGGTTTTTTTAGGTCTACTTCTTTATAGGAATCAAAACCAAAGTTTTTTTGGGTTTGTTTCTTAATAGGAATTGGAGCTAGTTTTTTTTGGGTTTGTTTCTCCATAAGAATTGGAGTCAAGGTCTTTCTTGGTCTACTTCTCCATAGGATTTGGAGCTAGGATTTTTTGGGTTTATTTCTCCATAGGAATCAGATCTAGGTTTTTTTTGGGTTTGTTTATTCATAGGAATTAGAGCTAGGATTTTTTGGGGTCTGCTTCTCTATACTAATTGGAGCCAAGATTTTATAGGTTTGTTTTAGCTTAGGAATTGGAGCCAATATTTTTTTATCTACTTCTCCACAAAATTTAAAGCCAATCTTTTTTGGGTTTGTTTCTCCACAGGAATTGAAGCCAAGGTTTTTTTGAATTTGTTTCTCCACAAGAATTAGAGCCAAGGTTTTTTTGGGTTTGCTTATCTATAGGAATTGGAGTCAAGTTTTTTTTTAATTTGCTTCTCCATAGGAAATGGGTCTAGGGTTTTCTAGGTTTATTTCTCCATAGGAATTGGAGCCAGGGTTTTTGGGTTTGTTTCTCCATAGGATTTGGAGCCAAGGCTTTTCAGGTTTTTATGGGTGAGCTAGAACTCCCTAGGTGTGTGTGCTAGGAGGTATTATTGGACCTTTGTTACCTTTAGTAAGAAGGATTTTTATATCTATTATTATACTTTTGTAAAAGGGTCCAGGTCCTTTCAAAATATCATTTTTACCCTAATAAAAAAATATTGCTATTAAACATCACATTTTCCACACCACATGCAGATTTGAATAATATTTTATAGTCTTATTATTTTGTATTTTCTATATCTACAACACTTCCTCCAAATCGTGACATCAATCATGTAGTTATGTGCTCCCTATCTAAATATCACATTGCATCACTATTTAATATTCAATTAGAGGAAATCAAATGTCATATTGCATATTTATCAATAAAATACACTATGTTTCTTTAGCCTCTTCTTTCTTATTAGTCCTAAAATTGATGGTACTTTGCATCTTTGTGTTGATTTTCATGCATCAGACAACATTACCACCAAGAACAAATATCCACTTCCATTCATGGATGACATGCTTGATTAACTTCAAGGTGCATAATTCTTTTCAAAGTTTGATCTCATAAGTGAATACCATCAAGTCAAAGCTCAAGTCTAGGATAAATGTTTGATAGCTTTCAAAATCAAAAAGGGATTTTTGAGTGGCTTGTATTGTGTTTTGGGTTTACCAATATACCTAACACATCTATGAGATTGATGATCATATATTTAGAGATTTTCTTGATCAATTTGTAACCATTTATATAGAGTAGTTTCATGTATTTTCAAATCTTAGAAGGATCATCTTTAGCCTTTATAATCAATACTTTGCATATTTCAACAAAATTAATTGTATGTAAAACTTCCCAAGTTTTCTTTTACGTAGACACCCATTTCCTATATTGCATTCATGATTGATTCCTAAGGAGTTCAGGTGGACTATCCAAAGGGGACATTCTTCTCAAGTGGTCAACTCCTTCCATTATCACTAAATTATGGATTTTTCTTGGTTTTCTCAACTTCTACCATATGTTCATTGTTTGTTATTCTAATATTGCTTCCCCCTTAGATAAGTTGACAAAAACCAATATTCCCTTATAGTAGACCATAACACATTCTCAAACTTTCAACACATTAAAACAAAAACTTTGTTCTAGACTTTTATTGCCTAATCTATCGTAACCTTTCAAGATCATGATAGATGCTTCACAACTTGCACTTGGAGTAGTTATTAAGCATAATAGTCATCTAGTAGCATATCATTTTGAAACTTTCAAAATTACTCAATTTTTTTTTTTTTTAAATTTACATGGTGGAATCGATAGCCGCCACGAACCCGAGCAAGCTATCTAGCTTTTATGGCCACCACAGTATTCTACGTTGTTCGCCCAAGAAGCCGCCACACAGATCTTCGCACAGTCCGCCCCTATAACCACCATGCCACAATCATTTTAAACATTTTACGCCGCTGAAAGCACCAGGAAAGGGACAAGCGTTCAGTCCGACGAGGACCGAGATTTGAACCTTGGACCTTCGCCCCCCTTATGGGGTTTGGATGAACCAATTGGTCTACACCTCGGACCTAAAATTACTCAACTTATAAGAAGGAATTATATGCATTAGTGCAAGTAATAAAACATTAAAGACACTACATACTTAGTAACAAGAGGATTGTCCATTATTCATTTGCTCTATAGTTTTTCATCCCTATAACAAAATTGAAAAGGCTCAACAAATAAAGTGGGCTTCTTATTTTTAGCAATTTCACTTTGTCATCAAGTACAAAAATTGGAATACCAACATTGTTATAGATTGTTTGAGATATTCTCCATCAATCCATGCTTTGATAGTGATTAAGATTTTAAAGGTTGGGATCCATATATGGGTTTCTTAATATCCTAAATATCCCAATCTTGGCCAAGTTTACAAGAATATCCAGTATCCATATTTTTCAAACTTGACACATTTTCAATATTTTCACATCAAGAAAGGGTTCTCATACAAGTTTAATAAGTTGTGTGTGTCTCATGATCACAACCTCTCTCTTATCAAGGAGTCACATTCTACTCTCTATGGTAGACATTTCAACAAGTAGAAGACACTTCATCATTTGCAGTATTTCTTCCATTTGCCTCACATACAACATGATGTTCTTCACTTCTTAAGGTATTTTATAGTTTTTTTTCACTCCAAACTAGAAAATAAGAATCTAGATTTGAGTTGTCCTTACCTTTTTCTACTCATCCTCGAAAAATCATTTCCAAATATGGTTAGTGGTTTTCAATAACTACTCGATGCCATGATTGTGTCTTTGCAGTTATCAATTGTTTTAGCAAGATGGCTAAGTTCTTTCCATTATGCAAGAGTAGTTCTATGAATTACTTAGCCTAGTTAACCTTTTGAATTCATTTGGCAATCCTTTGATTTCCCAACAATATTGTGTTAGACCATGATTCATATTTTATGGGTCAGTTTTGGTATTCCTTGTAAAAAAAATGAGAAATATATCTCAATTTATCCATCACTTTTCATTCACAATTTGACAGTTAGACAAATATTGTCAACAAAACTATTACATAGCCTTAGAATATGCCATCACACCTCTACAAAATGGAACCTAAGCTTAAACCTCATTGAGCATGCTCCACACTAGCCAATTAAAATCTCTCTTAAACATTATTTCATAGCTTTTTGTCGCTCCAAACCAGCCAATAGAAGTCTAGATTGATTTGTTATTTACCTTTTTCCACTCATCCTTAGAAAAACATTTCCAAGGACTTGATTAGTGGTTTTCAATGATTGTTTGATGCCATGATTGTGTCTTTGTAGTTGTCAATTGATTTAATAAGATGGCTAAATTCATCCCATGTTGCAGGACTAGTTTTATGAGTGACCTAGCATAGTTAAACTTTTGATTCCATTTGGCAATCCTTTGATATTCCCACCAATATTGTGTTAGACCGTGATTCACATTTTATGAGTCAGTTTTGGCATTACTTGTGAATTTTTTTGGGAGTCTCTCTTTTTCCAATATTTTTCATCCACAATCTAATGGTCAAACAGAGGTTGTCAACCACACTCTTATACAATGTCTTATAACATACCATCATACTTCTCCTATCATATGAGGCCTAATATTAAACCTCATTAATCATGCTTACAACTAAGTATTCTATTCTTCCAAAATTCATTTACCTTTGAAGTCTACCTTGGTTTTTAGACTTTGTCTTCATATGGGTTACCCTTAGCATTACCTTCTCACACATCCCATTTTCAAAAGGATCAAGATGAGGCATAGGCATTCATCCAACATTTACAACTCTTTGTTGCCATCTCACATGTCTCATTTTCAAAAGGAGCAAGACAAGGCATAGGCATTCATGCATCATTTGCAAAACTCTAGTTGAAGGTGACTTTCATCCTTCACAAGACTCAAGAAAGACAAAAGCAACTTATGGATGAACACCACATTTTTCATCATTTCTAGGTTGGTGACAAAGTTTGGATTTACTTGGACAAATAGTGCTTTTAAGGACAAGTCCTACAACAATGTTAAGCCTGTTTAATATGAACCCTATATTATTCTTAAATGTATCCAATAATACCTTTCACATTTTTCTTCTAATACACTGGAGCATTAATGATGTTGCCAATGTTGATCTCCTCAAATATTACCATGAGTTACTTTGAAATATAGTTACCACCTAGTCATCTTATCCATGTTGTTCTTGATATTCAACTTCTACTCATTATTGATCACACCTTCCTTTTGAAGACTTTCTAAACTTACTAAGCGGTGATAACGTCTTACATTGTTGCCAAATAAGGTTAACATCCACATTGGGATCATTGGATGTCTCATCAACAACTCTTCCAATATTTGCCTCACATTTTAAAAGTTTTCAAGTCCAAATCTTCTATTGGTGGGAGAAATTATAAGGATTGATCATAGGTGTTAGTACATATGCCGGTATCATATCAACTATATTTTAGATTTGTTATTATAATCCTTCTAGTTAGTTGATTTGTATTATGTAAGTAACTATATGCCTATCTTGAAATTTTGTGTCTATATTTGTATCTACCCTGTTTCAAGCATTTGTAAGCCTTCATAAAGGCTCTCTTGTTATGGGAATCTAAGTTGGATTGAATCCACAACATTATGACTTATTTTCAATCTAGCAATTCTCTCTATCAACAACTAATAAAAATCATTCAAATCTAAAGAAAAGGAAAAAAAAATGTCTCTTTTAGCAGGATTTAAGAAGGGAAAATACTTAAGGTGAAATTGAGACAAGGTCTTTTGCAAATGACTCCAATAACAGAGGCGATGTCCCAATATTTACACTATGTAAAAAAAAAATTGCAATCCTTAAACAAGTTTTGAGATCTAAGTGTTAAATCTCATTGTCTTCACCTCTTACATAATTGGAGATAATCTATAGATCCAAAGAAAAATGACAAATGATTTGAAGAAGAAATGAAAACTCAATATAGTGAAATGATATCATCATGATGAGATTAGATTACAAGGTTACATTGATCAAAAGACATGTCTCTATATAGGTTCAAGGTGATGAGGTAAAGAAAAAGAGGATCTCAATCATAAGTTCCAAAATTATAGTAAAATTTTAATAGGTTACCATCAATTTTAGTTTATAGTGAGGCTAAGACAACTTGCTTGAGGTGAAACACTCACCACTAACTTTGGGCCTCTACCTTTGGAAAAACTTGGACTTGATTCGAACACACAACCTTTTATTTAATCCTACTTTGTGAAAGACAACATATCCCATATTTTTGAATACAACACAATAGATTAAAATATTAAGGTTCACATATAAAATTAGAACCTTCAATTAATATATAAACTCTTTACCATCTATTACTTGATCAATTAGGAAAAATAGTAATAAAATATTTCCCATAAAAATATTCAAAAAAAGAAAACATTACAAATGTTTACATGTTATGCATTTTATCTATTATCTTGAAATGGAATCATGCACAGCTCAATAACGGGGAAGAAAAAGAAATCAACTTCACTTTATACAGATGTAGCAACAAATGTTCTAATTATATAAAAGGTCTAGCTCATTAGGTACACAAATTCTTTGTTTTTTTTTTTCTTTCGAGTTCACAACCTCAAGGAGATATTTTCTCACATTGGTCAAATTCTAATATGTATTATAAGTTCTTATCAGTAGCCAACATTAGAAAACTCTGCCAAAATAATGACCTTCTACAATACACCTCTTTGAGAAATTCTCCAAACTATTTCAATCTCCATGGTGGGAGAAAGCTCTCGGACGTCACATTCAGCACCCAAAAATCTTCTGAAATCCCAATCTCTAATGGCAAGAATTATAAATTAATTTTTGTAGATAAATTGGTAATTATAATACACTTACTGCTGCTGATGCTGTACTACCGAAGCTCTCCTCGAAGAGACATGTGGCATGTTTATGTCCTTGAAGATCAGTATTAGCATCTCCTTTCGTATTAGTAGGATCAGCTCTGCATTCTACAACTGAATCACATTCAAAAATGTCACCATTGAATTCTTCGACTGAATCTCCAAGGATCTCCCCCTTGTAATCTGCTGCTGAATCATACAGAGATAAGTCATCTTGCTCAGAAACGCATTGCGATCTAGGAGGTTGGACATCAGAAAACTCGGAAACAGGACTTGAGTTTCCATTGTCAGGTCCATATGTTGTTTCAGGTTCAGAAGTGGCAGTACAATGATCAGCATAGAGCACTTTTTGAATTGTCTTGATTGCCTGAAACAAACAGAAGATTCTTAGTAAAACATGTATATATGTATGTTTGTTTTACTATCTTCACTTAATCTTGGTATCCCTTTAATCTTAAAATCCTTTTTTTGATTACAAAATAATTATTAATATAAACACTATAAATAAAATTATGAAAACCCCTTATATACACACATATTACTGACTAAGTTTTAACATAGATGCCCTGAGAATAGATTGCATATGAACAATATATCAAATATATTTGAAGTTTGTTCTTTTAGTTTGAAAGAAGGATTTATTTGTTTTGCAACTAAAGACGCTATGAGCCATACAGGAATTTGTAGGAGTTCAGAGCTTTGGCATATATTCTCAATGTCCCTGAGTTTTCCAAAGTAAAAGTCCCTTTCCTTCTCCAAATTGTCAACTGCAACCTTGAGCTGTGCAACCTGCATTTTCATAGCTTTTTAGTGTGAGCTCGAATGCAATAGTATTTAACTTTGTATTCAAATTTGTCTTGATATGAATTTGACATGCGCTAATAGGTTTTTAAAACAATTCAAAGTGTTAATCTTACCTAAGCTGACTCAGTCTGATCTTGACTGAACAGCTCTACTTATTCAACCCTCATATTTTCGATGTATGGACTGCTCCATCCAAAAAAGACTTGACATATTTATCAAACTGTCACGTTCTGGATGTAAGGGCTATCCCATACATAAAAGATTCGTTGAAAGGTTTTGAAATTTGTGAAGCAATCTCTAGATTTGGCCCTTAATATATTTATCAAAAAGTTTTTAACTTGTGGTGCACCATCTAGATTATACCCTTAAAATATTTGTCAAAAGGTCTTTAACTTGCAGTGCAACCTCAAGATTTGACCCTTGCTTCTCTCCAGCATCATTCACACAGCTTATCCCTTTGAACATGAGAAAATGCACACAGATATTTTTAACATATGATCCATCTGACTGCCCAAAATGATAGGCCTCACAAAAATGTGAGGATTGGAGAAGGTAGCCATAACCTCTATGTTATGGCACCCCGTGTGGTTATTTTGAAAACAACATAGGGATTGACTTGCTCATAGTTTAACCCAGATGCATTATCAGCACCAGAAAAAATAGAGAAGAACAACATTAGCAAATACCTGTTCAAACAATGCCCTGATCTGTGATACAGCTTGTGATCGTGATGGTGATGATGTATTTCTTGATGTAGTTTTAGGTGCTGCAGAAAACATTGGGAACACAAGATTTTCCTAGTCAGAAAGTGTATTTGTATGTCAGTATAGCAATTATGTACATAGGTTAAAACAAAATATGGCAAAAGTCTTACCATATCCATTTATAGCCAAATTAGAATCTACTTGACGAGCAGAATTTAAGGTTGGTGTTGGAGGCCTGGAGTTTATCAGTGTCTTCATTGAGCCTCCTGTTGCTCCTGTTTGTGAATTGTAAGCGAGCACCGTTTTTCTATTGATTTCCTTTCCTCCCTTGCATATTTCCCTCCTCTCCATGGGATTATAAGGACTCCTGTATAGAGGTATCAGTTACCAACCTCCTGATCTACTTGTTTTAAGACTAAAAAGTATCACCGTTAACCTCAGAGATTAGAGACACAACAAAACAAAGATAAATAGGTACATAAACAGTTTAAGATATTTGGCTTTGAAAGAACATTGGGATTATAATGTAAATTTCAGCTTCTATGGAAATTATTAAAATGATAGAAGACAAACCTAATTCATCATATAGGCATAGGGGTTACTCTTTTAATCCTAGATACAACTGCCATTTTTACATTCAGATTTCCCAAACAATTGCCAATTTGAGCAACATAACAGTGTTGGGATATATTACCAAAACCCACCTTGTCAAAACTCAACCCAAAACCAAAAGTATGATGTCAAAAATTTGTTTAAAAGTGGCATAGGAAAAAGACATTGAACAATACAGAAACCTTCAAACAAGAAAATAACTACAGACAACATGATGAACACCCAATAAAAATCATACCTTGAGGTAAGGTTTCCAACAGTAGTTGAATCACAGTATCGTTTCAACCATTGCATAAATTCAAGATTGTCAAGTGGCCTTCCTTTGATAAGCTTGTTGACATCAATATGCTGCCACATGGAGGAAAGATTTGATGTTGTGACGCCAAAAAGGTGTAGGGAAAAAGGGAGAAAGAAGAATATAATTGTACATGTCATGATACAGTAGATCATGATGACAAAATTATCGTAGTCATGCAATTTGGAGCAAACTCACCTTGGCTATGTTAAGCTTGTTGAAGGCTTCTTGAAGGACCTTATAATTTTGGATCATCTCATACTCAGACTTAGCATCAAAATTAACCTTTAACACATTACACAGATCACATCCTTAAGTAAACTCAAGGAAAGAAAAACATATCATTTTAGTATTTGTTCACTACTGTCAATGCTAAAACATGGAGACTGCAATAAGTCTAGAAAGTTAAAACACCAAATGCCACTACAAAATACAACTTGACTTTCTCAAAGCAGATGTAAAATCAAACAAGATCATATGAATTATTTCACCAAACACAATTACAAGTACAAGACACATTTGTAGGCCTTAGCATGACGGAGGTTTCACAGGAGCGAAGCTATAAAAAGGTGTTTGACTATGCATAACTGATGTGGGCTCTGAAGTCTTTGTTCAAAACAGACTTGCTTCAAAACTCGTTATCCAATTTATTATTTAGAATACATTCATACACTTAAATAAATATGCATATGAACAAAGCTGCAGCAACATAGAATTCAATCTTGCATATAAACTGTGAAAGAATGAAAACCAGAATAATACTCGACAAAAAAGCATTTTCACATCAAGCAGACCAAATGTATTTTATAAAACACTTGGCAAGGAAACATCACCATGAAGCAAATCTATGAGCGACTTTATTGCTTACATAACCATGTATATAATATTCAACAAATTTGTGACACCTTCCCAACACTCCTCTTTACGTTATACACAAACTTCCTGACTGAATTATGTAGCTGACAAGCTCCAAACCCAAAAGTAGAGCTCTTAATACTCTCTAGCTTTGCATTTATCGACTGGGCATTGGAGCTGAACAGACACCTCTTACTTCCATCTAATAACTAACTAATTCTAATACATATAATAGAAAGAACGAGAGACGGAGTTAATTGAAACTAATTTTATATACATCAATATAGAAAAACAGGTCATTTTTTCCTGCTGTGTTTTGAACCAATAAGCACATCCACATTCTGATTCACGAGAATGGGGAGTTGTGAGAAAGGGTTTTCAGTCATATTTTGGTCTTCCATTGTTTTAATTAGATGTTGTCAGAAGATACAAAGGCCTCCGAGAGAGGTTCAGAGGTTTCAAGGGCAGGACTAAAAGGAACAAAGACAGATCCAGACTCAATAACTACCATCACAGTGGGTATGATAATATTGGAATCAATTTTCATATTAGGGTTATGCTAGTAATTGGGAAAATTCAGAATTAAAAAAAAAAAAAAAAGCAAACATAATAACCAAACAATCATCAACAACACAAAAATTAAAAGATGTGTAGATGACCTTATGCATCGGTACAATTCCAGGATTGCTGGCATCTATAAGCTGACAGTAAACTGCTCCAGAGGCCCCCTGCAATCAAACACAAACATTACATAACTAAATAAGCAGGACACCAGTACATAAAGCCTTCCAAGGATAGATATCAAACACAACTTAGGCTAAAATTTTTGCTTAACACAATAAACTTTAGCCAATTTAAAGTTCTTAAAGAAAAATAAAAATAGTCAATTGCCAGAAAAATCAATAAAGTTTTGGTTAGGCCTACCAAACCCCAAAACAATGTAAACCCCAAAGACTTGCTTCACAGAAATTTCAAAAACAAAAAAAAAATATATATATATATATATATATCATAGAGAATTTACTTTAATGGTCTGTTTTTGACCAATTGGTTAATTATTTAGTAAGTTAAATCGATCATTTAAACAAATTTCAAAAACAAAGTTATTTGCATCTAAAGTGGAAAGAATGTTATTAGATTGACTGAAATCTTCAGGCATTAATATTGAATTCTATGTGCTTAACCTGCAACGGATAAATTTTGTTATATTTCCAAATAGACATATTAGCCAAGTATTCCATACTTGCAAAAACATTTCCATCCCTTCAAACTTTTCCAATTTCCATACCTCTTCCACTCTGCTGATGCAGAGCTGCAATGTATTATTGATCCAACTCAAGATCTCGTTTCGACCTACAAAATAAGCCCCCTCCATAGTTCCCGTGGTGGAAGAGGTCATCCCAATCCCTTCCAGTCAGAAACACTGCTGAGGTCCCTACAGAACACAATCCCAATCTACTTTGATAACAAAATCAAACAAACAAAAAGAAAAATTCCTAACGTCCAGTTCTCTTTGCAGTGGGGGTAGCAGGATCCATGGGAACCCCAATGCCTTCCCTCAAATAGCCCAATTCTTGCAACAATTTCACATGGGTACGGAATCAAGGAAGGCCCAATTCCCATTTCTATAACAATTTCAAATGGGTATTCATTACATATCAATCAAGGAAAACCCAATGTCAACTTCTATCACATTTTCGAATGGGCATTTTATTCTATATTACTCAGGGAAAACCCGACGTCAACTTCCCCAATCCCTTCCTGCCTAACTGCTGAAAAGGGCAGCAGAAGGCAGGATTGAATAGCTCAACACAAAAATCCAGCCTTAAATATAGTCAATAAATATCCATCCTTGGAAGCATGTAAATGTATATATATATATATATATATATATATCTCAGGGTTGCAAAACAATGGGTTTCCTTCGGCCCTCAAATTCCCCGTTTGTTTTTTTTGGGTTGTTGAGGACTGTCGCCCTCTGCCTCTCCAATTTTTTTGAATTTCTGTTGGGTAGTGGTTGCATTTCACAGGGCCCGGAAAGATGCCACGTTGGATTATGAGACGACCCTAGTGGCTGGTGAAGGAGGAGTTGTTTCACTAGACCCAGGAAATATGCCACGTCAGACTTTGATAAGACGCCTATTGGTTGAAGGAGGAGTATATTTCCCGCCATTTCTATACGATGACTTTTTTCTAACGAAAATAAGTTGTCTGCTAAAATTTCTCTTTCGAGACGGTCGTACGTCTCTGTTGTTTGTTATAGTGGAAGAATTTTATATATGGGTGGGGAAAGAGTGACTTTGTTTATTTTAAAACTATACTAGTTTTGGGCAGAATGGTAATAATAGAAAGCAGGGTTTAAATCCATTAGACACTACAAATACTAAAAATATATATATATAGAACATAAATGCATGTTTATAGGTTACTAAAGAATATTCTGTTTTAATTTATATTGTTAATATTTTTTCGATTGTGTATTATTTTGGTTTTATTTTTTTTAAAGGAAGGTTGGGGTTCTGTTCGCTTTGTATTTATTTAATAGGTTAAATATTATAGAAGTTTCTTACGTAAAGAAAAAAGTATTTTTTTAATATATATATATATATATATATATATTAAATTACTTTTATTTTTGCATGCTAGATATTTTTTATGAATATTTTTTTATTTTTAACATTTCTATGACAAAGATAGTTTTGTTTCTAATGCTTGCCATAAACAAATGAAATGGGTATAAGATTCCTTTTGCTTTCAATTGAATTTGAAAGTTATTGGAGCTCTAATTTAATTTTTGGTTTTTAATTTTTCATTATAAAAAGGATGATATTATAATTCATAACAAGAACACCTCCTTTCATAGATAGAGATCATGGTTTCTTCATTGGAATAATTCTAAAAGAGAATTTTACTAATCAAGATGAAAGAGTCTCTAGACTTGAAGGAAGGAACAACCCAATAGTATTCTATATGCAAGAAGACAATAAAAAAGACAGGTAAGATTTTCATATAGATGAATATTATCAAGCAAAGCCATCCTTAGAATTTCTCTTCTATAATCGAAAATGGATCTTAACCATTAAGATTTTCATGTGAATCTTCATCATCATCTATGAAACCAATATGGATAAAATCACAACCAAGCATAGTTATATAGTAGAATATGAAAAATGAAGGGAAGTTTTCTCTTGTATTTTATATGAACCAACATCCCTTATACATATCACTTAAATTTTAATTTAATCATACCATATAGTTAGCAACATATTTTTCTTTTTATTTAATTGGTTATATGAGATTCAAACACATCCCACTCGTAATACATCATAACCACATAGTGGTGTTACATCTTGATAATTGTGCATATATAGCTCCTTGAAAGTCGAGGAATTTCAATAGTTGAGCTCATGCTATTTGATATACAATTTTTTCAATGATTTTACACAAGTTTTTATGAGGGGTTCTAGTCCCCTCATTCTGAGTGAGGTTTGAGCCAAAGACCTCTCAAAGAGAGGCCAAAGCCCTTACCACTGTCGTAAGCTTCCAACTTTATTTGATATATAATTAGTAGTATATTACTTCTAATATATTTCATTTTAATTTCCTTAATATAAACCCATGTGGTATGGTATTGCGTATATTATGGATCCCATGTTGGATTTGATCTTTGGACCTCCTATTTGGAGTTCCAAAGTCTCCACTATTAGGCCCACTCAAATTTTTTTATTGTTGAAAAAAATGATTAACAACAATTTCTTGATAAAAATTATACAAAATAAACATAAAATTAGATAAAATGATAAATTAATTATTCAAGATTTACTTTCCACCTTTATATGCTTTTGAAATATGAATTATCTTTGACTTAAGTTTTATATCTTTTATTAATACCATCAAGAAGAATACTTACAATAGAACATTATTAACAATAAATAAATAATGAATCAACAGTTTGAATAAATTTTCTTATAAAAAAATAAGTTCCTTTGTAGCCAATAGTACTCTCAAACAAAAACAAGACTCAAAGTTTCCATTCAAGTCAATTTACGATCAATATAATAAGTTAGCATAGGGTTCTCTTAATAATTTGAGAATTGAAATATAGTTTTGTTGGAACCGTAGCCATAATTATGTCCCATAATTTCAAGATATGAAAGTTTCCATAAGAATTTGAGAATTGAGACATAGTTTTTGTTGTAACGTTAGCAATAATGATATCCTAAAGTTTCAAAAGATGGCCTAATCAATATTAACTAGTCTATTATAAGGTATTGATAATATTTGAGATTCTAAAGATTGAAAGAACTAAGAATTTAAAAGCCTAAGCAAATTAATTTATAAATTATGCTTTTTTATTTTGCAATACTTTCTATAAATGAATAGAAGCATAACATTCACCATAGATCATATGCAAGAGAATTGACAAGTGAAACAAAGAGGTAGTAGACAAAGAAAAATAGTAAAAAGTGAAAGTTAAGAATGGAGTACCCTTGAGTGCCCAACAATAGATACATGAATACACATCAATGGAATGGACTAGGTGGTTGTAGGGTATTTATAGTATATACATAATATTCAACAATGATTGCACACTACATTAACTTAAGTCAACATAACATAGAGGTATAAAGGTTAAATTACATGTTTGATTAGAAGTTTCAAAATTATCCACATCGGTGGTTTAACCAATGTCATTAGATATAAATACATCAAGTCATTACATGGTGATTGCTCATAGCCTTACATAAATACATCACACATGCTTGTAGGCTTATATAAGGTCATGTCACACACTTTTAATATTGGTCAATCAAGTCAAATCACTAATATTCCAGTACCCCCCATGATTTAAGCTAGGGGCTAAGGAGAGAAGATATTAGAGATGGTAACATTCCCCTCATAATGGATGCTCGAATGGTCAAGAAGAATTGTTGAGTCTCCCTTAGCATATGAAACACTATAGTGTGCTCTAATGGATTAGAATCATTTGATTCTCTTGTTATCTAGAGGACTAACATTTCCACCAATATAGATCCTCACACCTATAGCAAGTCCTTGAACAAATACCACAAAAAAAAAGAGCTCAAAAAATCACGTGATCCAAAAAATAGGCTCAAAATACTTCTCTATGTAAAGGTTATGGCCTTTAGAAGTTTGATCGTATTATCAATTAAAAGACAGTGAAAAGCTAATGATTCAAAACCCTAGAAAATTTAGTAAACCAAAAGGTGCCACTTGTTGCTTATTAATAGGAGAAATTTTTCCATAGCTATCGACCATTATTTAACTTAGACAAATAACCAAATTTCATGTGTCATGGTTTGATTGGCCATATAAAATAATCTGCCCACCAATAGGATCCACATTGATTGCCCAGTTGGAATTATTTCCATGTCATCACAGTTGTTGACAAAGGAATATGAAATTGAGATTCAAACCTTGGTTGGTCTAGAGAGGAGTTCCTTAAGCCAATGAGACTAGCTATGCCACCAAGAAGCATGGTTAGCATAGAATGCTCTTCCCAATTAGATGAAGGGGGGATGTGGATGAAGGTTAGTAAAAATATTTCCTCCACCAAATACAAATTCCTTCATCCTAAGACTTGAACTCTAGATCTCTAGTAATAAGGTAAATTAGCTTTAGTCTACCAACCAACAATGCTAGATGCCCAAATGAGATGGAGAACTCTACACTCCCCTCCTTGAAGAAGAATGTAGTGCAATCATCCCAAAAATAAAGGGAACTAGGAGGGGTTGAATAAAAGACCGAGTCAAAAAATTTAACCTCTATCATGTCATCTAGCATGCCATCAATGCTTGGCTATGAAATTAGAAATCCTCTATAGAGAAATCCTAATATGTGGTGAAGAAGAGAAATAAGGATGAGATTGAACTTGCATTCTTTCTCTACAAATTTTCCAATACACTTGTGTTAACCAATATGTCATTCATTGGGATGAGAGAAAGATATTTTAATCTTGGATATGTAATCAAGTCTAACATCTTATGTCCAAAAACATTTCCAACTAGATTTGAAACTATGATGTCATGGAGCAAAATCTTACACACTCTTCCATTGTCCAACAATGCTCATAGTGCCAACATGAATGAAAAATAAATCTTATCTTGATGAAGATTGAAATGTGAATAGAAAATACATAAATACCCTATCAGAGGAAGAAGGAAGTAGAATAGGCCTAAACATGTGGCCTTGGGATATAAATGAAAAAGGCTTACTAGGCTAGCCAATCACCCCACCTAGGCTTTCAAAATGAAATATGCACCTCCTACCCTCGGAGGTGAAGTGACAAATCAAGTTGCATGTCTCCAATATAAAATGAGGAATGGGTCATGCCTTAAATGAAAGTCTCATAAAACAAGTATCTTGTCTTCATGCATGTTGTCTAGGGATGCCGCTAACCCTATTAATGACAAAATGGTCATCCCTTGATGATAGCAAAACCCTTTTACCTATGTATATATAAAAACATAATAATGTAGCCAACAAATTTAAACTAGAAGCATTGAGAATATTATTAACCAGACAAAACTCACTCAACTAGGATGCCATAAAACTAGGGTAAGTAAAATATGGTTGTCTCCTTGAAGTTCTCTAAATTATAAAAAGTAAAATAACTATTGGGAATTTACCATGTACAAACAATACACAACCTATAAAAAAATCAAATAATAACAGCAAAAATGGAGAAACAGTTCAAACCCTAGTTAAATAAGAAAAATAGGAAATAGTACAATAAACAACAAGCAATCACACAAATGTAAGAGACACAATATATACGTGGTTCGGGCAGTGTACCCTACATCCACAGAGAAACAATCAGTCCTTTGTATTAGCAACAACAATCTTCTCCACTTGTATAATGTCTCCTCTCGTCTCTTCCTCCAAACTAGGAAAGAGCATTCACATATAGGACAACTTTTACAATACAAAATATATAGAGATTCGTGAATTTTCCACTACCCGAAACCACATAGTGGTGTCGGAATACAATGGGCCAAAACCATGGGTTGAAACCACCCATACAGTTATCATGTTCTTTTGACAAGTGTTTTTCACCAAGAAATATAGTTAAATTTTCAAAAAATTTCTCTAGGGGCGCTGCCCCTTGGAACCCCATTCACATTCCTATTGTTGATCGTTGCCCATCAAAAATATTTAATGGTAATTAATTCATTTCTTATCAATTTGGATCCATTACCTAACAATAACTTCTTCCACCATAAATTCAAATTGATAACCTATGAGGAGTAAACACACACATATACTATTATAGCATGATACCACATTAAGGTGAGGAAATGGATAAAACCTTGGTAATTATCCTCTACTTGTAATAACCTAAAGTAATAACCCAACATGTCATCCTCCCTTGAATAAAACAACAATGAATGGTTTAACTTACCACAAAAAAAATTGGTTCTAGCTTGAGTTATGTTGGTCACGAATCTGCCACAGGAAAGGATTTTCTAAAAACTATGCACCTTAGACCCGGCCAACATTGAAAGGCTAGGAGAAAGAGATGTCTCCCAGACCAATCTCTAGAGAGGGCTGGTTCCCTTACTAAAACTAAGTTTGATTTCAGATTAGAGTTGCTAGAAAGGAATTACAAATGTGTAGAAAGAAACAGGAAATACATGGAAAGAGATGGGAAATATAGCCGTAGGCCGAATTTGTTAGATCGGGAAAGAAACTCAGCAAGAATTAAACCTCAAGTGTATAAACAATATATAATAACATAATACAACATAATCCACTTACGACCTTGCGTAGACAACCTCTAGTATGGCATTCCAGAACTCACTTTCTTTTAAGCAATATTCAAACTCAAATGCAAAATTTGAATCTAACAACAGATTGGAAAGACGAGCTTAACTGAGAAATACATGGAATAGAAGGAAATAATTATAAATACACTTACAAAATCAGAGGCCAAATATTTCTTATTTACGCAAAAAAACTTGAATGTTTCCAGCAAAATGTCTCTCAAACTCCCGATCCCTTTTTCTGAGATCTACATTGATTTATATAGAAGCCTTGCTTCTTTACAACATTAAAAATATGCAACGGACCTCCTCGAGATCTACAAAAATATGCAACAGAAACAAGGAAATCATCCCCTTAAACCAGCCTCGAAACAAGGAGTCGATCGTCTTCATTAAATGGTCATTCTTGAAATATGCTTGAACCGTTAGAAAAATCACGAACAACCGCTTTGAATAATGGAAGACTTTAATTCTGATGGATTGGACACGTTCTTCTACCTTGATTGCATCGAAAAGCAGTAAAACATTTAACTCTGGAGTGCTTTTAATCATCGAAAATCACAAAACTTCATCGGACCGTTTGAACAGCTTTCTGGCGCAAAACTGTAACAGGTCGCAAAATCGCGACGTCTTTATGCTCCGTACGCTTTTGCACTTTGAACTAGCAAAAACCATCCATGTCAGGAAATCGTGACGTATTCGGCTCTTTTGTCTCCTTCGCTACCTTGAACCGCGAAAACGCGACGCGTCACGAAATCACGACGTTCCATACCATTTTGCTCCTTCTCTGCTTTGTGTTCGTGAAAATGTGACAAGGCGCGATTTTGCGACGTTCTTCATCCATGTTGTTCTTTAGCTACTTCGAACCGCGAAAACATGACACTGCGCGATTTCGCTACACCTTTCTTTCTCTGGACTGTGTTTCACTTATATGTCGCGAAAATCAGACAAGTTGCGAAATCGCTACACTTTCTTGTCGTTGCTCATTCTTCTCTTCTAAGTCGCGAAAATCCGACATGTCACGATTTCGTGAAAATTTTCATCCATTCTATACGGTCCTGCTTCTAACTTGTAAAAACGCGAAATTCTTCCTTCTGTAGTTCTTTCATCTCCATCATGTCGCAAAATCGCGACAGGTTCTGTCTCATTGGACTTTGCTGCTTTTGAACCACGAAAACTATCATGTCACGAAATCGTGATGTTTTGTACAATCTGGCTGCCTCCTTGCTTCCTCTCCGTGAAAACTTGACGCGTCGCAAAATCGCTACCATTTTATGCACTAAGTCCTTCTTGCCCAATGTGTCGTGAAATCGCGACATTTCTTGCTGCTAGGCTTTATCTCCACAAATGTCACGAAATCGCGACGCCAACTTTTTTCTTGCCCTCATCTTAAAAAATGGCGTGAAATCACTACATGTTTTATGCCTTAAGTCTTTTGTTTCAACTGTGCCACGACCACACAACACATTGCGATTTCGCTACGTCTTTCGCCTTTTGTGCCGCGTTCAATATTTTGTCGCGATATCGCTACAAAGTTTATTGCCATCACCCTTTGCTGAGTTATGTCGCGAAATCATGACCTTTTCTAACATTATGCTCCCTGGCCATCGCAAGTCGCGAAAACGAGACATGTCATGATTTCGCGACAATTTTGTTGCGCTGCCCTCGTTGACCACTTTGACCGCAAAAATCCAACACATCACGATATCGCGACAGTTTTACCCCCTGTTGTCGTTGACTGTGCTGACTACGATTTTTTGACATGTCACGAAATCGCTATGACTTTGCGTTTGATTTCTCTCTCCTCAACCGACCCGCGATAACGCGACATGTCGTGATATCGCGACGATTTTCAACTTTGGCTCTCCATGCTATTTTTTGTCACGATTTCACGACAGTCTTCGGACTTAGCTTATTTTTTGCATCAAAACCTGTAAAGGAGTGAGAACTTCAACATCTTATGCATGAATAATCAATAATCAACACAATGTGGCAAAAATGCCAACATTCTTGGCGGCTCGCAGGGTATACAGTTCTGTTGTATGCACGAATCCCAGGCCCGAATCCATTGGGCAATAGAGTCAAGAAAAACTGAGAACAGAAAGCTGGCTGATGGGGTACATCTCGACGGACTGCTGCAACAACTCTTGCTGAATGATTAAAACTTCAAGTAATTATGTATTTAGCTAAACTGACCATGGAATGGAAATGATAAATGATGGAATAATAGAATGGAGGGAATGCGGTGGATACAGTAACAGAGTGCTTCTGTGCTACCGACTGCTATGAAAGGGAAATGGAGGTGGATGGAATAAACAAAATGATGACCAGCAAATATGTAGGCTGTGGAATGGAAATGGAATGGGGAAATAAACTGTGGATAAATGCTGAAAACAACAATGTAGTTAGAAGAAAAGGAAAAGAAGAACCGGGAATATCAGAAAGGGAAAAAGAAACAACAGCAGTGGCTTGATTACTTGCAGAAGAAAAAGGAGTAGGACAAGGAGGGAATGAAGAGGGAAAGGGAAGAAATAGAGAGGAAGCCACTAACTGCTGGGAAAGAAGAAGAAAAAAGAAAGAAATACGTACCTATAGGCTCGCATGCAAAAAGAGCCGAAGTGAACAGAGGAAAACAATACTTTTTTTTTTCTCTTTTTTTTTTTTTTGCTATGTACAATAGTTTATGACATGATTGGCATGTCGTCACCAGAAACCCAGTCTCAGGGGGTTATCCGATAAATCTGCAGTGTCCCGACTAGATCTGATCAAATTTGAGTCGGTCCTTGAAATTGGGATGACCTCTTCCTAAAATTCTCCATGTTGCAGACATGGGCAAGTTATCCTGCATGCCAGTACCCACACAATCGACAAATAATGTAGCAAAGAAATTTACCATATGAAGGGCTCCTGTAGGTACCAGTTGCAGTAATGGCTGAAGCCAATACCACCATCTTGAAGAGTCCCCTGGTTGTGGGCTTAGTACATGTTCCTCCAACCCCTTGATGTGATAACAGGAATTGTCCAGCAACAGTCCTTTCTCCAGGATCTCTTCAGGCTCAGCTTCTTGATGAGGCATGTTTATTGGGCTCTGGTTGAACACTTGCATGCTACGCCCCGGGATACAAAAAGATGTGCCCTCCTTGCTCTTAGGTTCTACCACTTGAGCCTTTTCTTCTTCTCCTTTGCTCATATCCTCTTGATCCATCTTCTGACAGAAATTACAAGCAACCATAGTATCTATTGCCAGGACAAGGCTTGCATATTCCCATCATTGGCCTTGGATGAAATCTGCCTCTTGAGCTCCACACAGCTGCATCTCAGGTTTCTACACAGTATAAGGGATCTGGTATGAAAAATACTGTGCGGGATAGATAGGAACAGGAACTACCAGAGAAAGTAATGGGGTTTCTCCCCACGGTAATTTTCTTGATAGGAGCAAAAGCTGTTCCGCTCGCACTGCTTCCTCAAATATTTGAGGGAACCTTCATTCACCTGATTGCAGCAAGATGAGGCCTATATCTAGATGAAAAGCTTGAACATAGAAGAGGTGGGCTTGGGTGGGTGTCGGTCGGATCTTCTCTGGAATTCTCTTCTAGCTTCTCAAGAATCGAACATTGAAGTCCGTGATGCTCTCTAGAGGTGCTCTCGTGATGTACATTAGAAGCTGAAAGGGATCCTACGAGCCGTTAAAGGGATCTTCGTCAAATATTCTGATTAGTGCTCCCGCTAGGTCATCCCATGACCTGATGCTTTGACACCCGAGCAGTCTGTACCACTGCAACGCCCTTCCTTCTAAAGATAGAACCAGAAGTCTGATCATGACATCCTCATGATTTATGCCATGGATGGTTGACAAAGTAGCAATATCTTCAATATGGTCTAGAGCCATGCCCTCGGTGCCATCATATTTTGGTAAGACTTTTAGGGCACTTTTGGGAATCTCATGCCGAATTTGGAGATTCAGAGGGCTAGGATCATCCCATCTAGGACAAACCCTCGCCATTACAGCAGTGGTCTGTGAGATCACGGCTATTGCCATTAATTCAGAGTCGCCAGATGAACATTCTTTTCTTCGCTTGTAAGGTCAAGGCTGCTCACCAAACCTTGATTCCTCTGGGGTGTTAAACAATGAAACAATTAGTCTCACCGATTATGGATTCTTTTGAGACAGAAGAATTCTGTCCCATCGAGCGTGCCAAGAATGTTGGCATTTTTGCCACATTGTGTTGATTATTGATTATTCATGCATAAGATGTTGAAGTTCTCACTCCTTTATAGGTTTTGATGCAAAAAACAAGCTAAGTCCGAAGACTGTCACGAAATCGTGACAAAAAACAGCATGGAGAGCCAAAGTTGAAAACCGTCGCGATATCGCGACATGTCGCGTTATCGCGGGTCGGTTGAGGAGAGAGAAATCAAACGCAAAGTCGTAGCGATTTTGTGACGTGTCGGAAAATCACGGTCAATGTAGTCAACGACAGCAAGGGGGTAAAACCGTCGCGATATCGCGACGTGTTGGATTTTCGTGGTCAAAGTGGTCAACGAGGGAAGCGCAACAAATTTTTTGTGAAATCGTGACTTGTCTCGTTTTCGTGACTTGCGATGGCCAGGGAGCATAATGTTAGAAAAGGTCATGATTTCGTGACATAACTCAGTAGAGGGTGATGGCAATAAACTTTGTAGCGATATCGCGACAGAATATTGAACGCGGCACAAAAGGCGAAAGACGTCGCAAAATCGCGACGTGTTGCATGGTCGCGGCGTAGTTGAAACAAAAGACTTAAGGCATAAAACATGTAGTGATTTCACGCCATTTTTTAAGATGAGGGCAAGAAAGAAGTTGGCGTCGCGATTTCGTGACATTTGTGGAGATAAAGCCTAGCAACATAGAAACGTCACGATTTCGCGACACATTGGGCAAGAAGGACTTAGTGCATAAAATGGTAGCGATTTTGCGGCGCGTCAAGTTTTCACGGAGAGGAAGCAAGGAGGTAGCCAGATTGTACGAAACATCACGATTTCGTGACATGATAGTTTTCATGGTTCAAAAGCAGCAAAGTCCAATGAGACAGAACCTGTCGCGATTTTGCGACATGATGGAGATGAAAGAACTACAGAAGGAAGAATCTCACGTTTTTACGAGTTAGAAGCAGGACCATACAGAATGGATGAAAATTGTCACGAAATCGTGACATGTCGGATTTTCGCGACTTAGAAGAGAAGAATGAGCAACGACAAGAAAGTGTAGCGATTTCGCAACTTGTCTGATTTTTGTGACATATAAGTGAAACACAGTCTAGAGAAAGAAAGGTGTAGCGAAATCGCGCAGTGTCGTGTTTTTGCGGTTCGAAGTAGCTAAAGAACAACATGGATGAAGAACGTTGCAAAATCGTGCCTTGTCACATTTTCACGAACACAAAGCAGAGAAGGAGCAAAATGGTACAGAACGTCGTGATTTCGTGACGCGTCGCATTTTCGCGGTTCAAGGTAGCGAAGGAGACAAAAGAGCCGAATACGTCACGATTTTGCGACATGGATGGTTTTCATGGTTTCAAAGTGCAAAAGCGTACGGAGCAAAAATACGTCGTGATTTTGTGACCTGTCGTGTTTTCGTGACCTATTACAGTTTTGCGCCGAAAGTGGTTCAAACGGTCCAATGAAGTTTTGTGATTTTCGATGATTAAAAGCACTCTAGAATTAAATGTTTTACTGCTTTTCGATGCGAGCAAGGTAAAAGAACGTGTCCAAGCCATCAGAATTAAAGACTTCCATTATTCAAAGCGGTTGTTCATGATTTTTCTAATTGTTCAAGCATATTTCAAGAATGACCATTTAATGAAGACGATCGACTCCTTGTTTCGAGGCTGGTTTAAGGGGATGATTTCCTTGTTTCTATTGCATATTTTTGTAGATCTCGAGGAGGTCCGTTGCATATTTTTAATGTTGTAAAGAAGCAAGACTTCTATATAAATCAATGTAGATCTCAGAAAAAGGGATCGGGAGTTTGAGAGACATTTTGCTGGAAACATTCAAGTTCTTTGTGTAAATAAGAAATATTTGGCCTCTGATTTTGCAAGCGTCTTTATAATGATTTCCTTCTATTCCATGTATTTCTCAGTTAATATCGTCATTCCAATCTGCTGTTAGATTCAAATTCTGCATTTGAGTTTGAATATTGCTTAAAAGAAAGTGAGTTCTGGAATGCCATACTAGAGGTTGTCTGCGCAAGGTCGTAAGTGGATTATGTTGTATTCTATTATTATATGTTGTTTATACACTTGAGGTTTAATTCTTGCTGAGTTTCTTTCTCGATCTAACAAATTTGGCCTACGGCTATATTTCCCATCTCTTTCCATGTATTTCCCGTTTCTTTCTGCACATTTGTAATTCCTTTCCAGCAACTCTAATCTGAAATCAAAATTAGTTTTAGTAAGGGAACCAGCCCTCTCTGGAGATTGGTCTAGGAGACATCTATTTCTCCCAGCATTTCAATGTTGGTCGGGTCTAGGGTGCATAGTTTTTAGAAAATCCTTTCCTATGGCAGATTCGTGACCAACAAGTTGAATATGTACCCTTCTATTATATGAGTGCTCCAGTCACTTGTGATAGCCATTATGCCCATATGAGTTGGGATAAGATAACTAATGTACCATGGCCTTGACTAAGGGCAATGCTAGTCATCCCATACAAGGACAAATAAACTCCATGTAACAACTTTGAAACACAAAATTATAAAAGTCATCTCATGATTATTTGAAGAGCATTGACACATAAATTTTGATGCTAAAAACTTCAAAATTTTAAATTTAAACATTGTAAAAAAATTCCCTCCAAATTTACAAAAAGAAAGATTTCTTTTGTTGCTCCTTCTTTTACAAAACACAAAATATTTTTCCACATGACCCAAGCGATGTTGCTCCATACCTAATTTGATACCATGTCAAATTTTACAATAATTTCCAAAAATGAACAAAAGTATAACATTTACCATATGACACGCAAAATAAAGATGCAATAGATAAAATAACAATAGTAATAAATGAAAGATAAGAGTGGGGTGCCCTTGTATACCCAACCAATATCACATGGATATACACCAATACAATGGATAAGAAAGTTGGGACTATTTATGGTAGACACCTAGCCCCAACAATAATTGCATATCACATTAACCCAAGTCAACATAACATAGAGGCTTAAAGGCTAATCACAATTCTGATTGCAAGTTACAAAGTTAACCACAATGGTGGTTTATCCATGCTACTGGGGCTAAATACGAAATCATCACATGGTAATTGCATGTAGGCTTACATAAAGATAACATTACACATCCCCATCAGCTACCTATAGGCTTATATAATATTACATCACAATGTCGACCTTGGCCAATTAGGTTAGATTACCAATATTCCAACAATGTTATAAATATAGCTACAATTAAAATTGATGAATAAAATAAATAATATTTAATATATATTTTTTATATTAATAATGTCTATATTGATAACAACTATTATTTCACATCCATAAGTTTGGAATGAGAAATGAGAAATGAGAAATGAGGATTTGCAATGATAAATCGAGGTTGTAATCTTAAACACAAACTTTAATATTTTCCCATTAGGGTTGGGGTAAATGGTGGAGAGTGTACAATTTCACACCCTAAACCAAAGTTCCAGTCCCATGGGTGAAATTAACATTTCATCAAATGGCATGAGCTCAAGTGGTTAAAAATGTGGTCTTTCAAAGTAGAGACTTGGGTTCAAATATTTTTCTCAATGGGTTATATGGGATTGAAATGGGTCCCACCCCTATTACATCATCACCACATAGTGGTATTACAACAAAGCTTGGATATTATCCATTTATCATTTGTCAAGATTCAAACCTGGGTCTCCTTGAAATGTTGAGGAATCTAACTAGTTGAGCTAATACCACTTGATGACTTGGGTTCAAATCTTGCCAAACAATATATGTATAATTACCTAGGTGTTATTTATATCGTATTATGCATTTTGTTGAAATACTATGGTAGCATAGTCATGATGTAATATATATATGGGGATCATTTCATTCTTATATAATCAAATACAAATAATAATTACTACTTAAGTCTAAACCATGATCAAAGTATATCAAAATCCATTAAAAAAATAATATGACTATCAATGATCAAATACTATAGTAAAATAAATATTAGTACAATAATAAATAATTAAGCTTTTGCAGGGGATAGGCCAAATTTTTAATAATTCACATCACTTTGGCTCTAAACATAGCTAATTGTTGAAAAAAGCCATGGCCCACCTTTACACTAGTAAACAAAGTACCATTAAGCTTATTAATTTTACCACTAAGCATGACAATATCAAACCTAGATGTCATCATCAAGATATGAATCTGAAAAAAAAAATCCTTCTGAGTTTCTCATTATTTCTTACCTCTTCTTGAAATCCCATGGAAAGTGTAGCAATCTAAAGTTGGAAGTCAAATATTTCTGACCTCCATGGATAAATTAGCAATACTACAACAATTGTAGCATCTAATATACCATAAAAACACAAATAAAGTAAAGAAATAATTTAGTGATCATGTTATGTGAAGAAGATAAATAAAAAAAATAAAAATTATAGGATAGTGGGTATTGAAACATAGCTAGACAATTAGAAAACACCCTCCTCTAGACCTAGTATCTATTATAAAAGACTAAAAGATATGCTTGATCATTTTAGGCATCACATAAATACAACATGATGTATAACATAGAAATATTATCCAAATGGACTTTAGAAGGCAAAGTCAATAGTTTGACAATGGTCACATCTCTCAAATTTAAAATATTCA
Source organism: Wollemia nobilis (assembly GCA_028583015.1). Taxonomy (NCBI): domain Eukaryota; kingdom Viridiplantae; phylum Streptophyta; class Pinopsida; order Araucariales; family Araucariaceae; genus Wollemia; species Wollemia nobilis. The sequence goes on along the minus strand of JAQPPZ010016995.1, from coordinate 2,977,865 downwards.
CATCGGTGCGGGTTATTTAGACCTACACCTTCATTTTTTATCAAATATAATGCTAAATTCATATGAGGAATGACATGATTGTCTATGATTCTTACCATAAAAATTTCAAAATTTAGCCATTTTTGTGATAGGGTGAAAAACAGGGTTTAGAAAGGGCCTTGACCCTTATACAAGGAAGTTGCCTTAACCAAGTAGGATAAAATGAAGAAAAACCATAGGCCCAACAAAAAAATCCATAGAAATAGGCTAATAGAACAAAACCGAGAGAATATAATGTCCAGATAACACAGAAGGTCAAAAAAATCTTCAACATCTAAAATCTAGGATCCAAATAGTAAATTTGGGTTGAAAAACACAAATATAACACTAATAACACTGCATAACCCAGACTTAAAATCCAATAATGAAAACCAAATCAAAGGAAATAAAGTAATTTCATAAGCATCCCAACCGCTTCCACATCCTCAAGATTCCTATCAGTGATCCTTACTATGACTAGGAAAAACCTTAGTCGATCCCAAAAGAGCCCAACCAACAACATAGTTAACAAATTTACCACACATATAAATATTGTGGTAAGATAACACCCTTTGCTTAAGTACTACATTGAATCCAAACAAAGTTGAAAGACCAACATCAATTGAGACTTACACACTTGAGGAAACGTATCCACACTTTGGAAGCCTTAAGTTTACCTTCAAGAAAGAAACTTGGCCACCCAATTATTAACACAATTAACAAATACACAACACAGGAAAAGATACTGCCAATATAATGCCCTTTGCTCAATATCCTACATTGGAGCCAAACAAAGTTGAAAGACTAGCATATTTTGAAACAAACATAGTTGGAGAAACATATCCACACTTTAGAAGCCTTAAATTTACCTTTTTAGGGGAATCCTAGCCACCAAATTTTTAAAATAGCTAGAAAATTCACAATATAGTAAAATATAACACCAAGATAACACCCTTTGCACATTATTCTACAAGACTCATGGAGATCCTCTCTCAACTCCAAGTGAGATAACATATTATAAACCTTGACACAAGAGAAAGGCCAGGTAGAAAGGCCTTCTAAAATACCTCTTGATCCTATTAGTTTGCTTTCTTTTCATGATCAATAATATTTAGTAGGTCCTTAGGGAACTCCCTATCCCAACTCACAAGGGAAACACTCTCCACCCCTATATTAGCTAATCGGTCCACCTTTTCTTCCCTATAAACATGTTGCACCACCACTTCTTCATAGCTTTGAAGGAGGGATTTGGCATCCTCTATAATATTGGATAGGCTCCAACTAGGGCTATTAACCCCCTTTAACATATTAACAACATTCAAATAAACCTCCTCAACAATTATCTTCTTACAATTGTGCCTTAGAACCATCTGCAAACCAAGAAGTATAGCCTTGGTTTCTACCTTATGGTTAGATTCGATCCCAAAAGGTTCTGCAATTGCTTCGACTATGTTACCACCAACATCTCTGAGAATACTTCCTCCTCTAGCCTTACTTGGGTTGCCTTTTGATGCTCCATCAAAGTTTAACTTAAACCACCCTAGTGGTTGCCATCTAGTGTTCCTTATTTTAACTTGAACCTGATTTTCCTTGTATTTTAGGAGAGGGAGGTTCCAAGTCATGGCAATCTACAAGTCAACTTGGTTTTCCTATCCTTTTCCCTCATCCCAAGTTAAAATATTTTCACTAGAAACAACCTTGAGGCTATGAAAGACTGTTATTGTTTCTCTTTTCTTCCCTTCAAAAATTCTCCTACTTCTTTCTAACCATATGCTCTAGATGAAGTGAGGAAGTAACAAACATCAAATGGAACTAAGTATTTTTCTAGAGACAGGGAACTACCATTGGTCAAAAAATTCTAAAAAGAAATTTAGAAAAAACGAAGCTATATTACATTTAGCCAACAACAAAGTTAGAACTTTATAAGAAAAGGGACAATGAATAAATAAATTATCCATTGATTCTTTGTTTTTGCAACAAATGGCACATATATTGAGGAGGAGCCATCCCCTTCTTTTTAAGTTATCCAAGGTGAGGATCTTATTCTAAATCACCAAATATTGAAAAAGGGTAATTTTGGGGGTCAAAAACTTTGGCCACATCTTTCTTGTAGGGACTTGTGGAGAGATAGTCTCCCTTTGAGCCAAATAACTAGATTTAACAAAGTACTCACTAGAGGGATCCTAGAGCCATATCAGATGATCCTTCTATTGGGAGTACACAAGGTGATATTGTCATAGTTTAGAATTTAATTCTTGAATACAATGATGAGTGTTTGAATCAACCAAATTAACTAAAATACCTTTCTAGGTGATAAATTTGTCCATATTTATCATGTAGTCAAAGAATTTCTTGCCAAACCTTTCAGTCAAAGGGATCTCCAAAATATTTAGTCTAGGATCAAAATAGAGGGGATGGTCAAGCAACCAACTATCACCCCAAAAATCCACATCCTCTCCATTTTTAACCACCCAAAATAGCCCTCTCCACAATACCTCTCTAGTTTTCACAATATTATTCCATATGGATGAGTCCATCGAAGGATTTTCACATCAAAATAAGGGGATCGAGTTCTCTAGATACTTGATCTTCAAAATTTTTCCCATAGAGTAGATTCCTCATGGATCAACCATCAACCAAATTTAGACATAAGGGATTTGTTCATCTATCTGATTTTACTTACTCCCAACCCTCCCTCTTTCTTGGGAGGACAAACCTTATCCTAAGCCACCAAAGAGATATGTTGCCTCTCTTCCACACCTATCCAAAGAAATATTCTTTGTATTTGTTCTATCCTATCAGTAACTTTGGTAAGAATTTTGAACAGAGACATAAAGAATATGGTAATACTTTCAAGAGTAGTCCTCAATAATTGGATCTTACCTACCTATCTTAGATGAGCCCCCTTCTAACCAACTAAATTCCTCTAAAACCCGTCTAAGACTAGGTTCCAATGCTCCTCCTTGACTGGGCCTTTGAAAAGTGGTATATTAAGGTAAGTTGAAGGTAACTCTACACTTGAGCATTAGAGAATATTATTATTTTTGGATGAAACAAAAACCCTAAGAACCTAGCTCTATGGCCAGTTGTAGCTATCCCATCTAGGTATACCATGTGGTGTTAGTCACAAGGGATTTTAATTTGAGTATCCACAGGGTGGGTCATAGGGAAAATGGAGCTCATGTCACCTTCTATCAACATACAAGATATTCACCAACTATGCCATGTATCCAAAATGTGGAGGTAGGGGGAATGGAGCCTAGATCAGCCTCTATCAGCACCCAGGACATTCACCAACTATGCTACATAATTGAATAAAATTTTTAAGTGAAACAAAAACCCTAAGAATCTATCTTTGTGACCAACCATAGTTATCATATCTGGGTATACCATGTGTCATCAGTCACAAAGGATTTTTATTTGAATATCCACAAGATGGGGCATAGGAAAAATGGAGCCTGTGTCAACCTCTACTAGAACATAGGACATTCACCAACTATACCACATATTTGTAGGGTAGAGGCAAGGGGAATGGAGCATAGGTTAGTCTCTACTATCACCCAAGATATTCACCAACTGTGCTATATAATTAGATAAGATTTTTAGGTGAAATAAAAACCCTAAGAATCTAGCTCTATGGACAATCATAGCTATCCCATTTGGGTATACCACATGGCATCAGTCACAAGGGATTTTTAGTTGAACATCCACAAGGTGGGGCATAAGTAAATGAATCTTATATTCTCTTCTACCAATATAGAGGATATTCACCAACTACACCACATATTTGCAGGGTGGAGGTAGAGGGAATGGAGCCTGGGTCAACATTTACCAACACCCAAGACATTCACCCACTGTGCTACACGATTAAATAAAATTTCAGCCATTATTTTAGTATCAATATATTAATAATTACAAGATAATTTTGTTGACAATATGAGTTGCAACTCCTTATGGCAAGACTCTAGATAGCTAGAATGGATGCCTTATATGTAGTCGAAGAGAAAACTAATTATTAATATATATTTTTAAAACTAATAATGACATCATCATTGCAAAGTGGTATTACATCAAGTTGACTATTTTAAGGATGCATCCTTGGCAAGAATGGAACCTTGGCCCCCTCTTTTTAAAGTTAAGGAATATAACCAATTAAACTAATGCCTTGGATAAACTATTTCTTAATATCACTATAATATTTCTATCACTATTTCATGAGACACTAAATATCTATGAATCTCCTCACTTCTCATTTAAAGAGCATTTTTGCCTTCATATCAAATTCTATAGCTATTGGAATCTCATTACTCAATACTAATCTATCCCACTAAATAGAAGTGGTAAAGATTAACCCATGCTTAAAAGTTGATCGATCTAAAGAAAAATTATAAACTGCTTACTACTTTGCTTTCTAATACTCTTGTAGATACCTAAAATAGGAGCACCTATTTTACACTGATCTTTAAAGTAAACTAACAAAATAGTTAAGTTAAATCATAACAATTAACCCAATCCTAAGAAATGCAGATAAAACCTAGCAGTGGTGAATCTACTTGAAATCATTTGCAATATTCAATCTAATCAAGAATCATAAATTGCTAAAGAAAATAATAAAACACAAGAGCTACATGAGAATGAATGAGTATATCTTGATATTACTTGAATGAACTTGTACAATGAAAAATGGAACTAAGATTCCATTATATATATTTTACAAAATGACCTTTGGTATATCTCAAACAAGATTATTTACTTACATAACAAATAATGTAATATATTCTAACACCCCCCTGTAATACATTATTTGGGATGAACTGAATCTGCATAGATGATCTCTGAATATTTGAAACTTGTTCCAAACTAGAGCTTTTGTAAATATATCTGCCAATTGTTCTTCTATAGGAATATAATTTAAATTGTTATGATGATTCTAAAAATAATCTCTAATGAAATGACATTATGCTTCAATATGTTTAGTTCATTCATGTACAATTGGATTTTTTATCATATTGAGTACTCCTTGATTATCACAATGTATTAGAGTTGGAGTTTGTTTGATTCCCATATCAAATAATATATATTGTAACCACAAAGCTTCACAAGTTGTATCTCTTGCTGCATAGTATTCTACTTCAGTAGATGACTGTGCTATTGTATGTTGTTTCTTGATGTGCTAAGATATTGGTCCTGATCCAAGATAAAAAAATGTATCTTGAAGTATATTTTCTATCATCAATAGAACCAACATAATCAAAATATAAATAACCCTGTAAATAAAAATCTTTAACATTTTGCATATAAGTTAGTCCATAATTTGTAGTCTTATTTACATATTGTAGTATTCTTTTTGTAGCTTTTCAATGACTCTCTTTTGTGTCTTGCATGAATCTTGAAAGATAATTTACAACAAAAACTAGCTCAGATCGAGTATTTGTTAGATACAAAAGACTTCCAATTAATTGGTGGTATCTTGTGACTAAAACTAAAGGTGTTCCATAATTTTTGGATAATTGAAGCCTTTGTTCCATAGGTGTATCTTTAGGCTTGCAAACATTGATTTTGCATTTCTCAAGTAGAGCTTTGCATATTTTTCTTGTGTAATTGTAATATTGTCTTCATTTTGATGAATCTCTAGACCAAGACAATAATTCATCAGTCCTAAGTTTGTCATTCAAATGGTTTTTAAAGATCCTTTTTTATCTCACTTATTAGTTTTCTAGAGCTTCTAGTGATCACTATATCATCAACATAACTATAATAATCAATATATCATTTCCAACTTTCTTTGTATATAGAATTGGATCAGATGTACTTCGTTTGAAACTGTGTCGTAACAAATGATTACTAATTTTTATATTCCATGCTCTAGGTGCTTGCTTCAGACCATATAAGGATTTATTTAATGTGCAAACCTTATGTTTTTAACCTTCAAAAAAAAAATCCTTCTGGTTGTGACATGAAGGCTTCCTCTTCTACGTCACCATTAAGAAATACACTTTTTACATCCATTTGATGAAGTTTCCAACCCTGATGAGTTGCTAAAGCACATATTATTCTTATGGTAGTCATCCTAGCCATTGGTGAGAATGTTTCTTCATAGTCAATTCCATTTTTTTGAGTATATCCTTTGTCTGCTAATTGAGATTTGTATTTTTCAAGTGTCCTATATGCTTTATACTTAATACTGTACACCCATTTGCAACCCACTACTTTCTTTTCTAGAGTTAATTTTACTAGATTCCATATTATGTTCTTTTGTAGTGATGAATATTTAGATTCTATAGATGCCTTCCAATGTGAATGATTTAAGGCTTGAAGTGTTGATTTTGGATCTACTGTAGTGCTTAGTAATCCTTTGTTAATTTTACTTTGACTACAAGTTTGAGGTCTCGTAGTAGTAAGGTTTGGTAGTTATTCCAAATTTGCTTTCCTAAGTGTGTTTCTAAGCCATATTGGTTCCTTTATTTGAGGAATTGTGGAATTTTTTGTATATTCAGTTTCTTCATCTTGATATTTTGACTTTTTCCTTTCATTTACCAAGTCTTCCTCTAAGAAATTTAGAACTTCTACATCGTTACTTTGTTTTTTAGTTTCAACCTTGACTTTTTCATCAAAAACTACATCTCTACTTATATATACCTTCTTTGTACTTGTTTTTATTATTATATACCGTACAAATTCATCATCATAGCAAAAAAATATACCAACCATAGTTTTTTCATCTAATTTTATCCTTTTCTATTTTGGAATATGCATATAGGCTTTACATCCAAAGATTCTTAACTTTTAAATACTTGGTTTTTTGTCCTGACCATGCTTCTTCTGGTGTAACATGCTTGAGAATTCTTGTAAGTAATCTATTTTATAATTATACTACTATTTTGACTACCTCTGCCCACTACTAATAATCAATATGAGTTTATTTTATCATACGTCTCACCATTTCCATGATGGACCTATTTCTTCTTTTTGCAATTCCATTTTGTTGTGGTGAATATGTTGTAGTGAGTTGTCTTTTAATTCTATTTTCTTCTAGAAATAGATTGAATTATTTTGATACAAATTCACCTCCTCTATCTGAATGAAGTTTTTTGATAGTCTTTCCTAATTCCTTTTCTACTTGAAATTTGAATTGTTTAAAACGACTAAATGCTTCTGATTTGTACTTCATGAAGTATACCCACATTTTTTTGGTATGATCATCAAAAAATAGTTGAAAATACTTATGTCCTCCAATACTAGTAACATTCATTGGACCACATAAATCTATATATATATATATATATATATATATATATATATATATATATATATATATATATTAATTCTAATGGTTGTTGAGATCTATGCTTAAATTTTAAGTAATGTAGTTTCAAAAATTTTCAAATTAGATTCTGCTTAAAAAATCTTCTAAATCATTCAATATTTTTTCTAAGGTTATAACTTGTCAATTCATTTCCTTATACCTCCATTCATTCAATTAATCTCAAGCATAATATATTATTCAATATTAACCTTAGTAATAATATTGCTTGTCTCCCAAACCTTTGTAAAAAGTAAATTAATTTAAATATTTCATGTACCTTCTTAAATATGGCGTGCTACTTTTTGACTTGCTTCTCGTGAGTCTTCTCAACTCTGCAACCTACACTCTAAAATGATCTTCCCTCTCTGTAATGTATTTAATGCTCCTTCTTGTGTATGACGCTCATTAAATTTGATCTTCAAGACTCAGAATCTCCTTTGTGTGCACTCTTTCTTCTCTAACCATAAATGTGCTTAATATGCATTAAAAAAAATGCTTGGGCTCCTCCAAACTTGTTGACATTCCTTTTATCATGTGCCACATGGTATTCAATATCTTATACATATCCAATTCATACATTGCTTAATAATTCATCTTCTTTAGGTGTTTCTATTCTCCAATATTCTCCTTGCTATGTTACTCTATCTAGTTTGGTGATGTTATGATGATATGGGTATTACTTTTGATAAGTGGCTTCCCTCAAACATTCACCTAATTCTTTGGCAATTAGAGTTTGCTTCAATTTTCCCTATCTCATCCTCTTTCGACCTTCAAAGAATACCCATACATTAATAGGCACCTTGGACATTTTTATATCCCTGGTTGGCATTTTGTTTTTGGAATGCCAAGTGGTAGATGGTGTTTATTCCTATTCAAGTGAGCATTAAAATCCTTATTTGCACCTTCTTGTTGTGTAACACTCAATAATAAAATGTTCTTCAAGCATATGGTATCTTGGGCATTTCATCTAATGTATGGCATATTCTATGCTTCATCTCTAACGTCCACTTGGGTGGTGTAAAATTTTGATGCTTGACTCACTCTAATTTGCCCTTAATCAATGTTCTACAATTGTTTTCTGTACGTATGTTGTGGTTTCTCTTTCTTGACTAATACTTTTAATGGTGGTGATTTTTTGCTCCTCCACCTCAAGCTAGCTATACAAATTTGGTGGCTCTTCCAAGCTTTCTTGACTAGTACTTTTGATAGTGGTGATGTTTTGCTCCTCCTATGTATGGTGACTCCACATTTCCAAACTTGATGACAACTTCCAATGCTCTACATTGGTGCTCATTTCCTCCTACATATGGTGACTCCACCTTTTCAAACTTGATAATGGTTTCCAAACCACAATATGATGGTTTTGCCACTTCTTTGGTGGTTGCTTATTACCACTATATTTTGTAATATTTAGTGACTTTCTTGGAATTTTTAGACACCTTAAGTATTTTTTCTTTGAGCACTTATTCAGCCTTCATTTAGTCAATAGAACTAAAAAAATTCTACACTTATTTTGAAAACAACATATAATACTTCTTCTTATCACTCCTTTCCAAGCAAACTTTAACTCCAAACATTGTTGTTACATTATGTCGATTTACTAATGATAATACTATATCCTTCCTTGTATTGAAGACTTTTAACTTAGACTTCCTTTTCTATTTAAATAACTCTAATATAGTGCTAAATAAACTTGAACTAAATCAACTTTTTCATAAAAATGAAATGCTCTTTTTTGCACCAAATTTCAAACCTTTTTTATTGGATTTTGTAGCTTGCTTCTTTGCCTTTCTTACTATTTGAACTTGCTATTCTAGAACTTAAAATTTGCAACCTTAGTTTACTGCCCATAAAATATCTTGTATGCTATCCAAGAATTTTCTCAAGCCTGCCCTAAATTTCTCTAATACACAACTCTCTTTTCTCCTTATAATGATGCCCAATTTTGCAGTCCAAATAATTTAATTTGCTACTACAAAATTTTGACTTCTCCTCTTTTATATCTCGCTGCAATCTATCTTCAATTCTAGCCTCTTTCGCTGGCCTCTTCTTCAAGAATTTAAATATCTTGAGGTCTTCAAAAAAATTGGCAATCTTCTTGCCAAATCCTTTTTCCTTTTGGGCTTGTTGTTGGATGGCGATAATTATCCCAAATTATTTTTAAGAGCTTATTCTTCTTGCAATCTATAAAATCAATATTTATATTTCCTATAAAATCCCCTTATGGCTTTGATACCACTGAAAGCATTTGCAATATTCAATATAATCAAGAATCACAAATTGCTAAAGAAAATAATAAAGCACAAGAGCTACATGAGAATGAATGAACATATCTTGATATTACTTGAATGAACTTGTACAATAAAAAATGGAACTAAGAGTCCATTATATAGATTTTACAAAATGACCTTTGGTCTACCTCAAATGACTTTTCATCTACCTCAAAAAATATTCTTTATTTACATAACAAATAATTTAATATATTCTAACACTACCAACTTAGAGTGAATCTGCTCTCATCTTGGTATACTCATAAACAATTTAAATTTACCTCACCCCACTAGACTTGACTCCTAACAATAAAGAGAATGAATACATCTAATCATAAATATACATGTTAGCATATTTGTTTAGGTAGCATATTCTCACCCAAAATTTAAAACTCTAACTTACGCCTGTAGAGGCCTACCAAGGTGTAAATATCGCTTGACTAAATACCTACAACTACAGAGGATCACTGAGAAGGGAATAAAGGGGATGTATATCCTTCCACTTCTCAAATTGCCTTAATCAACCTCAATCATAAGGCAGTCACTTCTGATCAGACTAGCCAACCAACCAACCAATTAGCCTAGCCAACCAAACTAGCCAATATGCAAACTATCTCGCCTCTCCCATTTGGGAAACTCCAAGAGGACCAATTTATATGAATTTAACCCTTGGGGAGTATTATAAAATAACTCTCTCTCATAATGAAGTTCTAACAAAATCACAAGAAAACCAAGTAAGTAATGAAGTGTTGCCAAAATTCTCCTATGGAGTCATCAACAGTTTCACTCCAAAGGAAGAAAAGGAGGTGTCTTGCACTTAAAATCCTAGTGATATTCTTCTATCATGTATTGCAATTTTTCTTATCAATTATCATTAATATTTTTGTTTTTATGATTCAAATTCATAGCATGCATTTGTATATTCTATATTGTCATATCTAACCATCATTTTGTTAAAAGTTTCTCTTATTTAAATTCTTAGGCATCTTAGTAATCTCTTGCAAAATAAAAATAGCCACAAAAATCCCTATCACACCAATAAAGAACATCCTTAGCCATCCCATGGTGGGATTTTCCATTCCATTGACAAATTGAGCAAATCCATTGACCAAATCTATTTTAGGTGACATATTCCCCATAGCATGGTTGTGTCCTCATCTCACCAGGATTAAAAATTGTTGTTTGTTTTAATTTCAATAGTGAATCCATCAACTCAACCTATTATAGGTAGTGTATTTATCATATCTCTAAGAAGTCTCAAATTTTGGTCTTCCTAGCATCTAGTCCAACAAAACTTGTCCTTATGTATTTTTTTTTCAATGAGTTTACATAGGTTTTTTTGAGGGGTCCTAGTACCCTCATAATGAGTGCAGTTTGAACCTTGGAATTCTCAAAGAGAAACCAAATCCCTGACCACTATAGACTCCTTACGCATATTTTTATAATATAGATTTTTATTTTTAATACACTCTACCATTAATTTAGTTTAGACATAATAGTGAATCCATCAACTACAACATTTCTAGTTGGCGTATTTGCTACAGATCTCTTTGCATCCATATCCAAGGTAAGGTAACCCCAATTTCTTCATAGATAGAGGGCCTAATTGTGTAAACTAGGAAGAAATAATCTTCTTGCCATTTGGTAGGCCTTCAAATTATAACATCTATTTTTTAATCTATTTTACAGGTATTCATAAATTTGCCAGCTGAAAGAGTTCTAATTTACATATTCACATAAAGAGTGTATTAAAATCTAGATGGCGTATTCAATTTAAACACCAAAATAGGTAAGTTTTCCCGATCCTCTAGTTTTCCAGTTCATGGCATAAGTTTTTTCGTCTACTCTATTTTGCTAATTTTCCTTTTAGCATCATAAAAAAAGAAGAATATTTAGTCTAGCTAATATTTTTATCTCACTTTCTTAGGTATTAAAAAATGTATATCACATGTAGCCTTGTGTTAGGTTGATTTATGTGATTTCATCCTTCTTGCACCCTTGTATTCATAAGAAAAAGAAAAAAATATATTTTCTTTCATAACGTAGGTAACAAATCATCCAAAAAGCAAAATCATATATAGGATAATACTATCTTTTGCATCATTGTTTTTCATATTGTATTGCATTGCATTATCATATTGCATATTAGATACTAGGATATATTGCCAAACCTAGGTGCTTGTTAAAATTGAACATATCAAAATAGATTAGGGATATATAAATCCCTTGGTGAACACAAATCTCTCCCACCAAATATAGAACTACATGCAAAAGTGTAGTCCTCTAAAACTATGGGTTAGCAGTAATGCTCTCCTACCCAAGTGTGGATGAAGCTAGAAGGAATTGTACCTAGGCACCAATGCCTCATATGGGTGCACCCTTTTTGGCATCCCACATATTTGGTGAACGCAACATGAAACACATCACTTGGGTCTCCTATTCAAAAATCTTATTGTTTAATACTTTATCCTTAAGATAAAAGACTTTAATTAAGATCACTTAATATTGTTTGCTTAGATAAATTAGATTAAATTAATATAATAAAAACACAATTGATTTCTAGTCCTATTGGAGGAAAGTTAACGATCCCTTAAGCAAATCGATGTACAAACCTTTGGGAGAAATCCTTCTTTGCTAGTATGTTATAGTGGACTAGTGAAAATCACAAGGAGGGATATTTTTCAAGGTGACATAAGGATATCAAAAACAAAATTTAATAAATTGAACTCCTTTTCCATGTTCGAACCTCCTTATATCACTTGGAATGTTGTTTGATAAATGATGCTAAATTCGAGTGCTTCATCTAAACTTCCACAGAAGCAACCTTTAGTTGAAAATCCTATCTATGAGGAAGAAGAGGAATAAGCTCCTCTTTTCGGGACACTTTCTCTTATTCACAATGACCAAGGAGAGATACTCTTAAAATCCATAGATCATCTTGATACTTTCCTATGAGGAAACAAAGAAACCATGGAAGCTACCTTTAAAGCATAAGAAAGACTTAATTCTATTATGAAAGAACATTTTGTGGAACTTTTGCACCAACCTAGATTAAAACTTATGAGTTCTCATCTTCTTTTGTGGATAGCTTAGGAAGGATATCACCAAGTATCTCATCTTCTTTAGGGAATCTAGGATCTATACCTCCTAGCATAGAGACACTCAGGCTAAACCCTCCAATCTCTTCACACCTAAGCTATCCATGAGTTCAAAATGTGGCTGTTCTTCCTAGTATACCTCATGCTTTAAATATGGTTGTTCCTAACCCATTCTATAGCATACCCACACTAGCTAACCTTACTTTTATTAACATTCCTCCTACTAACATGTCTTTTCAAGGTAATATTATAATTAGTAACCCAACAATCCCCTTTGGATCATCACATCCAAGTGCTCAATATTAGCCTTTATACAAGGAGGCATGCCTAAGAAGTATTCTTACAAATATTATTGTAATGAAATTGTAGATCCTAGTTTAATAAATAGGCCTTATCCTTTGAACTTTGTGCTACCAAACTTTTGGTTATATAAGGGAGATGGTGATCCCATAGAACACTTTCTAATTTTTAGAGCAGTAAGTCATGACATCATGTATGGCAAAATATTGTTGTTAAAGTTTTTTCCATAAGTCTTAGAATGGTTCTATCAGCTACCCCACCACTCGATCAATAAAATTTTTTATCTATATGAAATGTTCATTCACCGTTTCATCACTTACATTGCAAAAAAGTATACAATTGATGATTTGTATCAACTTGATCAAGAGAAGAACAAATCTATTAATAAATTCTTGCCTCGATGGCAAAATCTAGTTAGAAAAGTACCTTTTACTCTACCACCTAGGGATTTATTGCATATTTTCATAAATAATTTGCAATAAAATTTATCATATCCTTTAGATATTACTCGTGTTGTGCCCTTTGATGATGTGTTTGATCTCACAAAATAGATGGAAACTACCCTTCAACAAATAGGGAAATTGAAAATCAAGAAGGAAGAGGAGAAAATTCCTCCCAACACCAAAGGACAATATAAGAACAAACATATTGTGAGTGGTGATGTGACTGAATCTTGACCTAACACCAACCCTAAAATAGGTAATGTCAAAACTGCTACATTATTAAGCAAGTTAATCTTATCCAAAACTTAGGAAACAACTCCTAGAAAGTTTACTAAGTTAAACTAGTCTCTGTCTTCTATGCTGACATAGTTGTTAGATGCAAATATGATAGATTTATACCCTATAAGATAACATGACCTAAAAAGGATAAGATTTACTGATTCAAGGCTAAATAGTAATGTGATTTTCATCATACTAATAGTCACCATAGTTCTTCCTAGTAAAATTAGAGCCCTCATGTTTTAAATACACTATTTTATGTGTTACCATGTGAGTTGAACTATAACCTTCTTTTAGGGTGATCTTGGATCCATGCGATGCAGGTTGTTCCCTCAACTTATCATCAATGTGTCAAGTTTGAATATCAAGGTAAGTTATATAGCATAGTAGTTGACCATGATCCTTTTGCCTATTGCTAGAACATCCAGTTAGAAAATCCAAAAGCTTGACTTTGTCCTTCATTGAATGCTTCTCGTCCCTTCATTGATGATACCTTAAGGTCTAATTCACCTAAGAAAATAAGCATCCACCAAGAAGAAGGAACCAATCATTAGGTTATGGTAAAAGGTAAATAAAATATAGAAGATATACACAACATAAACCTTAATAACCAACACTATGAGTTGTTAGCCTTAGACTTGGTTAGGTTACATTTGTCACCTCATATTTTTGGGTTACCTTCTAGGTGAGGAACGATTGTACAAATAGGAACTTGCACTTTTGTATCTATAGGAATAATAGATGAGGAAAGAATACATGGGACTAACCCATGACCAATAGAGTAGAGGTATACCTCATGTTTTCTTTCCAATATTTACCCTATCCCCAAACAAATCCTTTGTAACTTTGGCTACATAGGAAAATGTCTAGGACTTCAAGGACAAGGAATCAAAGAACCTTTAGAAACTAAAACCTAGCTTGAGCATTGTGGATTGGGGTATTTTCATGACCATAATAAAATCATGTTTACTCCTTCTTCTAAAAGTGATGATGATGATGCTTGGTTGTCCTCATTTGAACCACCAATAGAAGTAACTTTAACAATAGGTCTAGATTAGGATGAATATGAGGAAGTTGAACCTCTCCCTTTTACCTATTTTGATCTCTTTTCACAATATGCATGAATTAACACCATAAATATTGAGCCTATTGAGGATATCAGACAAGACTCCTATGATAGCCTCAACAATGAGCACAGACCATCTTCAGTGCATGAAGATAAAGATATCACATCTCACTCAATGGCTAATCTTGTATCAACATTGCACATAAATGATTGTGAGGTGAAAATTTTACCTCACTCTCCTCTTAGGGATAACGACAATGATATATCTCCTTTTGGTGATATCCCTATTGAAGGAACTATTTCTTTAGATACACATCCCTCACAATCATTTAACATGGAGCAATAGACTTTAGAGGCCGATGAGCTACAAATTCTAGGGGTTATACCTACCCCTCCATATTATGAAGATGAATCCAACATCCTAATAGAAGAAACCATAGACATAAACATAGGGTCAAATGATAATCCATGGATGATAAAATTAGGAAAGATCCTAACTTTGGAAGAAAGATAAGAGTATACAAAACTCTTAACTAAGTACTATGATATCTTTGCATGGTCTTATGTGGACATGCTTGGATTAGATCCATCTTTAGTAGTTCATCACTTAGTAGTCAAGCCTGATGCTAAGCTGGTGAAACAAAAATTATGAAAGATGCACCCAAAAGTTGCTCTGCTAGTCAAAGAGGAACTCCAAAAGCTTTTGGAAGTCAAGTTTATTAAAGCTATTGACTATTTTGATTGGATCTCGAACATAGTCCTAGTTGCCAAGAAAGAAGGTATTGTGCGAGTATGCACAGACTTTTGAGACATCAACAAAGCCTATCCTAAGGATGATTTTCCTTTGCCAAACATAGACATGATAGTCAATTTCTTTGCTAGTTGTGGAATGTTATCCTTAATGGATGGATTTTTTGGTTACAATCAAATTCGCATAGCACCAGAAGATCAAGCCAAAATAATGTTCACTACTCCTTGGGGAACCTTCTATTATGAAGTTATGCCCTTTGGGTTGAAAAATGCTGGTGCAACTTATCAATGTGCCATGACATATATTTTTCATGATATGATGCACAATATCGTTGAATATTATGTCGATGATCTTCTCAGACGATCAATGAAAAGAGAAGATCATGTCAAGGACTTGAAATAAATCTTTGAATGACTACGAGAGTACAAAGTTTGTCTAAAACCCTCCAAATGTATATTTAGGGTAACATCTAGCAAATTATTAGGATTTATGGTGTCTAGATGAGGTATTGAGGTAGATCTTGATAAAATATTAACAATAACCAACATGCCACCTCCTTAAAACTTAAAAGATCTTAGAAGCTTGCAAGGTAAACTCCAAGCAATTAGGAGATTTATATCCCAATTGGTAGATAAATGCCAACCCTTTTCATGACTATTGTGAAAAGGGATCAAGTTCAATTGGGATGAGGAATGTCAAAAATATTTTGATGCTTTAAAAACATACCTATTATCTCCCCTAGTCCTTATTCCACCCAATCCCCTCAAGCCACTATTGTTGTATATTGTGACAATAGTTCATGCTTTAGGTGCCATGTTGGCACAATATGATGAGCAACATAGAGAACGAGCCATTTACTATATTAGCAAAACCCTCATCAGTTATGAAACTAGGTATACCCCTTTGGAAAAGATGTGCTTAGCAATGGTCTTTGCTTCTCAAAAGTTGAGATATTACATGTTAAGTCATAAAACATATGTTATAGCTAAGGTTGATCTACTATGATACCTTATGTCTAAACCCTACCTTTCAGGTAGGATAGCCAAATGGGTTATGGCACTTAATGAATTTGATCTTGAATTCATTAGTCAAAAATTAGTTAAGGGATAAGTGATAGTTGATCAACTAGCAACAACCCCTTTACTAGCCAATCATCCCCTAGAGATTGAGTATCCCAATGAGATGGTGTGCACTCTTGAGGCATCACAACAAGATTCTTAGACTCTTTTCTTTGATGGTGCAAGATGTGTTAAAGGAGTAGGGGTAAGAATCATCCTAGTATCACCACAACAAATCATAATTCCCTTGTCTTTTAAGCTTCAATTCTCATGTACTAATAACATGATTGAATATGAAGCTCTTATCCTTGGGCTACGAGCAACCTTGGCCCTAAAAGTCACTAGCCTCTCCATTTTTGGAGATTCCCAATTAATAGTTAACCAAATCAATGGAGTTTATCAAACTAAATATGATAAACTAAAACCATACAAAGACATTATGGATAACTTGATGGCTTCTTTTGAAAAGGTAACCATTGATATGGTTCCATGCTCTAGTAATCACCAAGCAGATGCAATGGTTGTCATTGCACCTCTTATACCTTTAGAGTTAGAGGATGAACAAGCGATAATTATCATTCATTAGATTAGACAACCAACAAGATTACAATCTAGTCAAGAACCATTAGCTATTTTTTCCATTGAACAAATGTTGATCCTTGACTCTTGGTATAAGGAAATATATGATTTTCTTAAGAGTGATGTTTTTCCTAAGGGATTAAATCACAATGAGTGAAATAATCTCAAGGCAATGTGCTTGTCAATTTGTCATAATTGGAGATATCCTCTATAGAGGAATCTTTGATGGTATTCTCTTAAGATGCCTCAATGTAGACAAAGCCAAAATAGTCATTCAAGATACCCATGAGGGGGCATGTGGTGGACACTTCAATGGAAGTGCCATTGCTAAGAAGCTCATTCGTATGGGCTATTATTGGTTGACTATGGAATGAGATGCTCATAACCATGTATACAAATGTGATAAATATCAAAAGCATGATAACCTAATTCATGCACCATCTCAAGAGCTTCAGTCGATCACATCTCCCTGGCCCTTATCTACTTGGGGGTTAGATATTATCAAGAAAATAAATCTGATGTCATCTAATGGACATAAGTTCATCATCATGACAACTGAATACTTTACCAAGTGGGTAGAGGCTATGCCCTTAGCCTCTTGTACTAGTGTTCAAGTCTCCAAATTTATCCTAAATCAAATCTTATCATGATATGACATTCCTAGCATACTTATATCTGATAATGACACTCCTTTTAAAAATAAGGATATAGTCAAACTCTATGCTAAATTCAAAATTTAACATAAGTGGTCAATACCATATTACCCATAAGGTAATGGGTAGGCCAAAGCTTCTAATAAGATATTAATAAAAATCTTAAAGAAGCTCATAAGAAAAACTGGTAGGGATTGGTATTTATAACTATATCCTACTTTATGGGTATATCACACTAGTGTGAGAACTCCAACTAGAGCTACACCCTATGCCTTGGTTTATGGTATTGAGGCCATATTTCCCTTTGAATTAGAAGTCTCATCTCTTAGAATCCTTCTAAAGGATGCAATAGTTGGTGATGAGTATTACCATGCAAGACTTAGCCAACTTGAGTTGCTTGATGAAAAGTGGACTCATGCCTTAGAACACTTACGTGTGTATCATCAAAGACTTAAGAAAGCCTATGGGAAGTGAGTTTGACCTCATTCCTTTGAAGTAGGAGACTTAGTCCTTAAAGAAAACCAAAAAAACACTAATGCTAAGGAAGACCTTAAGGGTAAATTTGAACCCAACTGGTTAGGTCCCTTCATCATAACAACCAAATATGGGTTAGGAGCTTATCACTTGGCCATACTAGATGGTGATGAACATAAAGAACCTATCAATATAATACATTTAAAAATATATTATGCTTGAATTTACATGTTTTCCTAGTCATGTGCTTGATTGCATGGTTGATTGTATGAATGATCACTTTTTAATATATTTTTGCTTACCTTCATATGCCTAAATTGCATGTTTGCTTATGTCTACCTATTCATCCCATAAAGTCATGAGGGGGCATCCCATAATGAAGTGATGATGATCCTAGCTAGAAAATAGTGTCACTTGCATTGCACTTGTAGTAGGTCACTAAGCTAGTGGACTCCCTCGATGACTTCCCCAAAATCCTCTCTAGTCCTTTTGATATTTTAGACTTTGGAAAAGAAATTAAGGTCTTGATGGCATATAGTGATCGCTAGTTATGACCTAATCGTAGCTTGATGCCTTGGCTTCTCTTTCTAGAATCTAATTTTTCTAAAGAACTCACATGCATTGACTTGTTTGATCATATGTTTGCTTGTTGCATAATCGAATGATAATTTTACTTGCTTGTGTTCATATGCTTGTTGTTTGCATATGGGGTTGAGATGATTCACCATGACCAGTGATGATCCTAGTTAGGATAGATCACATTATAGATTTGCATCTTAGTTAGGTACCTGAGGTAGTGAATCTCTCTAATGACTCCTTTTGGATGGATAACTCATCATTTTAAACATCTTCTTTATCTCATATCTTCTCATCAAATGCTTCCTCTAGACTTGTTAGCACTCTATGATGATATTGATACTACAATGTCGACTTAAGAGTGGCATATAAAAGGGTAAGTCTGAGCTAACAAGTTATGCCCTAAGCAAAATCTTCTCTCTCACCTCTTTTATCAACATATCTTTTGAATCAACCTTATACCTAGGAAAAACGATGATAGAATTATTCGATGACTAGTAAATGCTTAAAATTTAAAGCATTTATCCACATTGAATAATTCTATCAAAATTATTTCCTCTATATAAGGATCTATCAAAAATCTCAATTTCATCAATATTTCAAAATTTTTCTTCAAACATCATTTTCATCAAGTTATGATTCACCCTTATATCCAAATAGAAAGTTTGGTAGAATCATTCACCACTTGGTAAGCGTTAGCAATTCCTATATGTCCAATGAGTGAGGAATGATTCTATCAAACATTCTTCTTTGATATAAGGGTCTATCATACATCATAAATAATAACAAACATAATGGTATCAACATATCAAAATCTGATCAATTTGTGATTCATTCTTATATCTAGATAGAAGGCGGGATAGAATTATTCACCACTTGGCAAGCATTAGCATTCCTATATGCCCAACAAGTGAGGAATAATTCTATCAAACCTTCTTCCTCAATATAAGGATCTATCACAAATTCAACTTTATCAATTATCAAATTTATCATTATACCTAAAATGGATAAATGACATACAATTACCCAATACTAGACAAAGTGTTTCAAACATCAAATGATATTGGATAATTAAATTAAAAATCCTATCTTGGTATAAACCTCTATCATAATTATCATATAACCACCTTCTCTTTCTAAATTAAGGCAATATGATGAAGCATAATCATTGACAACCCTATATCATCAATCTTCTTGATATAAATCTAACTCAAATTAGCTTTGAATCTCTTTAATCATCAATTAATTTCATACATATGATGCATTTCTTGTTTAATTTTGCATAATTATATGATTGCACATATGCATAGACTACATGTCTTAACTCATTTATTTACTTTACTTAGGATGCAATGATTACCTTCTTTATATTATATTAGGGATCATGTGCTAGCGAACTCTAGTTATATTGCATAGCATAGTTTTTTCGATGAGGGAGTGGTGAAGGTAATTTTATGTTCGAGATAGCCTCAACATAGAGTTACCTTCTCATCATCTTCCTTCCTCGAAAAGGCATAAGCTCATAGCTTCTAAGGAAGGGGAGAACAAGAATTATTTTTGTTTAAATAACTTTTGTAACTTTGAAAACATTCTATGGGGAATAATTTTTGTTTCTCCTCCTTCACTGAGAAGCATTGAGATATTACTCATATATCATCTATCATCTCATCATTATTGTCATGATTGTATGCCTACATTTATGCATTGACTATGTGTGCATATAGAAATTAGGGGATTTTATGATGAGGTGATGATGACCACTAGTTAGGATAGCATTCACATGCATTGCATTCACACTAGGTCTCTGATGCTAGCAAATCCCCACTCTTAGGATCATGTATATACTTTACATTTTCTATTGATTTTGTCTAGCATGATCTGCTTGTTGCATTTAGCATCTCTTAGCATTACACATCGATTTATTTTATTGGCTTTATCCCCTGCAACAACTTTAACAAAGATTTAGCACATAGAGGGTGTTATTTGTTAGGCTATTGTGGGAAAACAAAATCATGATCTAAATCACCCTAATCCTACCCTAGTCTCCTCATACACTCTTTTTGTGGTAATAGCTTATTTACTAAAATCAACGCAACCTTGTTATACCCACAAAAGGAGCTACCATGAGAGAGAATTAGATAGGTAGCCATTGGGATGCAATAAAGAGTCCAAGCTATATATACCATTATAGACTTTGGGTCCTAAATGCTAGTGGTAAATTAACAAAATACACAATGATTCCCATGTTTGCTTACTTACAATAGTTGTTTATTTCATGCTTTGATTCATGTATGCACCAAACAATAAAAGAACAAGAAATTAGTTCAAATTAAAACATCCCCCTGCTTGCCAAATGATGTCATCCCCTAAGTCGCAAGGATGGATAGCTATAAAATTTTATAAAATCTTCATTTACTCTAACAATTCTCCTTATTTTGAGCCCTCTTATTAGTGCCTTCCAAATGATGAATGGGGCAACATTTCATTTTCTTATAGACCCTAATAAGGGTTTCAAATGACCAATCTTCTTACAAATAAATCTTATCATCTCTAACAATATCTTTTCAAGGATGATTTGACATCTTCAAATCTTCTAAATCATGCTAAATGACAAAGATCCTATGACATCAATATTTATTTTTGATTGGTTGGAGGAAGGGGTTTTGAAAGGGACCCCAAAACTTTCACAAAGAGATAAAAACCTTAGAAAGGGCCACCACTAAAAAATAGAACAAGGGTCCCACAAGAATAACACACAAAGAGCTCAAATTCACAAAGGAAACTGAGGCCCACACAAGAGGCATCAAGGCATGAAGACCTAAATAAGCAAAAAATAAAGAAAAATGGATTCCCACCTAAGTAAGGGAATACTGCTCAAAACAAAATTTAAAAATGTCCTCCCTTGAGGGGGTATCACTAGTGCAACCAATAGGTAGGATCACTCATAATCTTATTCCCAACCAAAAACCACCAATCAAAATTATTGAGGAGCCTTGACCATAATGCTATGAAGAAAGATTTTAAAATTTGAAATTATCCCCTCTATGAGGGGTCTCTTGAAGCACAACTAGCCAGTTGGAAACCAAAATCCCAACATCTCAGTATTCCAAGAACCCATTAGGCCTCTCCAAAGCCATCCAAGACTCTAGTAGAGCCTCCAAAACACCACCTTCATGGTAGAACCAAAGCCTTTCTAGCCCCCCAAATCTATCCAAGAATCTAGAACCCCATCAACACGACATGCTAAGAACCCATATGACCTCCCTAAAGCCATCCACACCACCTCCATGATAGACCCAAAACCAATACAACCTCCAAAGCTAACCAAGAAACTAGCACCACCTCCAAAATCCCTCTATCAAGGCCAACCATGGACTCACTAGGCCCTCTCCTAGAGGCCAATTGGGACCACAAAAAATAGCCTAAACCTTACACAGGAAAGGATCTATATGAACCCCTCCCATAATATATGAACAATAACCCACCTAACCCTCACCAAAGGCCTATTAGGTTCATAGAAAGATAGTTGAAACCCCTTCCAAGAACACATCCAATCATAACCCCTCTTGGCCTTCCCCTAAAGGTCAATTAGGTTCACAACCAAACTATAAAAATCTCAAAAGGTACCATGACCAACCAAGTGGTCAATATATATTTTGATAGAAAGATAATCAAGCTAACTAAAGTCTTGGAAAATCCTGAAGTTGAAGCCCACTCAACATTCTCTTCACACATCCATACCAAGGAGGGCTCCTCCAAAGTTGAAGGTAGAGCATCACGTTAGGAAGGATGCCTAAAAGGAAAAATATCCAATGTCAAAAACTTCCTCAAAATATTTAGCAATATTAGTTTGTATACATCTAGAAGATAGAGGGTCCACCTAACCCTAGGAAGAGTTCCCATGGTACTAGAACATAGAGATGTTTGCATCCATCAGAGAATCTCTCCTAGAAAATGATTGTACATCATAAGAAAAAATAGGGTGGCTTCTTGGCCCTTGTAAAACATCCTAGGAGACTAGGGATTGAGGATGTAATCAACCACTATATTTTTCCTCTTGATATGATAAAATAGATGCACATCCTCAATAGTAAATAGGGGGTCCTCCTAGCCCCTAGTGGAACAAAAGAGATGAAACCCATAAGGAGTTCCAATAGCAACAGAAGGCATGAACCAAAGGCCCAAGCACCTCTAAGAAATCCTTGAGAGGGTTTCATGAGAAAATCCTTTAGGAAATAGAAGTAGTAATAGGGGTTTTTCTCATTGATGGTGAGGGGTGGAAAGAGGCTATCAAAAGAACCACTGGATACACAATTGCTCACCATAAAAGTCTTGTCAAAAACCAGTGATTTTGGCAAAGAATATTCAAGTTCTAGGAGGAGGAACCCTCAAAAAATAAGAATTTAGACTAGCTATGACCACAATATAAGAATATCCAACATCAGCTACCATTAGAGAAATGCCAAAGCATAAAAAATCTAAACACCAAAGAAAAAAGTGGGGTGGAGTCACCCCATACTGGTAGACTCAAGACTAATCAATACTAAGGCAGAAGAGACTCTCTAGATTAGCCAACCACACTTCCTACACTAAACCTCACCCACTCTCACTCTTACTCTCACTCTCCCTCCAATCGCTCAACTTTTACAAAATAGTATGACATCAATATTACTGATAGAAAGATTCCTAAATATCTAAATAAATAGACCCCAAAACTGGGGGCATTAAAAGGTCTAAGGACAATAACTATCCCAATCCACCATATCATGTTAACTATACCAATCCACCATATCATGTGGACATTTATTACCCTTAGCTTTGTATCATAATGGACATTGATTATCCTTAGCATTGTACCATATTGGGACATTAAATGTCTACAAGCAGTGTACCATATCAGGATATTAATTATTAGCATATAAGGACATCAATTATCCACATATAAAAAAGGCATTAACTACCTACACAACACAAAAAATTATCTAAGCTCTTGTATATTAATCAGATTAAAAGAGCCACTACTCAGTAATAAAATATTTTATAGGATATGAATTAACCTATGGTATGGATTGCCTAAAAAATCTATTAGTCATAGTCAACTAAGCACTTGTCACTTATCATGTTATGAGGCCACCACTTAGGATCTACTAATGACATAAATGAATCAATTTGTAAGAAATTTATTCGATTAGCCTTCCAAATTAGTATATATACAATAATTTATGACTGGATGCAAGATTTGACCATTCTTTTTCACAAATAAAACAAATTTGTGAAAAATCCTTCTTTCCCTTCTAACCCATGACAAACCATACCAATAATATTTGTTAACATCATTTAACATGAATAACATCTCAAACTTCAAAAATCAAGACATTTTAGAATTTTGAGGAATTTACTTTAGACCCTAGCCATAATGTTAACACAATGACTTCAACCTTTTCGAAATTAAATTTTATACATATACTACTCTTCAAATCAATATTTTATCTTTTCATCAACTAATGTTCACCATTTCACACCTATCTATCACATTATTATTTGAAATTCATTTGTTTGCAAAATTCTATTGAATATCCATTAAACATTTTAAATATGCCAAAATTTTTAAAACAAAATTAATTTGGTAAAAATGTTAAAACAATTTAGAAATTGAATTTCTACTCATCAAGACATTAAAAACTGATATAATATCATTAAAGTATCAAATCATTAGTTTTCCTATCCATGTAATTTAAACAAGTTTTCACAACATATCCACTAAAAATCATATAAACTTACTCATAAAAATGAATAATCAATATATCTATACATCATATCGATCTGGTGTACCATAATATACAAAAAATGATACACTCAGATCATGTTAGTGGATCGAGGTATATCATACAAAATTGATGCTCTTGCACCACTCAAAAAGGACCAAAATGCTAAGAACATCACATCCCTCACCCTAGGTTTTTGATCCCCATTCAACTAGATAGGGAGGAAATTGAATTGACTACTATGATGGATGAGTCACTAATCTTGTCATGGAGCATGAACAATATTGAATCCTTGAGGATGAAGGTTGTCTCTGCTCCAAAGATACAATTTCATAGTACATGGCTTTATAGTGGGTTTTTAGGCCTAAAATTTTTGCACTCCTTTCCTCTAGGCTGATGGATCCATGCCTCAGAGGGGAATAGGAAAATAGTAGAGCTACACCTCAAAAGAGAGGCACTTAATTGTGCCTTCTTGTGGTGATTTTTTAACAAATTAAGGGTTCACTAGGAAACTTTTAACGACATTTTTTGGACCAAGATTGGAAGATGTTTGATGTATTCTTTTTATAAATCATTCTCATACACCTAAGTTTGGCCTTTATGCAACTAAACTATCTATATGCAATTTTGATTTAATGAGGACAGCAGACAGTGGATCCAAAATGAAATACAATGCCTAAGATAGGGATTATAAGAAATTATAAGCCTTACTTGAGCCATATGTTTGATGAAGATTTTGAGGCTTGTAGCAAGATATAATCACCTCTGTTTCTGATAGAATCGCCTTTGTTCTAGATAGAATCGCTTGTGTTCCAGACAAAATCACCTCCGATTTGACAAAATTGCAGGCGATTATGTCACAATCTTGCAACAAAATAATTGATAGAAAATAGGGGATAGAAAACAAGGTTTCTTGCAAATTATGACAGTTTCTCGTACTCCAAGTCACATATTAGCTTTAATTTCTATATGAAAGTGGATATGAAATAACATGAGAACAATACGATAACAATTCAACCTACTATGCCATGAATTTATGCAATTTTAATCCTAATTTCATGATGCAATTAATTGGAATGATGGTGAACACCAAGATGCAATATCTAAATCTGAGTAATAAATTAAATGGACATGATGTAATGTATAGAAAAATAGAAAATTGGGAAAGAAATGCAAACTGTGATTTGAATCCTTGCCCCCAGCTGATCTGAATATAGAATCGCCTACTTTCTAATGAAATCACCTACTCTTTGACGAAATTGCCTGTCACTTCTGTCAAAATCGCCTATCGCTTCTGTCGATCGCCAAACGATTATGCTGATATTTGGGGCAATTATAAATGAGACCTGCAATGATAAAGTATAAAAATAGGGATGCTAGGAGGTAGAATTGTGTAACAAATTTGAGCCAAGGATCCTCAAGGGAATTTAGAAATAATCTCAAGGGATCAGAGTCCAACCAGCCAGCGTAAGGGAAAGGGGGCTAGATTAAATAGGTTAAGGAGATATTTGGGGAAGTAAGGAGGTGGGATTGCATAGAAAATGGATGTAAGGTATCTGCAAGAGAGTTAAAAGTCTAACCAGCCAACCCGTCAGTTAGTCAGCCAGGAGGAAAAAGGAAAAAGGGGCCTAGATTAAATAGGCCAAGGAGGGGTTTGAGGAATTTGGAAGTTTAGGCTAAACATGGAGGAGGTTTTGATCCCTCCTATGTTTGCCACCTTCAATCTACTCGCCAACCTCCCTGATTCGAACGGTGGCTAAACCAGGTAAGAGGTTTTAAACTGTATTTTGTCTTTTAGCAAATTTGGAAAAATTCTATTTTGGGATAAAATTGCCTGGCGATTTCGTCAGTTGTCGAGTGATTTTGTTGATCGGTGGGTGATTTTGTTGATCGGTGGGCGATTTTGTTGACCGGTGGGCGATTTTGCCCAATGGTCAATTTTTTTTGGTTTGTTGATATGAAACATGAGGAAAACAATGTCAAAATTGGACATATTATATATCGTTGGAAAGCTCTTTTTGATCCCTATCCAATGGTATAAAATTTTATAATAATTGAAATGATTTGATAGGGTAAAATTTCTCTTGAAGATGAACTTACTTTTCTAGGAGAAAAACTAAGGAAAATGAGTCAATTTTTCATGTCTACAGGGTTCTCTTCACCACCTCTATTGTGTATAGAAACTATAAACTAGATATTAGTTAAATAAATCTTGGATAACTATATCACTATTCCTAGTACCAGCCATAGTTGCTCTCACTATGGTGTTGTACCACTCAACACATTAAACATCTCTCTTTTTTTGGGTATTGTCTCTCTCTAAAATGGTTTGGTCTCTCCTTACCAAAGCCATGTCTCATGATGCTAGTGCCTGATCTAATAGTCCCTATAGCATCTCAATCCTCCTTGCCATAGACTCCCTCTCTTGATGGGATTACTCCTTAGTAGTCCTTTTGGTCCCTATCTTGACATAATAAGTTGTAGCCAATATAGGCATAATCAAAGCTTGAGATGATACTAATCCATACCTTGGTCTATGTTTCAAGTGCTCTTGTGCCATATAGACATGATGGCAAGTTAACCAGCTTAGTCTCGACCTTATTTATGATTGCCTAATCATCGATGTAACCCAAGAAAGAATTTTGGTGGTACAATTGAAGGTATCCTAGGGAAATCCTTGCATCATATAAACTAGGATCCATAATTGGAGGATCATCCACATCCTCTTGAGCAAAGCCCTTGAGATTAGAAATATCCTCGAAATCCATTTTCCTGTCTTGAGTAACCCATTGGAACCATTGCTCTCCTACCATAGGAATCCCCTAAAGTAGATCAAATTATATTTGAATCCTCTCTGGATTATAGAGTTCAAACTCTCCTTATGGTCCCCATAGTCATCTAACACTTCACACCCTAGCTTACTCAAAGCTATATGTTGCCCACCCTACATGATCCCTCTAGGGAGAACCATAATATTTGATCAAGCTAGAGGTCATCTATAACCCTTTGAGCTGCCATCATCACTCCCCTAAAGGATTTGTTGCCTATCTCATGGGACTAATCCCACCTAAAACCTATGGGTAGATCTAGATTTATTGGAACCATAAGCAACTTGATAGGTCATCTGAGAGTTATGTGCTCCCATACCCAAACCTATAGCATAATATAATAAACTAGGCTTTTCCTCTTCTTGTAGACCATAAGATGGAGAATCTGATAAAGCTTGTACAACATAAAATATCCTAAGGAAAAGTGCATGCGAGCATTCCTCATATAGGCAATGATCTCAAACAACCCCTAGTGTAGTAACCTCTTGTTGGTGTCTCCAACCAAAAAGCCTAAAACAACAATGGATAGCAAAAATGTTAATCGATCCAATAGTCCTACATAAAACACAATATTGATTTTAATTTCATATTATATCAACTCCAAATAGACCCCATGAGTTAACCTAGAGATTATTCGATCTTTATTATGGCTCATTTGTATATTAGCTCCTTGGATAGGCACTCATAAGATCCTCCAGATATCCTTCAAAGTAACTATCATATCTCCTATTGGCAACAAAAATGTACCACTATAAATACCACCACTCTACAAGCACAGTCAAAAGAGCATGATAGAACTCAATGGTAGGCATAGACATCAAATGCACTAGACTCATCACATCTAGTACGTCTCTATTGATAGGTGTCATTGTGAAAATTGGATCATAGCATATAAGGGTATTGCTTTCTAGACTCTAGCACATTTAACACCTACAACCAAGAAATAATAACATAAAATATAAAATTAGTCAAACCTATAAAAGTATATTTTAATTTTTAATGAATATGCTATATAAGAGCGAGTTTGTCGAGTGGCGAATATGCCACAAAAATGTAAACCTGTTAACCCGTAAAATTTGTGAAAACATCACCTCCTAATGTATTTGAGTTGGCATATTTACACCCATGGAATGAATATGTCGATCATAGTGTCTTAAACCTAAAAAAATAAAAATTAAAAAAAGTAACAAATGAAAATGACTCATATCTCTATCGTGGTCCCACCAGGGCCCACTCCACTATGAACTCTACCCAATATATGAATTGGTCATCCCTGATGTGCCATTTTTCCAACCCTATATTTTCTCTAGATCCCTTTCTCTCTCCTACATGCGATAAACAAGACATTTACCCATTGATCCTTTACCTTATTTTACTCAAAATTTGATAAAATTTATCTTTTGTTAACCTATTTGAGTTCCTTCGTGACTACAAATTGTCCCTCAAAAACTTGAGGGGGAATCCAAGCTAGAGAAATAACCAATTTAAAACCCTCTATCAGTCATAACAAGGAAATTACCTATTAAAAAGCTTGGAAATATTTTTGCTTCCAATAAAAACAATCTTTCAATACATTTTGCCCTATATTGATTAATCAAATCCTAGTAATAACAATTCTATGAAAAATATAGGCATCTACAACTATTTTTGATGCATTTATTAAAATTTAAAAAGTATAAAAGGGTGCAAATATAGATACCAAAAATTAGAGCACTTATTTTATACCAATCTTCAAAGCGAACTAACAAAACAATCAATTTAATCATAACAATTAAGCCAACCCTAAAAAATGCAAACAAAACCTAGTAGTGTTAAATTTTCCAACTCAAAATGAATTTGCTCTCACTTTGGCATATTTGTGAACAATTCAAATTTCCCTCACCATTGCCAGACTTGACTCCTAATGGTTAGGAGCATGAATACACCTGTTGGTATATTTGTTTAGGCAACATATTCGTATCCAAAATTTGAAACTCTAAATTATGTCTACAAAGGATTTTCAAGGTGTAAATCTCACTTGACTAACTAGCTACAAGCATAGAGGATCATTGAGAATAGAAGGAAGGGGATGGATCCCCTTCCACTTCCCAAATTACCTTAATCAACCTCAATCAAAAGGTAATCATTTCTAATCAGGCTAGCCAACCAGCCAACAAGTCAGCCCAACCAACCAAACTAGCTAACATGCCAACCACCTCACCCCTCCCATTTAGGAAATTCCAGGAGGATCAATTTCTATAAATTGGCCCCTTGGGAGAGCATTCCAAAATGACTTTATCTTGCAATGAAGTTCTATTAAAATCACAAGCAAACCAAGCAAGTAACAAAGTGCTACCAAAATTCCCCTATGGAGTCACCAACTATTTGCTCCAAAGGAAGGAAAGAAGGCACCTTGCACTTAAAATATTGATGATATTATTGTATCATGTATTATAGTTTTTCTTATCAATTATCATTAATATTTTTATTTTTATGATTCAAATTTATAGCACACACTTGTATATTCTATATTGTCAAATCTAACCATAATTTTGTTAAAATTTTCTCCTATTTTAGTTTTTAGGCATCTTAGGAAGCTCTTATAGAACAATAATAACCACCAAAATACCTATCACACCAGTAGAGACCATACTTAGCCATCCCACGATGGTATTTTCCATTCCATTGATGGATTGAGAAAATTTTTCAACCAAATCTATTTCATGTGATATATTCGCATAGCGTGGATGTGTTCTTATCCTGCTAGGATTAATAGTCACTATCTATTTTAACCCCTAGAGAAAAATCCATCAACTAAACCTATTACATGTAGTGTATTTGTCATATCTTTGAGAAGTCTCAAATTCTTTTCTTCCTAGCATCTATTCCAACAAAAATTGTCCTTATGCATCTTTTGAGAATATAGGAGATCTCTATTTTTCAATACACTCTATCATCAATTTAGTTTAGTCATAATAGCAAATCCATCAGCTACATCATTTATAGCTATCATATTCACTATAAATATCTCTGCATCCATATCCAAGATAAGATCACCTCAATTTCTCCATAAATAGAGGGCTTGACTATGCAAATTAGGAAGATATGATCTTCTTGCTTTTTGGCATGCCCCCAAATTATAACATCCATATTTTTTTAATATATTTTGCAAGTATTCATGAATCTACTAGTTGAAAGAGTTCTAGTTAATGTATTCACACATAGAGCGTATACGACTCCAATTGGTGTATTTACTTCAAACATCAAGACAAGTTTTCTTGATTCTCCAATTTTCCAGTTCATAGCATAAGTTTTTTTTTCTACTTTGTTTTGCTATTTTTTCTTTTAGCATTATAAAAATAATCTTTAGTCTAGCTAATATTTTTATCTTTCTTTCTTAGGCATTCAAAAACATATATCACATGTAGCCTTACATTAGGTTGATTTGTGTGATTTCATCCTTCTTGCACCCTTGTCTTCACAAGAAAAAGAAAAAGAAATATTTCATTTCGTAACATAGATAAAAAATCATCCAAAAGTAAAATCACATATAGGATAATACTTTATTTTTTACATCATTATTTTCTATATTGCATTGTATTGCATTCTCATCTTGCACATTAGATCCTAGGATAGATTGCCAAACCTAGATGCATTTTAAAATTGGTCACATCAATAAAGATTAGGGAATCTATAAATCCCTTGTTGAACTTGAATCTCTTCTACCAAATATAGCATTGCACACAAAAGCATAGTCCTCCAAAATGAGGGGTTAGCAACAATGCTCTATCACCTAAGTATGGATAAAGCTAAAATTCATCACACCTAGGGGCTACCCCCTAGATGGGTGTGCTCTTTTTGGCATCCATAACTCTTAGCAAGTTTTGAGGTTCAATTAAAAATAATTTAGCACTAAGAACTTTCCCATAAATGAAAATAACATTCTAGGGCCCATAAGACTAGCCAAATTGAACTTAGTAAATGATCAACTATTTCCAACTCATATCTGATAAAATATTTAATCATTGGTTTAGATATAAGATAAAAATAATCTATGAATATGACCCCTTTGTTATAGCTAGGTTAAGTACACTTTATCCAAGAAGTAGTAGCCTAAGATGCAAACCTATCTCATTTGGACCATAGGAACTTCCTTAATAATTTTGTTAGCAACAAGTAATAAGCTTTATTGGACAACCATTAAAAAAGTAGAAATCACATGTGGTCAAGAATACCTTTTTAACTATTTGAAGGTGAACAATTAGAAGAGATATTTGGTCACTCGAGAGTCAAGTTTTTGTAAAATCTAAAAATAAAACAATTCTAAAGATATGTGGTAATGACATTATAATTAAAGAAGTATTTTCTTGTAGTAATTGGCACTTATTAGAAAGGATTTTAGTAGGTGCCTTTTTATTTAAAATTTTAAAAAAATTAATGGAAATCCATTAATATTTTATTGTTAAATCTATGAAATTGTATGAAATGAATCAAAAAATATAATTTAAACAATGAAAACTGTAATTAAATTAAAATAATGATAATTAATAGTAATTTTTTTATATATTTAATTTGCCCAAAATATTGTCTGATCATAGTTTGATAATTAAAAGGAATACTAAGGTGAAAAATAATCTCACAATGTCTACTTTGCTTCAAATTTTTGAGGGATCCAAGGGGTTTAGTCAAAAACTTAACCATGATAAAGTCTATAGTGGTTTGAGAGAACTTCTCATCTGACACAATATAATAATATTCAATGATAAACTGATATTATCTATTTATTATTTGTTATTTTCATGAAGAGCTTTAAATTATTAATAAAGCATGAGTTTGTGATACTTCCTTGATGATATAAGGAGGCACCATCTAGCATTGCAACTTGATAGGCTCTCTAGAGAATCTATCATTGTTATACATGAGAATGAGATACATGGACATCCTTAACCAATAAATATTTATAAGAGAATTGGTTTAGATAAAAAGAAATTGATATCCATTCATTTGTTGAGGATCCTTAAATAACAAATCCACTATAATTTGTTAGGAACCTAGAGATAGTAATATTGGAATATAACATTCTATTGTGTATGTATCTTATGGATAGTTGACATGGGCCACACATAACCAAAGTTTGGATATATTTTAATATTTTATTATATTAGTGACTGGGACAAGGGTTTAAAAAGAGGGGTATATAAAGAAAAGATATTGTCATTGTAAAGAAGCAATATTAATTATTATTTGTAATAGTCTTGGCTCATGGAGCAGAGATTGGGTGTGATTTCCTTCCTTAAGGAATCCTATTGGTGTCACCCTAACTTAAGGGTAGTTTATATATCTGTGTCATATTCTATGGAATTGTTACTATGGATTGTTATTGTGGTTGAATGTTGTAATATTTTTGTATAATTGTTGAATAATTTTGTTGATAAGAATTGAGATTCATAACAAGTGGTATAAGAGCGGTGATTCTAGCAAAGTGAGGGGTTTTTATTTTTGGTGGATTACAACTTTAGGATGGTTTTTTTCTAGAAGAATATCTTATCTTTTAGAATCTATATCTTCATGAAGGGTTGTTTGATTCAAATGATTCTTGGACCAATTTGTATAGAATTTGAAGAGCTTTAAAATAAGTGGTCATATAAAGAAAATCAAGCAGTATTAAGGGAGATCTGATCCTATGAAGTCAACTATTTGGAATAAGGATAGTGATAATTTTTCAAGTTTCAAAAAAATAAAATTGCATATATCTATTAGTCGGGGTAAGAAAATCAGTTGTAGCTTAAATTATTTTGAAGAAAATCTACAAAATTAATTGTTGATAGCTAGGAATAGAGGATAATTTTTTTATTTTGAGAAACCTTATTTTTTTGCAAAACCCTAGCTGATTGGATTTTTTTTTAGGTTGATGTCATGGATTTAGAAGAGTTTTCTAAAGAGGCAGGATAAATTTTATGTAAACAACTTGCAAAAATAAGTAAAAATATGAGAGTCTTATTACAGATCACCATAGCTTGTGTAGAAAATTTTGAAAATATGAAGAAATTAATAGAATAAAAAATAAGGAGAATAATATGCAAGTGAAAGGAAGCACTGGAGATTATATAGAAAATT
This sequence comes from Wollemia nobilis, assembly GCA_028583015.1. Taxonomy (NCBI): domain Eukaryota; kingdom Viridiplantae; phylum Streptophyta; class Pinopsida; order Araucariales; family Araucariaceae; genus Wollemia; species Wollemia nobilis. The sequence continues at coordinate 2,944,305 of JAQPPZ010016995.1, read as the reverse complement.
TTAAAAATATGAAGAAATTGACAAAATAAAAAAATGAGGATAATAATTTGTAGGTGGAAGGAAGCATATCTTTTATGCCAGAAAATCCAAGCAGTGATAAGGAAGAATTGATTGGGCTAAAAAAAATCTATTTTGCAGGTTTATGGTTGCATCTAGAGGGAAAAGGTTGTTATTTCTATAAACCCTAGTAGCATATGCATTTTTATTAATATTGCTTTGGCTAAAAATTTATAGGTTCAAGCAAATAAAATCAAAGACATAAAGCTTGAGGGTAAAATTTTCAAGATTTAAAAATTATCATGGACAAATATGTTTTACATTCAAATTTTCATGCTACTAATATGGATGATGTGGATATTATTATTGGATATCCTTGGATAAATTCTTTGGGTACTCTTAACAATAAAATGCAAAAGAAGTTCATGAAGTTCTTGTATAGAAAAAATAAAATACAATACAAGATATTTCTATGTAAGAGGGAAGGATCCAAGAAAAAACAAAAAGTTGCTAGAGCAAAACAAATTACTAAAGAAACAACAGAACCTAAAATAGATTCCAAGAAAAAAGTAGCAATAATAGAGTCCATGTAAGAAGCAAAAGCGTCAAATTCCCTCAAAAAATAGCAATATAGTCCAAGGAAAACATAGAAGAAGCACAAGGACACACCAAAAAAAGGACACACGAGAGATCAACATTTAGAGGAATATATATTGAGAATTCAAAGAAAGTAGAATATCACATTAAGGATGCATCATTTCACCATTCACATCACTAGGAGCAAAAAAAATCTTGGAGGCATGGCTTACGGAGATAATATTATGGTTATAGTTTTCAAAGTGGTGTAGTTGCATTAAGGAACAATTGGACCCATCATTCAAATTATTAGAGTAGAGCAATAGAAGCATGGATCCAATGAAGCAATTTTGGATACTCAAGTGGAAAAGTTGCATACTATCATTGATAAATACCACCACCAATAATATTTTCACTAGGATGGATGGATGATCGAGATTGGTACCAATTGCTAACATTGCCTAGCAAATCATATTATCTTATTTCTTCATATGTTTTAATGAAATATTATGTAAGGGGGTGGAATTTTAGGAACCTAGATGATGAGGAACACTTATAGCATCCATGTAATTAACATGCATCCCATTAGCTCACATTGGGTATTGGATTATAACTCGTGAAGCCCATTTATGGCTTATGTAGACTAGGATTAGTTAGCTAATCTTTGGCATATTAGGCCATTCAATTGGAAGGGTTATTGTGAAAATCCTCAAGTAACATTGACCAATTTAAGGCAAGGCTCATATGGAAGCCTCTCAAGGTCCATGTCTATTATGGTTATAACCACCTTGAGGGTTTTTGGTACCTATTTAATCACCCTCCTCCATGGAACTTATGACTTCAATTTTAAACCCACATTAGTGGTATCAGAGTGTCAGGATGCTAGCAAGAAGGTTTGGATAAATTTCCAACTTTATGCTATTAGTACTAAGCTTTGGATAATTTTTGGCTAGTACCCTTTCCTTGGTTCAACAATGCAATTGTTCTTGGATTAGTCTTGGCCATTTTGCATCACCGTTGAAGCTCCACCTACCATTTTTGTAGAAGCAAGACAATTGTCTACCTAAAACTGTTTGGAGAAGCACTTATAGGAATCAAAGCTCTTGTTTAAACTTTTAGGAAGGAAATCCTAGATAGCTAAGTGTTTCATAAAATTTCATAGAATAGACTTCATCTTGGAACTTCCAAAGATCTTGATTTTTTGGGGGAAACCTTCAAAGGTATTGAATTCCAAAAATCCTTATTGATCGATCACAACCCAGTCAAGATAGGCAATTGTGCTATTATAAATAGAACATCATAGGTTGCCATGTTAATGTGGCCCGAAGTAGGCTATTAAATCAAAATGGATCCTAGTAGACATTCTATAATAGATATTTTCCTCAAATTGATACCATCAAGTAACAAAATGGAAGAAATAATATAATTTATATCCTAATTACAATAGCATAGAAGACAACCCCCTATTAAGGCATCCTAGAGCTTAACAAAAAATAGAGATAAGTCTCTGAGACACTATAACACATCTTATCCAAAGGCTCATCAATCACATGGCAAGCCTCCAAATCCACAAAACTATCATGAAGATATCCAAGTTCAATGTCTAACTATTTTTGATAGACCCAGTTCTCTTTGATGTTTTGAAAACTTTTTTGAAAAACTAGAACACCAGCCATTGGCAAACCAAATAGGGCCTTAATATGTATAACTTAGGATTGATTTTTGGGCTAGACGTGTACGTCTTACCTATTTCACCTCACACCAATAAACTAAATACCTCAGGTTTCCAACTATAGATAGGATCTCAAAATCATTTTGATTTAATTTATTTTGGTGAAAGGCACAATATAGATGTTCCACATGCATGGATGCATAGGAGGTTTCATAACATATAAGCCAATGTAATGTTGACATGCCAAAAAAGGATAGCCAAAATTGAATGTTTTTTGTGAATATTTTGGGTGGGAAACTCATTTCTAGAGCACTACAAAAAAGCATGAGATTTTGGTTGCTGGCCCTAATCTCAAATTCATGGGAAGGAGGATAATTGTGGGATATAAATATAGAACATTACCTCTTATAAGTGATCATTGATGGTGGTGGTCTAGACCACAACACATGGAGATTTTTGTCATAGTGGATAAGTGGCACATGCATGACAATTGGCCCCTTTTAGTGGCTTGAAGTGTGACATTTGGCCGATGATATACTACAAAATATTTTTCCTACCAAATTTAAATAAATATCATTGGCATTGAATTGAATACCACCATATTCAAAAAGTGAAAATTAAAAATTTCAACCCTTGAAAGGGATAATTTTCTTTTGTTAATTAGTTAATTAAGTAGTTTTACTTAATTAATATTTTGTGTTTATATTTTTTTTAATTTTTTTTGGTGTTGTTGAAATTGGTAAAAATCCCTTGTAATTTGTAATCAAACAATTGTAAAACTGCATGGGAAAAAGCACAAGAAATTACCCCTCATTGTAACTCTTGGAGGCAATTACAACCCTTTAATAAGGACAAACTTTTGTAACTCTTAGGAGCTTTTGAATCCTTTAGGAACCATAAAAATTGTTCCTTGTAAGTGCCTAGAGAAGTAATATTTTGTAAACCTTTTGAGTTTTGTGATAGCCTGTCTTATACTTAGTTAGCAACGACTTTTGATTTGGTGGATCAAGTGACACATTGGCACAAATAGTTGGTTTGTGTGGGTGAAATTTTGCACTCTTTCACGCACCCTTACCATTTTTGAGAAAGAAAGATGATGGCCTTAAGAAATGGTAAATTTTTGGAGCCGACTCATTGAGCATTGAATGACCATTGCTAGGGGTAGACCTCAGGATGCGATGAAAATAATTAAGCAGGTTGCAAAGTGGGTAGGTGAAGTTTTCATAAGACGGTATCTAAATGGGTGGAAGATTCGGACGGCTTGAGATGTCCAATATATCTTAGAAGTCTCACCAACTCTAAATGCAAATGAGTCTTGCATCGGATGGAAAATTGGGTACACACCCTCCTCTAGTGGTTCCCAAAACCCTACCCCATCCCATGGGTAAAATAGTGGGGCAACATCAAGATAGGTTTAGTTCCCAAGTCGCTACCCTCAAAGTTAAGGAAGAGATATGCCTGGTTTTATATTGGGTAAAAAATATGTGTTCGATGCAATTTTGGGGGACCCTAAAAATCCACCCTTTGAAAACAAAATAAGAGGGTAAGAAAATAGGCGAGTATCAATGCTAGTCTATCCTTGAAGTCCCACCTGAAATTAGGAGGTAAGACTATTCAAAACTAATGATTGATGAAGGTTTGGGCATTCTAACTTTTTGACGATTCCCAAAATTAAACCCAAGATAAAATTTGGGATGAAATCTTGAGATCCCATTATGTAGAATATGAAACTCAACAGGTGGAATTTTGGATCAGTACTAGCAATGTGTGGACCCTATAATCCTGCCCATCAATTAAACTCTTGCCAATATCGAGGACTTCTACAAAAAATTGCATGCCTTCATTTAAGAATATGCACGGTGGTAGATAGACATTAAAGAGGATCGATATCCTACTCAGTAAAAGGTAGCTGATTGAATCATGCAATAATCAACTGGTCAATCCCAACTATCCTCTCATGCAATTAATATCCTAGTAGTAGGTGAGCAAAATTTATTGATTTTCAGAGTTTCCAAATGAAGAAGAGTCTAGATTCATATGGTCTAATTTGAGTACTCCCAATAGCCACCATTCATTGTAGACTACAAATGATCTATAAGGCTTCATAGTAGGGCCATCCTTGATGACATCACTTGACTGTATCATCCACCACCTATTGTATTCAATATGGCATTCATTGTAAGGTCTATATATACTATAGTGTAAGATATTCAAGGGGGTAGCTCTTTAGCCATTACAATTCATATGTAAAGCTTATACTATTCAAAAATATAAGTATTTTACTGTTTGGTCTCCAAATTTATCCTTATATTTTTGTGTTGAATGTTAAATGCTTATTTTTTCTAAAGTTATCTGAGTGATTCTGCTTTAATTATGCTATTTGGATTTCATGCATTTTACTCAGTAGTTTTAGAATTTGCATTTCATATTGGTTTAGGGGTTTAATTCTACTTAAACAAGTTGGATAAACATACTCTAATTTTACATCCTGAATTTCATGCACCTCATTCACCTATTATAGAATTTACCTTCAATCATCTGTGTTGAATGTCAAGTAAGGGTAAGGTTAGCTGATATGTTAGGTAATCTGCTTGTATTTTTCTCACAATGTTAGCTTACCACGCATGTGTCTTGATGCGGCTATATCTATCCTTGTCAGTTTTGGTTGTGGCCTATTTTTCTTTCTTTCCCACCCCATTTTTTCCTTCAGTTTTAGGTATAGTAGCTAGGACATAAGAATAGGCCTTCTTCAAATATCGATCACCCAACCTTACCTAGGCCTTGTGGTCATTCAATGTTGGTGCACATCCGTAGGTGCACAAATATCCTCCCCTAATTTTCTGTTAGGTTGGATTTGTGACCAACATTTGTTTTCACACTCAATGGGATATGAAAGGTCCTTATCTTTGAAGGAGATCAAATTTTGGTGATTCTCTAGTTTGCTCGTATCTTATGAAATCACCTGGCGACTCCTCTGAGCAAAAATCTTGATATTATGACTAGATACCCTTTTGTTCTTTTAAATCTCTATTCCCTAGAGGAATCAGGGTTTGATGAGCAACTATGACCTTACCAGTGGAGAAAATATACTCATTTGGTGACTCCAACCTAGAAGAAGAACCCAAATATTGTAAGAAGCTAGTACTATAATAGCTCATTGCAAGTGTTCCTCTTGTAATTTTGTAGACCCTCTAAATATTCAAAATCTTCATGATATTCCTAAGGTCTCTTTGAAATCTCTACCAAGTTTTGATGGGATAGAAAAAATTGCATTTGAGCATTGTTAAGACGTGGCTTATCTAGCAATGATTCATAATATCACACATGAAGATGTGATACTTAGGCTGCTCATCCTCTCTCTCAAAGGAAAGGCCTTACTCTGGTACAAATCCTTGGAGGATGGAAGTATTTGTACATGGGTTGATCTAGAAAATGCACTCATCAGCACATTTTATGATTTAGGAGACCCCCTCTTGATGCTCAATCAGTTCTCTCTCATTAAATGTGAGCCTCGAGAGAACATTATTGATTTTAACATTCACTTTAAGAGAGATTGGAAAATGATTTCCCATGAGATCCAATCATCCCCTACTTAGGCGCACCTCTATTACCCCTAAGCTTTCTACCTGAATATAATCCTGATCATTCAACAGTTTGGAGAGAGGAGATTCCCATAAATTTACAAGGAGGTCATATGGATTGAAAACATACCGATTTAAGTGGAAAAGGTACCTCCTAGAATTATTGCATCTTCATGTCAATTTGTGGTAAGCCCAACCATGCTTTCACCCTATAAGGAGACCAGTATGGATCTAGCCAGAGTCTCTCCACTATTCACTAACAAAAAAAGGAGCATTGCTAGATACTTGGACAATGATGAAATAAAATGTAGGTCATGTAGCCTCTCATTATGATCAAAATGCTAGCACCATGACCTTGCCTCAGCCAGTGCATAATATGAGTGCTTTGGGACTAGTTCTCTCATAGTCCTCCCTACTGCCAGATTCTTCCATGAGTCAGTAGAGGTTATTGTTCTCTATTAGTAATCCCAAGAAAAGAGAAGGAAGGTCGATGTTCTCCCATGTTCTATTTGTAGGACCTCCATCATGGGTGATGTAGGACCTCCATCATGTTCTATTTGTAGGACCTCCATCATGGGTGATGTAAGATTTGGAAAGGTACAAATTGTAGGGTAATTCTAGCCTAGGTCACATGAGGTATTCCCTACCTCAGTATCCATTGGAGAATTAGTTTTTTATTCTTGAACCCCATGGTAACCAATGAATGATGATGGTTGGATGATAACTTAAGTTATCACAAGAGCAAATCAAAATTGGGCATGGGCCTTGAATCAAGAGAGTCCAAGAAGGTACCCCTGGTACCCCTCTTTGAATGGATCAAAAATCAAAGTTGATTGGATGGATATTTATCCCATGCTGATTGGTTGGCTAATCTCAAGGGAAAGTACTGAGCCTAGGTGGTATTTTGTGAGACCTGAGAGAGGTTGTAGGTAGTACCAAAATCAACATGAATAGCTTAGACTAGGTGTCATCTGGTTTAAATATTGTAGATTCACAAGATGACTTATAGCAGTATTTATTTCCCAAGAATACCAACCACACCAAAATTTTATGTAAATAGTACAAGTAAACAAAAATATGTGAAAGGTATGTGTCTGCTTGGTAGGTTTTATCATCTAGTTCGAATATTATAGGGAACAATTCTAATGTTGAATTGATAGCTGGCCAAGGTGTCAAATTTTTTCAAGAAAAGAGCATAGGAAGATTCCCCAGATTGTATTTTGGAAACATAGCACTTTCATTATGTTTCTTCGTTTTCTTCGTTTTCTCTTTGTTTTTTGTTCTTTTATTTTTTTTTGTGACCCCTTAGCCTAATGGATACCACCAACAAGTACCAAGGCTTCACATGTTATCCTTGGAAGTCTAATATCACATGGAGAAAAAATATGGATAGTACACCACCTCAATATGGATAGAAAATCATAAACCTAGAAGAGCACCTTGGAAGGAAGAATTAAAACTTACGTGTTGATGCAACTACTGCACGATCTGGTGCATGTCAAGCCTATCCAAAATGGGGTAAAATGCTATAAATAGGATCCAATATGTAGCTGCTAATGTGATCAGGAAATGCAGACCACAAAGTGAAGCTTAAATAGGAGAACCCAATGGTGGATGGTGATCAGTAAAAATGAGTCTTTGCTGGACTACATCAAAAGAAAGGTTGAATCATGATGGATATGTAGCATTGACATTCTGTATGCTCTTGGAATTTGATTGGGGATAGGTTTTGGGAAGCCTTATTTGTGGGGATTTCCCATGGATTGACTTCCCTTTTATATTGTTATTTTTTTGCATCCTTCCCCTTCTATTGTTCTCCCCCCAGGTTTGTTGTCACTAACCTCTTTAGTTAGTGGTTATCGCCTTCTTACCTTTATTGTTTCCTGTTTCCTCCCTTTTTCTCCTATTTTTTATTTTTATGATTTTTTAGATATGCTTATTGTTTCTACTTTTGGTCTCCCTTATTTTATTTTTGTCATCGGGTTGCATTTGCTTGTCTCCTTTATTGTCCTTCTCCTCTTCTCCCTTCCTATTCGAAAGTGTTATATTCTCAATTTTCCTTCCTGGGTTTCCTTTTTCCACAAGTGGAAATCCCCAGTGAGTCACCAAGAATGTGGGTGAAATTTTGCACTCTTTCACCCATCGAGAAAAATATTTGGTGCACCCCCCTCCAGTGGTTCCCAAAATCCTACCCCATCCTAGGGGTAAAAAAGTGGGGTAGCATCAAGACAAGGCTATTTCCCAAGTCGTCGCCCTTAAAGTTAAGGAAGAGATATGGCCAATTGCATATTGGTTAGAAAAATGTGTGTTCAATGTAATTTTGGGGGACCCTAAAAATCCACCCTTTAAAAATAAAAGCAAAGGGCAGAAAAATGATTGAGTATCAATGCTAGTCTATCCTCGAAGTCCCACTCGAAAGCAGGAGGTAAGACTATTTAGAACTAATGATCGGTAGAGGTTTGGACATTCTCACTTTTTGATGGTTTCCAAAATTACACCCAAGATAAAAGTTGGGATGGAAGCCTGAGAACCCGCTCTGTAGAATATGAAACTCAATGAGCAGAATTTTTGGTTAGTACTAGCAATGAGTGTACCCTAGAATCCTACCCACCAATTCAACTCTACCAATATCGAAGACCTCTTTAGAAAGGTTGTGTCTTCATTTAAGAAGATGTATGATGGTAGATAGATGTTAAAGAGGGTTGATATCTTTCTTAGTTCAAGGTAGCTAATAAAATCATGCAATAATCAACTGGCCATCCCCAACTGTTCTCTCATGCAATTAATGTCCTAGGAGCAAGTGAGCAAAATTTATTGACTATCAAAGTTTTTGGATGAAGAAGAGTCCAGATTCATATAGTCTAACTAGAATACTCCCAATATCCATCCTTCATTATAGACTACAAATGATCTAAAAGGCTTCACATGTCCATCTCTATAGACATTGTCTGATTATCTCATCCACCACCTACTGTATTCAATACAACATTCATTGTAAGGTCTATATATACTAGAGTGTAAGGCATTCAAGAGGGTGAATCTTTACCATTGTAATTCATATGTAAATCTTACACTATTTATAAATATAAGTATTTTATTGTTTGGTATTTAAATTTGTCCTTTTATTTTTGCGTTGAGTGTTAAATGCTTATTTTTGCTAAAGTTGTTTGAGTGATTCTACTCTAATTTTAATATCTAGATTTCATGCATTTTACTTAGTAGTTCTAGAATTCACATTTCATATTAGGTTGGGGGATTATTTCTACTTAGGCTAGTTAGGTGGACGTGCTCTAATTCTACATCCTAGATTTCATGCACCTCATTCACTAGTTCTAGAATTTACCTTCAATCATCAGTGTTGAATGTCAAGTAAGGGCAAGGCTGGTCGATATGTTAGGTAATTTTCTTGTATTTTTTCTCATATGTTAGTTTGTCATGCATGTGTCTTAATGTGACTATATCCATCCTTGTTAGTTCTGGTTGTGACCTATTTACCTTTCTTTCCTGCCCCCTTTTCCCTTCAATTTTAGGCATAGTAGCTAGGATGTAAGAACTGACCTTCTTTGGAGATCGATCACCCAACATTACCTAGGCCCCGTAGCCATTAAATATTGGTGCAAGTCTACAGTCATGCAAATATCCTTCCCTAATTTTTTATTAGGCCAGATTTATGACTAATAGTTTGTTGCATAATAAAGTTTAGAAAATAACAACTCAAAGCAATCCAGGTGATGTGAAGATCTATAATAACAATCTTCATAATAAGACTAAATATGAGATCAACCCTTATGATGGGTCTAGGAACCCTGATGTATTGAAAACTTGGATCTTAGACATGGAGACTTTGTTCTCCTACATAGAGACTCCTACCAAATATAAGGTCCCCTTTACTAAACTTAAGATTTTAAATTTGGAAAATTTCTTGATTATGGAAAAACAACAAGTCTAAAATCCAATCGATAAATGGGATGGCCTCATAAAAGATTTGAAGAATGCTTTCTATCCATAAAAATAGGAACATGATATCAATGTAAAATGGTATAGATTAAGACAAACTAATGATATGTATGTCCAAGATTATATACTTTTAGTTCAATAAGTTGAGGATTCTTCCTAGAGTGAACGATCTAGTAAAGGCATTCATCACCAAGTTCACAAGTGGTTTATAGGAACATGTGTATAGGGATCTCAAATTCACTCCCATATCAGATGCTACTTTCAATCATGTGCTCCCTTTAGAGGAGAAAGTTACTGCTCAATCAACATCTATAGGCACTTCCAAGGCACCAAATTAGCAACATCCATATCAGACAAAGATGTCTTATTTTTCTCCTCTCTCCTCATCCTCCTTCCTCTTATTCTTCTTTTAATGGCAATAAATTTTGTAATAATTATAAAATAAGAGGTCATGTGGAATCATATTGCTTTAGGAAGAAGAAAAATCTCATTGTACAATCTCAAAATGAGGAACCACAAGATGGTCCCTATTGGAGAAAATGTTTTACATCCCTTAGATTTGTCACGTTGTAGAATTTTTTGAATCCAATCAGCACTATGAACTCTAGCTGATCCACCTCTTTAACTTAAGAAAGAGTTATCCTAAGACTCTTGACAAATAGAGTAGGGTAAGAAACCCCAAAGAGAGCTTATAATATGACTATTATTCTCATGCTTATCTAGATTACAATGAAATAAAAATTATTATTTGACAAATATTTATAAAAACCCTTTAATTATGCCCTATCAATATACCGGTGCCTTGTACATTAGGTAATTATAGCAAATATTTAAACATTTAATGACAAAGAGAGAAATATAAAGAAGGAACTAGGTTAGTTAAATCTGTTCAAATAATGTAATAGATGTAATTAAAATGCACCAGTGATAGAAGTGATATTCACACATTCAAATAATGCAACATGCAAATGTGACAACAGATACACAATTGAGCCAAAGAATTACTCCAAGAGGAAGTAATATTGTATTAATATGAAACATTATTACAATGGAAGTCTAGTTGAAAATGCAAGATCTCACTTAAACAATACAAATGGAATTTCTTTCAAATGATGTAAAAAAACTCTTTCACTCTTCATTCAAATGATGCAACAAAGACCCTCCTAATTCCTAATCCAACTATTGGAAATGATCTTAGTAGTCTGGATACATCTTGAACAAATTCTACACAATGAAGGGGAAGAATGAGGGATGGATATGGAAGACAAGATACAAAGGAATATACAATTAACAAAGCAAGGACACTCTAGTAGACCTCTAGAAAAATTTAGCTATGTAAAACTTAATCATATTCTTCGGTTGATGCAACCTATAATTATAATTTGAATTTGCTCTGTTCTATTGCAGTTGTTTTTATATTATCCCTCCATTTGGATGCACTTGCACCATTGACCTTGTAGTAGTTTATAGTCATTTTACAATTGCTATGAGTTGTATGATTTTATTGCTTACACTTATTTGTTTCTAAGCCTCGAAATTTATTGGTGCATTCTAGCTATACTGAATCTAGGGCCCACACTTGGCTATTCATGGGCCATTAAATAATTCTTCTAAAATTGTGTCTCTCACTTATGCTTCTCTTCTTCTCCTTGTTATTATTTATGTAGAAGTCTTAAGGTCACCTTGGGAAACTTCAATGTTACTCCCTTAAATATCTTTCCTTTGTTTTTTTTATCTTGTGGGACTTGTAAGGATTTTTATTCTCCTGTTCTTCTGATAAATTCTTTTGGCAAGACCTATATATATAATCAACCAACTGGGTCATAATATCAATCTATTGTGATAGTTTATATTCATTATATTTGACACAATCAATACTTTGAATTCAACAATATACCACTTCCCTAAATTCTCCCACTAATAGACTCGACTTATCTTACTTGAATATTTTATTTTTTAATTATTTTTAAATCACCTCCCTAAAATTGTAGTCCATATTTGCAAAAATCATATCATCCAAAAACTCTAGAATAATAGTCTCAACCCTTCTCAGTAAATAAAATAGCTTAGTTTAATGCATTTCCTCTTTATATTATGTGTGTTTTTGTGGATCGTTGATGTTGCTCTAACGAAAACTATTCGTCAGTCATATTAAAGAGAAAACCAATCAAACCATGAATACATTCCTAACGAACCACAATCATTGATTTGAATACTCTAGAGCAACATGGACTATTATTTTTTATAGACTCAAGGCACTTTTCATTGTGTAATGTGGATCACACATTTTCTCGTTGAGTCTAGTCAAAGTATTAAGGCACCAATTTTGATTTTATGTGTCATAAATATTTTTACAGATCAATGCAGTCCATCCATATTGTCCTAAGTTGTATGCATGATAAGGGATCAAATTGGCTTTACTAAGTGGGAGACACGTGGTATATCACGATTCATGAGGATTTTCTAATGGAAGCGATAAATTTGTCTTACATGATGGAATGAGATAAAATGATTTTTGGCTACATGTAAGTCATTCACTGGTTCTGACCACATGAATGTGATCTGCTCATTTTTCTTAAGACATCCTTTATGTGTATTTTATTAATTGTTGAGGTACATGTTGTTTTTCTTCTTTTCATAGTGAATGCGGGTCATCCATCCAATCTTATATTGATCATAGGCCATTGAATTTTTCTTTGAATATTTGGTTGTGGTGCTTGACCTTTAAATAGTCATCTACTTTAGCTCTTATAGACCATAGATTTGATGTAGTATTGATGCATGTATACCATCCATATCTTGACAATGGGATCATGTGGATCGTTAAATGTCTAATGATTCTGACAACTAATAGATCTGACAATAGGACCTTTGTGTCTTTTTTCATCGATGAATGTAGACTATTTATTCTCCTTCTATATCCAATGCAGCCCATAGATTCATCCTATAAATTGGTCAACTATGGATGACTTGTTATTAAAGGGGTCAACTTTACCTACTATAGATATCCTTGTAGATTGATGCCAGTCATGGATTTCCTCTTGAGTCACACATGTGATAAGACTAAATGGATTTTCTGGTGGTCATGATGGATAAGACAAATTGAGGTCTTGGATGCATGTGGGTCATTGATTTCTTATGACCTGATGAATGCAAAGCATCCATCTTTAGTCAAGGAAATTATGAGGTAAATAACTTAATATATGAGGGAGAATGCTTTAGTGGCTAGGATTTATTAGTAGTGTGAGAATGAATATGGGCCATAGATTTTGTGAACAAGTGGCTGACCTATAAAAATGATTTAACCATGAAAATCTTAGGTTGAATTTGGCATATGATTTGCAATGGATGAATTCCATATTTCATTAATTTGGACCTTAGGAATAATAAGGTGACCTTGATGGAAAAGACATTGAAGGGATAAGTTTGGATGACTTGGGTATATTTTAATCGTACGAACTAATTCAAACCATAGGATATCAGGGAAGATGCATTACTTTTAATATAAGGGGGGGAAATGAGACAAAGATAGACTTTGAATTTATAATAAAAAATGTATATGCAACTTAGGATGTTTTCACTAACCGGGCATTTTTGAAATCAAGATACAAATTTTAGATAAATGAGCTAAATAAATGCAAAAATTGACGGTGCCCCTAATGGACTTAGACCTTTAAAGAAAATAGAACTATGTATTGAACATAGACTTATTAAGAAAAATTAAAGCTAATGTATAGACTTTATCAAAAAGACTTGTGCATAAAAATACATTGCTTTTAAAGAATTAAAACTTTGAAGACCATGGACTAATAGAAAATCTAAATTTAATGTAGAACATAATAACAATATGAAGTAAAATTATGAACCCATAATATATATTAAATTTTAAAACTAGGGGTATCTTATGTTGGATTTTTAATGATCCAATAGTCCCCTTGTGATTACAAGAGAGGATAGAGTATATGATGAGCTTAGGGGAAAGCTAAACAATGTAACCCTAATGTCTCATCACTTGATTGAGGGTACCCATGATAATTTGTTTATCATGAGGGCCCATCTAATCCATACTTTTTTATGGATTGTATCATTGGAAATGAATCATTAAAGAATTTAATTGTGAGATTTGTAGTTGATAGGTTGTAACTTCCTATGGAACCACATCCTTCTCCATACTCACTTGGATGGAAGGATAATAATTTTAATTCATACATCATAGATACTTGCATAGTGTCCTTTGTACTTAGCTCATATTTTCTGGATAGAGTCACTTTCAATGTGACTCTAATAGATTGTTGTGGTATGTTTATCGGAAATCCCTATTAGTATGACAAGAGGGCCCAATATGATGCTTTTTAAAATATATACACTTTGCATCATGAGAATAAAACATGTCTTATTCAATTTAGTAAGAATACCACACTTCTAATCCACTCCACTCAACCATAGAAGATTTAATTAATCTTCAGTAGGCCATAAGATACACTAACACTAGTTGCACCACCTTCTCCTTGTATGCAACCAAATCCTCCATCACTAGTTGTTGTTACTGCTGCTACTTGTTGGGAAGCAACACATCCCACTGATAATAAAATTTTGATCTTTAAAGAATTAATTTTATTTCTCAAGGGGACCCTTTTGAAGTCTGAAATCATTGAATATTTTACTAAGTTTACTTATATATTATTGAATAAATTTGATTGTTAAATTTATGTGGATCATATTTTTATCGTAAGGTTTTGATTTCCTACATACTTTGATAGATTTCTTAATGAAGCATTTCAAGAATATTTGTAGGTTGACTAGGCATCTAAATCCTAGTCAAATATGGTGCCTACATCCTAGTCAAATCAAACACCTACATCCAAGTCAAATACAATACCTACATTCAAGTCAAATGTGGTGCCTACATCCCATTCAAATACATTACCTACATCCTAGTCAAATGCAATGCCTACATCCCAGTAAAATGTGGTTCCTACATCCCAATCAAATACGCCTATATCCTAGTCAAATATGGTGCCTACATTCAAGCCAAATGTGGTAATTACATCCAAGCCAAATGCAGTGCCTACAACCCAGTCAAATGTGATGCCTATGCCCAGGATGGCACCTACACCCAGGATTCCACCTACAATAATATTGTTGTCTACATTTAGGTTGGCGATGACGGAGATTATTTAAAGAAAAAATCTCACACAATTTTTATTAAATAATTGTTTAAATCTCCTCCTTTTGTGAGGTATCTAGATTATATAATACGTAAAATTTTGCATAGTCTAGAAGGTCAACAGGGAAAATATCTATGAATAATCATTGTTTGACGAAGATAAAATCAAATAAACATATATGTGAATAGTCACTGTTTGACGGAGATGAGATTAGATTGTATCTTCATAGCTTACAATAGGGGACTCAAAAATATATTTCAAAGTATTTTGAATTGATTCAAACTCTATTTAAAAGTGTTTTTTTATGGCTCCCATGGGATTTTAAATTAATTTTTTTTAATTGGGATCTTGATATTTTAAAAATATCAGGGCATGTCCTGAGTCTATATATGCTCCCTTTGAATATAAAAATTAGATGCAAAAACTTGGAATAAAAGACTTTCAATATTTGACAAATTTATTTGGATCTTTTGTTCTGTACCTAGGGTTGGTGTATGATCATCTTTCAAAACAACATGGCCAAGAGCCTAATATTTTTTGGGTTATGATAAGTGCACTATATTTTATTTTTGTCTCACTTAGGATTTATTTAATTTGATTGTAAATTTGTGATTATTGAAATTATACTATGTTGTTGAGATTCATTCTTTTTACTATATGCTTAAGATGATTAGAAGCATAAGGTTCAGATTTGTGTTTTATTTACTCTGTGCTTACTACGTGAACTTGACTGTTGGTAAGAAACATCAATTGAGATTCAACCCTGTTGTGTTTGTAATTTTCTTTGTGTCCTATGTTGTCTCCATCCCATGCTCAAAGTGGAAGGTGATCTTCAAAAGTTCGACACCTTCCTCATTTGATTTTATCTTATTGTGAATCTAAACAATATAATTTGAATTCAATAGTTTCAATTTACAACTAGATTAGATATCCTACTCCTTTTTTGATCTACCTTACTTTCTCTATTTTTATTTTTGAAAGATCCATTTTTATGCTTCTTAAAATTCTTTATTCATTCAATATACTAAAATTCAGGAGCCATATCAAACAATTAACATAAATCTAATCATGAACATCACAAACCACAACCAAAAAACAACGAACAAAGGTTGAAATCATTGAAGGTAAAATAGATAGCCCACTAAAAATACTCCAAAAGTGGAAAAAAGTGAAAGCATTCGACCCGAATCTGTTACTCACACCTTGGACAATCCAAAAATTCCTAAAGTGAGACGGATTTATTTCCATTAAAGTGTTACTCATGTTTTTCTATTTACTCTTCATAGGGTGTGCATAAAACTTGAATCAACATAGACTGGTGCTAGGAGGGCTTGAACCTCTGACCTTGTGGGTAAGTAATCTCCAAATTTCATTGTTGTGATTGGTTAGATCTTTAATTGATCTCACCTTTTTTGTAGTTGTTATATTATAAACACTGGTATCTGCTTCAATGAAATTAACAATATTTTGTACATTATATTTAATGATCATTAGTTTATATTTGGATTTTCTCTCTATTCTATGTTGGTTGGCTACACCATTCCAAGGCAACCACATGTGCAAAAAATATGTTGTCAAATACCCATTTAAATATTTTGACCAGTCTCTACTCAGAAGCATCTCATATCCCATAGGAATATCTACCACTTGAATGTCGATCCTGTGTTGTGATCTAGGTTCAGATGCTAACTAAATATGAATTCCCTATAACTCACCAATCACCTTAACTTTAGTTTTATCTAATTGAATGAATCTTCTCTCAGAATTCATAGGAGTTAATCCTAATCATTGGAAAATGGCCAGAGGCATGACAATAGCTAAAGCACCAAAATCTAGTAGATAGTTATGACATTATCTGAAGCATTCAATCATATGAGAAAGCAAGTGATAAAGTATTTTATGCATAATATTTTTTAAGATGCATGATGTTGATTGGTTCATTATGTTCTTTGTCATCCAATGTGGGTAGGTGTTAGGCTTTGGATCCAAATTTAACCATGATGATGAAATATCCTCACCAATTCTTTTCAGATTTTTCTTTGAGGTCATTATCAACATTGGTGTTCTTTTGGTTCTCTTAGAGGACTAGGTCCCCAACTTACAAGGATCTTTGATATACTTTCTTATGATAAGCACGTCAAAGTATATTGTGGTATGTTCTAAGGAATTCTAGAGCATTAATACATCTTTATTCCGAGAATATCTAGTTGTTGTAAGAAACCTAAACAATATTCATCTTCTACCAAATAATCTTGCAATAAGACCCTTAGAGAAGGTATTCCTAGTTTGAAAGGGAAAAATGCTACTATATCATAGAACAGGGTGTAAGGCATTGCCTCCATGGGATTAGGCACACTAGTGCAGTATGCCCACAGAGTGGGATAAAGTTGTAAGTGCTAATATTGGTCATGTTTTTTTTACTAGCTTCTTGAGAATTTTGATTAGTATCTTATTCGATGATTCAACTTGTCCATTCCCTTGTGGATAATATGTTGTTGATAATTTTTTTTGGATTTTATATTTGGCACATAATTTGTAAACTTCCTTATTTTTAAAGGGGGTATCATTATTAGCAATTAAGATAGAATGTATTCCATAATGGCTAATGATTTGATTAAGAATGATTTTTTTTACTTGAATTCCTATTGCGATGTATAGGGGTATTGCCTCAACCCACTTATTGAAATATTTTATGGTAGTAATAATAAATTTGTTCTCATCTAATGATTAAGGGTTGATTTTACCTATGATGTCTAATCCCCAAGAGGAGAAATGCCAAGAAGATGTGGTTGGTTGTAATTATTGATAGGGGTCATGGACAAGATTATCATGTCACTATCACTTGTCACACTTACTAACATAGTCACAAGCATATTTTTCCATAGAGGGCCAATAATAACCCATCCTAAGGAGTTTCTTGGCTACAACTAATTCACTAAAATTTTTGCCACATGATCCATCATGGGTTTCTTTTTATGATAGTTTGGGCTTCTTTTGTATTCATGCATCTGAGGAGTATACCTTCAAAGGAGAGTCAATACAAGATATCTCTAGTGATGACATACAAGATTTTAGTCTAAACTATATTTTCTTTTGAGAGTTGGATTCCTCAATAAATGTTCCTTTAAGGAACTTAAATATGTCTTGGTACCAAGGTTCCTAAGGTGGAGATGTTTCTATGGTGCATATTTTGAGTGGTTACGGGTATGATTCAAGTGTGAGGACTCATTGATTGATCATTTGATAATATAAGCTTCTTCATCTTCCAAATCCAAGGGGATGAGATATGCAACAATAGCCATAGCATCAACGTGGTGACTACTAGATCATGAGATAGCTTCTACGATGATTTAGTCAAAGTGATTTTTTAATGTCTATAATATCCTTGTAAGGTTTTAATTTTTTATCTTTGGTTTGATAGGTGTTATTTACTTTATTGATCACCAATTATGAATTTCCATACACTGTTATGCTTTTGATATTTAATTTTAACATGGCCCTAAGACCTAAGATCAATGCCTCATATTCTGCTATGTTGTTGGTGAACAAGAAGCAAAGTTTAAAATATAATGGAATGAGTTATTGTAGAGTGACTAAGATAATTCCTACCCCTACACTTTTATTGTACTTAGCTCCATCGAAGTACAAGATCCAAGTTTCAAGTTCTCAAGCTTCTATTGAGAAGATTATTTTGATAGGGAAATGTATTTCTATAGGGTGCTTTGATTCTAAAGGGGTCATGGCAAGTTGATCGGATATAACTTACCCTTTCAGTGACTTTTGATTTATGAATTCTATGTTGAATTAATTAAGGGATATGACCCACTTTGTAGTCCTTCCTAATAGATAAGGCTTTGACATAAGGTAACACAATGGGTCTACCCTTGCTAAGATGTAGGTATTTTGGCTAAGTATATAATATCTCAATTTGAGGGATGAGAAGACAATGTCCAAGCATAGCTTCTCCAATTGCGTGTAGCAAGTTTCATAGTTCACCAAATTTCTCCTTATATAGTAGATTTCTCTTTCTCACTTTTGTTCTTCATATTGGGCTAATAAAGCTCCAAGGGTATGTTTAGTAGTAGCTGTGTATAGTACTAGTGATTGATTTAGGTTCAATGGTACTAAGATAGGTGGTTCTAAAAGATAAGTCTTTAAGGCTTCAAAGGCCTTTTGAAACTCAATATCCCACTCAAGTTTTATTTCCTTCTTTAGTAATTTAGAGAAGGGTTGATATTTATCTGCAAGTTGTGATATGAACCTATGGATAAATTGCAATTTGCCTTCAAAGCTACGTAATTTGGTTAAGTTTGTAGATGGTGGCATGTTTTTTATGGCATAAATATTGGAGGGATCAACTTCAATCCTATGATGGGATATAATGAACCCCAATAATTTTCTTGATGTTACCCAAAATATGCAATTTTGGGGTTTTAGCCTAACTTTGTAGTCTCGTAATCTTTCAAAAATGCATCTAATTTCTAGAACATGGTTGTGTACTTTCTTGGATCGACCTGAGAAGTCATCCATACATTATTCTATATTTGTATGCATAAGATCATGGAATATATATGTCATGGCTCTTTGATATCTTGCTCCTATATTTTTAAGGCCAAACAACATGCCCTAATAGCAAAGGATTCTCCAAGGGGTAGTGAAGGTTGTTTTAGATTGATATTTTGGCATAATTTTAATTTGATTATATCTTGAGAATCCATCCATCAAAGATAGAATCTCAGATCCTATAGTGAAGTATACTATCATGTCTATGTTTGGTAAAAGGAAATCATTTTTTGAAAAAGCATTGTTTATATCCCCAAATTCTATGCAAATTTGAATGGATCCTTCCTTCTTAGTAATAGGAACAATGTTGGAGATCCAATATTGGTGATTGCTAAATCGTGATATGGCTTCTACGTTGATTTGGTCGAAGTGATTTTTAAATGCCTATAATATTCTTGTAAGGTTTTAATTTTTTTTCTTTGGTTTGATAGGTGTTATTTAATTGGTTGATCACCAATTATGAATTTCCATACACTATTATGCTTTTGATATTTAATTTTAACGTGGTCCTAAGATCTAATATCAATGCATCATATTTTGCTATGTTGTTTATGCACAAGAAGCAAAGTTTAAAATATAATGGAATGAGTTATTGCAGAGTGTCTAAGATAATTTCTACCTCTACGCCTTTAGTGCACTTAGCTCCATCAAAGTACAAGGTCCAAGTTTCAAGTTTTGGAGCTTATATTAAGAGGATTTTTTTTTCAGGGAAGTGTATGTCTATGGGGTTCTTTGATTCTAAAGGGGTCATGGCAAGTTGATCGGATATAATTTACCCTTTCAGTTATTTTTTATTTATGAATTCTATGTTGAATTTACTAAGGGATAGGTAAGGCTTTGATATACGGTAACATAATGGTCTACCCTTGCTAAGACGTAGGTCTTTTGTCTAAGCATGTAATATCTCAATTTGAAGGATGAGAAAACAATGGCCAAGCATAGCTTCTCCAATGGTGTGTAGCAAGTTTCATAGTTCACCAAAGTTCTACTTATATAGTAGATTTCTCTTTCTCAATGTTGTTCCTCATATTGGGCTAATAAAGCTCCAAGGGTATGTTTAGTAGTAGATATGTATAGCACTAGTGATTCATTTAGGTTCAATGGTACTAATAAATGTGGTGTTAAAATATAAGGCTTTAAGGCTTAAAAGGCCTTTTGACACTCAATATCCCACTCTAATTTTATTCCCTTCTTTAGTAATTTAGAGAAGGGTTGATAATTATCTGCAAGTTGTGATATGAACCTATAGATAACTTGCAAATTGGCTTGAAAGCTACATAATTCAGTAAAGTTTGTAGGTGGTAGCATGTTTGTTATGGTAGCAATTTTGGAGGGATCAATTTCAATCCCACGATGGGATACGATGAACCCCAATAGTTTTCCTGATGTTACCCCAAATATGCACTTTTGGGGTTTTAGCCTAACTTTGTAGTCTCATAATCTTTCAAAAATGCATCTAAATATCTAGAACATGGTTGTGTATTTTCTTGGATCTATTTGAGAGGTAATCCATGTAATATTATATAGTTGTATGCATAAGATCATGGAATATATATGTCATGGCTCTTTGATATGTTGCTCATGTATTTTTAAGGCCAAACGACATGACCTAATAGCAAAAGGTTCCCCAAGGGATAGTGAAGGTTGTTTTAGATTGATATTTTAGTGTAATTTTAATTTGATAATATCTTGAGAATATATCCATTAAAAAAAGCATCTCAGATCCTGTAGTGAAGTCTACTATCATGTCTATTTTTGGTAAAAGGAAATCGTATTTTGGAAAAGCGTTGTTTATATCCCTAAATTCTATGCAAATTCAAATGGATCCTTCCTTCGTAGTGATAGGAACAATGTTGGAGATCCAATATGAATAATCTATGGATTTTATGAAGACAATATCTAGAAGTTTTTGGATTTTATCTTTTACCAAAAGAGAAACTTTTGGATGTATTTGCCTTAATTTTTGTTTAACGGGTTTGGCATCAAGGTGCACTACCAAATGATAGTCCACCAACGAGGGATCAAGTCCTGGTATATAATAATATTCCCAAGAAAAAATGTAATGAAATTATTATAATAAGTTTGTGTATTCCACTTGTTCTTCTTGAGTTAGGACTTTTTCAAGTCTGATAAGGCGAGGATCTTGATTTGTTTTGGTATTGATATCTATTATTTCTTTGATTAAAGCTTGTGATTCATCCTCAAAGTTGGGAGGGGCGATTAGTACCCCCAATTCTTCAATATATTATAGATATAGAGATATTTTTTCTAATTTAGGAAGTTTTTTAAAGCTTAAATTGAATATCTACCTATGAAATTCTTCCATAGGGTAGTTTTCCATAAAACCCTCAAGGTTTTCTTCTATTGCTATTGATTTTGGGTGAACCATTTATAGCATGTTAATGCTACCAAATTGTATGGTTTTATAGGGTGCTTGGTTGAGGAGTGATCATAGTTCTTCTTCATCTTCATCACCCCATTGAGAATCATGTAGTGATTTGGGATATTTATCCTAGATGTATTATTCTAATAAAAGTGAAGGTTCATTTTTGCTAGGGATGAATTCAATTCCGCACATACCAACCAAGTTTCAACTTCTAAGGGCTCTTTGATTCCCTATTTATAATGACCTAGATATTTACCTTGGTATCCCATGTTGGTTAGCATTTTCTTGGCTATAAAGAATGAGAATGATATGTAACACACAACATCTGTTAGTTCAATTAGGATGAAATTGTATCCTTGAATCCTTTTGTCAAAGGTGGTTCCCTCATAAATGCAAGCACAAGTTCCTATCTGGACTTTTAGTCCTTTCCTATTTGGTATACCTATGTCATGAGGAGATAGGAATATGCTTACTAATTCTACAAAGGGATCTAATTTTTGGTGGATTAAATTGAATTGATCATTTTAAGAGGATGATTGAGGAGTGTACCTTAGGTTTATGAGGGGTTCTTCCTATATTTCATTCCCTTTGTCTATTTTGGGTTCCCTCTACTATTCTAAAATTGGGTTTAAGATAGGGTTGCTGGAAAGAGATTTAAAAGGTTGCAGAAAGAAATGGGAAATATGACCACAGGCCGAAGTGATGGGATCAGAAAAACAACAGCAGGAAACTACAAACACAACAACAGCAAGTAACATAAGAAATTAGCTTAATCTTCGCACAATCACATGCCGCAAATCCCTCCAAACCCACATTCCAGGAATCGTACCCTGGCCGCAATATTTAAATCCAGTATGCAGAATTTAAATGTAATAGCAATGCAGGAGTACGAATGCTATTAGAAATGCAGAAAATAGAAAAGAAATTCATCCATGCAACGCTTGAAAAATTAGAAATTGATCCTTTTATTCCCGCAGATACAATTCCAGTTTCTAGCAGCAAGTTTTTCCAACCTTTCGAAATGCGAATTACATTGGTTTTTATAGAGGTCCGTCCTCTTTGCAGCATTAAATATTTTAAACCGACCTTCTTGAGATCTACAATTATGCGAAGGAAACGAGGAACATGATCCCCTTAATTGCAGTCTCGAAGAAATAAAAATTAAATGCAATGAAACGTTCGCGGTCCTTCATTAAATTCGATTCTTCGAACATGTGCATGAAAACCGTTGAATTAATCCACGAACAGCAGCTTTGAACCAATAAATCCTTCAATTTTGGTGGCCTGGGCGCTTCTTCGACCTTGACTGCCTTGGAAATCCACAAAGCATTAAATTCGGGGCAGCATTTAATCATCGAAACCCAAAAAAAAAAAACTTTCCGGTCGTTCATACTTGTGTTTTGGCGGGAAACTGCGCAGGTCGCGAAAACGCGACGGGTCGCGAAATCGCGACATCTTTTACGCCGTACACCCTGGCCGCTTTTGACCCATGAAAACGGCACATGTAGCGATATCGCTACGTCTTCGGCTTCGCTTTCTCCATCGCAAGCTTGTTCCGCGAAAACGGAACATGTAGCGATTTCGCTACTCCAATGAACCCAACTATATTGGTGATATATGTAGAGGGGGAAAATTGCCCTACTATGTATGATTCTCGGTTGGATTTTTTGGGAGTCAAGGTGAACTACAGGGGTATGTTATAACTCTACATTCGGTGGGAAACCAAGGGAAGGGTTCAACAAGAATATTTTTAGGACTCGCTCCAACTCTGAGGTGGAATGTGTTTTGATATTTCAAACTAAACATACACCTATGCTTCACCTTTCTAAAACTATACTATGAAAAGGGAAAGAACAATGCAAGATACAAGGTGCAAGAAGACAATAGCTAACCCTAGAATGATTCTTTGCTTGAATGATTACTAACCTTAGGATTGCAAAACAAAGCCTTCAAGCAAGGGTCCAAGAGAAATGCACAAACAAGGTTAAAACCCTAAATGCATATTGTATGCTTTTATTCCTTCAAATGCATGAAAATTTGATCAAATGCTTTTCTCTACTTGTGATCTAGGTTTTTGAATAAAAAATGAATAGAAAGCAAACACCAAATAGCCTTAAGATCTATTAGGGAACTTATATAATTTAATGGTTGTTCCAAGCTTTAACTTACATCCAACAATGTTCCATAGCTTCAATCCTACAAAATAACTTCACAAAACCCTCAAAAAATATGATCAATGTTGGGGGGCTTGCTTAGGCCATTGTATGACTATACTTGGAGGCACATCAGTCAAGACCCCTAGGTCCTTTCAGCTGACCTTTAGAATCCAAAAGTGAAAGTTGATCTTTTTGGAATATGAACAAGCAAAACACAATGCAGTAGAACAAAATGATAAATAAAATATAGTTTACGTAATTATATTCTAAATGTAACAAGAAATGTAGACCTATGATTTGGGGGTGAAATTCTACCCCCAAGCTTAATTTTGGTAAAATTGTGCCCTCTACAAGGTGACTATGATTTCGCTTCTGATGAAATCATACCTTGTAATTATGAGGTATGATTTTGTAACAGAAGGAAAATATAGCAGAATAATACAAATAAATTAACAATAAATGTGAATTAAGCATATGTAAAATGTGAATGAAATGAAAACAACCTGGTGGTAGCAAAAAATAAACAAAAGGATGAAGACCTCCAATATAGTAGACTCATCCTTAGGGCTCCAAGACTTATACACCAAGAGTAGTAACACATAATCAAATGTAGCAGAAGAGATCTCCACAAATCCAAAAAACTTCAATAAAGTCTTTTTAGCACTTGCATAAACACTTGTTAGTAGCTTGTAAGATTACTTCACTTGGAAGAAGAGATCTAAGAATTAGACTGCTTTTTGGAGATATTGGGATTAAAAAAATAAAGCTTCAAACCCTCTATTTATAAGATATTTTAAAACAAGAATGGACAGGAAAATCAAGGAAAAGTCAACACTAAATAAGGTTAAAAGAAATGCTAGGGTTTTCTAAGAGAAAACCCTAACTAGGCAAAATCACACCCCATAAGGATCAATCAAAATTTTTTTGAAGAAAGAAGAAAGGATGGAAAATATGGGGGAGAGAGGCCTAAACTTGTTTTGGACAATTTGGAGGGTCTCTTTGAGGGACTAGGGAAAATGACTCACTCAAGTGGGTCAATTTTTCGTATCTACAATATCATTTGGAGATATGTCTTGAGGGACCTCTTATTTACTTAAGAGTTTCAACAAGATTTCCCCATGAGCGGGTGATGTTTTTAACAATTCTAGAAGAGATATTTATGTGGTTATCTCATCTTATTATCGACGAAGATCAAATGTAAGGTATTTTGAGAAGGTGTGAGAACTAGATGTGATTAGGAATATTGATTTAGTAGTTCTTAGGATAGCCAAAGGAGGTTGATCCAAGGATTGATTCTTTACTTGTTGCATAGTCATGACGTAGGAAGGTTTTGACAAATGCATAGTGCCTACAAAGTTGGTCAACTTTTGACTATGTGTTGGTAAGGAATTTTGGAAAATACTCATATTTTTTTTGGGAGTCTAGTTTATTGAACATTTTTTTCCTTCTATGAGGTCTTGGATAATGTTTTTTAAGGTTATGCATTTTTTGGTAGTTTATCCCTCCATATGGTGATATTCGCAATACTCATCATGTTTATACCAATTTTGTAATTTTTTGGTTGTGTCCCAATGTCTAATAGTTGGATGCTCCAAAATCTTAGAATCAAGGAGCATTTTTAACATGATGACTTGACTTTGTCCAATGTTTGTGTATTGTCTCTTGGGTTTATCTTATCTTTGGACAACTAAATTTTGAGGAGTATTTTGAGTTGTTTTTATGTTATTATTTTGATAGGAATATATTATGTTTTCTCCTACAACATATTTATATTTACACTATCCTTTACTGGGGGGTTTTCCTCCTCTTTCTTGTTATAGTTGAGTTGTCCCCATCTTATGAGGATGACTTCTACTCTTTTAGCCATGTCAACAACTTATTCAAAAGAGATTAGGTTTGTCATTTATAAGGGATATGATAGTTTTTCATGAAGGTTTCTTATGAAAATATGTAGGAGTTCCTTAGGAGGAGGAATATATTGAAGTCTTCCCACTAAGCCTCTCCATTTGGCTAAGAATTTTGAGAACCGTTTGATCTTAGTTTGTTTAAGTTGATAAAGTTCATCTATGGTAACCTTATCTTCTATGTAGATTGAGAATTGCTTAACAAATATTTCTATAAGTTCTTTGAACTTCTTAATGAAATGATGAGGTGCTTGGAAATACCAATCCAAGGCTAAACCACTAAGACTTTTAGGTAATAACCTCAGGATAAGCTTTTCATCATGATTGATGTACTACAAGCTATTTGAAATAATCTTAGATGGTTAATGGGATCTTATTTTCCATTGTACATTTGAAACTTGGGAGTTTCAAAATTCTTTGGAAAGGGGTTATTGACGATTATAGTATCTAATAGCTTATTATAGAACTCTTCAAATAAGTAATTTAGCTTGAATATCCCTTGAAGAGATGCAATCCGACGCTTAAGTTCTCCAAACTTGGAGTCCCTATTTTCAAGGTCTAGGATTTTATTGTTGATATCCTGAAGGTTGTTGGATGGAGGATTTGGTAGGGTAGGTAAGTTCATACAAGGTTGTATAAGAGGTTGGGAAAAATATTGAGACATGAATGGTATATCCATGAGAGTTGAAGTATTTTGATTAGATGTTATGGGTGGAGGGGCTTGGTTAAGCCCTAAGTTATGAGTAAGAAAAGGATTTTTAGAATTGGTAGGTATTGTGTCATTAAGAGGTGTTGAAAATGGGTTACCTATAGTGGATGTACCTATGGATATGGTTGGAGGTATTGTAGAATTGATGGGTTATGTCATAGCCATATTGAGACTAGCCAAGTTATTTCAAGTTTCATTGATTTGAGTTATGGTTGATTGATCATTGGAATATTTAGGATCATCATTAATTGTAATTGATTAATTTTCAACTTATTATTTAATTTTATCCTTAAGGATGTCTAGAAATATTTTTTTGTTTCTTCTAATGTACTCTCTGACATGGTCTATGGATTGAAAATAAATTTGTTCAGCAACTTGTTCTTGTTCCCTAGTCACTTGTTGTGACCAAGGATTGACTTCTTGGTCATTGCGATCATGTGTAAAAACCTCATGATATAAGGAAGATAAGCCCTTATTTTGAGTATTATAAGGATTTTGAGACATGTTTTGAAAGTTTTATTTTTGAAGGAGATTAACTTATTAGAGTTTTGTTTCTAAAGTACTTATTGTAGACACCTAAAATACTTCATATTGAGGTGACTACCAGAAAGTCTGCTCTTTAACTCATACAGTCCATATTGGGTAGCCTCAAGACTAATTTAATGGTTTTCACCAACAACATGCACTTTTCCCCATGGGAATCATGACCATATCAACCCAAGACGGTCTTAGGATTGGGACCATCTTGATCCGGGATGATTGCACAAAAACCAAAATAAAAAGAAAATAAAACATAACTAGTAGTCAAAATTACCATTTAACATCGCACATTATCTTGCATCAACATTGAACACCTTGTATGAGAAAAATATAAAATCACATGCAAGCATCCAATCACATGAAGTTTTTCAAGGAAATGCATCCGCTTTTTCATGCATATTGCCCCTCTACTTTTTCATGTAGAGTGCCCTAGCCACATTTAGCCTTTGGCCAAGAGGTCTATAAATTGACACTCACCCCTTAGTTTTAATGATCTTGAACCTTCAAATTTGTGTAATGAAGTGCTAATCAAATTCATCCTACTTTTGAGTTTTTGTGTAACGAAGTGCTACAAAAATCAATATGCTAAGTTTTCTCACTACCAAGGCCATGTTGTTGGACTACCATACAAGATTGAACATTGTGCTTTCCTACCTTGCATGATCAATACCCTCATTTTGATGAATGCTCCAACACGTTAATTCACCTCCCCACTGTGAGAATCCATCAACAAGACATCCCCAGGTTATCTTAAACATCATTCAAGCTTGGCAACACAAAAAAGTAGGTCTGTGACAGTGACCATATCACCTTGAGATGGTTCATAGGTGAAACCATCTTGATCCGAGATGGTCCATAGATGAAACCATCTCGATTAGAGATAGTCACGGTTAGATGATATGTTTTCCAGTTTTCATTGAATTATAGGTTATATTTTCTTGTTTAATTGCTCTACATCATATTAGATCTCATTTATCACTTACATGCACTTGTTTTTTCTTCATGTTATGCTCTTTGATTAAATATAGGTCCAACTTCAGTGGGACCCACACATGTTATTGATTTGTTATTATTCCATTGTGTGTAGGTTACAATTACAAGGACAACAAAAAAATTTGGACACAACTCTCACGCAACAGTCTTGGAAAAGCTACTCCCCCACAAACTGCACTAGCATGGAGATTTTTGATATTGCACCTAGAGACCTTATTTTTATATATTGTAATCATTGTATCATTGGTAGCATCCCCTAAGAGGGGATCTTATTGTAACACCTTGAAAATATGAGAATAAATATATAAAAGGATCCATTTTATCTTATCTTGTTTGATCATTGTGTTTCATTATTGCTTTATATTTTTATGGTGCAAATTTTTGGCTTTCACTTATAACAAAGAAGAGAAGATGTTTTGAAATCCTTATGTCACCTTGCAAAGCAACCCTCCTTGTGACTCTCGCTAATCCACCATGATTTACTAGCCAAAGAAGATTCCTCCCCTAAAGTTCGTACATCGGTTTGTTGAAGGGGTCATTATCCTTCCCCCAGTAGGATTAAAAATTGGTTATGTTTTTGTTATCTTGATTTAATGTGATGAAATCTAGGTAAAAAAAATTAAATGATCTTGTTTAAGTTTAACAAAATTTTATCTTGTTAAGGCAAAAGGAGTGTTTCACATTGGGTTCATCAGTATGTAGACATGGGAAATTTTCAACCTAACCACATCAAGTGTGTGCAAGGGGGAATTCACAAAAATCTATGCTTCCCCATTTGAGGGTCTCTTTCCAAGGGAGACCCCAAGGATATGAATATCCTCTACATGATTAGACCCAATGTATTTTTTCAAGGTGTAAAAGTAGATGTAAATGTATGGGTGTTATATGATTTTATTCAAAAAAACAACTAAAGTTTTGGATCACTAAATCTTGACTCTTTTTAAAGCCTTAGATGGTTATTTAAAACTTAAGGCTAAGATCATATGAAATGTATGTTAATATTATTTCACACAAATACAAAAAATAAGATCCAACCTATGTGCTTTTTGTTTTGACGATAGGCTAACTAAGGAGAGATTTGATTTTCAAGGCAAAAAAGAGATGATACAAAAGACAAGCTATCATATAATGCAATTATATGATTTTAATTTCTTGCCTAGATACTTGTAAAAATGAGAAAGAAGTTGACATTTGACCTAATATTCTTTTATTTTGACCAATGTAAATGTGTTTTGTAAAAGAAGTTAAGACTAGATTAGGGTTCCTTAATTATCCAAATTGAAACATGATTTCAGACACAAGACAGTGATAGAAAAAGAATAGAACACATAAAAATGCTAAAAAACAAAGTTTAGAGTGATGCTAAGTGGTTGGATTACCTTTACCAATGTCTGATAAAAAATACCACTACTGCCAAAAACACCACTGAAATTTTTTGGTCCTAACTAGCAAATTTGGTACCTACAAAATAAGACCAAAAAAATAGGTTTTCTATTTTGGGGAGTCTATCTAAGTGCTAGGAAGGGTATTTTTCTATATTTCAGCTAATCAGACCCCTTGTTTACGAAAAAATTAAGTATGCTTACCTCCTTGGGGTGGCAAAAAATGTTTGGGGTATTTTGGTATGAGTGGCAAATTTTGTTGTGTTCTAGAGAGCCAAAATCACTAGTTATAGTGGCATTTTTGGTCTCTAATGAGACTAATATAGTTTCGGGGTTGATTTTAGATTGATTTTTGGTTAATTTTGCTATGAAAAAGGAGTATGATGTTGCCTAAGGGATGTACTAGGTTTATGGATTACAAATTCAAGGATTTGAGTTACAAAACCCTACAAATTTAAGCCCAAAATGAATATGTATGCAAAGGGAGTGGATAGTCTTAAAATGACTAAAATTTTGATAAAATGCAAGTGTAAGGGAGTGAAGAATGGATGTAGTGGTGTTAGGAATGATATAGAATGACTAATTTAACTTCTAACCAAAGTAAATTAGCACTAAGTAACAAGAAACCAATGTAAATGCTAAGATATGAAGAGATGTTGCCCAAAACTTCAAAATCTACAACAATAAGAAAGAAAGGGAAGGAGAATGCAATGGGGGAATGATTGAGTGTTGCAAATGATGAGATAAAAAGGCAATAACAACCTTGTATATTCAACACAATAGCTTGAAAAGAGAGAGGGATCAATGATATATGATTGTAAATGAAAATAGCATGTAATGTATGAAGAAAGAAATTGCTAAAAGAGATTGAACATCAAATTTATGCCTACAAATGGATTTTCATGCTCGATGGCTTCAACAACAATGGCTCCCTCTGCAATGGTTCCCACAACATCAGCATCAACTTCGACCGCAGCTACCCTGGCTTTCCCTGGCAGGGTTTCCCAAACCCTCCCCGGGGATTTGGAACCAGGCGAGATCCCTGTCGATCTCATGGATGATCCCGATGCCCCCGATCCGGATCCGGGTGGGACGTAGAGACCTTGGGTGGAAGGTTTCATTCCCCCCTTTCCCCCTTCCAAATCCCCTCCCTCGGTCGGTCTATCATTCAGCATGATGGTATCGGGATCCCCTTCTCCCAAACCATCTGAAGTGGTTTCCCTTCCCCCCTGGTCACCTCCGGGGAAAATATGGTTATCCCGATTTCTCGCATGGCTCCAAAACTTTCCCTCGAATCCCTGTCCCTGGTTGGGAAATTCGTTGGAGGCCGACCTAACATGGAGTCTATCAGAAGATGGGCCAGTTTCAAATGGCGAACAGAGGGAAGTTTTTAGCTAGTTGCACTTTCCAGGGGTTTCTTTCTAATTCAGTTGAACAACCAGAATGATTATGCAAGAATCCTCACCGGAGGACCATGGTTCTTTGGCAGGAAAAGTCTATTCCTTAAGAAATGGGAATAGGGTTTCAACCCCCAAACTCAGGACATCAATGTCGCCCCCATTTGGGTTCGTCTTTCGGACCTGCCAATCCAGTTTTTTCATGAAGACATCCTTCGGGGGATCGGAGGATACATCGAAGACCTGGTTGCCTTTGACCCGACAACAAAAGCCCGATCCAGAATGGCCTTTGCCAGAATCTATGTGTCTGTGAACCTGGCATCCCAGCTTCCCACTCGCATCAATCTCATCTATGGGGACTTCCAGTGGTGCCAAGCTATTGAGTATGAGAATAAACCGATGTTCTGCATCGAATGCCAGGCTCAGGGACACCTCAGATCCCAATGCCCTTCATTGAAAGCTGCCAAAGAGGTTCCTCGACCCCAGCTCTCCCTTGCTCAACGTTCGGTCACCCACCCGGGACCCAAGGCTACTGGTGGCCCTTTTCGAGGGAAAACTGACAAAGGGAAACAAGTCCCCTTCCACAAATCCTTCCCCCACCAAGCTCCATCAAGTTCCAACCAGGTATGTTCACTTTTTGCCTTTCCCAACAAGTTTGGTCCTCTCTCTAGTGTTGATGATGATGTCCTCTTTCCCGAGTCCATTTCCCCCCTTCTCCTTCCCCCTTGCCTCCACTCCCTCCCCTCCCCTCCCTTTCCCTACCTGGCCCCTCTCCGGCCGCACCACTCTCCCCAACCCCTCCCACCTCTTCGCTCTCTCCCACCTCTCCTAAATCCCTTTCCCCCCTTCCCCTCGAGGAGGGCTTTCCCACCACTTCTTTAGCCAAACCTCTGTCTCCAACCAAGTCAGTTTTTGACTCCCTTGAGGAGGCGTCCATCCCTTTCTACAACCGCTCGGATTCCAGCTCCATCATCACCAGAAGTAAGAAAGGGCCAGTGGATACAGGAGGTGACAAAAAGAGAGGCAGACCGTCTATGTCCGACCAGCTTAAGAAAGACACTGAGAATCAAGTCGCAAATGGGGTTCAAACAACCCTCTTCCCTGATCTATTCGGCCAGCCCTTGGATGATCCCAAGAATCCCAAACCCCCTCCCGTACCCACCAAGGGCGGTAAGAAACCTTCCAAAGTATCCAAATGAAGATCCTCTCTTGGAACATCATAGGGCTTAACAACTCAGGCAAGCAGAGATTGGTCAGAACCATCAGAAAGGATTCCAAACCCACCATCATCATGTTACAAGAAACCAAAGCTGATGCAGCGAGAACCCCGAACATCATCAAATCAGTCTGGAAAGACTGCCAGTGGGCTTCCTCCCCCGTAGAGGGATCAACTGGGGGCCTTCTTTGCCTTTGGGATCCTCTCCAAGTTGAGGGAAGGGTGGTATCCTTCACCAACAGAACCCTTAACATGGTTTTCCATTGCAAGACCAACCAGTTCACATGGGTCCTCTCCAATATCTATGCCCCCAACAATCCCCTGGAAAGGCGCCAGCTGTGGGTTTCCTTGTCCCTTCTCAAGACTACTTTTTTTGCCCTCCCATGGATGTTAGCTAGGGATTTTAACTCTCCTCTGTTTGCTTTCGACAAACGAGGCGGCTTATCCACTCCCTCCAAAAGCATAACTGATTTCCAGGATTTTGTGTCGAGTAATGAGCTTATGGACATTCAGATCAGAGGCTACCATTTTACTTGGAGCAACAAAAGAGCAGGGCAAGATCACATTCAAGTCAAGCTGGACCGATTTTTCTTATCTCAGCAAGCAATCCCTCTCTTTGGTGATACTCTCCTCACATCCCTCCCCAGAATTGGGTCTGACCATTCACCCCTCCTCCTAGAATCCAACAAGGCCCCGTCCTTCAAAACCCCTTTCAGGTTTGAAAACATGTGGATTCACCACCCAGACCTCAAACAACGAATTTCTGAGTGGTGGAATCTTCCATGTTCAGGATCTGCCATTGACCGAGTTTCTCGTAAACTCAAATCAGTGAAAGAAAACATCAAAATTTGGAACAGGGAAGTTTTTGGAAACATCTTTGAGAACAAGCAGCTCATTATTGATAAACTTAAGACTTTGGAGGAGCAAATCCATCATGACCAATGGACTCCTCAGCTGAGGAATGAGGAGAGTCAGCTATTGTCTGAGTATCACAACATATTGGCTAGAGAAGAAACCTTCTGGCGACAAAAATCCCGAGCCCTCTGGCTCAAATATGGGGATGCCAATACCAGATTTTTTCATGCTTCCATGATGCGGAACCGCAGCTCCAACAAAATCAGAGAACTCACCTTATCTGATGGCTCTGTTTCCCAAGACATTTTCGAGATCAGATCAGAAGCGTCTGCTTACTTCAGTAATATGATGGGAAATCCCTCTCCCTCCCACTTGGCAGCCCAAGAATCCCTTCTTCAGAACATTCCCCCCATGGTTACTCCAGAGATGAATGCTACCCTGATTCAGACCCTCTCTCCGAAAGAGATCGAGACTGCTCTCTTCTCCATGCAAGCTGACAAGGCCCCTGGTCCAGATGGCTTTCCCCCTCGGTTTTTTCAAACCTTTTGGGACATTATGAAGGAAGACATTTGCAAAGCCATCATCGAGCTCCAATCGACTAAGTCCATTCCAAAAGGGACTAACTCAACTTTCATTGCTTTGATCCCCAAAACCCACCCCTACAAGACTATGGCAGATTTCAGGCCTATTAGTCTCTGTAACATTATCTACAAGATCTTAACCAAATCCCTAGCCCTGAGGCTAAAGAAGATTCTCCCTGCTATCATCGATCCTTGTCAAGGCAGCTCCATGGAAGGCAGATCTATCATAGACAACATCATATCCCTTCATGAAACTCTCCATTCTACTCACTGCAACCGCAAGGCAGCCATGTTTCTTAAGCTGGATATCAACAAAGCTTTTGACAGAGTCAACAGGGATTTCCTTCTGAAAGTCCTTGCCAAGTTTGGGTTTCATAGAGAATGGATCAAGCTCATCAAAGGTTGTATCTCGATGCCATGGTTCTCTGTGCTCGTTAATGGTTCAGCTGCAGGTTATTTCCCGACTCATAAAGGCATAAGGTAGGGTGACCCCCTATCCCCTTTCCTCTTCATCATCTTGGCAGAATCCCTGGGAAGAGCTTTCAAGTCTGCCTATGCTTCTGGGCATGTGAAAGGGATCAAAGCTTCATCCACCATGCCCCCCTTTCTCACCAGCAGTTCGTTGATGATACCATTACCGCTTCTTCAACATCAGTCATCCAAGCTAAGTCCATCAAATCTATCCTTGACACCTATGCCAGAGCAGCAGGCCAAGAAATCAATTACACCAAAAGTGAGTGTTTCTTCCTCAACACTCTAGATAGCAGACAATGCAAGATCACCCGTATCCTACAGTGTAGAATCTCGAGCTTACCCACCTCTTACCTGGGCCTTCCTCTTTTCATCAAGAGCCCGAAAGAGTCCATGTGGGATAATGTCATCGAAAGGTTCAAACGCAAACTTGCAGGCTGGAAGGGTGCCCTCCTATCCCAGGCAGCTAAGGCTACCCTCACTATGGCGGTCCTCCAAAGCATTCCAGTCTACTTCATGTCTGTCTTCAGAGCCCCAACGTCTGTTCATGCCAAGATTGAGCAAATCCAAAAAAAATTCCTGTGGTCAGGTCCTGAAGAAAAAAGTAGAATCCACCTTGTTAACTGGGACAGAGTTTGTCAACCTAAATCCCAAGGGGGCCTGGGTTTGAGAAGGTCTTCCAATCTGAACCTTGCCCTCCTCGCCAAGCAGGCATGGAAACTCTACACCAATGTCAAATCAGAATGGGTGGCGATTGTCAAGAGCAAATACTTCCCTCGATCGTCCTTCATGAATGAATACCTCCCTTCCTCTGGATCTGCTTTCTGGAAGGCGGTAAGTCAATCCAGACCTCTTATCACTAAAGGATCCCATTGGCAACTTGGCAGTGGCTCCGAGATCAAGTTTTGGGATGACGTTTGGTTGAACGACCAGCCCCTCATAGTTATCCTAGGTATGTCTACTCTCAAATCCTTTCTTGAGCATAGATGGGGCAGCAGAGTCAAGGATTATTTCAATGATCAATGAGAATGGAAGCAAATCCCCATTGGTAGTGCTAGTGCCCAGATAACCCAAGCGGGCGCTTCCTTGTCCCGGCTTCTCAGAACCACCATTATTCCTACTGCAACCACTCCAGATTCTCTCGTTTGGTCAGGGATAGACAACGGGGTTTTCTCAGTCAAGTCGGCTCATTCTCTCCTGTTGAACCACCAAGTTTCTGCCTTCCCGTTTGGGTCGGTTTGGATCAAGCGCCTAGTCCCTAAGGTTGGGTTTTTCTCCTGGACTGCTGTTCAAAACAAAGTGCTCACCACTGACAACCTGATGAAAAGAGGCATCCCTATCCCTAATAGATGTCATCTTTGCCTGTCTAATGGGGAATCGGTCAACCACCTCTTTTTACATTGTGAGTTCACCCAAGGGAGTTTTAACCACTTGCTATCCCTATTCCAAATCCAGTGGGCCCAACCCCGCACTCTCCGGGATCTCTTTATCCAATGGCCTACCCCTTTTTAGAATCCCAATGTTGCCTTTCTTTGGAGGATCTGCCTCCACCACCTTATTTGGTAGATTTGGCTAGAGCACAATCGCAGAGTGTTTTCCACCCTTTCTAATGATGCCATATCTACGACCACCAAAGCCATCGCCTATGCCTCTGAAAACCTCCAATTACTCCCTTGGTCTAAGTCCCCGATTGGCAAGGTTGAAGGGGAGATTTTCCAATCCCTCAACATCCCTATCCCCGACCGCCCTCACCCCATTCCCCATCCCAGATGGTTGGCCCTTTGGAATCCCCCTCCCATAGGTTTTTTAAAGCTAAATTTTGATGGGGCATCCAAAGGGAACCCGGGACTGTCAAGAGCTGGCGGGGTCATCCGAGACCACAAAGGGATGATCATTCTCACCTTTGCTGAGAACCTCGATCACCAGACAAATAATTTTGCTGAAGCTTGGGCTCTCTGGCATAGTTTGAACCTGATCAAAGACTCTCGTATCCATCTTCACATCGAGGGGGATTCTCTGAACATCATCCATTACATCAAAACTGATAAAAATCCCCCTTGGAACATTAGCTCACTGATCCAAGAAAGCAAAGTTATCATTGGTCAGCAATGCCAGGTGGTAGTTTTCCATGTATTCCGTGAAGCAAACAAACTCGCTGACCAGCTTGCCAACATGGGTCTTATTCAATCTCTGCTGATGGTGTGGCACAATTCTAATCCACCGGGTGTCTCCCACGTAGCAGATGCTGACAGGCAAGGCAGGTTCGTGTCACCCCCTCCTCGCTAACCAATGTGTTTCTTTTCTAGGTTTGCAACTGTTCCTAGGAGTATCTTCTCCAGCAAGCTCCTCCTTCATCGTTGGCTCATGATTGGCATCCTTGCTGGCATCGCCAGTCATCAATTTCCCATGTGGATGATTGGTCTCCTCAATTACGCTCCCCAATATGGTTTGTGATGCCCCAATGCCACCCTCGATGCCCCTATCCAATCCGCTTCCCTGCCCATCCTCATCGAATCCAAGCGGCTCTAGATATCCCCATTTCCCTGTATCGACTCAGGCCCAAGAACTATCACCAATCCCCACCCTACCTGGCCTTTGTCCACCTGTCCCCTCCTCGATCGGATCGACATGCTTAATCGTCCCTTGCTGGCCTTTTTAAACAGTCCCCTTGTCCTTCCTTTTATCGTTCGTCACCCTTTGCCCTGGTCGCTATCTCTTCCCTTGTCCTTTCCTCCTAGCACTATGGCATACATCGAACCTAGCTCCCTCCAGCTTGACCCTCTAGTGAAACCCTTTATCGACACCTTTAATCTGAAGCCCTTCCTGAGTAAATTCTAGGGCCTCAAAGCTGATATTTCTGCTGACTTCATCCGAACATGGAAGAATGGCTTTGTCGTAATCCATAGTGTTCATTTCAAGGTTACCCCCGAGTTGATGGCTGAAGTGTCTGGCCTTCCCTTTTCTGGTCATCACGTCCACCATGACAAGCACAGTTGGGAGCCCGAGCTGGAGGGGTTCCCCAACTACCAAGAGTTCAAATGGATAGGTGTTTCTCTTGAATGCACCTCCCTTCCCTCCCCTTGGTCCACTGTCGCTATTCCCCTGATCCAGTATTTGACCTCTGACGATCCCGCTAAGCCGATGTCCAGCTTCCATCTGGCTCTTGTCAACCACTTCTGCGGTTACAAGCCCATGAACATTCCCGCTTTCCTCCATCGCTCCGTCCGCTTATCGATTTTTTCCGCTCGCAAGAAACACTCCCCTCCCACCCACCAGGGCCTTTTCGCTGTTCTCTTCCGCCATGTTGCCGCCAATCCTCCCCTGGCAGCCACTCCCCTCCAATCCAGCCCTCCCGTTCCCCCCCTGCGTCTTCGCCAACTCACTCATTTTCCAGCGAGCCCTTGGTCAATGAGACGGATCCCGAGTATCAAACCCCTGAATCCAAGAAGACCCCCCCAAGCAGTCTACCCCTTC
The DNA here is from genome assembly GCA_028583015.1 of Wollemia nobilis. Classification (NCBI taxonomy): domain Eukaryota; kingdom Viridiplantae; phylum Streptophyta; class Pinopsida; order Araucariales; family Araucariaceae; genus Wollemia; species Wollemia nobilis. The sequence continues at coordinate 2,906,727 of JAQPPZ010016995.1, read as the reverse complement.
TAAGCCCACCCCATCCTCCAAGAAGGCGGCATTGGGAAAGTGTAGAACCATAATTGAGGATGTTCCTATGATCCGCAGATCATCGAGGACCAAGAAGATCAAAACGGAGTCAAGCCAGAACTCCCCTGTTAATGTCCCTGATGATAACAGCGGGGACTCGGACCCCGCCCCTGAAACATCAAAGCGCATGACAAGAATGTTTATTAAATGTTTCATTTCTACGTTCGAAAGTACCACCGAGGCTATGAAGCGCTTCTTGGAGGAGCTCACTACGGACGCGAAGGAGAACCCCACGGAGGTCGACCCTTAGGGATTCCCTTTCGGTTTCCCTGGCTTGTTTTTGTTATGTTGGTCCTTTTTTATTACTTCAAGTTTTTGTTTTTTGGAAAGCCCTTGGGGCTCTGTCACCATTTCTGGGTAGGGTTTTATGCTAGAAAGGAATGCCCCTGCATGGGCTATTCGACCATAGATGTTAAGGCCTTAATCCCCTACGTGGGACTGCTTTCATGCTTATCCCCTAAGAGGGATTCTGCTAGGCCTTTGGCTTCTATTTACCATTACAAGGTTTCTGCAATATCAATATCCACCACCCTGGCAAGGGTTTTTGTATATCTGGGACTGGGACCCAGTTAAAACCCTGATAATCAAACTACTACTTACCAAAAAAAAAAAATTATGCCTACAAATGAAAGAAGCATGAAATTAAATGAACATGGAAGGAAGGAGAAATATTAGTATGTTATTAATATGAATGATATAATTGTAAATGAATGGCAACAAGTATTTTAAGATAAAATATGGAGGACAAATGCAATACAACCCTACAAAAGAGAAGGTTATGGCCAAAATAAGGGCAACAAATGAAAGTAAACCCAAATGGACCTGCAAAGAGATGTTAGGAAGTGAAATAAAGATGATATGCTTGAGATAAAGGCTTCAAATGCAATGTTATATAGCTTCCAATAGAGATAAAACCCTACAAAATGAATTAGAAGCATGAAATATAGAAATGTCAAGAAAAAGCCTAAGCTAGAAAGGCTACAATCTAGAGGATAAAATGCAAAATGAAGCAAATATGAATGGAGATAAGGGAGATAATAGGAGATTTATCACCTAACAAAAATCCTTCCTTGCCTCCAAGATGATCTCCTTACCCCAAAATCCTCCTTGCCTTGCTTGGCTTACCTCCAAAATGCTTGTAAATGCTTGAATATGCTTGAAATTGTTAAAAATGAAGAATGCTAAAGAAAGAGCTAGAAGAAGAATGCTAGGATAATGTTATTAGAGTGTAATTAGCCTTAGAATTATCTCTATGTATTTCCCCAAGGGCTATTTAAATATATTTTTAAGGAGGGATTAAGGGGGTTTAAGAGGAAAAATTAGTTAGGACTAATTTGAAATTTGTAGATTTAGTTCATTGCTAGAGCATGTGAGGTCAGAGCAGGGAGTGGAAGGATGGAATCTATGTGCCCTTGGCTCATGCTAAGGTATTTTGGTCATTTTCCAAATTTTCCACCTATGACCAAATTCGCCAGTGGAAATTTTGGTTTTGATTAGCAGTTTTGGTCAAAGATCAAATCTAACTATCAAGTTTTGACTTTTGGAGGTTTATCAAATTTTCCAGTGGTATTTTTTGTTAGGGTGAAAATTTTGGTAGAGGCAAGAAAAGGTGACCAAATTATTATATTTGGATTGGATTGATGTTTTATGATGTAGGTGACTTGTTCTGTATCTTTTTCTTTGCTAGTGTGTCAAAATTGGGTGTCTACATTGATGTTATAAACCCGTTTGCAGCCAATGGATTTCTTCCCTAGAGTTGGCTCTATGAGAGCCCATGTTTGATTCTTTATTAAAGTCTCATGTTTAGCTTGCATAGCATTTTTATATTTTAGGTTGCCTTTGGCTTCTTCATAATCATGAGGCTCAAAAGAGTTTTGAAGGTTAGCCATCAAATCATAATTCGCTACACTAGATGCTTTACCTCTTTTTTGGTCTACCTTATGGCATATACTAACCAGTTTATCCCAATTAGCATTATCATTATAATTTATTGAACTAGATTCCCTATATATGTTTGGTCTACCTTCCTAGCTCATACCAGGAAGATCATCCTAGTGAACATAATTATAGGTGTTGTACCACCACTTTGGTCTTTTTTCTCTTCAACAACTATAAAACATTGTTGGTTTCTTCTTGGTTTGAACTATTTATAGCATATTATTGGTTGTATAATCATGTGAGTCATGCTAAGAGGTGATTACTACCTCTTGTTGAATTTCTTTATCCATTGAACCTATTTTTTTTGCCATATCCTCTTCATTTTTAGCAACTTATATATATGGTTTTAGATCTGATTTCTTCTAGAATAATATTACACTTTCATCAACTACCACATCATGGCTAATACATGGTGTATTACCCTTAACATCAACCAACTTATAAGATTTATGGTTGTCACTATACCCTATGAGCATCATTTTTTGGAATTTTGTATCAATTTTAGTTCATTTTTATTTAGGAAACCATGCATATACTATTGAACCAAAAACTTTGAGATGACTTGATTTTTTTGTCTAGACCTTGCTTCTTTTGGAGTCTTCTTGTGTACCACTTTTGTTGAAGACTAGTTGAGAAGATACATTATTTTTTGTATTGCTTTCACCCAATACTTGTGATTAACATACTTGTTCTCTAACATACACCTAGCCATCTTATTAATAGTATTATTATGCATCTCTACCAATCCATTTTGTTGTGGAGTGTAGGGTGTGGTGTATTACCTCTAAATTCCTTCTTAAGTACAAAAATCAATAAAATATTAGAGCATAATTCTTAACCAATATTATATTGGAGGACTTTAATGCTCTTCCCATATTGAATTTAATACCAAAGCCTTGAACTTATTAAACACATATTATTTCAACTTCAAAAAATACACCACATTTTCCTAGAAAAGTCATCTACAAACAATAAAAAATACTTAGAACTAGATAATGATGTCATCTTCAAAGTCTCATAAATAGCAACATGGATCAACTGAAGAACGTTTTTAGCTCTCCAAGCTTACCCTTATTCAAACATAGTATAGTGTTGCTTACCATCCTAACATACTCTACAAATTTATTGTTGATTTTGTGTATTTGGAAGACCATCAGCCAAAATTTCTTTAGCCATATAAGAAAGAAATCTTAAATTAAAATGCCCATAACTTTGATGCTAAAAATAAATACTATTTTGACCACTATTGACCATAAAAGCATACTTTTTTACCTCCCATGCATCAACCATCCTAAAAATACCATGCTCTTCAATACCAAGAGTGAGTGCCTTCTCACTAACCTTATCTACCAAGTAGAATTTGTGATTGCTGAAAATCACATGTAAGTGAAGGTTGTGCTTCATAATTTCACTAACAGAAAATAGATTCTTATCCATTCCTAGAACATAGTGAACATTAAAAAATACCAAGTTTTTATTTGATAGGATTATCTACACATTACCTTTGCCTTCTATCATATATTCCTCTCCACCACCAAACACCATAGTGTCATTAGAAGATTCATTAGTAACATAACTAATATACCAATCTCTCCTATTGGTAAAATGATGAGATGCACCCAAATCTATATACCAAGTAGATGTTTTCACATTGTCTGCTTTATCATGTCATAAACACAAAGAGGTCTTCCTCTTCCTTATGTTTTGCAACATTGGCCTGCTTCTTTGGCCCTTGGTTATTCTTCTCATCATATAACCTTTTCCTACAAAACTTTTTCTTATGGCCCATTTTTCCATAATAATGACACTTAAAAGTCTTGTGATTACCTAAGGCATTTGTCTTGCTACCCTCATGATTCTTAGCAAACTTGCCTTTGCCCTTGAAGTTGGTTGACAAAGCCATTTCTAAACCCTCATCCCACTGCTACTTCTAAACTACTTTTTTCACCTATCTTGTTGTAAGAGCTTGGTGCTCAAATCCTCAAAATTTAGGTCAACATAACCAAAAGTAATATTTAATATCTCAATAAAATGCTCAAATGAGGCTGGTAAACTCTTGAGAGTGATTACCACCATGTCTTCTTCCATTTTTTTCCAATTGCATTCAATTGTTCTCTAAGGTCTTTTATCTTTAGCAAATGATCTTGTAAAGACTCACTTTCATCTATTTTGCTTGAAAACAATAAGTTTTTAAGGAATAGATCTCTATATTTATCTAAAGTTAATGTGAATGATTCAATCATTTCCAAATAGTTTCAACATCACCCCCAGTCTACACTTCATGAAGCATTTCATCACTTACTAAAAACTTTATTAGCATCATAGCTATTTTGCTCATTAAACTTGGTTTGATCATTCCAACTATTGTTGGCCATGTTTCCTTGCCCAACATAAGTTTATCTAAATAAATGTACTCACAAATAGATAACACACTAGGTACTATAATTCTTCCTATAAATTTTTTGGTTACCCTTTAATATAATGTTAGAAAAATTAGCCATTAGAGAACACAAATATTATATCTATATGTCACTACAAAGAAAATATACAACTAAAATAGAGACCTAAAATCAAGAAAGTTGTGCTTTTTCCTCTCCCAAACTGAATATTATGGAGATAAAAAATATTAAGACCCTATCCTAACATAATTTTGTAATTCTCATTTGCATATGTAATGACCCACTTCCAATGTGGGGATCCCATCTATAATGATATTTTGTAATATTTTGTAATGTATGTGGCAAGAAGGTGCCTATACAAGTGGGGTCATTTCATGTATCCGTTATCAATATTGTAAGCAATGTTTGGTAGAAGATTCTAGCTTGAATGACATTTTTCATGTAAGCCAACTCTTGAGCTTAGGGTTAGGGTTGCATGAAGTATTTTTTTTAAATCTATGAAGCCATGTATGATTGTATCTTTTTGCAAGTGAATGAAATATTGAAGGAGGTTGCCCCCTCGAAGAGGCCTATGATTCAGTGCTTATTGTGAGAGTTTTTATTTCTACATTTACTTTTCTGCATTGTGATATTGTGATATTGCATGAGTTTCTACTTAATTTTAGTATTTTGTGCGAGTTTACTTATTTTTAATAGTAGATTCCTAACAAGTGGTATTAGAGTGTTTTCTAGGGTTGATTCTATGACTATGACAATTCTTATCTATCCATTTCCACCTATTAGGTAAAATTTTCCTGTGTTTTTCATTTCTATTTTCCTTTATTATAGCAAAAACCAAAAAAAAATAGTCTTTTTTTTACAGTAGTTGAGTAGGATAGAAACCCTATGCCAGGGGTTTTAAAATATTGTGAAATATTTTTCATTATTGGCTAATCTAGATAGCCCATAAATTATCTAGTGAAGTGAGGGGCAATCAGGATCCAATATCTAGGCCTCAAACAACACTCGTACATGGAATTGAGCTCCCACGCATCTTCGGGTGTATCGAGAGACCATATAGGCTTAAACAAAATTTTATCTAATAGGAAGCTTTTTGACCTTGTATTATCCATAGTCCATGAGACACAACATCCCAAATGATTACCCTCATGTACTATCAAAGAGGAAAATAGTGTGCTCAAGGGTATGTGTGGAATCCTCCTTGGGTAGTGGCCTGAAATATTGGTTCAATTGTTCATCATTGCAATATAACATAGGGCCTATGGGTGTTACATACTCCCTTGCTAAGCACACCTTGGTTCTTTCCAAACATAAATCTTTAACCTGCAAAAACAAAGCCTTTTGTCTGTTGAACCTGCAATTTTCCTTCCCATAAAAGTAATCATACGGAGAAGACTTCCCTATCATGAGAATAACCAATTGCATCCACCAAATAATATAAACAAATTTGGCAAGTTTTTAAGATAATTAGAAATATTTCAATGGTAGTAATAGTCGATTCAATCACAGTAATAGTTAGGTTGACAGTAATAGTAACAATCATCAATAACACCATTGTCAATTACATAAATAAAACAGATAATGTTAGTACCACAAGGAATCACAGGGTTAGTGTCTGCATAGTGTCAGTAATAATAGTACAAGTGATAGGGATAGAGTCAAGAATGGTCAGTTGTCTAAACATACAGGGTAGAGTATGAACATATAGTGTTTGAATATTATCAGTAATCACAATACAAACGATAGGGATAGAGATAGGAGTGGTTAGTAATCCAACCTTCGAAGAGTAAAAAAATGCATTGAATTTTTACTCAAATAGGGATATCTCTTCATCAGAGCTTATATTGACTCCAAAATTTACTAGACAACTCTACATTCCATTTTAGACAATTATTCTTGGTAGCTCCTAGTCAAATTTTACACCAATTTTCTAAAATTAGCAATTTTTAATTTTTCTTGTTACGACCATAAATTCCCAATGGTTAGTCAATTTGGCCTAAAATTTTAGGGACTAGAAGCAGCTCCTTATTCTACACCAAAGACCCTCAAGGACCTGTTTGTGATTTTTTAAGTCCAAGTTGAAGAAATTTCCCCGACATCAACTTGTGCTTACTAGGTGATTACAAAAATTCAAAGAAGTCAGTATATCTCCTCACCGAGCACTCAGATAAAGTGGTCATTGAAGTGGTTCCTATCCTAAAATAAAATTTTCAACCTAATTCAAAAAATACTAAAAATTGTAACCCCTAAAATCACAATCTATTTTTAGTAATTCACTAGTAGTCAACATGTAGCACCCTAAAATTGGCGCAGTTAAACCTTAGTAAAAAGATAAAAATTTGAATTTTAACCCCAAAACCGCCCGTTACCCGCTCCCCTTGTTTTTTGCACCATTTTTAGGATTTGTTTTAACCGTTGGACGATATCGTCGACGATCAGACGAAATCATCCCAGATCTGACGAATTCGTCTGGAACAAAACGTCCAGACGATTTCGTCCCAAAACTGATTTTCATAATTAGCTTCTATTTCAACAGCTTCTCTAACTTGGGCAGAAAGCGTGTCTACGCGGTTAGAGTCTCCCCCGTTGGAGATCTCCCAAATTGGGATGATCTCCAACCTCCTAACCTCTCCCTAATCCTATATAAACTAGGATTTTCTCAGTTTATCCCCCTGGCTGACTGATTTCCCTGCAAATTTAATTTCTTGTGCATTAGAACACCTTCGTACCATCGTTTGCATTGTGTATTTCAAGTTTTCTTGCAGGAATTTTACTATTTTTCAGCCGGAGCAAGCTCGGATCGTCGTTGGCGATTCCAGACGATTTCGGACGATCCTATCGTAGATCGGCGATGATCTCGTACGATTGGAGGTGATCTCGACTATAGTCCAGATTGGGGGCAATCAGAGCCCGGAGTTTGCATTTCTTTATCTTCTCTCTTCATTTCTTTATGAATTAACTTAGTTTATTCTATTTCTGCATCCTGGAGTTCACCTCATTTAGCATAGATGCATGATAAAGTTAAAATAAATTATTAAATTAATGCATTTCCTTTAATTGTTATCTGGATTTATCATTTAGTCAAGTTTACTATTATTTCTACCATTTCCCCTTGCTTTTGTAGTTGTATTTTTGGTTTTTGGTATCTGTTTCTGTGATTGCAGGTTTCTGACGAATTCGTCTGACGAATTCATCAGATCGACGATGATCTCGTCTGATCTCAGATGACCGACTATGATCTGAGATGATTCTATGCAATTGCAGATGATTATGTAAGATTTGAGATGATCTGGACTTCTACAAACCTCAGAATCTTCATCAGACATCCGAAATCAGGTACATTCTATCTTATTTAGCACACTTTCTGTGTTTAGCACTTATTCATGTTTTTTGTATCCATATAAATCAGCATTGGCATATAGAATAGCTTAGATTCATCTTGGCCAAACCTAGGATATGAATGATTAAAGTACAAAATGAACACATCAAACCCATTCTCAACCTAGGCATGGAAACCGCCACTCAAAAGTTTCCTGGTGAACCCACCATCCATCGAAAATTCACCCTTATACCCCCTCCCCGAGAGGCGCGACCTTCAAAGGGCCTCTCAGTCCGAGGTATTGTCCCATCCTTCTCGCATCCCCCTTTCGGGCATGGATCCTATAGCCTGAAGGTAAGGATGCAAAAAATTTGGAGCGATACATTTTGGTGAACCCGACGTGAAAACTAAAACCTTTTGAAAACAATCCAAAAAAATAAAAAAATAAATGCATTTAGAATCATCAGACAAACAATTAAAAGTTGCATATCATATTTAGATGGTAGATTATAATAAAAGATGAGTTGTCACCATTAATGTTGAAAATCAATTAGCAGCCATAGAGATTACTTCTGTGCTTAGAGTACCTCAAACAAATAGGGTTCAACCTTTGTGGGACGAACTTGATAGGAGATTGGGTATCATTGAATCTAGGTCAACCGAACTTAGGCAAATTAAGAGGTTTGTCCTAGATAGAATCCTGGATCCTGATCAAGTAACCTTATATCATGAACTTCAGAGAGCTTGCCATAGGTGGTTAGCCGATAGAAGAGCACTTGTGTCTTCAGAATTGTACACCTTTGAGGAATACCTCGACAATGCAGTTGTAGTACATAAATTTCTATCTCGTATAGAGGATCAAGAGGTCGTTCTTACAGATAGAAAGATATGGAATAGAGTTCCTAGAGCTGTGTTATATCGAGAATATTGCCATGAACTTTATTTCTACAAGTCAGAGTCTAAAGTAGATAATATCACCATAGCACACTTTGTCAAATTCTTGAAAAACCATTTCCAATTTGAAGAGGAGCATTTCATGACTCCTGATGAACTTGATCCTATTAATGATATCCATAAACTATTTATAGAAAACTAAGCCATTCTTTTATTATTATTATTATTTCTTGCATTTAGTATGTTGTTTGTTGTCTTTATAATATTATCATAAAAACAAAACAAAAATATAACAAAAAATTAAAACGTTTTCTTTTAAGTATTATAGTAGGTATATAATTAAAATATATACCTCCCAAACTTGTCGCAAATATTTATATATATATATATTATATATATATATATATATATATATATATATATATATATATATATATTTGCTAAAATCTAAGTTTAAGCATAATGACTAGACTTAGGAATGGAAAACAGATTGAAGTAGAAGAAGATTGGTTAGGAAAACCAGTAAATAAACCAGATGTCCTTCCCGAAGACCCAATTCAGGAAGAAGGAACCCTAGACCAACAAGAAGAAGAGTTTGTCTGAAGGAAATGAACAAAGAGAAACTGTTAGAGAGGAAGGATCCTCATCCCCTAAAATATCTCCGGAAGGAGTTGTTACTTTTGAGAACATGGAACATTTCTGGAAGTTCCTCAATACTAATATTGGCGCTCTTAATAGAGCAGTCCATATGGACAAGGATCAAATTAGTGACACTCAAGCAACCCTAGAAGAAATATATCACACACGCACTAATCCCTTGTCCTTCGTTGATCAAGAAAGTGATCAAGCTGGACCATCCAATTTGGATATGGCCGCTATAATCCAGAACATGCAACAACAACAGGTTACCCAACCACCTAGAGTGCCTGTTACCAAGCCTAGAGTTATTCCCACACAAAAGAAACCTTCATTCACTCGCTCTATTTCGCCAAGTTATTGATCAACATACCTCAAATCAACAAAAGCCCAAAACAAAACCAAACACCAATTTCCAACAATCTGGGATACAACATAATGCTACTACAAATCTTCTTCATAATACTCTCCCTACCAACCATTTGCATAATAGCAATATAGCATCTAATCCTTACGTCACGCCATCATACGCTCATAAATCCCATACTCAGGTACCACCGAACCAATATGGTGGACAAACTAGTAATCTGGAAGCCATGGTGAAATAGTTAGTCTCCCGCATGGACCAGATAGATCCCTACCATCCCTCGTACAATTATCGAGAGATGTGTAGTCAGCCTCTAGATCCTATAGTTGTAGCACAACCATATCCTAAACACTTTCCTATGCCTGTCCTACCTATATACAAAGGAACCGAAGATCCCATAGAGCATCTTCGTATGTTTAGGATAGCATGTCATGATATATCACATGATGACTTGTTATTACTAAAAATGTTCCCAAAAAGTTTAGGAGGAATGGCATTAGAGTGGTATTATCAACTACCCACTCATTCTTTGAGGAATTTCGAAGAAACAACCGAGTCTTTTGTTCATCAATTTAGTGCCTACATCGAAAGGCATGTAACCATTAAATATTTGTACAACTTAAAACAAGACAAAGATGAATGTTTTGCTGATTTCCTAGCTCGGTGGAGACAGTTGATAGGAAAATTACACTTTGTGTTACCTTATCGAGAAATGTTGGATATCTTTATCAATAATTTACAAGAACAACTATCCTATGAGTTATCAATTGCTACCTTGACCACCTTCGATCAAGCTATAGACTTAGCTCGAAGAGTGGAAGATGCTCTCATTAGGAGAGGTCAGCTTAAAAAGAAAGATGATGAGAAAACATCCAGAAATCAATATAAGAATAAACAAGTTGTGGGTGATGGAGTCACTGATAGCAGAAATATTGCTAATGTTAATACTACGAAAACAACGGAGAAGTTTATATTGAAACCTCCTGATAAACCACCTCAAGAATTTACTAGGTTAAATCAACCTCTATCAACCATTCTCCCACAATTATTAGCATGAGGTTTGATCCAATTACCAAATATCCAGGAACCTGATCCAACTATACCCGGATACAGAGCTGATTTACACTGTGATTTCCATAGAGGACCTGGACACGCTACCAACTCTTGTAAAATATTAAAACATAAAATACAAGACTTAATTGATAATAATGAGATGGAGGTGCAAGCCTTTCAACCTAAACAAAATCCTCCTAATAATGCTCAAAAGAACATCCCCCAAAATCAGAATCGAATGCCAATCAATCATTGGACATATTTCAACATCCTTTACCAAAGCATGGTAAAGAAGTGGCTAATCAAATTGAACATCATAATGTTCCCCCTCCTACCCGATATGTAGGAACTATTAGTGGGCATTTACCTACTCATGATTTGGAAATATTTGACACAACTTTATCCATGGTTACGACCAGACCTCTATATAACATTCAGACACCTGATCTTAGTGATGTAGAATATGAGACTGAAAGTGACATGGAAATCACCTCAAATCAATCGAATAGCTCTGAAGATGAATCAGATCCTATTCAACCTATCACAAGTTCTATGGTTCCAGAAGAACCATTTCCAAGAAGAGTCACTACTCGACCATCGTCTCACCAATTACTTTCTAATGAACAAGCCATAAATGCTAGACCAAGACCCATTCATCATCCGCAAAATAATATTGTAGGTACCATCGGAGTTGTTACTCGACAACGAGGCTCAAAATTCTCAACAAGATCAAACTCAGAATGATGGATCAGCTCCATTTGTTTTGAAAGTTCCTAATAAAGGGAATCATGCACCTAATGTTCAACCTAAACCTCCTTATAATATTAATGAACAATTATCAAATACTATAGCTAGAATTTCCCTTTTGGACCTTTTAAGATCTTCTCCTACACATAGGGATGAATTAATGCTCACATTAAGCCAAATGATGGTACCACAAAATATTCAACTTGAAGCCATGGCCAATACTATCATAACTCGAGAAGTCGATTGTATTGACTTTCGGGATAGAGATATACCGCAACATAGTTTACATAAGGATAACCCCTTATATATTACTGCCCTAATTGGAGATGTAGCAGTTAAACGAGTCTTGATTGATAATGGTTCATCTTTAAACATTTGCACTTTTGACTTCTACCAAAGATTTGGGTTTAGAAGTGATGAAATGAAAAGAACTGATATGATCATAAAAGCCTTCAATGACGAAACACAAGAAACGTGTGGAGTTATTACTATCCCATTGCAAGTTGGTCCAAGAACCTTAGACACGACCGTGTTTATTGTACATTGCCCTGCATCGTACAATATACTCTTGGGTCACCCTTGGATCAACGCGATGCGAGCTGTTCCCTCAACTTTACATCAATGTGTTAAATTCAAATTTAAAAATCAGTTGGTTACCATTCATGGTGATCCCAGACCCTTTGATATGTGTGCTTTGGCAGAACCTATTGGAGTTCAATTTTGCCCTGCTTTATCATCCACACATCCTAATTCTCATTATCCATCTAAACATGTGAAACACACACCCATAACATCATCTACTTTTTCTCCATCAACTCCACCTCTACATATAGTTCAACCATCTTCCGAACAAACCACATTAGGACCTCAAAAAGATCCTAAACCCACAACCAATGCTTCTTGTTTTACTCCTATAACTTCCATACCTATAGAATCATCCATCGACATCTCTACAACATCTACATCCACCAAAGGCATAATTTCCACATCACAAGATGTAGGAAATGTTCCTTCTACCTCTTATGCTCTTACTGACGAGCTCTTACCCGATTTATCTAAAATTCTTATATCAGAGAAAACGAATGCTGCTATGCAAGATTCCCTTATTTTAAATAATTTGCCACCCTCTCCTCATACCTTGGGTCTCCCACAGCCTATGGGAAGTATTTACCAAGTCGGGAGTTGTGCTTTTATTTATAAGGGATATGACTAGGGAAGAATACCTAGAAACATCAAGACACATTATGATGGATATGCTCGATGTTATTTTACTAATGAGTATATTAAAGCTAAGCCTATAATGCTTAAATTGGGATATAAAGGGAAAGGTTTGGGACCTTTCCAGAATGGTATGAAAGAACCTTTTGAGGTAGAACCATGGCCTGCCCGATGTGGTGTGGGCCTATTTCCTAGTAAAGGTCAGCCCTTCCCATTTGAGGATGATGACCATCTCATATGTTACCAAGATTATTTGGATAAACGTGATGCCTTGTGTTTAATGAATAAGCCATTTACATGTAATATGCTATCTATAGCCTACCCTGAGATGATCGTCGAATCCGACGATGAGTTGGAGGGAGACATCTTCCATGATGTCTCCATTGAGGAACTATTACATCATGAATTTTATTTTGATGGATCTATACCTAGTATAGCCCAGCTTGAGGCTACGACTCCTCAAGATGAATTATCCAAGCTAACCTTGGAAGAATTACAAGAATTGGGCGTTTCACCCGCCCCACCTAATTTTGAGAGAGATCTACACATGGAAGTAGAAAACGTCATAAAAATTAACATTGGAACCAAAGATAATCCTCACATAATCAACATTGGATCAGAATTGAGTCAAGAAAAATAGGATAAATACATTGCATTTCTTAAGGAATATGAAGATGTCTTTGCTTGGACATATGAAGATATGCCAGGATTAGACCCTTCCGTAGTTATGCATCACCTAGTAGTCCATCCGGATGCTAAACCTGTTAAACAAAAACTTAGAAAAATGCATCCTAAAGTGGCCTTACTAGTCAAAGGGGAATTAGAAAAACTCCTGAAGGTTATTTTTATACAAGCCATTGATTATGCTGAATGGATCTCGAATGTAGTTCCAGTAACTAAGAAAGAAGCTACCAAAGTTAGGGTTTGCACAGACTTTAGAGATATTAATGTTGCATGCCCTAAAGACGATTTTCCTCTTCCCAACATGGATCAGATCATTGATTTTACTACTGGGAGTGGAATGATATCCTTAATGGATGGATTTTTTGGTTATAATCAGATCAGGATAGCTCCTGAAGATCAAGCTAAAACAACCTTTATTACCCCTTGGGGGACCTTTTGTTGGAAAGTGATGCCATTCGGTTTAAAGAATGCAGGTGCAACATATCAACGAGCCATGACTTATATCTTTCATGATATGATGCATGATATTCTACATGATTATGTAGATGATATTATAGCTCGTTCCATCAAAGAAGATGATCATTTAGATGACTTGAGAAAAGTATTTGATCGGTTAAGGGAATATCTTATCCGACTAAATCCAGCCAAATGTATATTCGGAGTTAAGTCCGATAAATTATTGGGGGTTATAGTTTCTTTACGTGGCATTGAAATTGACCCTCTCAAGATCATGGCTATCACTGATATGCCCACACCCACAAATATATCTGAATTACGGAGTCTACAAGGTAAGCTTCAAGCTATTCGTCGCTTCATCGATAAGTTGGCAGACAAAACAGGACCCTTTCTTAAGCTTCTTAAGAAAGATGTCTCTTTTCATTGGGACGACGAATGTCGGGAAGCATTTGAACTCCTCAAACAATATCTCCTTAACCCACCTGTGCTTTCACCACCTAGATCTGATCGCCCATTTATCTTGTATATTTTTGCTTCAGATCTTGCCTTAGGAGCTATGTTAGCTCAACTTGACGATGAGAAGAAAGAACGTGCTAATTATTACATTAGCCAAACCTTAATCAGTTATGAAACCCGCTACACAGCATTAGAGAAACTATGTCTAGCTATCATATTTTCTACACAAAAACTATGCCATTATATGCTCAGTCAAAAACGTATGTTATTGCCAAATTCGATCCTTTGCGGTATCTCATGAGTCGACCGTACTTATCTGGTCGCACAACAAAGTGGGTTCTTGCGCTAAGCGAGTTTGAACTCACGTTTATAGGACAAAAGTCTGTTAAGGGTCAAATCATAGCAGATCAATTAGTTGCTGCACCCTTAGAGTCTACCCATCCCCTCATCATTGAGTTTCCTGATGAATGCCTTAAATTAGAGGCAGACCATCCAGAGCAATGGTCCCTATACTTTGACGGAGCCCGATGCATGAGTGGGGCTAGTGCAGGTATTATTTTAATATCTCCATAGAAACATCTTATACCTCTGTCCTTTAAATTAATGTTTGCTTGTACTAATAACACTGCTGAATATGAGGCTCTAATCCTTGGATTACGAGCTGCCTTGGCACTAAAAATTAAAAATTTATTAGTTTTCGATGATTCTCAACTTGTCATAAATCAAATCAATGATGTTTATCAGACCAGAGATGATAAATTACGTCCATATAAAGCATATGTCTTACAATTATTATCTTTATTTGATCAAGTTACCTTGGAAGCTATTCCTCGAACTAGCAACCGTGCGGTTGACGCTATGGCTGCAACTGCATCTCTTTTGCCCTTGGAGTTAGATGACGAATATGCTACCATCATTATTCATCGACTCCAGGAACCCACTTCAAATAAATCATGCTTAGAACCTTTGGATGTGTTTCTAATCAATGAAACTACTCCTGAACCTTGGTACACTGATATATTTAATTTTCTTCAAAATGGGACCTTCCCTGAAGGTTGTAATAACAACCAATGTCGGTTATTACGTAGACGAGCAAGTCACTTCGTAATTATTGGCAATACGTTGTATAGAAGATCTTTTGAAGGCATCCTATTGAGATGTTTGAATCTAGAAGAATCTAGATCAGCTTTGAGTGAAGCCCATGATGGATCTTGTGGGGGACACTTTAGTGGTAGCACCATTGCTAAGAAGCTCCTTAGGATAGGATATTTTTGGCCTACCATGGAGAATGATGCACATGATTATGTGCACCATTGCGACAAGTGCCAGAAACATGCTGACCTTGTCCATGCGCTTGCACAAGAGCTACAGGCTATTTCATCTCCTTGGCCCTTTTCAAAATGGGGCTTAGACATCATTGGAAAAATCAACCCTGTGTCATCTGATGGACACAAATTCATCATAACCACCATCGAGTATTTCATGAAGTGGGTTGAAGCTATGCCCTTAGCTTCTTGCACTGGAACCCAAGTTTCCAAATTTATTTTTAATCAAATTATTTGTAGGTTCGAAATTCTTGCAAATCTCATCTCAGATAATGGAACTTGTTTCAAAAATAAATATGTCAAGAAATTATGTCAAAAATATAAAATTCAACATCGTTGGTCCACTCCCTATTATCCTCAGGGTAATGGCCAAGCAGAAGCATCTAATAAAACATTAATCAAAATCCTCAAAATACTGGTCAATAAATCTGGCCGAGATTGGCACATTCAACTATATCCTGCTTTGTGGGCTTATCGAACTAGTGTTCGCACTCCCACGGGCACTTCACCTTTTGTTTTGGTTTATGGCACTGAAGCTATTTTTCCCTTTGAATTAGAAGTTCCTTCTTTGGCTCTACTACTTCAAGATACGAAAGTAGGAGATGAATATCATGCTGGCAGATTTAGTCAGCTGGAACTCCTAGATGAGAAGCGCATCAATGCTTTGGAACATCTTCGAGCCTACCAAAACAAGCTCAAGCGAGCATACCTCAAGAAAGTTCATCATCGATCCTTTGAGATCGGCGACCTTGTCTTGAAAGAAAATAAAAAAAATACTAATGCAACTAAAGATCTTAAAGGTAAATTCGAGCCCAACTGGCTTGGACCGTATATCATCACTGCTAAATTTGGATCGGGAGCATACCGATTAGCTACCTTAGATGGTAAAGATCTTAAAGAACCTATGAACATTATGCATCTTAAACGCTATTATGCATAAATCTGGTCATTTCATCATTGTATATATTGTTATTTTGCATATTGTTTCATTTTAGTCATCCATATAAAAATTTCAAACAACAGTAATAGTATTTATTCTTTCCATTCATAAATTAAAATCAAAATATAAAAACTTCAAAATCATCAAAATCTTCAAAAACATCTTTTATTTTCGTACTTGTCAATTCTTGAAGTATTGCAGTTATATTTTCAATTATTTTGGATAAATTAGCATTTATTTGGAATCCCGCACTTTCACACTCACATGAATAAATATCTTGATTTTATTTGGTATGATTATTAATCTCTCTTATATCAAAGTCCACAGTTGAATTAAATAAAGTTTTTGAGCATAGAGAATTGATCTTGTTATTTACTTGAACCAAGTATATCTCTTCACATTAAAATGATTTCATTGCAAATTCGATATGATGCTACATAGTAGAAATGGTTTCTTGAGCGAAAAGTTTCCCCTGCTATCCTATCATGCACATGGTCTAGAATCTTTGAGAATTGACAAAAGGACAAGCTCACCCCTGCCCAGAATAAAAATCCCTTGCTCTACAGCCAATCCGAGCAAGTATCCCTAGTATAGGAAGAAAAAGAAAAGTCAAAGAAAATGAGAAAAAGAAAAATATTATTTTGTACCATCACAGCAATATTTCAGCATTATCTCAGTTCCAAGCAAAAATACAAAAAAAAAAAAAAAAGAGAAGAAAAGAAAAAGCAAAAGCAAAAAGCAATAAAATCCCTTTCCCTACCCCTTGAAAAGAAAAGAAGGGTGAATGAGCTTGAATCCCTGGAATTCTCAATTATTCGAAAACTGTGAGGTAAGCCCCATAACAAGCGGTTTGTGCCCAACCCGCTTGGCCTTGGGTAATCCCTAGCGTGGTGATATGTCTGTCACATTAGCGACCTTCTTTTGTACAGACCTATGTCTGCTTATGGATTAGCTAGCTCTTGATGACCCGACTTACATAGTAGTCTGGTACGGTTACATGCATATAAATCATGGTCAACGAACACTCATTTGGTTAATTTAAATTACTTGTATCAAATTATCTTGCTCAAAATTGGTAAATGAACAATACAATTGCACACACATTTGTATTTGAGAGATTTTTGTATCATTATGATAAATCAAGATCGGCAATGAACTCACATCTGCACATGGGGTTCCTTATAAATCTAAATTTTGTCTTTGAGATAATTTAAAATATTTATGCAAATTGTTTGGAATAATTTCATTTTCTTACTTGAGAACATCTTTTTAGTATAAAAACAATTACATACATGTTTTTCAAAAATCCAAAACTTCTTTCAAAACATGCAATAAAGTCACATTTCTTTATATATTTGACTTCCGCAATGATGGTATAGTTCCAAAACCTAAACTGGAATTTTATGCCTAGCGCAAGTCCTCATCTTATATATTTTCTATTTTTCTCAAAATCAAAAATCAATCATGCAATAAAACTATTATATCAATTTCTTTTTTGGATTTCACGATGATGGTATAAGTCTATACCTATAATTCTATGCCTAGCGCAAACCATTGTTCTAATTTTATTTTCCCATTCATTTTAATTCATAAAAACATATGGCTTACATCATTATGTTACACAATTGTGCTTTAAAAGGAACGCAAATTTTTCTATTTCATTTCATTATGTCAACATTCCATTTTGCAACCATGGTATAATTTCTAAGGAATTGTTCAAAATTTTATCACACTTAGGAATTTATGCCTAGCAAAAATCATTTTTTTCAAAAATATATTTCATGCATAATATTTTTATGAAAATCTGAAAACAAATCATCACCATCATCATTTTTTATCATCACAACACAAAGTCTTAAGACAGTCTCTTAAGCACTCTTTTACTTTTAGCAATATTTCTATACTGGGATTAGCTTGACGACCTAGTGAGCGGTGACTCCATGAAATGGTCTATAACAGCGACAATGTCCTTTGAAATTATTGTTAGAAGTCCTTTTATTTTTCATCAAATCACACCACAAAACAACCAATTTGTTTACATCAGATTATTTCATTTAAATTTTATAGCATGACATAAAATTATAATTTATCTCCAATGACATAATTACATGAATAATCAACCAAACAAATCCAAAATTAAAGCATCATACAACATATACACAAGTCATATCATCAAAAATACCATATATATATATATATATATCAATAAATTATGTACATCATCTCAAAACTGGATTGGTATGCCACAATCTATACCCTGGCATACTCAATCCTCTCATAATAATATATGTCATGTCTCGGGTCCTCATCATCGATCGTGAGGATGTCCTCGATGATCCCACCCTGATCGGCTTCGTAATGTCGGTTGGCAGCTGTAACCTCTGGCCCTCTAGAACCAGCTGGAAGTATACTCCCTGATAGAATGCGGTCTGAGCCATAGACCATGCCAACTCCTGCATGCTCACCCCTCCGCTCCGAGCCCTGAGCCATGTAGCCTCATCCTGTAGTGTCTACACTTGAGCCCAGAGGTGGGCAACCTCAGCTCGGAGAGCCATCATCTCGCTGCTCTCCCCTACCTCGACACCCTTGCCCTTATCGGGCGATGGTGGCCTCTCCCCCTGCTGAGAAGGGAATCCCTCCTCCCTCCTCCCTGTCTACTGCGGTCTCTATGGAGCCTGTGGCATCCTCTGGCATCTCTCCTATGGAGACCATCATTGCTCTCTCCCTTCATGACCTCGCGCTGCCTCAATGGCAGCCTGGCACCGCCTCCCCATCCATCGCACAACCGCGTGCATCGGACCCTGTGCCCTCATCATCCGAGGAGGGTGGATGCCTACGTACCAGGCATCGTATCCATCCACAACCCCAGTGTCATCCCCATCCACTGGCTGGATGGGGGCATCATCCATGTCTTGGCTCCAGAATCATTGCATATCCGGAGCCCCGCTCAGTGTAGTACTATCTCGAATAGTTTAGGAGTACTCATAGTCCTTGAGAGATGGGATCCCCTGCTGTAGACCGAACTATCACAAAACTCGGTCGTAGCGGTGGAGCTCTACCTCTCCCCGCTCCATCCTCAGCCAGCAGACTCACCTGATGTGAGCCAACTCCTGTCCATCCTCTCCCCACCCTGGGTGCTCTCTCCATGGCCTCTAGGTGATCTGGTCTGGGATGAGGTCATCTAGCAACCTCCGAGACATCGATAGATCTATCCACCATTGTGACCCTCTCTGGAGCCACCAATAGAAAACCTGGGGTCTCTCTCGGTCAACCCCTATCAGTGGGAGTCCTACCGGCCTCCGCACCGTGATGTGCTCCCAGCACCATACCTGTAGTAGTGATGTCAAAACTAGACATCGGCCTCCCTTGTATACGACCCCATGCAGGATCCTATACAAGCGGCATAGTACAAAGCTACCCCATGCAAATCTGTACCCATGGTCTCTCATGTCGTAGACCACATCTGAAAGGAGCCATGGTAATCTGCACCCACTCTGGTGGCATAGCAGTAGGCCACCCACTACCCCTACCAAAACTTGAGTCAACCTAGATGCCCCAGGCATCTGCCTCAGAGACTCGATGTTCACTTCGCCCTTCTCCAGGGTGAAGCTCGGGTCTCCGCACAGCCTCATCATAGCTTGGCCCTGATTGGCCGTAGGAGTCATAAACCATCCTTGTATGGGGATCCTCAAGATCCTCCATACGTCCTCTAGTGTGGGAGCCATCTCCCCTATCGGTAACCGAAAGCAGGACGACCCCGGATACCATCTCTCTGCTAGGGCTGTCAGTAGCCCCATGTCTGTCGGTATTTGTGGCATCTCTGCCACATGCTGTAGGCCGACCTGTGCCAGTTGGTCTCGCTCCGCCTGGTCGAGCGTGGCCACGTCATCCCTCAGCCCCTGTATTTCCATTCCCGACTCTTTAGTAATCCCCTCTACAAAATAAACAATAAAACAACAAAATTCATTAATAAAACAATTATTACAATCAATTAAATGCAATTCAAACAAGCTTAATTTCATAAAAATGATGATATCGTCCACCATTGGATGATATCATCCTAAATTGGGTCAAATCATCCTTTGTAGGATGAAATCATCTCCGATTTCTCAACTTGGGGATCACCCCTTGTTGGACGGGATCGCCCCTATTCCATCGATTTCGCCCTCAGACGAAATCGACGATCTAGGGACGATTTCGACGAAATGGGGACGATTTCGTCCCGACATCATCGACGGCCTAAAAATGGCCGCGATGCCCCAAAATAGTCAAAATTTAAATCAAAAATTACACAAATCAAATTACAAATATAATTCACTAGGTTTAGATCCTTACCCATAGCCCACGTCGGACCTCTGTCGATCTGTGCGTTGTCTCGACCATTTTGTCTGCAGAGCTCTAAAAACAGTGAAAAATGAACAGTAAAAATGAATTAGGGTTTTACCCTATTTTTCTTAATTTTATTTAAAAACAACATTTTTAATTTTGCTTTTCCACGCTTTTACCTCAAACGTTCGATTTGGGTAAAAACACGGAGGGGGCACCATAGTAAACAGTCGTACGATTCGACCTAGAATCGTCGTCTAAAAAATTGAGTAAAATTTTGCTTTCTCGTAAAACGGGAAGAACTCGTCTTTAACGCATTTTCTTCAGAAAATTCGCTAAAGAGGGGGCAAAATGTAGCACCCTAAAATTGGCACAGTTAAACCTTAGTAAAAAGATAAAAATTTGAATTTTAACCCCGAAACCGCCCGTTACCCGCTCCCCTTGTTTTTCGTGCCATTTTTAGGATTTGTTTTGACCGTTGGACGATATCATCGCCGATCAGACGAAATCGTCCCAGATCTAACGAATTCATCTGGAACAGAACGTCCAGACGATTTCGTCCCAAAACTGATTTTCATAATTAGCTTCTGTTTCAACAGCTTCTCTAACTTGGGCAGAAAGCGTGTCTACGCGGTTAGAGTCTCCCCCGTTGGAGATCTCCCAAATTGGGATGATCTCCAACCTCCTAACCTCTCCCTAATCCTATATAAACTGGGATTTTCTCAGTTTATCCCCCTGGCTGACTGATTTCCCTACAACTTTAGTTTCTTGTGCATTAGAACACCTTCGTACCATCGTTTGCATTGTGTATTTCAAGTTTTCTTGCAGGAATTTTACTATTTTTCAGCCAGAGCAAGCTCGGATCGTCGTTGGCGATTCCAGACGATTTTGGATGATCCTATCGTAGATCGACGATGATCTCGTATGATTGGAGGTGATCTCGACTGCAGTCCAGATTGGGGGCAATCAGAGCCCAGAGTTTGCATTTCTTTATCTTCTCTCTTCATTTCTTTATGAATTAACTTAGTTTATTCTATTTCTGCATCCTGGAGTTCACCTCATTTAGCATAGATGCATGATAAAGTTAAACTAAATTATTAAATTAATGCATTTCCTTTAATTGTTATCTGGATTTATCATTTAGTCAAGTTTACTATTATTTCTACCATTTCCCCTTGCTTTTGCAATTGTATTTTTGGTTTTTGGTATCTATTTTTGTGATTGCAGGTTTTTGACGAATTCGTCAGATCGACGATGATCTCGTCTGATCTCAGATGACCGACTGTGATCTGAGATGATTCTATGCAATTGCAGATGATTATGTAAGATTTGAGATGATCTGGACTTCTACAAACCTCAGAATCTTCATCAAACATCCGAAATCGGGTACATTCTATCTTATTTAGCACACTTTCTGTGTTTAGCACTTATTCATGTTTTTTGTATCCATATAAATCAGCATTGGCATATAGAATAGCTTAGATTCATCTTGGCCAAACCTAGGATATGAATGATTAAAGTACAAAATGAACACATCAAACCCATTCTCAACCTAGGCGTGGAAACTGCCACTCAAAAGTTTCCTGGTGAACCCACCATCCATCGAAAATTCACCCTTATACCCCCTCCCCGAGAGGCGCGACCTTCAAAGGGCCTCTTTATGTCTTTTCTTTTCTTCTCTTCTTTTCGCATCTTTTCGCATCCCCTTTGGGTGCGGATCCTATAGCCTGAAGGTAAGGATGCAAAAAATTTGCAGCGATACACAACCCAAAATGGCTACTACTTGTGGACACCAAGAAAATATGGAACAAGCCAAACATTGGACACCATCCAAAAATAATTCCAATCCATTTCAAGACAATCAATCAATCAAGGCAGATATCCAAACTTTTAGAAAAGAGTACGTTTCCTCAAAAATAGATATACTTGAAAAAATTCTAGAGGTGGAATCCAAGCTTCAAATCGGTCCCTAGGTTTTTGAATATCCTGAGACTAAACAGTCAAGATGAGAAAAAGGACCCCCTAAGGAACATGATAGTTTTCACTTGGACCATGATACCACTTTCAAGATGCCTAAGCTAGAATTTTCAAAGTTCAATGGGAAAAACATAGAGGGATGGTTATGTCGTATTGATCAATTCTTCCAACTCCACAATGTCCCTAAATTTTACTGGATCAAGATGGCTTCTTTTAATCTTGAATCAGAAGCTTTGTAGTGGTACCAATGGTTTCGCCAAACTGTTATTGACCCTTCTTGGGAATATTTTGAATCACAACTACTTACTCACTTTGGCCCTAGCGTGTATGATGATTTCCAAAGAGCTTTGACTAAGTTGAGACAAACTTCTATAGTTCAAGACTACCAAGTCCAATTTGAAAAATTAGCTAACAAGACCAAGGGGTTGAATGAAGGGTTTTTATGAGTTGTTTCATCAGTGGCTTAAGGGATGATCTTCAAGTTGAGGTTAAGATGTTTAATCTAAAAATAATTATGTAGGCCATAATCCTAGCATGGTTGGCCTAATTCAAATTTACAGCTCAAAGGAGGATATCTAAATTTCAACCAACCAAACCCTCTTTTCCTCCTAGGTTTACAAGCAATCATGAAAATAAATCTATCCCTTCAAAGTGCTTGATCACCAAGGAAATGGATGCTTGATGAGCCCAAGGGTTGTGTTATAATTGTGATGAAACAATTTTCAAGGGGCATAGGTGTGCCCAAAATAAGTTTTTTCTAATAGATGTAGATGATCCTACTAGAAGTGACCATAGTGATGATGAAGAAGACACAATCGAAGCACAATCTCAACATGAAGAGGAAACACATGAAGAACCTTAGGTAAAAAATTTAGTCCACACTCTTTTAGGGATTACTACTCCACAAACTATGAAAGTTGTGGGTTTCTTCAAAGGCCAACGCCTTACAATCCTTATTGATTCAGGTAGCACACACAACTTTATTGATCCTATAATTACCAAACAAGCCAATTTTTACATACACACATGCAATTCCTTTGAGTTCATGGTGGAAAATGGAGGGACCTTGCCTTGTAAAGGTAAATTTCATAATTTCAAATTAAAAATTGGAAATTATGAGCTCAAACAAGATATGTTTACCCTTCAATTAGGGGGATGTGATATTGTGTTAGGAGCTCAATGGTTGGGTACCTTGGGTACCATCTCATGGAACTTTGCAGAACTATGGATGCAATTTTCATAGAATGGATAGTCATACACTCTTCATGGTTCAAAATTAGGGCCTCCTTAGATTATCAGTTCCAATTGTATGGAGAAGTTGTTAAAAAAATCATCTCATGGGGTCATTGCACAAATATTTTCCATCCAACCACCTACTACAAAGTGGATCAAATTCCAAAATATTTGCAACTTGTTTTGACAAAGCACAATGCAATATTTATTGAACCAACCAAATTGCCACCACATCGCTCCCATGATCATGTCATCCCATTGGTCCCTAGTAGTGTACCACCTAACATTAGGTCGTATCGATACCCTCATGCTCTTAAGTCAAATATTGAGAAGTTAGTGCAAGAATTGTTAAAAGCTAGAGTCATTCACCCCAGTAACAACCCATACTCTTCGCCTATCTTATTAGTGAGAAAGAAATATGGTTCATGGTGATTATGTATTGATTTTTGTGAGCTCAATAAGCTCACCATTAAGGATAAGTTTCCTATTCTAGTAGTGGATGAATTATTGGATGAGTTGCATGGGACTATATTTTTCTCTAAATTAGATCTTCATTTTGGGTACCATCAGATCTAGCTCAAGGAAGAAGATATTCCCAAAACCACATTTTGTACTCATGAGGGCCATTATGAGTTCTTGGTAATGCCATTTGGCTTGACCAATGCACCTTCCACATTCCAAAGTCTCATGAACAATATTTTTCATCCATTTCTTCATAAATTCATTCTAGTTTTCTTTGATGATATTTTGGTTTATAGTCACTCTTGGGAAGAGCACCTTGTCCATGTGGATCAAACCCTACAATTGTTGGCACAACATCAAATTTATGCTAAACGGTCCAAGTGTTCTTTTGGGTTGACGAAAGTGGAATATTTGGGACACATCATCTCCAAATATGGTGTTAAAGTTGACCCTAGAAATATTCAGGCGGTTCAAGAGTGGTCGAAACCTCACACTCTCAAGGGTCTTCATGGATTTTTGGGACTTACTGGCTATTACCACAAATTTATTTGTAATTATGGAAAAATTGTTGCTCCCTTAACATCCATGTTGAAAAAGGATTCCTTTACTTGGTCGGGTCCAACTAAACAAGCTTTCCTTGATTTGAAGCACACAATGACAACAACTCCGGTCTTAGCAATGCCTGATTTCTCTAAGCCTTTTGTAATTGAAAGTGATGCTTCAAGAAATGGTATTGGTACAATATTGATGCAGGAAGGATGACCCTTGGCTTTCACTAGTAAAGTGCTTTCCAATTGTAATCTAGGAAAATCCACTTATGCTAAGGAAATGCTTACCATTTTGCATGCGATCACTCACTGGAGATCTTATCTCATTGGGCATCATTTTTCTATTAAAATAGATCATCAAAGTCTCAAATATTTCTTAGAGAAATGAGTTGCTACCCCTGAACAACAAAAGTGGGTTTCTAAGCTTATGGGTTATGATTATGATATTACCTATAAAAAGGGTAAAGAGAATATTGTGGTCGATGCCCTCTCTCATCAATTTGAGGCTCACAGTATGTTATGTGCCATTTCCTCTCCCATTCCTCAATGGATAAATTCTCTCCGTGAGGAGGTGCTTCAAGATTCATATTTGCAAACTATGGTTGTTTCCCTTCAAATAGATCCTACCTCATGTCCTAGATATACTTGGGATGGACAAGATTTATGCTACCATCAATACCTTGTGGTTCCTCGCACATCTTCCCTTTGGGACCTTCTCATGAAGGAAATGCATGCTTCCCCCATGGTAGGCCATTCAGGGTTCCTTAAAACATATGAAAGGCTAAAGCATACTTTTTCTTGGAAGGGTATGAAGAAGGACATACACAATTTTGTGGTTGCATGTGACACTTGTCAATGGATGAAAGGTGAAACAATGCATTCTCTAGGAACTCTCTAGCCATTTTCAATTCTCGAACAAGTTTGGATAGATATTTCAATGGACTTTATTGAAGGGTTACCTAAGTCAGGTGGTAAATCAATTATTTTTGTGGTAGTGGATCGTCTTTCAAAGTATGCTTATTTTTGTTCCCTCTCCCATCCTTACATAGCCTCCACCATTACCCAAATTTTCCTTGACTCTATCTTTCACCTTCATGGTATGCCTACCTCCATTGTGTCTGATCATGACCCTACATTCACTAGTAATTTTTGGTAAGAATTGTTTAAGTTGTAGGGAACTCAGCTCAAGATGAGTTCATCCTACCATCCGCAAATGGATGGCCAGACTAATATTATCAATAAATGTTTGGAGATCTACCTTCATTTCTTTACCTCTAAGCATCCTACACAATGGGTGAAGTGGCTTCCCTTGGCCAAGTGGTGGTATAATACTTCTTATCACACGATGACCAAGGTCACACCTTTTGAAGCAGTTTATGGTAGACCTCCATGCACACCCTCCTCCTACATTCTAGGTAGTTCTAAGGTCCATGCAATCGACACTACACTCAACCAATGCACCAAAGTCCTCCATCAACTAAAGATGAATTTGGAAGCAACCTAGAATCGGATGCACCAACAAGTTGATCAACATCATTTCGAGCATAGTTTTGATGTTGGTGATATGGTTTTCCTTCACCTACAATCATACAAACAATCATCCCTTCAGCTTCATAGGTGCCAAAAACTTACTACCAAATACTATGGGCCCTACTAGGTTTTACAATGGATTGGTGCCACGACCTACAAATTGGCCCTCCCACCTACATCCAAGCTCCATCCTATTTTTCATGTCTCCTCTCTCAAGAAGGTTATGGGCACTCAGGTATAGGTTCAATCTGCACTTCCTGAATTGGATGAAGAAGATTCTATCTTGCTTGAGCCTGAACAGTTGTTGGATCATCGTACTCGCACCCTTTGCAACCGAGCCATTACTGAGGTCCTTGTTTAGTGGTGTGGTCTACAACTAGAAGATGCTACATGGGAGTCTCTCCAGTAGCTCCAACACCAGTTTCCTCATCTCCAACTTTGAGGACAAAGCTTTTTGAAGGGGAAGGACATGTTAGGACCCCATCCTAACATTATTTTGTAATTCTCATTTGCTTATGTAATGACCCACTTCCAACATGGGGATCCCATCTATAATGATATTTTGTAATATTTTGTAATGTATGTGGCAAGTAAGGTGCCTAGACAAGTGGGGCCATTTCATGTAACCATTATCAAGATTGTAACCAATGTTTGGTAGAATATTCTAGCTCGAGTGGCATTTTGCATGTAAGTCAACTCTTGAGCTTAGGGTTAGGGTTGCATGAAGTATTTTCTTTAAAAGCTATGAAGCCATGTACGAATGTATCTTTTTGCAAGTGAATGAAATATTGAAGGAGGTTGCCCCCTCGAAGAGGCCTATGATTTAGTGCTTATTGTGAGAGTGTTTATTTTTGCATTTACTTTTTCACATTGTGATATTGTGATATTGCATGAGTTTCTACTTAATTTCAGTATTTTGTGTGAGTTTGCTTATTTTTAATAGTAGGTTCCTAAAAAAAAATAATCTTGTTGGAAAAGTAATAAATCTATTAAAAAATATAGATATCTATTATAAAACTCTCAAATCTACTAAAAAATGCTTAGATTTGCTATAGATCTAGCTAAAAAATCTTTGATCTATTGAAAAATCTCAAATTTGCATAAGATATAGTATAAAAACTATCAAATGTGCTAAAAAAATGCTCAAATATGCTTCAAATATAACTTAAAAATATTAGATTTACTAAAATATGTTCAAATTTGTTTCAAATATAGTTAAAAAACTATCAAAGCTACTAAAAACTGTTCATATATGCTTTAGATCTATCTAAACTTTTATCAGATTTGCTAAAAAATGCTTAAGTATGCTTCAGATCTAGTTGAAAACTCTTAGATTTTTATTTGCTCAAAAGTCCTTTTGGCTTCTCAGTATGTATTGAAAAATAGCACCTCATCCATCACTAATCTATGTATTCCCTAGTCCTTCATCCACTTTGACTTCCCCTCATTGTGGCCCTCATACCATATTAGAAGAGAAACTAAACACACAAAGAAACCAAGAACACAAAAAACTTGAAAGAGAAAATACTTATTGGATCATGAAATAAAGAGAGCACATGTCCTTTTATAATAAAGGGATGACATAAACCCTAAAATGACATAAATATACTTTAACTCGTTAATACAACACTAAAGCATGAATTGGACTAAGTCAACAAGTGACTTTATTAATATGCCAAGTCTATAGTCTAGATGACCATTATGAACTAAATAACTCTAGCATAGCTTTTTAATCTCATCATCATCTAAGTCAACTTTCATGATTGTAAATATGCCACCTGTAGCAATCTAGGATGCATACACTTAAGCTAATAATAATTGAAAAATCACATAAAGCATAAAAGAATGGATGAATTTGCAAATAACCACAAAGAAGGGCTTCTTTTATTAAATTTCCATTAAAATTCGATTACAAATCCATCCCTCTTATGGATACCCAATGTGATACAATTATTACAATCATATAAAATCCCCACGTAGGAGTAGGTGTAATCTAGAGGCTTCCTAGGTTGACACGAACTGCTCCAAGGCAAATATGGCCTTCTTCTCCATTATTAGAGGTATTTGTTGCTTTGAATGACAAGACCCTGTTAACCCTGTATTCAAGAAACAATAAGAAATATATTAACAATAGAGGAGACCTCTTTTAATGAGGATTTTAGAGGAAATTATGCAAAAGGATTCCATAAAAGCTTGAAATCAAGAAAATGCAAAAAGCATGGTAATCTACACCAAACATGATAATTGGCCATTAATAAATATAAAGGAAATGTAGATCAATCCATCTGATGTCCTAATTAAACAATTGGAAGCATGAAAACATGAGAAATAACCACAACTAATATAGCTACCAAATGATAAGAAATGAAGAAAATAAGTCTTAAATTCCTACTTCTACCGCACAATTATCTCTAATAAAAAAAATCTAGATTAAATGTATATAATATACTATGAATAAAAAGTGTAAGCAGAGCTCATACGAAGTTGAGTACCTTGTAATTTGAACAATTCCTTCCAAAATGTGCTAGTGAAAGTTGGGTCGGGGTCACTAACAATATTGGAGGGCATACCATGTAATTTAAAGATGTTATCTAGGAAGAGGTGGGCTATAGTGCTAGCGATATAAGGATGAGCCAAGGAACAAAAATGGGCATATTTAGATAAACGATCAACAACTATGAAAATGGTTGTTTTTCCTCCTAATTTTTGTAATCCTTCAATAAAGTCCATAGAAATATTTTCCCATGTTTTGGTGGGTATAGGAAGAGGTTGAAGTAATCCTGGAATAGTGAGGGTCTCCCCCTTTTGTCTTTGGCAAACTTCACATTCTTTTACAAAGTTTTTGATGTAATTTTTCATTCCTACCCAATAGAAGGAGGTAGTGGCTCTTTTATAGGTTTTTAAGAACCCTGAGTGGCCTACAGTGGGTGAGGTATGTAACTCATGAAGAATTTTTTCACGATAAGTTGAATTGGGGGTGAGGACCATCCTCCCTTTGTATCTTAATATATTGTCCTTCCAAGTGTATGGAGGTTTGCTACTAGGATTATGTTGAAGTTGTTGAATTAAGGCATGGATAGTAGGATCATTTATCCATTCTTCATGCACCTCATCTACCCATTTAGGAATAAGGGAGGAAAGAGCATGGACTTGAGGCATATCTTCAAATTTTCTAGAAAGTGCATCGGCTGCCATGTTGTCCTTTCCCTTTTTATATGTAATTTCATAATCATAGCCAAGAAGTTTAGTAACCCATTTTTGTTGTTCCAGGGTATTAGTCCTTTGTTCCAAAAAATACTTCAAGCTATGATGGTCAGTGCGTATAATGAAATGTTGGCCAATAAGGTAAGGCCTCCAATGTTGAATAGCATGGACAATCGCCAACATCTCTTTTTCATACGTAGAGCGAGCTGAATTCTTAGGAGAAAATGCTTTGCTTATAAAAGCTAGAGGCCTTTCATCCTGCATGAGTACGGCTCCCATTCCTATTCCTGAAGCGTCACTTTCAATGACGAACGGTTTAGAAAAGTTGGGCATGGCTAGAACAGGGGTGGTACACATTGCAGTTTTCAAGGTGATAAAGGCCTCATCCGCTTTAGACGACCATTTGAAAGCATTTTTCTTAAGTAATGTTGTTAGAGGAGCAGCGATTTTACTATAATTTTGGACAAATTTTCTATAATATCCCGTTAGTCCAAGAAACCCACGTAGAGCTTTTAAGGTTTTTGGAATAGGCCAATTTTTCACCTCCTCGATTTTGGAAGGATCTACCATAACTCCTTCCTTTGAGACAATATGCCCTAAGTATTCAATTTCTTGTTTTCCAAAGGAACACTTTGATATTTTTGCATAAAGTTGATTTTCCTCCAAGATTTGGAACGCTTGTCTAACATGGTCCAAATGTTCTTCCCATGTTTTGCTATAAATCAAAATGTCATCAAAGAAAACTAATATAAATTTATGAAGAAAAGGGTGAAATACCTTATTCATTAGACTTTGAAAGGTAGAAGGAGCGTTGGTCAGGCCAAATGGCATCACCAAGAATTCGTAGTGCCCTTCGTGAGTGCGAAAGGCCGTCTTAGGAATATCCTTTTCATTGACTCGTATTTGGTGGTAGCCTGACCGTAAGTCTAACTTGGAAAAATAAGCTGCCCCGTGGAGTTCATCTAATAGCTCGTCTATGACCGGAATAGGAAATTTATCTTTGATGGTCATTTTATTAAGCGCTCAAAAATCGACACATAAACGCCACGAGCCATCCTTTTTTCTAACTAAAATAATTGGAGAGGAGTAAGGGCTTTTGCTAGGTCTAATGACTCTTGCCTTAAGAAGCTCTTGTACTAATTTCTCTATTTCGGTCTTTTGGAGGTATGGATAACGATAAGGTCTAATATTAGGAGGTTGATGCCCTGGAAATAGTGGAATAGTGTGATCGTGACTTCGTTGTGGAGGTAGTCCTTTTGGTTCATTGAATACCGCCTTATGGTGGTCTAAAATATTTTGTAACTCGGGTGTCTCGTCTTCTTTGTGACTAGGTTGAATTGAAAATAATTGGGCGACCATTCCTTTGTTTCCTTTTCGGATAATTTTCTCCATTCTATGCGAGCTGACGATTTGGGAAGGTCCTGATTTCAGGCCTTGGATAATATAGGTTTGGTTCTTTGCTGTGAATTTCATCCATAGTTCATCAAATTCCCATTGGACTACGCCCAAGGTTCGTAACCATTGTATGCCTAGTACAATGTCGCACCCACCTAGGGGTAGGACGTACATGTCGCCTTTCATGTTATAAACCCCCATAGTTAGTTTTATATTTCTGCATTTTCCTTTGCATGCAATTTTTTCGTCGTTTCCAATCATCACTTCGAAGTTATTGCAAGGGTATATAAAACAATTTGCTTGTTTAGCCACCTTTGGATCGATAAAATTGTGCATGCTACCAGAATCTAGGAGCACGGTAAGGTTTTGTTTCTTAAAATACCCTTTTACTCGCATTGTTTGAGGGGCAAAAAATCCGGCAAGGGCGTTGAAGGAAACCTTTGGTGCATTTTCTTCGTCACTTTCAAGTGTGTTGGATAATACCTCTACTTCGAGTTCAGGTTCCTCTTCAGTAGAATTCCCTTCCTCTGTGGCATCTAGAATATATAATTTTCGTGAGGCACATTTATGATTTCTGTCAAATTTCTCATCGCAATGGTAGCAAAGACCCTTAGCTTGTCTTTCCTTCATTTCCTCGAAACTCAGACGCTTAATTGGTAGAGCGGGGTTAATTTTGGGGGATGTGTAGGAGTTTTGGGTTCGTCCATTTTGCATTGGTTTGGGGTTGGTATAAGTGTTTGATGGTTTCCCCCAAGTTGGTTTTGTGAACCGATTCCATGCCTTGATTTTGTCCTCCGCTAATTTTGCCAAGCCGATGGTCTCTAACATGTTTGTAGGGTTATACATTTGCACCTCTATTCGAATTTCTTCTTTTAATCCGTTGACAAAACATTCTTGAAAGAAGGCAACGTCTAATCCGGATGTTCGATTAGCTAGCCTTTCAAATTCTGCTTGGTATTCGCTTATCGAAGTGGTTTGGCATAATTTAGTGAGGGCCCCTGTAAAGCTTTGAAACTTGCTAGGGCCGAATCGCACTAATAGATTCTGTGTAAAGGTTGACCACGTCGGAGTGCCGTTAGTTTTCTCGAACCATTGGTACCATTGGATGGCATCGTTTTCCAAGTGGAAGGAGGCGATATGCACTTTTTGCATTTTTGGAATTTGATTTAGTGAGAAATATTGCTCTGCTCGGTAGATCCAGTTTGTAGGGTCTCCTCCTTCAAATTTTGGGAAGTCTAATTTGGTCGTCCATGGTAGAATGGAAGTTTGTGGACCTCCTAACATTGCTCGGTTTGATGACCCGTGGTTGGGTGAATTTGCATGTGTTGTTGCCTGATTTTGACTGATGGCATCAAGTTTAACATCCATTGCAAATATTTTCTCGAAGAGTTCTCTTGTGTTACGGGTATTCTCCTCTCTTTCCTGTTGAACTTCTTCAGCGAGCCTTTCGTGTTTCTCATGAATGGAATCCAGTGATCGTCGTCCTTCAGCCATTGCGGTTGGTGTAGGTAACGATCAATATGACTTGGTACAGGTGAGCAAAAAATTAAAAAATAAAAATTATTTTTTTCCTTTGCGTTTCGGACGTCGAAAACCTTGATGTTGCGTTGAAGATTTTAGCTTTTTCAAAATAGCCACCGGTCACCACGCGAAAGGTCGAGCAATTTGGGTGTAAGACAACTTAATTCGTACCTTAGGAGAAGGTTTAATTTTCTATGAGGATTTTGACACGGATCCGTGAAGCGTGAATGTTGTTTGCATCCTCGCGAATGTGGACTGGCTGAAATGTGCGATGGGAAAAAATTTTAATGGTGAATTTGCTCCTTGATCTAGCTCTGATCCAGATGGTATGAAACTAAATGGTGCGGGAAGCAGGATCGTTTTTATATTGAATCGCTTTTTGATTGTAAGGTAGAAAACCCACAATAGACTTAATTTATATATTTGTTCGATGATGCCTTATTATCATATTTGGATTGCATTTAAATACCTAGTCTAATAGTTGTAAGA
This sequence comes from Wollemia nobilis, assembly GCA_028583015.1. Taxonomy (NCBI): domain Eukaryota; kingdom Viridiplantae; phylum Streptophyta; class Pinopsida; order Araucariales; family Araucariaceae; genus Wollemia; species Wollemia nobilis. Next base: position 2,873,550 of record JAQPPZ010016995.1, on the reverse strand, counting down.
GTGAAGGGTTGTGACCCTAGAATATAATTAATAAATAATATAAGTATTAGGACATGTTAGGAGGGTCCTAAAAAATTTTTTTCTAAAACCAATGGAAAAAGGAAATTGAACCTGACCACAGGTCTATGGCATAGCTAGCACTGTTAGCTGTGACTAACAATTGCAGTTGAGCTGAAAATATAGTTGCTATTTAATGTCGATCTTAGATCTCCAATTCCCCTTGATGAATTGATGATAAAGGATCACCTTGATGTCCTCTAACATATTTTGTGGTTGAATTGCTCAGATTGGTGATGGATTGGGCTCAATTGAGTTTCTTGATTTCTCCTAGCCCTCCATAGCCTTCTTGATTCCAAATGCCATGTGATCTCCAAATAGGTAGCAAAAGTGTTCCTCTCAATAGATGCAAGTGAGTATGCAATTTGATAGGGCTTCACTGCGCTTCAACTTGATATTCTTCCAAACTTCTCCCCAATTTGGATGGGGTTTAATAGCACTTGGGAAGGCCTTATCCTAGCTTCATGGAGAAGCCAAGATCAAGAACCTTCAGTTAGGGTAGTTGGAGGGAAAGTTCTAGAGACTTTCGTTCCTAAACCATTTGAAACTCGAACAACTTGGCCGTTGTAATCGATTTTGGGTCAATTGAGATCAAACTTAATTTGAAGTCTAACCACGGATCTAAGGTGTGGTCAGACCTATTAACCATGGGTGTCAATCGCGACCAACACTAACTAGGCCAAAATACCTAAATTGAGTGGTTAGAACCACTGCTTCACCTTGGAATCTATCCAAGATATTTCATATGGTCTTCTAGCATGTCCCATATGAGTAGTCGCCTCAACATGACGTGTTTTAGGTGTCTACAAATGCCCCTTTTGAGATGCGTTGTGAGATCGAACAACGCTGAGCAAAAATAGACCTCCTAAAATGATGTTGTAGGTTGTATGATGATCATTAGTCTGATCAACATTAGATACCCAAGTCTTGCAAAAGGATGTGCATCCTAGAATCATTGCTTCCAATTGGATGGAAGGCTTAAGTTAAAACAACTTGTACTCGTCCTATATCAATCGGGTAGCTTTTGTCGCTACTATAGGTTGTCTAAACCTATATATCTAAAATGTAGAGAACACAAACTCAACTATCATATTTGCTTTTTGCCCCAACAAAGGGTAAGCTTATGATAGTCGTTGGAAATGATTCGTAAGATGAACGTAATTTTGACAATATCAAGGGATCTACAATCAAGGGATCTTCTGTTGACTTTGATTATGTATATGATATTATGACTACCATATCAAGTGATGATTCGATGAGGGTAATGACAATTAAATGAAGTGACGAGTCGCTTGACCACTATGAATGACTTGAACAATTTAAGGTTTAGTACTTGATACTTGACTAGGCCTAATCAGCTATGATTACAACTGTTAATAGTAATTGTATATTTCTATCCCGTGGAGCAGTCCAACCATGAAGGCCTTCTTAGGGAATAAAAATGATAACAATTCCAATTAGGCATGTGTTGAATCATATTGTTTGATGATCTGCTAAAAATTTCATAGAATAATTGACATGATTGCTTCATTCTCGTGGGGCGGTCCAACCTTCAAGGTCTTCTTCAGGATTGAAATGAAGTATATCAATTCGACGATGATGAATTTGACCCAAATGTCCTTATGGTAATTTAATCATCTTATCGGATTGTATGGAGCACCAGTCGCTGCAACCGCCAAGTGTATAGGGTAAATAACTAGATACAAGGCACATTTGACTTTTGAATTATCTAATTTTTTTTTGTTATTTTTAATGTTTTTGACAATTATGGTTAGGTGGATATTTTTAATTTGGCATTTTTAAACTCCTCACAATGGGATTTTGGAGAATTTATTGTAGGTTTCTAGCCGCACTTGTCAAACGCAACTAAATTTTCAAATTTTCCTAGCCGTGGCTTTGACCCGCGATCATAAAACCCTAATCCTACGCCCGAGGGTGTCAGCCATGGTTAGGGGTAAAATGGAAAATATTTAAGAAAAATCTATTATTTTCGATGTCATTATTTCTAATTGTTAGCTTTACAAACCTGAGTGCTCTAAGAGGTGAGTTATCAGATTTGACACGGAATGTTGTTGCAAACTCAACCTCACTACCACCCGCACTAAAGGTAAACCAACTTGGAGGCACTGGTGCTACTAAGGTAGAAGTACATAAACCCTCATTTTTGTAATTACTGGATAAAATTGAACCTCGTTAAGTAATGAGTTAAATAAACAAACTAAACTATTGGCAATGAACTACACCTTAGCTTAGGATTAGTCTATTAGATTAGAAGAGGTGGGTTTAATTTTTTGGGTGCCTCGGGATGGAAAATGACCCCAAAAATGGTGTTTCCCTTAATCGTGGGTGGCAAACACGATTCCCAATTGGAAAATTGGGGATCACGGCTATCAGCCACATTGAGATTCGAATCTCAATGATCATAAAATTTGATCGCCTCTTCGATCCCGGGTTTGAAGCATGGTCACCCGACTTTAGGAAAAAAATTAAATTTTTAAATTTTTTTTGATTTTTTTAGATTTTTAACTGGTTTAATTGAAATTTTGAATTGCAACTTTGATTTTATTTGAATGTGTTGCATGTATTCATGTATGTTTTTATCTTTTTAAATATTTTTCGACTTTGTTTGAATTTTTAGGGTTGTTTTTTATGTTTTTGGTTTATTTTTAATTATTGATTATGTCGTCGATCAAACTTTGACCGCAAGGGCAAGGGAATCAGAGATCCTTCGCAACCTATGTGGTAACCTTTATGATACTGAGAAAGCATGGTTTATGGATATAGGCTTTGGCTATATATTGCACCTACCTACTATCCATGTCGACCAGGCCTACATGACTACATTGTCCTGACGTTGGGACGTGCGGACCAATACCTTTCACCTACCAATAGGTGAGATGACCGTGACTCTCAATGATGTGTACCACATCTTCAAACTTCCTCTAGATGGTGAGGCCATCACATCTTCATTGATGAAGGCAAAGGATGCAGTATTCACCATGATATTTGGTGATCATAGTGATGATACGTAGTGGCACTCGAACCACGGAGGGGTACACATCGAGCATTGGTATACTAAGTGGGTCTTCTCTCGACAGGTAGTCATGCTTATGCACTTGATCATCTAGATCATGCTTCCTGACACTTCAAGAGTGAGCTTCCCTTGGAACCTCTTAGCTAGGACGTTCGATGTCCTCACCAGCACTACTCGTCGATCACTGATATTGTCTTGGGGAGTGCCCTACTTGCATAGCTCTATAATGAGTTGTATCAGATTACATGATAGAACAGAGTTGGCATTGGCTACATTATTCTACTATAGATCTGGAGTTGGCAACACATAACCATAGAGAACCCCATAGGACTTCCTTTGAATATTGTAGATATTGCAGCAGAGCGGCAGTGCTATGCAGTGTGCTAGCCTCGAGAGTAGGAGGGCTTCAGGAGTAGGTCTCATGTAGGGGACCTGAGCTACTACATTGAGCAATTTGCATGATTGCAACTAGGTCAGGTTGAGTGACGACCATACCTAGACTGCCCTGCATAGCCAGAGGTTGATGACTACTTGTGACGAGCACGCAGAGATAGATGGCTTCTCAAATGCAAGTCCAAGGTATGAGAGTTCTTCTACTTCTCCTGTATCACCAGGTAGTTTAGGATTCAGTAGGATATCCCTGAGTTTCCCACCATCTATTATCGTATCATTCTAGAGAGAGACCTAACATGGCCTTGGGTGACTCCAATGGGTGGCGAGGATGATGACTTCCAATATTCATGCCTATCAAATGTAGGGATGACAACTAACTATGACACTTGGTAGATGACCATGCTATGGTGGGGCTTGGAGGGCCCACTAGGTAGACCAACAAAGGGTGCAATAGTAGAGGGTGAAGAGGGAGTATAGGTTGATCATCATGGACACTGATTCTATCAGAGGACTGAGTATGAATGGGGTGAGGGAGGAGCTACATAGGAGACCCCCTAGGCTAAGGAGGAGGATGAGGCACTAGGAGAGGGTGAGGTAGCACCTGATAGTGAGATTGGATAGCTCAGGGCTCAGGTTGCTAACCTACATACTCAAGTAGGTATACTTCAGATGTAGATGCTAGGGAGAGATACCTCCATAGCTACCTTATAGGTATGGGTTAGTTACCTATAGTCACAGCTCATAGCAAGGCATTCTCAGTAGTGCAACTATAAGGAGGATAAGATAGCTCTCTAGGCATAGCTTACCATGGTGGAGACAAATATCCATAGGTTCACAAGGTAGCATATCCTCCTACATTCCCATCTAGATACTATGATCATAGAGTGTTACTCGCTCAGGTCTGCAAGTGGAGACCCCTCATCTTCATAGGTTATTATAATGGCTCCAGCTACTCCAGTAGTTCCAACAGTACAGATATTAACAATGACAGACCAAATGGTAGAGATAAGGAGACTTTAGGCTCTAGTGTAGTGACATATTAGCAAGTGATCATCAGATGCTGCTTACATCTCTGCCTTGGTAGGAGAGATTGAGCTACTCGAGGGTGAGGTTCTTGAGAGGACCATAGATCCAGGGTCTTAGAGGACTCGCACTCAAGAGACAAGGCAATATTCAACTAGACCTAGCCACAGGATGCACATATTAGAGAGGTCGATAGGGACTAGCTCTAGACGGACCCATAGGGAGGGTGGAGGCAATGGTAGAGCCTCATAGACTGGGGGTGCAGGCACTTCTTAGTATAGATCTATGCCAGATGTTGTACCATTTTTAGTGTAAGTTCGAGGACCTACACAGTTGTAGCCTATGGGTACTTAGACATATACTGATGTACTCTCTTTGGACACACACACACACATATATATATGATCTGACATGTGAGACTCATTATATGTGTAGTTTTTTACTTTATATTTATGATATGCATATAAATGCAATGATTATATGTTAAGATGATTTGATGTTATATGATGTGATGTATGGATGATATGCGCTATATAGCTATGTGATGTATGATTAGATGCAGTGCTATATATGTGTAGATGAACTACTTATGATGGATGTATATGAATACAATATCTAATGTTAAATGCATTTCTAATTTACTGTACTTGTATGTATTTAATTTATGATGTTATGACATGATTCATGCCATGTATGTACTACATAATTTTCATGATGATGATTTATTGTAAATGGGCATGTATGCTTTAATCACTTAAAACACAATGTATGAATGCAATATGAGTTTAAAAATCTAATGGATGACACCACAGAATGTATAACAATCATGAAATGTAATTGATATATCTTATCATAAGAATTAATTAATTAATCACCCATGTACACAATGACATGATATATTGTTTCTATTCATAATATCTTGCAAGTTAAAATAATATGTGTAACATAGTCAGTGGCCATTTAAATATCATTTCTGACATCCATCCAATATCTAACCTATATTATGAATAGTCTTTAATAAAAAAAATCTTATAAAGAGAAATTTTATCCTTGATGATTGTGATTTGATTGTTGCTATTTGGGAATTTTTGAGGTTTTCCATGAAACTCAAACACCCTAGTTGACTTATCAAAAGTTGTATAATGACTATACCAGACTTCTAAAAAATAAATTTTCACTCTGATAGACCAAGCTATTCATTACCCTTGTGTGTGCAAATGAATGTATTAGATAAGGCATAAGCATACCCCAATGCCAAGCGGGATTCATTTAATCCATTGTTGTATTGGGGATCCTCAAATGTCTATCTGATCCTAGGTTTGGATTTAGTTAGACTAGACCACTAGGCAATCCAAGCCACCTAAAGCTAGCTCACTTGTGACTTGCTAGACCTACCCCAATGTTAGGTGGGATTCATTCATCCCATTGTTGTATTGGGGATCACTCCATGGCTTTGAGTATTGAATATTCTAGGGATTCAATTTCACCCCTTTTTTTCTTCAATTTATTGGGATACTTGCTCATATATAGTGACAAAAATCACTGTTTATTTTGTATATACTCTTCTTTTTTTTTTGCAAGAGATAGGATTTGACTCTAGGATTTTTCTCTTTTTGATTTAATCAAGGGATGTCTTAGGTTAGGGGGTGATCTTGTCATTTTGCCAATGACCTCTACTCTAGACCACTACTCCTCATAGATGATCAAGTAATAAAACCTTTCACCTAAGGTGACCCGAACCACTTTTGTAGTGTTCGTACTTACCCTAAGTAGGATTTTTTAAATGTGTTGATTAGTGATAAGATTCTGATATGCTAAGTGCTATCAAAACTAGACCTCATCTACAAAAGCAAAGCAAAATTTCTACCAAACTCTTGAGAAGACCACTAGGTATGGTTGAATGACCAAAAAACATTAGTATATTATTCATAGCAAAAAGAGGGGTTGTTTTGAAAAACACAATTACTCACTAGGGTGATGTGTGATGACGATAATGCATAGATGCATGATTGAAACACAAATATGGTGTCATTTGTAAGGTTGTAAACACAACCTATTCTAATGCAAGTGTGGTGGATGGAAATACCTAATGCAATCCAATTAAATGAATGCATATGTAAAATGAGAATGCAAAATACAAATGAGATAAAGTAATGCAAAATGAAATGCAATGTTTTTATATTTTATTAATTTTTAATTTTTATGAATTTTTGAAATTTTGATTTGACCAAAGGGTTTAAATTCCTTTGGATCCTTTTATGGGATGACCAAAGGGCTTACAGATGCCTTTGGAGCCTTTTATGGGATTACCAAAGGGCTTACAGATGCCTTTAGTGCCTTTTAATGGTTTTAAGCATAGAACGCTTTAAGATGAAGGATTTTGAGAGGTTTAGGCTCTTCAACCCCTTCAAACAATGTTAAGAAATATGTCCCAGGTCCAATTTTCTTAGAGATGATATAAGGACCTATCCAATTAGCCATAAATTTATCTCACAGTTTTGATGGTAGATTTGAGTTTTGTTGGTTCTATTTTAGCACAAGATCACCAACCTCAAAGTCTCTCAGATGGACTTTGTTATTGTAAGCTTGTTTTAAGCGCTCTTGGTAAACACATAGATGCTCAAGGGCATTCATGCGACGTTCATAAAGAAGCATCAATTTATCTAGGTGAGATTTTCACGTAGTGTCATCATCGATGAACTTTTTTGATGTGACGCATAGTGTTGGAATCTCCAACTCTAGGGGTATGATGGCCTGAGTGCCATATACTAGTGAAAACAGAGTTGCCCTAGTGAGTGTCTAAATTCTAGTCCTATAAGCCCATAATGCAAGAGGTAGCTAGGTGTGCCAATATTTGTGGTGCTCTTGTACCATCTTTTTCAAAATGGATACCATTGTCTTATTTGAAGCCTCAGCCTACCCATTTTCTTGTGAATAATATGGAGTTATAAAATTCTATTAATAGCATGATCCACTTTGCAGTACGTATATTATGATATGTCTTGCTCATCATATACTCCAAAGGATTTTGTTTTTATATGACATACATCGTATGACATAACATATAATATCGTAATTTCTTTGTAGCGAACACCACTACTAAACATAGCTTTTCCATGTAGGCATATCCTAGCTCGTAACTCACCAAGGTTTAGCTAATGTAATATATGGCTTGCTCTTTGTCTTGCACATTCTTTTGGGCTAACATGGTTCCCAATACAAAATTGGCAGCTGATATATGACAAAAATGGTACATCTATTTTTAGTGGAGCTAGTACTAGCAACATCATCAGGTAGTTCTTAATCTCAACAAAGGCTTATTGGTAGTCCTCGTCCGAATTTAATGGGAACCCCTTGTGTAGCAATCGATTCATGGATCGACATTTGTTCGATAATTGTGCGATAAATCACTTTATGGATGATACTTTGCCCTGTAGGATCCTTAATTCCTTAATGTTCATTGGAGGATGCATTTCTAAAATGGCCTTGACATTTGTTGGGTCAACTTCGATCCCTCATTTTGAAATGATGAATCCTAAGAGCTTTCTTGAAGTCACACCAAATACGCACTTCTTAGGATTCAACCTGAAATTATGCTCTATCAGGCGATTGAAGACCTTTCTTAGGATATTTGTATGCTCTAAACGCAGTAATTAATTTGCCAACAAGTCATCGATGTAATCTTCCAAGATCTTGTACATGTAGTCATGAAAGATGTATGTCATAGCCCATCGATATGTAGCACTAGAATTCTTAAGGACAAATGGCATAACCTTATACCAAAATGTTCCCCATGGCATTATGAATGTGGTCTTATGCTGGTCTTCGAGCTTAATCCGAATTTGGTTGTAACCAAAAAAATCTTCCATTAAGGAGAGCATCTCATGACCCGTAGTTGCATCTACGGGAGCATCTATGTTTGTGATAAGGAATTAACATGCAAGATAAAAGTTAATTCTTTAATACATAATATTATCAAATGAAGTGCTTAAATAAGCACAAAATATAAACCATAACCCTAAGATTATGTGATAGAGGTTTACTCCACAATACAAGCGATAAGGAGCAACCAAGTATTCTATAAAATAAAAGACACCTAGACTTAGACTTGTTGGCATTTTTGCCACATTGATTCTCATTGATTAATGCATTAGTGTATTGTTGGAAATCTGACCTTTGACTTCAGCTTTGATGCAGCTTGGGCGAAAAAAGGAGAAAAATTGAGCAAAAAATGGTTAAGTTAAAAAACTATAGCGACGCGCTGACATGTTGCAGAATCGCGGTCAACGCAGTCAACGCAGGCAGGTTGGGCGGAACCGTCGCGATATCGCGACGTGTTCCAGAATCGCGGGTCGGTCGGCTTCAAAGGCACAAAGTGAAAACTTGCAGCGCGTCGCTGACATGTCAGCGAATCGCGACGGAAAATGGCGATTGGTGCGGAGAGAAGAAACATGTAGCGAAATCGCTACATGTTCCGTTTTCACGGGGCAGAGCGCAGGGAGGAGCGTACGGCATTATAATATGTCGCGATTTCGTGACCCGTCGCGATTTCGCGACCCGTCGCGTTTTCGCGACCTGTAACTGTTTTCCCGCCAAGTGCAGTATGAACGGCCGAGGAGATATTTTTGGTTTTCGATGATTAAATGCTGCCCCGAATTAAATGCTTTGTGGATTTCCGATGCGGTTAAGGTCGAAGAGTGCCCAGGCCACCAAAATTAAAGGGTTTATTGGTTCGAAGTTGCTGTTCGTGGATTAATTCAACGGTTTTCATGCACATGTTCGAAGAATCGTATTTAATGAAGGACCGCGAACGTTTCATGGCATTTAATTTTTATTTCTTCGAGACTGCAATTAAGGGGATCATGTTCCTCGTTTCCTTCGCATAATTGTAGATCTCAAGAAGGTCGGTTTAAAATATTTAATGCTTCAAAGAGGACGGACCTCTATAAAAACCAATGTAATTCGCATTTCGAAAGGTTGGAAGTTTTGCTAAAAACTGGAAGTGCATTTGCAAGAATAAATTATTGGCTTCGGATTTTTCAAGCGAGTTGTTTGGGTGATTGTCTTTTCTGTTCTTTGCATTTCTAATCGAATTTATATTCCTTGAGTCTTTGTTACATTCAAATTCTGCATATTGGATTTGAATCTTGCTTGTAAGGATATGATTTCTGGAGTGTAATCTTGGAGAGATTTTCTGCATACAGTTGTGTGAGAGTTGAGTCATTATATTACGTTGCTTGTTGTTGCTTGCACTTTAAGTTTTCTGCTGTTGTTCTTCCGATCCCATAACTTCGGCCTGTGGCCATATTTCCATTTCTTTCTGCAACTTTTAATTTCTTTCCAGCAACCCTTATCTTCAAACAGAAATTTAGATTAGTAAAGGGAACCAGCCCACTCTGGAGATTGGTCTGGGAGCCATTTCTTGCTTCCAGCCTTTCAATGTTGGCCAGGTCTAGGGTGCATTTATAAAAATCCTTTCCTGTGGCAGATTTTGGACCAACAGTTTTTGGCACGCCCGGTGGGACAGATTTTATTTGTCTCGAAAAGATCCCATAGGGTCGAAGGTTTAATGTTCGCCTTCAGACTGTAAATTAGAGCATTTGGTGACTCTGTTGTTTTTGGTAACCCTGCTGAACCCAGAAATACTTCATGATCACAAGATCACAGTCAAAGAAATTTGGCGATCTTGTTCAGTTTTTTGAACTTGATAGTTCGAGAAGTGGTGAGCATTCTAGATTAGTTTCCTCGTCCCTTCCATCTTCTGTTGTACAAATACCCAGTATTGTTGCTAGTGTTGCACCCCTACAAGTTCCACCAATGGCACAATTTCCTCCACCCAAAAAATTCTTGGCATGGAACAGCACTGGAGCCTTGAATCTGCAGGCTCAGAATCCAGTACCACAGGCTGCATTGAAGGCTTTGCCCACTTACGATGGTACTGGTAAAACAACCTATGAGCACATAAATGATGTGGCTTCTCTGGCTGCTATTCATGACATTATTGATGAAGATGTAATGATCAAATTGTTAGTGTGTTCTTTGAGAGGTAAACTGTTGTTTTGGTACAGAACTCTGCCTCCCGGCACCATAACATCATGGGATCAATTTGGTGATTTCTTTGGTGAAACATTTTCATGAGCAGGTGACCCTTTCTCATTGTTAAATCGGTTTCTTGTCATACAGAGACATCCACAAGAAGAGATACCTGATTTTAATGTCCGGTTTACCAGAACTTGGCAAAGGATTCTTGATGGTATTCGGCCTGCTGATGAATTAGCTGCGATGTACTACCTCAGAGCGTTTCACTCAGATATCGGATGGGCGGTTCGGCAGTCTAATGTGGTGACGTTTCCAGAAATCTTTGAACAAGCAATTAAAGCGAAGCTGATCTGGTTGCTTGTAGGAAGACTGCCTCCAAAGGTAACTATGCCTCTTATTCCAGATTTGCCTCAATATTTATATGGTTCACAACCACACCCCATGCCAGCTATGTATCCTACACCATCATGGAGTTCTAAAGCACCTCAGGTTGCAACTGTTCCAGCTCCTCAATTGCCTGCTTTAACTCCTTTACCGCTCCCTGCACCCAACATTCAACCATCTCCCGTTTCCACTTGCATTTCCAGCTTTGCCAGCACCACCAGCTCCTTTGCCCTTACCAGCACTTCCTGCACCTGCAAACCACGATCCATATACAACATTATTGCAAGAGGTTAAGTCTGCAAATTCTGCCATTAGAGCCATGGGAAACAAGATCACACTCATTGAGAGGAAGCGGTGAGAGAGATTTCCGGCCAAGGAGATTTCAACCTCCTCAAATTACTAGAGATCAAGCTGCCTCCACAAGCAAAGCACACGAAAAGGGCTTAGCTGTTCTAGCAAATGAAGATGCGGCCCATGCGAGATGGAGTATATTGGTGCTCGACTTGTAATGATCCTCACGGAGAGGATACATGTATGGTCCACTTAAATTATGTGCGGACCTTGGCGGCCGGCTCCTCGGGTGACCATGTTAATATGATCTCGAAAGTTGGTTATAATTTGATGACTGCAGTGGAAGATCAAGTTTCGGTTCTAACAAGGATTGGAAAGAAGCCTATGAATGTTGATCCTGCGACTTAGAGCCGTTAAGAGTACCGGCTGAAGTGAAAAGGCCGGTGAAAGCTCCTGTGCTAGCTCCAAAGCCTTTGCCCAAAGATCCAACTTTTAACAGAGTTCAAGAAAAGGCAGCAGCTGCACCAGTGAGGTCAGAAGCAGAGGAGCGAGGCACGTGAAAAATTGAAGTATCCATCATCGACCAAGAGGTTAAGAGTGGAAGCTACACAACAGTACAGAACCAGATTTGAGCAACCTGCTGAGATGAAAAATTCTGCTTGCAGTTTCATACAACATTGTTGATGATCTTAAAAAGACCCCTGCTAAGGTAAGCCTTTATGACGCTTTGCAATTACCTGGTCAAGTAGATTTATTACAAGAGTCATTGAAATCTGTGAAGGAGAGTGAAATAGGGCCTACCCAGACCGTCTATGCCCAAACTTTAACCACCTCTGTTACTGGTAAGAACAGACCTCCTCCTTTTTACTTGTCATTGCAAATAGAAGGTTGGGTTGTACACAATTGTATGATTGATTTCGGAGCTGCAACCACTGTCATGCCCAAGGGAGTCTGTGAAGCTATGGGAATGGAGTATACCCGGAGTAGTCCTGGAGTTCTGCAATTGGATGGTACGCCTGTAAAAATAGTAGGTGTCATTAAAGATGTACCCATTGTCCTGCATACAATGCCCCAAATCACTGTGATTCAAGAAATAGTTGTAGTAGATTTAGAGCCCTATTTTAGCATGTGTTTATCCAGGGAATTTACCGCAAAATTAGGGGGTTATCTGGCATTGGATTATTCTCATCTGGAAATTCCTTTTAAGAATAGACGTCTCGGAATACGAGAATGAAAAGCCTTCCCCTTTTCACATTGAGAAGTTGGAAGATGTTGGAAAAGACATGCAGTCGGTCCATATGCTCACTGAAGAGTCTGAAGATGTTGTGTTAATGAGTGAAGTTTTAAACAATCTTCGGTTGGAAGACCGATTTTCAATGCTTAACTTCAATGCCATGATGGAGACGAGAGATTGGTTGCTATGCCATTCGAAAACACGAGACTAAGACAAAGCGAGAATTGTCTAACCCGGTTGATCGGGCGAGGTTACTGAGATCGGTTATGGCAACTGTATTTCGATGGAGCTAGATGCGGGAATGGTGCCGGAGCGAGGTATTGTGTTAATTTCTCCTTCGGTGTACGAGAGAACTTATTCGTATCTGCTTACATGGAGTTGTACTAATAATGCTGTTGAATATGAAGCATTGTGCTTGGGTCTGAAGAAAGCGAAGAAGTTAGGAATAGAACAGCTCAATATTTTTGGTGATTCCGAGCTTATTGTAAACCAGGTCACAAATAGATGCATCTCAAAGCGAGCATTATCCGAAAGCATATCGTAATCGGGTTTGGGATTTGTTTGAACTTTTCATCTGCGCTTAATATTCAAGTTGTTTCCAGAGAGATGAATAAACATGCTGACTTATTAGCATCTCTTGGAGCGAACTTTTCTCCTGCTGATCAAGTTGTGAACAAGCCCAAGACAGTGAGAATGGTATACAGACCCAGTGTGCCAGATAAGGAAAAATTTTGGCGAGGTCTTTGAAACCGATGAGCGGATTGTGAATTTCTCGATACATGAAGGCTGCGAGTTGTTGAAGGCGAGAACTTTGGAAGATGAGGAAGCCGAAGGTCTTATTCAATTAAGGAATAACCATATTCCAAAGGGTCTAATAACTACGGAGAGCTTGTTTGACCAACATGATCATTCCGGAAAGCCTCGAATGGAGATTGATAGAAAGGAATTCATGGAGTTAGAGCTTCAGCCTGACAAAGTGATTAAGGTTGGCACTGACTCAACCCCAGAAGAACTGCAAAAAATCAAGCAGCTTTGTAAAGAGTTTTATGATATTATAGCTTGGATCTATAAAGACTTGAAGGGTTATAACAAGCGGATTATCCGACATACAATTGAGCTGGAAGAAGGAGTTAGGCCTTTTCGGCAGAAACAGAGACCTGTAAACCCAAAGATTGAGGCATTGATGAAGGCTGAGCTTGTTAAAATGCTGCAAGCTAAGATCATCTATCCGGTCAAGCACTCCACATGGGTCGCCAATCTGGTCCCCGTCCGTAAGAAGAATGGAGATATTAGATTGTGCGTTGATTTCAGGAATTTGAACCGTGCTTCATTAAAGGATCATTATCCTTTGCCGAGAATAGATCAAATATTGCATGTTGTGGGTGGTGCACGAGCGTTTTTCTTTCTTTGGATGGATTTTTGGGTATAACCGGATCCGGGTAAAAGATGAAGATCGGTTTAAGACAGCATTCACCACGAAGTGGGGTACTTTTGCATATCGGCGAATGCCCTTTGGGCTGTCCAAATCTTTGGAGCTACCTTCCAAAGAGCTATGGACATTGCTTTCAAGGATTTGTTGAACAAGATCATTGTAATATACCTTGACGACATGACAGTCTTTTCACATAGAAGGGAAGACCATTGTTCTCACCTGAGGCTGATTTTTGAGAAATGCAGAGAATTCGGAATCTCCATTAATCCAAAGAAGTCTGTGTTTGCTGTAAAATAGGGTAAGCTTATGGGTCATGTGATTTTCGAAGATGGATTAGCAATTGATCCAGCCCGTGTTGAAGCCCTGAAGAAATTGTCACTCCCTGCAAACAAGAAGGAACTTCAATCTTTCTTTGGACGAGATAAATTTCATTAGAAAATTCATTGCTGATTTTGCTCGGGTTGTTAAACCAATGACTGAATTGTTGAAGAAAGATGCGGTTTTCCAATGGACAGCTCAAAGAAAGGAAGCATTTCGGGAGATCAAGGAAAGAATAGTGCGGGCCCCTGTCCTGATTAATCCCGACTACTCCAAGGATTTCATCTTATATGCAGTTGGAGAAGATGACGGTTATGCTTTGCGGTTTTGACGCAAAAGGGAGATGATGGGAATGAAAGGCCCATTGCTTTTACGAGCCAAGTCATTTTACCTCACGAAGCAAAGTACAATTTTATTGAGAAACGGGTATATCTTTGTGATGAAATCCCTGAAGAAATTCAAACATTTTATTTCCCAGAGTAGGACATTTGTTTATGTGCTTCACCCAGACGTGAGAAATTTCATTCTTCAAGGAGAATTGGGTGATAAACGTCTTTGGTTGGGTCACCAAGATCCGGGAATTTGATGTAGAAATTCACTCGACTAAATTAGTGCGTGGTAAAGCTACGTGCCGGCGGTTAGCAAAGATGGCGGCATTTGATGTATGCGAAGATCGGGGAGAAGCTCTTGCTTGGTAATGACAATTTAATGAATTTCTTAATTACGGAAAAAGATTGGACGAGAGGACACGATTGATTATTTCACAAGCTGGAAAATGTCCATCACAATTGGTCGCTTCTCGAGAGGAGGAGATTTCGGTTGCAAGCTCTGTGGTATGTTTTGTTTTCGGATGGTTTATTTTTTAAAAATATTGATGGTGTTCTTTTGAAGTGTGTTAAACAAGCGAGACAAGGATAGGATCTTGGAAGAGTTCCATTCCGGTCTATCGGGAGGACATTTTGCGGGAAGACCGATGGCCTTGAAAATCATTCGAAGTTGGTTACTACTGGCCGACCCTGTTCTCGGATTCTTTCAAGATTGCACAAGCCTTGTGATAAGTGTCAAAGATATGCGGGAAGAGTAAGGAATGCGGCTACTGCCTTTGCATCCGATTCGAGGTTGAAGCACCCTTTCGGCAATGGGGGTTAGATTTTATTGGAATAATTGAACCTAATTCCTCGGTGGTCACGAGATACATTTTAACGACTACTGATTATTTCACCGGGTGGTCTGAAGCCATACCTACAAAGATGGCCAATCAATCTGTAGTGATTTCTTTCGTTGAAAGTTTAATTACACGTTTTGGTGTTCCAGACGCCATCATTACAGATAATGGGACTCCATTCATTGGAGCTGAATTGGCTGAGTTTGCTAACAAGTTTGGCATTTTCCTTAAGACATCTTCCAATTACTATCCACGGGGAAATGGCTTGGCAGAGTCAACGAACAAAAATTTGCTCGAGAATTTTGAAGAGGTCATTGGGAGAGAACAAAAGATCTTGGCACTTGTTATTGAATCGGGCGTTATGGGCGAGACGGGATTTCCGTCAAGAAGTCCATTAAAACCTCACCATATGCCCTAGTCTATGGCAAAGAAGCAAGGTTGCCGGTTCATCTTGAGTTGCCAGTATTACAGCAGTTGCAGTCTTTTCAAGATGATGAGACAGACCTGAGTTCCTTGGATCTGCGAATAGCACAATTGTTGGAATTAGAGGAGCAGCGTTCCAAAGCGTACAATGAATTTGACAAGCACATACAAGGGATTTCGAAGTGGTTTTATAAGCATTATGCAGCCCGTCCATTCAAGACAGGAGATTTGGTGCTGAAATGGAATGAGAATAAAGCTAAACCTGGCAATCATAAGAAGTTTGATGCATTACGGGAGGGTCCGTTCCGTATTTCCAGTATTGGTGCAGCTAATTCTTTCTATTTGGAAGAGATGGATGGTAGCCCACTTCCAATTTCAGTTAATGGCTTTCATTTGAAAGCCTACTTTTCATGACTTCGCAAGTTCAATTTGAGTTTGTATATAATATAAAAAAAAAAAAAAAGAAAGTGAAGAAAAAGAAAAGAGTATGTATATATGTGTTGCCTTTTGTTGTCACCTTGGCTCTTGTTGCTTGTGGGCTGTAGGTGTTGGTTTCCCTTTTGTCTCCTCCTTTCCCAGCAGTTGGTGGCTTTCTAGCACTTTCTTCTTTTCCCTTCCCTTTTTCTTTCCTTTCCCTTCTTCATCTTCCTTCTTTTACTTCTTTTCCTTCTGCAGTTACAAGATAAGCCACGGCTGTTGTTTCTTCTCCCCTTTTCTATTTTTCCCGTTTCTTCTTATCCCTTTCTTCTCAGTTTGGTTTTGTTTTAAAAAGCATTTATTTTCCAGCTTAGTTCATTTTCATTTCACGCTTCAAAACTTCCACTTATGTTCCATCCATTCGTTCATTCCATCTATTGCCGCTGGTAGTGTATCAACATGATGTTGTTATGTCTATCTCATCACTTGCTTACTTCCACATCACTCCATTGCAGTCACCGCTTGCGCAATCGCAAGAGCTCACTCCACCATCACATTCCATTTCTTCAGTTTATAACCGCTTCTATGCAGGTTCTTCCGGTTCTAGTTTTCCGCAGCAGAAGAAGTTTTGCAGCGGTCCTCTGACATGTTTTGCAGCGGCTAGTTTACAGTTCCAATATGACTCTGTGCCCAATGGACTAAGGCCTGGATTCTTGCATACGACGAGCTGTATACCCCGCGAGCCGCCAAGAATGTTGGCATTTTTGCCACATTGATTCTCATTGATTAATGCATTAGTGTATTGTTGGAAATCTGACCTTTGACTTCAGCTTTGATGCAGCTTGGGCGAAAAAAGGAGAAAAATTGAGCAAAAAATGGTTAAGTCAAAAAGCTGCGACGATGCGCTGACATGTTGCAGAATCGCGGTCCAACGCGATTCAACGCAGGCAGGTTGGGCGGAACCGTCGCGATATCGCGACGTGTTCCGGAATCGCGGGTCGGGCAGCTTCAAAGGCACAAAGTGAAAACTTGCAGCGCGTCGCTGACATGTCAGCGAATCGCGACGAAAAATGGCGATTGGTGCGGAGAGAAGAAACATGTAGCGAAATCGCTACATGTTCCGTTTTCGCGGGGCAGAGCGCAGGGAGGAGCAGACGGAGGGGGCAAGCGTACGGCATTATAAGATGTCGCGATTTCGCGACCCGTCGCGATTTCGCGACCTATCGCTGTTTTCCCGCCAAGTGCAGTATGAACGGCCGAGGAGATATTTTTGGGTTTCGATGATTTAATGCTGACCCGAATTTAATAATTTGCGGATTTCCAATGCGGTTAAGGTCAAAGAGTGCCCAGGCCACCAAAATTAAAGGGTTTATTGGTTCGAAGTTGCTGTTCGTGGATTAATTCAACGGTTTTCATGCACATGTTCGAAGAATCGTATTTAATGAAGGACCGCGAACGTTTCATGGCATTTAATTTTTATTTCTTCGAGACTGCAATTAAGGGGATCATGTTCCTCGTTTCCTTCGCATAATTGTAGATCTCAAGAAGGTCGGTTTAAAATATTTAATGCTGCAAAGAGGACGGACCTCTATAAAAACCAATGTAATTCGCATTTCGAAAGGTTGGAAGTTTTGCTAAAAACTGGAAGTGCATTTGCAAGAATAAATTATTGGCTTCGGATTTTTCAAGCAGTTGTTTGGGTGATTGTATTTTTTGTTCTTTTGCATTTCTAATCGAATTTATATTCCTTGAGTGCTGTTACATTCAAATTCTGCATATTGGATTTGAATCTTGCTTGTAAGGATATGATTCCTGGAGTGTAATCTTGGAGAGATTTTCTGCATACAGTTGTGTGAGAGTTGAGTCATTATATTCTGTTGCTTGCTGTTGCTGCACTTTAAGTTTTCTGTTGTTGTTCTTCCGATCCCATAACTCCGGCCTGTGGCCATATTTCCATTTCTTTCTGCAACTTTTAATTTCTTTCCAGCAACCCTTATCTTCAAACAAAAATTTAGATTAGTAAAGGGAACCAGCCCACTCTGGAGATTGGTCTGGAAGCCATTTATTGCTTCCAGCCTTTCAATGTTGGCCAGGTCTAGGGTGCATTTATAAAATCCTTTCCTGTGGCATATTTTGGACCAACAAGACCAAACCACCATGAGCAAGTAAAATGACTCGTGTACAAGGCGGCTAATGAACCTTAATACTAAGTCCTAAATGCACAAACCTAGGAAACCTAAGGTCTAAGAAAAATAATAATTACCCATATCATTCCTCCTAATAAACAAAGCATTGGACTCCAATAATTTTAAAAATAAGTGGGAGAGAAGATATACAAGTGCCCAAAAATCCTCCAATGTGGTTCAGAAAAGAAGAGAGAAAGATGATGTAAAAGAGCCCTAAAGTGATCACCCAACTCCATAAAAGGGAGCAACAACAAGCTTCAAGAAAGACGATGTTGATCCGAAATAACCCAAATAAACCAGTACAAGGTTGGAAATAACCCAAAACCTCCACAAAGTACCTGCACATGCTCAAAAAGGGTCCATGTAGGAATCCCAAAGGGGATATCGAGGTTTGTTTCCATGTAGGTCAACCTCTAGCATGTAGGAGTGAACACTACTATGCTGAAAAAGGGTCTTGTCAAAATGTCATTCAATATTCAAGAAGGAGCAAATCTTCACACCAATCATGTTGAACCATAAGCATGCACCCAAAACTAAGTACAAATGATCCTACCAAGCAACATCTTGTAACCATATCCAGTGGAGGAATAGTGGAGGAAAAGGCACAAGTAGGCATATTATAAAGTGTCGAATCTCTGTAGCCTTCAAAAGTTTGATATCCATAGTTTTGAATATTTGTAGTTTTTAGTAGTTTTTTGTAGTTCGAAGTGTTGAATCTCTGTAGTCTTCGACTCATGGAAGGCATGAAGTGAAATTAATAACTTCAAGAAGTCAAAAGGACTTCAACTCCTAGTGAGGGAGTAGTAAAAATGCCCAAGTGGGATACAATGGATGAAGTTTTGGGTACCACCGAGATGCACTTCATTAAAAATCCATAAATTTTGTAAAATCCCAAAGGGGGAGGAGTAATGTGACTCCTCAAAGATCCATAAATTCAAGTTAATCCTTGAAGCAATAGTTGATGCGAAAGCTTGATGTAGTGTTGCCCGAAGAAGTTTTGCAAGTCTTGCTGAAGAAGACATGAGTTAAGTTGAAAAGCTAAAATCCACTAAGAGACACAAGCCATAAAAGGCTAAGACAACTCCAATGTGTGTGTACCCATGTGATATACAAGATAACATAAAAATGGCCATGGTCAAAAGAAGAGACAACAACAACTCCAATGGGAGTACCCATGATTCCGTGATTGAAGGAATTAAAACAGAAGGGCCATGGTCATGAAAATATCTACTTCCAAAAGTATCAAAGACAAAAGTGGATTTAAGGAGTGTCAGGTTCTACTGAAAATGCACTCCATTTTACAACTCTCTATTTTTGAAGAAAATTTCAATAACCTAAATTTTGGAGCAACATAGGTCAAGATGGACCCTTACAAAATTATAAAATGATGGTCATGTTGAAACAGACTCGAAAAAAGCTTTCCAATGACTATATGCAAGCCTATACTTGCAAAAATATAAAACTTCCAAAAGTTTAAAAAAGAGACAAATGTCCAACAAGCAAAATAAAGGTTACAATATTTGCCCATTTGAACGAGAGAATATCTTTCAAGCATATTCTCTCCTTGCTGCGAGCTTGCGAGTGGTGGCTCAATGATTTAGTAATCGAAACCAATCAAAAGGGATATGCATAATTTACAGAAATGATGATCCACACCATCAAATGGTGGTCAAAGAACCAATAGTAAGTGGGTTGGCATAGTCGACAGTAGGATACCACCTCAATTTGTATGTAAGAGTCCATTGAAATTTCAATGCATCATGGACTAAGACAACGCATTTAAAGAGCCAACACTGCTAATTATATCTGTTTTGATGGGTTACTTAAAATAAAGAGCACAATAAACCTTTACCCATGAAATGTGGGATAAATCCATGCACTGCCCATAAAAAAAAAAATCATGCCTTGAAATGAAGACTGCCATGTGTCATTGGATGAAAAAAATATGGTGTGGTCTTGGAAACAGACACTGCGATCCACCAAGGAGAAACTATGTCAAGCAGTTTTTGATCGTGACTGCCATGTACTAGTGCATGTTGTGGCACCTGGCTATTCTAGATCTAGCACCCAAATCTACATTGAATGCAAAATTCAAAGAGGCCACTATGCTAATAATGCTACGTAATAGATAATGTGTTTGAATGGATACCACATTGGGATGTGTTCTGATTGCGTAATTTTCATGAAAGGTTATGCTGCAGAAAGGTGGGATTTGATGGGCATGTTTGTGCAGTAGAACCACTGACTGTAGTTGGGTTTCTTGCAACAAAAAGAAGAAATGATGTGTGATGGTGCTAGCCATGTCACCATCCTATACAACTATATGGAGTGAAAATGGACAGAATCGATGACCTCCTATCGTTGGCCTGTTGTTTGTTCTAGTTGTAATTAGATCTTCAATAAACCAGAGGAGGAGGCATGCGAGAGCATCTACAGTGCACGCTGAGGGCAAAGCTTTTAAGAAACCTTTAAGAAATCACCATGCACTAGGAAACACCACCAATCACAAGATGCAAATGCACAGTTATCACAAACCTTGAATAGGGTGCCAGATCTGGCAAATTTGCAAAGTCACCAAAAATTTGTTTGCGTAGATCGTTGTTCATCGACCAGTTTGTAGCAGTAAATAATAGTCACCATTCAATGTTGTATTCATCAATAAATCGATACCAAAAGACATTGATGGAACTTATTAGATGTATCAAGGTGAGATCTGCATAAAATTATGGGTCTCTATATCGCAGAGAGGATGTCGAGCACAAGTATGCAAGGAGTTGATCAAAAAGACTTCACAAAATCCATGTCAAATTGCCAAACGTATCCAACACTTCCAATGTCAACTATAGAATAGAAAAAACATGATGAATTTTAAATAGATTGCAATTGATCTGTAGATTTAGACTCAACACAATGCAATGTTAAGAGATCATCCTTAGCAAGAAGCAGGTATCATGTCAGATATGATAATTTACATAGTAAATGAAGCAAAAATGCCTCAACAAATACTTGTTCATGTAGCATGATAAAGGATGTGCTAGTCACTATAGGTATAGATGACAAACAGGGCCAAAATTATGAATTACCATTGCGATCAATGTCTATCCTTCTAGAAAATGTGATATAAATGTTAGATGTCAAAGGTGTATCAGAACACAGGTATTGGGTATGCAATGTAAAATGACTCTATCATCATATGTCATAGCCGATCTGATGATAGAGTCATCGACTGATTATCTCTTTTCAACGACGATCAGGACAAGGTATTCTTATCATCGACATGGAATGTTCGAGCGTGTGTAGTGGTAGTCTATCACAAGCATCAAGATACAACTCATCCCTTGGTGGTTGCAAAGGGAAAGGTGCGGGTCCACGATTCATTTTGAGGAAAACACACACATGTGGTAGATTGCAACAAATAAGAATGATAACCCAATAAGAATGCTACACCAAAAAAAATAAAGTAGCAAAATATCTCGGTAATATCATCAACCTCAAGTGACGTGAAGGTTTCCTATGTGAGCCGAAGCTCCTCTACAATGGGAGCCAAGGGCTCAAATTGAGCCGATCATGTGCAGAAGAGAAGTGCTACAAAATGTTACCACAAACTTCACAAAAAATTGTCTCCTCCAAAATTTATCAACGATAAATTACAAAAAACAAGTGCATTCGCAGAATATTGTTAGCAACAATTGCAAGAAAGTTGTCAACGACTTTTTGCAAAAAATTGACAAGAGGAAAATGGAAAAAGGGGAAGAGGAGGAATTTCTATGAGGGAAATTCTCCCTCACAATTCAGGAGCCAGGAGGCTCTGATACCAATGATAAAAAATTAACACGCAAGATAAAAGTTAATTCCTTAATACGTAATATTATCAAATGAAGTGCTTAAATAAGCATAAAATACAAACAATAACCCTAATATTATGTGATAGAGTTTTACTCCACAATATAAGAGATAAGGAGCAACCAAGTATTCTAAAAAATAAAAGACACCTAGACTTAGACCAAACCACCATGAGCCAGTAAAATGACTCACATGTACAAGGTGGCTAATGAACCTTAAGACTAAGTCCTAAATGCACAAACCTAGGAAACCTAAGGTCTAAGAAAAATAATAATTACCCATATTAGTTTGACAACAAAAATGAATCCTTTGGTGTTACCCTATTGAGGTCTCTAAAATTCGTATAGATACGGATCCTTCCATCAGGTTTTCCTATAGGCACCATTTTTGATACCCATTCTGGATAGTCTATGGAAATGACAAACTCTACATATAGCAACTTCTGCAATTCATATTTAACCATTAGGGCTACTATTGGATGCATCTTCCTAAGTTTTTTCTTGACTATATTTTTTTAGAGATCTAGCGAAAGGTTATGAGTAACCAATTTCAAATCTAGACGTACCATGTCCTTATAAGTCCAAGCAAAGAGTTTAGGTCTCTCTTTTAGTAGAGGGATAAGGTTGGCATGCTCATATAGAGATAAAATTTCTCCAAATTTAACCTTAGTAGGAATTCGTGGGATCATTGCTAATATCCACTTCAAAGGTTTCCTCTACATACATGTGGAATCCCTCCTCAAGTTGGTGAGTCATAGGGATCAATTGGATGTCATCTGCTAGGTTTACGAGTTCCATGTTGGAAGCATCCTTAGCATGATAAACATCATGTGCATAGCCTGACGAAAAATAAAAAGGTTACATCATTTCTTCATTGGGGAAGAAATCTTCAGGCTCCAGTGGTGAGTCAGCGCAATCCCAATTAATAGCATCTACATTAAGATACAATGGTTCGTATGGATCGACTGAATTACAAAGTGAAGTGGTCAAATCAATGGAGATCATATTGATGGAATGAATCATGTCTCTAGAACCACGTTTATGTGACTCTATATTGATATAGCTTCCATCCCCAAGATGTGGTTCTGGGGTATGGGGATCTCTAGATTCAGTCTATGGACAGACTCGAACACAGGATAGCTAGGCTCAAGGAGCTCCCTGTATATCGACAAATCAATAAAAACCATATGATAAATTATATTGAGATTCGGTGGTCTTCCCCTGAGGTGATAGTGGATATTGATATCTCTATACATATCCTCTGTAGTGTATGGTGCATTACGATGATGCAAGTAGGGAGGCCCTAAATAGGCTCTCTATGTTTTATCTTCTTCATCACTATCATAATAAAAACCCTCACCGCTACCTACTGGAACTAAGATATTAGGAATATGGGTCCCCATGTAAGCCCACTCTTGATAATTGCTATCATCAATGGAGGATTGCTCATCCTCTATGACTATCTCCAATGGTAATAGATGACATAAATTTAGAGGGCCCAGGTAAGCCAACTCAATCTCGTCTTCATATTGCTCATTGTGCGAGGACTCATCATCGTCATCACTCTCATACATACAACTCGGTCTGCCTCTCTCATAGATAGACTCTACTTTGTCCTCATCATAATTATTCTCTGACTGAGAATCTACCACTATGCTAGCATTTTGATCCTGTAGGCCTATATCATTGGCTACCCCATGAATTTATTCATCCAAGTTATCTCTTGGTATGTGCTCTGGACCGATCTCCACAAAGATGTTCTTGTGATATATATCAGGTGGTTCTATAGTGTTGTAAGATACTAACCGGTTATCCCTTCGAAAGGTAGAGGTATTCGGGTCATAAGGATTGAAGTCGACTTCACCCCCGAGCCAGAGGTACATGCAGTCTAAAGATGCCATGAGGAGTTCATCCTATCCTCTAATATAGTACCTGTTGACACTTTTTGTCACATTATACAAGGGGTAGAAGAATAGTAGAATTTTGTATAATATTTCTTTGTTGAAAGTTTTTCTTGTATTTTAAGTTATAGCAATTTTGACCCTATTGCCCCTTTTATAAAATGAAGAAGAAAGAGCTTCGCTACCAAACAAGCCAAGGAAAATAGCTTCGTCGAAAGAAAAGAAGGAGAATGTGAAAAGAGCTTCAGGCCCGAAGCACTTCAAATCACCACTTCGGGTGAAAACCTTGCGAAGTAATTTTGCCAAAGAAAATACAAAGATAACGCTTCGCACTCAAAGCATTTTCTGCAGTCGCTTCGGGCAGAAGTCTTGCGAAGCAGCATTCAAACGACTTCGTCGAAGGAGGAGAGCATAATCCAAAAATAGCTAAGGTAAGGAAACTACTTCAGGCCCAAAGTATTTCCGACACCTACTTCGGCCAGTTTTCACCCGAAGCAGTGGTGCCCGAAGCAAAATAACGTTGTGTCAGAAACAGAAAAGTGCTTCGAGAGGATATTCCCCGAACCGCAGTTTTGAGAGAGAATCGGGCCGAAACATTTTTCATCCAAAGTAGTTTCGCCAGCAAAGGACAAAGAACCCCATTTCAAATATGGAGCCCGCTCGGCACTCGACATCCCCGAAGTAGTTTCAGCGAAGCATTATTTTGTGAAGAACAAATCAAGGAAGATCTACTTCAGCCCCAGGCTTCGGCAAGGTGGAGATGTAACAAAGCACTTTTTGGGCCCACGTTCCAAGGTGGGCAGCTTCCCAAGGTGATCGAAGGCCCCTTATAAATACCTCCTTTCTTGCCCGATGAGCCTGCTGACCATTTTTGGAAAATGAAAGGGACGTAACAGTCCTCAAAGAAAAACATGACGGGCATAACGATCACTCAAGCACAGCATCCAGAAGCTAGGGACACTCGGGTGGCACATTAAATGAACATTTCCATGGTTAACCCAGTCGCAGTTGCCAGTTTCGACAACCGATTTGAAAGCTCAACCACAGCAGCCATGAGGAGCCGACTTCTCAGGGCCCGAGGGTGTACTCCATCATTTTCATAATAATGATTCATAGGGTCGGGTCCTCTATAAAAACCCAAGCTTTGCAATGTAAAATGGGGGGAACTTTCTACTAGAAAGCTACTGTAACTTGATGTCTTGCGTTTAATACTAAAGACTTTTGTGCTCTATTTCTTTATTTTATGCTACCTTTTGTGCTTAATTCTTTTGTCTTTTCTCGTTCGCGTATTGAGACTCTGAATCTTGAATCCGGTGTGCGATCGGGGACCAAACCCCTGAAATTCACCCTGAAGGATACATAGGAGAGGAAAAACGTCTTGTCGCTTTCCTCTATGCTGCCTGGTGGATTGAGGTTTCTATTATTCCCTTATCTCAATCGTTGTTACTCTGAACCCTGAATTCCAGCGAGAGAGAAAGGAGAACCCTGCGAACCAGTCCAGAGGATACATAGGAAGTTCGACATTTCATCTCTTTCATGTTTTTCTTGGTATTTCTTGCTGCTATTTGAGTTGTTAGTGAGTAATCGTGCTTCCTGTTCTCTCCCACCTTAAATCATCATCTCTAACCCTTACCCCTTTTTATTTCTTTTCCTAACCCTGACCCTGTTTATTTCTTTCTTGCACTCTTGTCTCAAACCCCAAAAGTAGATTAGTATAGGAGCCAACCTTTCTCCGAAGATCGGCACGAGGGGCATCTCTTCCCCTTGGCCTTTCAATGTTGGTCATAGGTCTAGGGCACGCAAACCCATCGAAAGTCCTTTCGCATGCAGATTTGATGACCAACAGTTTTTGGCACGCCCGGTGGGATGCAAGGTCCTATATTTGAGAAAATTTCTAGCTCGTCTTCACCAGAGCCAGTAGTTCTAACAAGTTCCCGATGAGATCCGGTTAGTCTCATCTTCTGAGTAGTAGTGAGAATCGATGCCCTCATTACCGAAATACTCTTAGCATCTGGCGACTCTATTTTAACTAAGAATCTCTGAAGTCATGGAGACCAGTACCTAAACCTGGTTTTCATAACCAAGAGCCCCCATGTTTTGAGAAGGTCCAAGTTCGGTGAATCTCTGGCCTGTCTTCATCTGATAAAATCACCTGGCGACTCGATTGAGTTGAAGATTTAGATTTCCTGGTCATAGGCGCCTTTCAAATCTGAAAGAAGATATCCCGGAGGAACCAAGGTTTGGTGAGCAGCCTTGACCTCATAAGCGAAGAAAGAATGTCCGCCTAACAACTCCAACTCAGTGGCGACAACCGTGATTTCCATAGACTACTGTCGTAATGGCTGGGAGAAGCTTTCCTAGCTAGAATGATCCAGGCCCCCTGAATATCCAAAGCTATCATGAGATTCCCAAAAGTGCCTTGAAATCATTGACAAAATACAGCAGCACCGTGGGAATGGCCCGAGAACACCTTGAATATGTTGCCGATTTAGCGACCCTCCATGACATTATCCATGAAGATGTCATGATCAGACTTCTTGTTCTATCTCTGGAAGGAAGGGCGCTGCGGTGGTACAAATTGGTCAGGCCCAAAAGCATCTACTCATGGGATGACTTAGCAGGAGCATTGATCGAGACGTTCGATGGCTCTCAGGACCCCTTCCATCTCTTCGCATACCTCTACACTATCAAGAGGGCACCTTCGGAGGGTATCACATACTTCAATGTTCTATTCTGTAGAAGTTGGAAGAGAATCCCGCTGGAGATCCAACCAACACCCGCCCAAGCCCATCTCTTCTATGTTCTGGCTTTCCACCTAGACATAAGCCTCATTCTACTGCAATCAGGGGAACGAAGATTCCCTTAGATATTTGAGGAGGCAATACAAGCAAAATGGCTTCTACTCCTATCGGGAAAGTGGTAGTGGGGAGAAACTCCGTCGCTTCCTTCGATAATTACTGCTCCTGTCCGGCAAACACAGTACTCATCATGGGGCATTCCTCACACTGATTTGAGACCTAAGATGCAGTAATTTGGAGCTTGAGAAGCAAACCTCATATTAGCTCAACAATGGAAATACGCAAGCATGGCCCACCCAATGGACAACATGGCTGCTTGCGATCTCCATCAAGAGGTGAACCGAGAAGAGGATCGGACTCGAGTGGTAGAACCCGAGAACAAAGAGGGCACATTTTTGCACCTTTTTTGTGTCCCAAAATATGGCATGCAAGAGTTCATCCAAAGCTCATCAAGCCTGTCTGATTCAGAGGATGAGCCCGAAGAGCTCCTGGATGACTACTCTTCATCGAAGGACCCTTGTTACCATATCAGTAGGATGGAAGAACCTATACCCGACCTTCATTTGGAAGAATCTACAAAATTTTGGCATTGGGTCTGGTATTGGTTCCGGCTATCCCTAAGATCGATGCCCCAAGAAGGCTTTCGAGTGGTGAACTTCTTTGCCAACAATCTGGGCACTGGTGAAAATGAAAATCGATCGCATTGCTTCCTGTTCGTAGCATGGACAACTTCAAGTAGAAATGATCTGAACTCTGATGGTCAGCTAAAGTTCAACCTGATCTGGTCAGGTCACTGCAGGTTCACCGGATAATCACCCGAAGTTGAGTTCGTGGTGGCGGCATGCCCATTATGTCGTAGGTCTTTGTGAATATTGTAAATAGTTCGACTATTAAATAAAAGTGCTACTCAGAAACTCAGGTTGAATTTTGACTCGGCAACACTCCAAACCAAAAAAAAAAAAAACTCCTTCGGGAAAAGGTTTCCCGAAGTAACCAATGAAAAATGGCTCGCAGCAACGACTCGGATCAAGGCCCAAGAAGTACTTCACCAAGGGGAGTTCAAGAAAAACATTTTTTTAAGGAGGACCGGCGAGCCACCTTCGGCAAAGAGAACTACTTCAGGCTCGAAGCGTAGAGAAACAGCTTGCACCAAGGGTTCACCCCGAAGCACTTCAACTTTGACTTCAGCTTCACCAACCCAATGACAGAGAAGGCAGGGGCATTTAAAACATGCCTAGGGGAACATGCCGACAGTCGCCTTCAAAAGGTGGTAGGTACATCCTTTAGGGATTTGGTTAGGAGAAAATTTCATGCTCGGGTACAAAGTGGTAGAAGGTCACGCTTCCAAAGTGAGCCACAATCGTCACAACACACAGCCCTGTGTACAACTCCACCATGCGGTGAATTGGATGAAGCAACGCGAAGTTAATTATGGCAAGTGCCATAAATACTAGTGGTTGCCTTATGCGGCTATATAATGTAGGCTCCAGCAGTAACGAAGCTATTTTCTCGATAATTCATGCAAACTTCACTACTAGTCTTCAAACTCTCCTATCCTGCACTTCGAAGCCTCCAATCCCGAAGCCCTCCGCATTGTTTTCTCCATCACCCCTAGCACTATGGGGAAGAATAACTCTAAGGAAAAGGGGAAGGAACCAGAAGTGGCAGCCCCTGAGTAGCCAAAGGCAAAGGGCCATGACAAAGGGCCGAAGAAGTTCGATGTTAGCCACCGCCCTGAGAAACAAATCATGGGAGAAAGAGAGGATTCTGGGGATGTGCAGCTCGAAGAACCACCGATCGACGAGTGGGATAGTATCAGAGACACCAAGCTGTCGAGGAGCGTAGCTGAACTCAGGAGCACCATCGAGTTCATGAAAAGCAAGCTCTCGATAGACAGCAAAAGAGCTGTTGCTTACTACTCCAAGATATACTGGTATCTGATGCCCCCCACACATCACTGCCCTGAGCTGATTGATGCCATCATGCAAAACTATCAGCCCTCCTCCAGGCAAGTGGTAGATGCCTCTGGTCACAAGCTGTTCTCCATTCTAAAGGAAGATGTCCAGGCTGCCTTTGCGCCACAACAGGGCCCTCCTAAGGGGTATACGGTTCGCAATGTTATTCTTAGCGAACAAATGGAGAGGTTCGCATCCTCCAACTACATAATCAATTTTTTGCAGCAGAGCCTCAAAAGTAGGCTCCCTTCGAGAAAATTGCCCTAGATGCCCCTACCCTTGGAGGCCTTCAAAAATGCCGACATCTTCTCCATCATTGCTTTGGGTGGCAGGCCTAACTACTGACGCTTCGGTGCACCCGTGGTAGGTGTCTTTGGCTGAGTGTATTTCCAGAGGGGAATTTTATGCCCATGATTCTTCGAGGACAAGCACCAACCCAGTATTTTTTTACTGGGCAGAATGGGTGGCCAGGACCCTACATACGCGGCTCACTAGCATGAAGAATGCTAGGACAAATAAGTATTTTTTGCCCTGTTCTCTTCTTGTTTGGTTATTTTTCTTTCATGTACATAGAAGTTTCCCTTATGTTGCTATTACGGCAAGCGGTGAGTATGGAAATCCTCTGCCTATATACCAATGGACCCCTCTCCTATTGAATATGGAGTCCTATTATTCTTTTAATCAACAATTTTTGGGACCTACAATGCACATGCTAACAGGGTCTTCCCCTCGGGTTCCCCTCATCCTAAGGGACAAAGTGGTACAAGAGAGGAGGGGAGACAAGGACTTCACAGCGGTTTATGAGGCCAATACCGGGACATGGAAGCCCCTGTCCTTCACCAACCTCATTCCTCTAGCTATCCCAGGTTTGGGAAAAATCCCAAAGAGAAAGGAAACTACTTTGGAGCCAAAGAAGGGGAAGAGGGCCAAAGCCATGCCATAGAGGCCACCTAGTACCTGTGGGAGGCCAAGGCATGAGTTTCGAGGAGTCAGAACAACCATTGGTGAGGACAAAGAGAAAGAGGCCAGAATCAGTCCAAATGCCTCCAAGACATCCAAAGCAGCTTCGCACAGGTTTTTTGAGCCCTTCCACTAGGCGACCTACATCGGGTCCATTCGAAGCAATTATTGAGAGTGCCATGCTGCCAAGCGTCATGATTGTCCCGGATATCAATGTCATCAATGTGGAGGAACTCCTCCAATCTAAAGGGGATGTCGAGGCAAAAACCATGGAGGTTGAATATGCCAAAGCAGAAGAAGAATAGGGGACAGCTGCACCTAAAGTCACTATATCTGCTTTGCCAAGAGGGCACTCAGGTATGCATTCTCCACCCTATGCTCAGGACTCACCCACGTCCACTGCGGCCACGACCGAAGGATCCCATCAGTCTCCCTTGCAAGGCCACTCATCCCATCACACATCGCCTGTAGCTAGTCCGGGTCCATCCCATGATTCTATCCAGGATAAGTCCATTGAATTCACTCCACCCACTCACGCTGCCATTCCCTTGATTCTTAGCAGAAGCGGAGGTATCACTTCGGCATCGAGCCCCACCACCGAACCTCCTTGTGAAGCATCCCCCATACACTCCCTGTATTTGTTCACTCCCTTGGCTGGTGACCCAGCCTTGTTTGAGTCTAAGATGTCCTTGATTAAGGAATGCCCCCTTGCCAAGAAGCTGCTCCAAGCTCGGTAAAATACCGACAAAATATTGAAGGAGACGAGAAAGAAAAAAGGGCGAGCGACGGCTCAAGTTGAAAAATGTGTCGTATTTTATCTGAAAGCTGGGAAGATGCACAAGATCAAGAAGGTCCCTAAGGTGCAGAAACCTCTAGATGAAATGACTCCAGCAGACTATGATTACCAGGAAACACCTAAAGACCTGGTGCATCTAAATGTAGACAATGAATCGACATCCATGCATGTCTGAATTGATACCTTTAGGGCTCATGCAATTATCGCCAACCAGTGCAGGATTGAGGCCGAGGCCGCCAATGTTAAGCTAGAAGAAGATTTTGCGAGGGTTCGCTCCAAGTTGGCAGAGGCCGAGGAGCAGTGCAAGGCCATGAAAAAGGAAACACGTGCCCTGAAGCTGCAAGTTCTACAACTCCAGAATACTAAAGAAAATTAGGCGCAAAGACAGGCCAAAAATGATCTAAAGGCCAAAGAGCTAGAAGGTAGAGTTGCACAAATGCAGGCCCAACTGTACGAGAAGGAAGACCTGACGGTGTTTGACAGGAGTAGAATTAAGGAGATTCGTGCCCATTTGCTTAAGAATTTTAGGTCTCGGTGTTCCAGCACCCTCACGATACTGACCTTCATCACCGAAGCCCAGCTCGCTATTTCTAAAGGAGGTCCAATCATTGATGACGTCACACAAAAAGCTAGATGTCGGCTCAAGTTAGCCTTCCATGTCCAGAATGCGAGATATCAGGACTTGTAGGTCACTGCAATGACTCAGATGGCTAGAGATTGGTCCACAGCCCAGGCCATAGTTCGTGCCTTTTTCTCCAAGGTGCGAAAAGCTTAGAAGGCGAGAAGGCTCCAAGACATTTTTGAAAATGAGCAGCGTGCCTTGATGAATTATTTTTAGGACCTCTACTCCTTAGGTTTCCCGAGTTTCACAGACGATGATGGGAACCTTCTGACTAAAGATGACCTCAAGCCAGTTTGGCTCCAATTCGAGGGTGATGTCTCAGAGATAGACGGATGGGCGAGCCGATATCGAAGGGCAGATAACGGACTTCATCTTGAGATACTGCAAGATGGTAGCATGCCTAAATGATTTATTCATCAGGGCCAAACATGCTGACATCAGACAGATTGATCGATTTCATGTTTTGGTTAAGGCATTACAGGATCAAGAACCATTCCAAAAGAATGCCTGGACTCATGTCCGAAGAACGATGAAGCGCATCCGTGATCGCCTCAAACCATCGCCTCAGCCAGAAGCCATGCCAGAAGAAGAGGGAGAAGAAGAAGGATATGAGGAACAAGAGGAGGGACAGACCACAGAAGTAGGGTCTAGGGAAAATCAGTGACTCAGTAGCCCAATGGATCAGGGCTAAAGGGTTCTTTTGCCGAGGCGAGCTCGTCACCCCGCGAGCCGCCAAGAATGTTGACACTTTTTGTCACATTATACAAGGGGTAGAAGAATAGTAGAATTTTGTATAATATTTCTTTGTTGAAAGTTTTTCTTTTATTTTAAGTTACAGCCCTATCGCCCCTTTTATAAAATGAAGAAGAAAGAGCTTCGCTACCAAACAAGCCAAGGAAAATAGCTTCACTGAAAGAAAAGAAGGAGAATGTGAAAAGAGCTTCGGGCCCGAAGCACTTCAAATCACCACTTCGGGTGAAAACCTTGCGAAGTAATTTCATCGAAGAAAATACAAAGATAACGCTTCGCACCCGAAGCATTTTTCGGCAGCCACTTCGGGTGGAAGTCTTGCGAAGTAGCATCCAAATGACTTCGCCGAAGGAGGAGAGCATAATCCAAAAATAGCTAAGGTAAGGAAACTACTTCGGGCCCAAAGTATTTTTGACACCTACTTCGGCCAGTTTTCACCCGAAGCAGTGATGCTCGAAGAAAAATAACGATGTGTCAGAAATAGAAAAGTGCTTCGGGAGTTTTTGGAGAGGGGAGGGCTCTGGTCCCTCCCCTGCTCCCCCTCCCATGGCTCCTGGTTTCTTCCCAGTCCCTGGCTCAACCCAGGTCATCCCTCCCGGGGAGTGGTTGTTTGCAGATGATCTCCTGGGGGGAGATCCTTCTCCACTATCTGCGCCCCTCCCGGCCGGCTAGGGTTTCCTTGGTTGTTTTTTCGGACTGGTGCTTCCCAGGGATCCCTGTTTGGTTGGGGATCCCTTCCCTTTTTCCCTCAGGCTTCCCCCTGGGGTTTTTTGTAGGTGATTCGCGTGGATCTGGTCCCCTGCGTTTCTCGGTGCGGTGGAGGTGACGGTTTAGGGTTTGGACAGCTTCCCCCTTTTTCTTGTGAATCCTCGACGGGCTCTGTGCTTGGACGGGATTCTTGGTCCCTGCTACTGGGATCCTCTTCTGTTTTCCCGGGGCGGGTTCCTTGTGGTGCAACTCTCTGGTCACTTCCTGATGGGCTGGATCCTCTCTATGCTGGCTTTCGACTTCCTACAGAATGGCTCTCACTGAACTGAATGTTTTCCCGGTGGGCGGGATGGTTTCTCCATAGGGCGGGATCCACCAAATCCGTCGGTTTTCCCACGAGGCGGGATCCTTTATTTTCTGCTGGTTTCCCGGATGGCGGGATTTCCCTGTTGCTTCCCACTAGGCGGGACTGTTTGTGGTGGTTTTTACTGCTTCCCGCGAGGCGAGATTTTATTGTAACGGTTTTTTTTGCTTCTCGTGGGCGGGATCTTCTCGATGGTGGTTTTTGGCTACTCCCCGCTGAGCGGGATCTCCAAAACTACTTTTTTCTTATTTGTTTGTTTCCCGCCGAGAGGGATTGTTTCATGCTTACTGTTACCGTTGGGCGGGATTTCTGTTTTGGTGTTCAGTTTCAAGGGATTGATGCCCTAGGCCCATTGCTTATGTAATCAGGTTTTGGGATCCTTGTTAAAACCCGCTATAAATACAAACACATAATTATCAAAAAAAAAAAAGTGCTTCGGGAGGATATTCTCCAAACCGTAGTTTTGAGAGAGAATCGGGCCGAAACATTTTTCATCCAAAGCAGTTTCACCAGCAAAGGACAAAGAACCCCATTTCAAATATGGAGCCTGCTCGGCACTCGACATCCCCGAAGTAGTTTCTGCAAAGCATTATTTTGTGAAGAACAAATCAAGGAAGATCTACTTCAGCCCAAGGCTTCGACGAGGCGGAGATGTAGCGAAGCACTTTCCAGGCCCACGTTCCAAGGCGAGCAGCTTCCCAAGGTGATCGAAGGCCCCTTATAAATACCTCCTTTCTTGCCTGATAAGCCCGCTGACCATTTTTGGCAAACGAAAGGGACGTAACAGTCCTCGAAGAAAAATACGGTGGGCGTAACGATCACTCAAGCACAACATCCAAAAGCCAAGGACACTCGGGTGACGCATTAAATGAACATTTCCATGGTTAACCCAGTCACAGTTGCCAGTTTCAGCAATCGATTTGAAAGCTCAGCCGCACCAGCTACGAGGAGCCGACTTCTCAGGGCCCGAGGGTGTACTCCATCGTTTTCGTAATAATGATTCAAAGGGTCGGGTCCTCTATAAAAACCCAGGCTTTGCAATGTAAAAGGGGGGGAACTTTCTGCTAGAAAGCTACTATAACTTGATGTCCTACATTTAATACTAAAGACTTTTGTGCTCTATTTCTTTCTCTGCCTTCTGTGCTTAATTCTTGTCTTTTCTCGTTTGTGTACTGAGACTCTGAATCCTGAATCCGATGTGCGATCGAGGACCGAACCCTTAAAATTTGCCCTGAAGGATACATAGGAGAGGAAAAATATTTTGTCGCTTTCCTCTATGTTTCTTGGTGGATCGAGGTTTTTGTTATTCCCTTATCTCAATCGATGTTACTCTGAACCCTGAATTCCAGCGAGAGAGAAAGGAGAACCCTGCAAACCCATCCAGAGGATACATAGGAAGTTTGGCATTGCATGCTGCTATTCGAGTTGTTAGCGAGTAATTGTGCTTCCTGTTGTCTCCCACCTTAAATCATCATCTTTAACCCTTACCCCTTTTTATTTCTTTTCCTAACCCTGACCTTGTTTATTTCTTTCTTGCACTCTTGTCTCAAACCCCAAAAGTAGATTAGTATAGGAACCGGCCTTTATCCAAAGATCAACACGAGGGGCATCTCTTCCCCTCGGCATTTCAATGTTGGTCACAGGTCCAGGGTGCACAAACCCACTGAAATTCCTTTCCTATGTGGATTTGATGACCAACAGTACCCTAACCCGGACCTATCAGTTGGCAACTAATATTGTGGTTCTTAAGGCCTCCTATGCCCTTGCTCAAATAATTCGAGACCGTAACCATGCCAATGGTAACACTCAAAATATCGTAAGGCATATTCTAGGTTGGAGAGATAATGAACATTCACGATGAATGGTTCGTCATCATTCTCATCCATGGCGGTGCGATATGCAAGTTGGTCGAGCCCTCCATAGATAAAATTAGTTTGGTTAGGAGGTACCCCAATGGTACCACTATCCCTACGAGAAGGCAATGGACTTGTGGTCAACCCATATCCTACGTAGTCTCTATGATTGGCATAAATTTCAAATTCTACACAATATACTACCCCAATACAATATTAACCAAATGAATGGTCACCTACGGTGTGAATGACCCTACTAAAGACACAAGAGAAGCAAGCTGAGGTGCCTCTTCGACTTCTTCTTAAGCATCCTCTACTTCCATGGGAGTATGGACCTCGATGACAACTGGTTTGGGTGCTTGTTTTATCTCTTTTTCATTCACCTTTTCTTTTATCTTCCTATAATCCTGATGCATTATGGATGCATACGGTCTAGTAGAAGCAGTTGTTGTGTGCTTTGATCGTTGAGATGTGGACGTTGTAGGTTTGGCACACACTTCCTTTATTTTGTCTCCTGGTTCTTTGATCAGTGATGTTGGCCTTATGTCCAGGTGCATTAAGGGGAGCACGAAGTCCCCCGAAAAATCTACTAAATTCATGTATTTGAATGGTTCTTCATCTAAAGGTACCATATGAACCCGTCCCTCATGAACGTATTTAATACACTGATGGAGAATGGAAGGGATAGAATACATTTCTCTTATCCAAGGCCTACCCAAAAGGATGTTGTATTGCATAGTGCCTTCAATCACATGACACATCACTAGGATGGTCTTCAGTCCCACCTGAATAGGTAAGACTATCATACCGATAGTTGAGCATAATACGTCATTAAAAGATCTCAACGTGAAGGTAGAAGGTATTATATGCATCTTTGGTAACTTCAAGTATATCAGTACCTTGGTCATGATTATATTGATTGATGATCCTGTAAAAATAAAAAACCGCTTGAAAGGTATGTGATTTACACACAATGATGTGGAGCGGTGGGTCCACTATGACAGTAGAAACCATCTTGATTTCATGATCATAAAATTGTATGATCGATTCCTGACACTATTGCATGTGTCCAATGAAGTGTGTGAACACTTTGAGATCCTAGGACTACACTTATATGGACCTCAGAATGTCCATAAGCATCTCCCTGTGCTTTGGAGACTACTGAATCAACTCATAAATTGATAACTTTGCTGGAGTCATCTGTAGGTTTTGAACTAACCTACACCTGATTATTACCATCGGTCTAGTTGGTGGGCCTGGCACATTTTGAGCTAGCCTTGGAGGAGGCGCAGCTTGGACCCTAATAGGCATTGGAGGTTTATTTGGTCTTTCATACCTCGCATGTCTTGTGATGACATTGACCATTATGATGAACTCGTGGGTTTGTGTTTTGATGCGTAATTGATTGACTTGGCCAACATTGTTCCTTGGTACCTCATGGTTGGGTAGAGGATTTTTGTAAATCCCCATATTCTGATTACCTGGCGCTTATGGATTGTCCACAAGAAGTGTATTTTTTTATCATATTTTGCACTAAATGTTTGAAATACCAACATACCTCTATTTCATGACCTTTCATTCGATGAAATATGCAATATTGATCATCCTTATATCCCTTAGGCTTGGGTTGATTAGGGTCCAATAATTTGATTTTTTGTAAGTTTATTACCTTTGCCTCATACAATTGATGGAAAATTGATGTCAACATTTCGATAATTGAGTAATTATGCGAGGGCATTTTTATTTATCCTTAACCTTATGGTTTTTGTTGCATTGCTCATATTACGCAGGAGGAGGTTGGGCTTGATAATTTCATTGTTGCTACCCCTTATCCCCTCTTTGAAGGTTTAAAACCACCTAATTAACGTGGGTCGACTTGGCCTGTTAATTCTCAGTGCTTTTCTTATTCCATTCCTTCTTGCTTCTCAGTTTCAAGTTACCCTCTTGTAACTTTATATCCTCTATCACTTTGGTTTACACCAAAGCCTCTTCAAATGTTTGTTATTACTGCAACTAAAATAATAACAAAATGTGCTTTGCACAACTCTTCGTAAACATCCAGGTTAATTTAGAGGTAGGGATGGAAAATGGCAGCTTTACCATAATTTTCTCCATCGTTTCCCATAATCCATAACTAGCTTATCATCATGTTGCATTAAAGTAGCCATATCAGATAAGTTCATCTTTTTCTTTATGTCAAAGGAGAAGTGTTCAATAAATGCATCGGTCAGTTGCTCGAAGCTGGTGATGTTGTGCCTTTTGATTTGATTAAACCACTCTCGGGCTGGGCCTAAGAGGGTTGTAATGAAGGTCTGCAGGAGCAAGGCATCATTGTTCTCAATATAAAAGCACATGTCTAGAAAACTCATGGTGTGCTCCTAAGTGTCCTCTCCTTTAAACTTTTACATCCTAGGAATTTCAAAATGTTCAAGATAGGTCAGAATAGGCACTGATGGGCATAAAGGTTCATTATAAATATTATTCAAGGTAGGCTTTTGGTAAGCCATACCCTATTTCTATATAGCTTTAACCTTTTTTTCCAAGGCCTTATAGGCCTACGAAGATAGGAACTCCTCTTATTTGGATTGCCTTTGAGGTACTTTTAGAGGTAGATTCCTCTTCGATCGAGGTAGAGGACTAGGCTCATCATACACTTTGACTTGGGATATTTTAGGATACTCTTGATCTAGTTCATCTCCTACTTCTTCATACTACCTATACCCACAATGTTTGAATGCGGGACACCAATCTTTGTGTTGAGTCGTATGGCGAGTATGGGTATCTATATACTCAGGGTGCAACTCAGGCTGCAAAGCAGCTCATCTATTAATGATCTCCCTGTACTCAGTGTAG
Organism: Wollemia nobilis; assembly: GCA_028583015.1. NCBI lineage: Eukaryota > Viridiplantae > Streptophyta > Pinopsida > Araucariales > Araucariaceae > Wollemia > Wollemia nobilis. Next base: position 2,835,752 of record JAQPPZ010016995.1, on the reverse strand, counting down.
GGATGTAAACTGACACTGGCCAATCAATCCTCCTTCTCAGCATGCTCCTTTTGATCAAGGATGCATTGGTCACACATGCACTGTTCATATAATCGTTGTATTATAAACCTTTACCTCTAAGTGTCCTCATTTTTTAGGCATTCCCACTCTTTGTGAACATCTTCCAACTAGTCTTGGAGGATCTAACATCTCTACTCTGACACCAGCTTGTGAGATCTATCTATGTGATTAGTCATATGAGATATTTGGTGTATGCACTCTATTCAAGTAGCTTTTTGGGTGTATCCCCCAATAGACTAATTTGCTATGCTCTTGCCCTTGTTTGTGAAGATGATATTTGCATTCAGCTATCACCTATACTTTTTGCCTGCATGGGATGCAAGGGTATACATATCACAAGAATGCTTGGAGCATTCTCTAGGTTCCCTAGTGGTCCTAATTGTACTTTTTCTATGCACACTCATAGCACAAGAAGGCGCAGACGAATGTTTATAACCTGGTTTTCCTAAGACTCTATCCAGACCATCTATCTACTATGCCATAGCTCATAAGGTGGCATACCATTTGCTCCCACTTTAGACATGTCTATGGTGATCCTACAAGGCTCACTTCTATTAGGAGTTTGCATGGGTCTATGCTCAAAAGTGGCCCTCTCTATTTACCCTTGAATGGGTGAATCTTGAGCCTATCTATACTCAGATGGTGGGGGTCTTGCACCTCACTTAGGTATAGATCAAAGGGGTACCAACTTGGATACCTCTATGACATACTCTTTAGCAGATCCCGTGGATGCACGCAAAGTGTGATCACAGTAAATGCTACCATGTTTGGGACCCTTGTGTTGGGAAGACCCATGCTCTGATCTATGTCTTGAGGAGTGTCTAGTGCCTCCTCTAACCGGGGTATTCTAAACAAGATCCCTACGCATAGAATTATCCCCTCTAATACTCGTCGAACGATGCTGGAAAGGATTCGGTGGTTGAGGATCCTATGCATTTTGTTGTGCATTGGATGGAGATTCGGTCTCAACCTTACATCTATACCCGGATTGGCCCCTCCATGTTTGCACCATGATATTATATTATCTCATATGTAAATTTTAAGGCAAACAAAGTAAAAAATGATGATTATCTCCTTTAAATTTTTTTTTGTGAGCCCTAAACTATTTGATGATTTTTCAAGTTTGTTGTATCAGAAAGTAACTCTCATCGTGTTTTCAAAATGTTGATGATATAATCAATTTTTTAAGGTCTTTCACCCATATAATTGCAGCTCAACAACCTGGCTATGAACTCCAAGCCATGTAATCTCACCTATAATATGTGGTAATGAAGTCCACACATGATCAAGGAGCACAGGTCCTCTTGGTCCTCACCCTGTTCACCCATAGTCAGTGATATACCTCTCCAAAGAGAGATATGTGTAAATTTTCCATGGGCTATGATGGTTCTTGGATCCAGTATTGGTCTAGTAACAAAAGGATCGAGGGAGTTGGGCCAACATATGGAAATCACTACCACCATTGTTGAACCCTACTAGTGGTTGGATGTGACTTCCAACTCACTAGCATTTAAAGTGTGTTGTGGTGTGTGTGGTTATTTTTACTTTGCATGAAATAAAAATGCATAAACTAGCATTCACATGATTTTCCTACATGCTTTGAAAAAGAATGTTTCACTTTAATAGAATGCACGATTACACTAGATGACGTTCAGAGAATGCAACTATTTATGAGGAAAATGGCCACTGATTGGAACTCATACATGCAAACTCTAAAAACACAATGTCCTAGACCACTGGATACTAGGGCAGAATGTAATCATAGATCTACTATTCCTAGAAATGGTTAGTAGAAAACTAAAAATGAACTAGAATTTTCCCATTTCTACCTTTCATTAATTTTTCTAATTAATCTAATATTTTTGCATTCTGCCAGAAAAAAACACAGATAGGAAATCACAAATATAGGGAAGTGCTCCTACCTCAGATCCAAGTCTGATGGAGATCTAGTTGCCTACTGTATGCTCTATTATCTGCTGACCACGTCTGTCGGGTGTGGCTGCAACTATTGCCCACGGCTCTGTGGCACGGTGATAATTGTTAACTGTGGTTGTCAAATGCACCTAAGACCTGTCATCACAAAACATAGTAAGTTAGTATTTTATGGTATAAAATTTGGGTTTCCCATAGTGATTGCCTTCTATAGCAATCTAGGATGCATACACCTAAGCTAATAATAACTAAAAAATCACATAAAGCATAAAATAATGGATGAATTTGTAAATAACCACAAAGAAGGGCTTCTTTTATTAAATTTCCATTAAAATTCAATTACAAATCCATCCCTCTTAGGGATACCCAATGCGATACAATTATTACAATCATAGTAAATCCCCACACAGGGGTAGGTGTAATCCACATGATTCCTAGGTTGACACGAACTACTCCAAGGAAAATGTGGCCTTCTTCTCCATGATTAGAGGCATTTTTTGCTTTGAATGACAAGACCCTGTTAACCTTGCATCCAAGAAACAACAAGAAACATATTAACAACAAAGGAGACCTCTCTTAATGAGGCTTTTAGAGGAAATTATGCAAAAGGATGCCATAAAATCTTGAAATCAAGAAAATGTATAATGTATGGTAATCTATACTAAACATGATAATTGGCCATCAAGAAATATAAAGGAAACATATATCAATCCATCTGATGTCCTAATTAAACAATTGGAAGAATAAAAACATGAGAAATAGCCACAACTAATCTAGTTACCAAATGACAATAAATGAAGGAAATTAGTCATAAATTCCTACTTCTATCGAACAATTATCTCTAATAAAAAAAATCTAGATTAAATGCATATAATATACTACAAATAAAAATTAAACTGCTATTAAAACCAAGGGAAAAAGAAAATTCTATTAATAGCATGATCCACTTTGCAATACGTATATTATGATACGTCTTGCTCATCATATACTCCAAAGGATTTTGTTTTTATATGACATACATCGTATGAATTAACATATAATACCGTAATTTCTTTGTAGCGAACACCACTACTAAACATAGCTTTTCCATGTAGGCATATCCTAGCTCGTAACTTACCAAGGTTTAGCTAATGTAATATATGGCTTGCTCTTTGTCTTGCACATTATTTTGGGCTAACATGGTTCCCAATAAAAAATTGGTAGCTGATATATGACAAAAATGGTACATCTATTTTTAGTGGAGCTAGTACTAGCGACGTCGTCAGGTAGTACTTAATCTCAAAAAAGTCTTATTGGTAGTCCTCGTCCAAATTTAATGGGACCCCCTTGTGTAGCAGTCAATTCATGGATCGACATTTGTTCGATAATTGTGTGATAAATCGCTTTATGGATGCTACTTTGCCCTGTAGGCTCCTTAACTCCTTAATGTTCATTGGAGGACACATTTCTAAAATGGCCTTGACATTTGTTGGGTCAACTTCGATCCCTCATTTTGAAATGATGAATCCTAAGAGCTTTCTTGAAGTCACACCAAATATGCACTTCTTAGGATTCAACCTGACATTATGCTCTATCAGGTGATCGAAGACCTTTCTCAGGATCTTTGTATGCTCTAAACACAGTAATTAATTTGCCAACAAGTCATCGATGTAATCTTCCAAGATCTTGTGCATGTAGTCATGAAAGATGTATTTCATAGCCCATCGATATGTAGCACCAGAATTCTTAAGGCCAAATGGCATAACCTTATAGCAAAATATTCCCCATGGCATTGTGAATGTGGTCTTATGCTGGTCTTCGAGCTTAATTCGAATTTGGTTGTAACCAGAAAAATCATCCATTAAGGAGAGCATATCATGACCCATAGTTGCATCTACGAGAGCATCTATGTTTGTGATAAGGAATTAACACGCAAGATAAAAATTAATTCCTGAATACGTAATATTATCAAATGAAGTGCTTAAATAAGCACAAAATATAAACCATAACCCTAAGATTATGTGATAGAGGTTTACTCCACAATACAAGCGATAAGGAGCAAACAAGTATTCTATAAAATAAAAGACACCTAGACTTAGACCAAACCACCATGAGTGAGTAAAATGACTCATGTGTACAAGACGGCTAATGAACCTTAATACTAAGTCCTAAATGCACAAACCTAGGAAACCTAAGGTCTAAGAAAAATAATAATTACCCATATCATTCCTCCCAACAAACAAAGCATTGGACTCCAATAATTTTACAAAGAAGTGGGAGAGAAGATATACAAGTGCCCAAAAATCCTCCAAAATGGTTCAAAAAAAAAGAGAGAAAGACGATGTACAAGAGCCCCAAAGTGATCACCCAACTCCATCAAAGGGAGCAACAACAAGCTTCAAGCAGGACGATGTTGATCGAAAATAACCCAAATCAACCAGTACGAGGTTGTAAATAACCCAAAACCTCCACAAAGTACCTACACATGCTCAAAAAGGGTCCATGTAGGAATCCCAAAGGGGATCTCGAGGTCTGTTGCCATGTAGGTCAGCCTCTAGCATGTAGGAGTGAACACTACTATGCTGAAAAAGGGTCTTGTCAAAATGTCATTCAATCTTCAAGAAGGAGCAACTCTTCACACCAATCATGTTGAACCATAAGCATGCACCCAAAACTAAGTACAAATAATCCTACCAAGCAACATCTTGTAACCATATCCGGTGGAGGAAGAGTGGAGGAAAAGGCACAAGTAGGCATATTATAAAGTGTCAAATCTCTGTAGTCTTCAAAAATTTGATATCCAAAGTGTCGAATCTTTGTAGCCTTCGATAGTTTATTGTAGTCCGAAGTGTTGAATCTCTGTAGTCTTCGGCTCATGGAAGGCATGAAGTGAAGTGAATGCCTTCAAGAAGTCAAAAGGACTTCAACTCCTAGTGAGGGAGTAGTAAAAATGCCCAAGTGGGATACAATAGATGAAGTTTTGGGTACCACCGAGATGCACTTCATTACAAATTCATAAATTTTGTAAAATCCCAAAGGGGGAGGAGTAATGTGACTACTCAAAGATCCATAAATGCAAGTTAATCCTTGAAGCAGTAGTTTATGCAGAAGCTTGATGTAGTGTTGCCCGAAGAAGTGTTGCAAGTCTTGCTGAAGAAGACATGAGTTAATTTGAAAAGCTAAAATCCACTAAGAGACACAAGCCATAAAATGCTAAGACAACTCCAATGTGTGTGTACCCATGTGATATACAAGATAACATAAAAATGGCCATGGTCAAAATAAGAGACAACAACAACTCCAATGGGAGTACCCATGATTATGTGATCAAAGGAATTAAAACAGAAGGGTCATGGTCATGAAAATATCTACTTCCAAAAGTCTCAAAGATAAAAGTGGATTTAAGGAGTGTCAGGTTCTACTGAAAATTCACTCCATTTTACAACTCTCTATTTTTGAAGAAGGTTTCAATAACCTGAATTTCGGAGCAACATAGGTCAAGATGGACCCTTACAAAATTACAAAATGATGGTCATGTTGAAACCGACTCGGAAAAAGCTTTCCAATGACTATATGCAAGCCTATACTTGCAAAAATATAAAACTTCCAAGAGTTTAAAAAAGAGACAAATGTCCAACAAGAATAAGAAAGGTTACAATATTTGCCCATTTGAATGAGAGAATATCTTTCGAGCATATTCTCTCCTTGCTGCGAGCTTGCGAGTGGTGTCTCAATGATTTAGTAATCGAAACCAATCAAAAGGGATATGCATAATTTATAGAAATGATGATCCACACCATCAAATGGTGGTCAAAGAACCAATAGTAAGTGGGTTGGCATAGTCGATAGCAGGATACCACCTCAATTTGTAAGAGTGCATTGAAATTTCAACGCATCATGGACTAATACAACGCATTTAAATATCCAGCACTGCTAATTATATCTTTTTCGATGGGTTACTTAAAATAAAGAGCGCAATAAACCTTTCCCTAAGAAATATGGGATAAATCCATGCACTGCTCACAAACAAACAATTCATGCCTTGAAATGAAGATTACCATGTGTCATTGGATGAAAACAATATGGTGTGGTCTTGGAAATAGACACCGTGATCCACCAAGGAGAAACTATGTCAGGTAGTTTTCGATCATGACTGCCATGTACTAGTGCATGTTGTGGCACCTAGCTGTTCTAGATCTGGCACCCACATCTACATTGAATGCCAAATTCAAAGAGGCCACTATGCTAATAATGCCACATAATAGATAACGTGTTTGAATGGATACCACATTGGGATGTGTTTTGATTGCGTAATTTTCATGAAAGGTTGTGCTGCAGAAAGGTGGGCTTTGATGGGCATGTTCGTGCAGTAGAACCACTGACTGTAGTTGGGTTTCTTGCAATAGAAATAAGAAATGATGTGTGAGGGTGCTAGCCATATCACCATCCTATACAACTATACCGAGTGAAAATGGATAGAGCTGATGACCTCCTATCGCTGGCTTGTTGTTTGTTTTGGTTGTAATTAGATCTTTAATAAACCAGAGGAGGAGGCATGTGAGAACATCTACAATGCGCGCTGAGGTCAAAGCTTTTCAAAAACCTTCAAGAAATCACCATGCACTAGGAAACACCACAAATCACAAGATAGTAATGCACAGTTATCACAAACCTTGAATAGGGTGGCAGATCCGACGAATTTGAAAAGTCACCAAAAATCTGTGTGCGTAGATCGTTGTTCATCGACCAGTTTGCAGTAGAAAATAATAGTCACCATTCAATGTTGTATTCATCGATACCGAAATACAATTATGGAACTTATTAGATGCATCAAGGTGAGATTTGCACAAAATTATGTGTCTTCGTATCACAAAAATGACGTCAAGCACAACAAGTATGCAAGGAGTTGATAAAAAAGACTTCACAAAATCCATGTGAAATTGCCAAATGCATCCAACACTTCCAATGTCAACTGTAGAATATAAAAAACATGATGAATTTTAAATAGATTGCAGTTGATCTGTAGATTTAGACTCAACACAATGTAGGGTTAAGAGATCATCCTCAGCAAGAAGCAGGCATCACATCAGATCTATTGTCGGATCTGATAATTTATATAGTAAATGAAGCAAAAAGGCCTCAACAAATCCTTGTTCACATAGCATGATAAAGGATGTGCCAGTCACTGTAGGTATAGATGATAAACAGGGCCAAAATTATGAATTACCATCGCGATCAATGTCTATCCTCCTAGAAAATGTGATATAAATGTCATATGTCAGAGGTGTATCAGAACACAGGTATCGGGTATGCAATGTAAAATGACTCTATCATCATATGTAAAAGCCGATATGATGATAGAGTCATCGACTGATTATCTCTTTTCAATGACGGTCAGGACAAGGTATTCTTATCACCGACATGGAATGTTCGAGCGTGTGTAGTGGTAGTCTATCACAAGCACCGATATACAACTCATCCCTTGGTGGTTGCAAAGGGAAATGTGTGGGCCCATGATTCGTTTCAAGGAAAACACGCACAGGTTGCAGATTGCAACAAATAATAATGATCACCCAACAAGAATGCTACACCAAAAAAAATAAAGTAGTAAAATCTCTCGATAATATCATCAACCTCGAGTGATGTGAAGGTTTCCTATGAGATTCGAAGCTCCTCTACAATGGGAGCCAAGGGCTCAAATTGATCTGATCATGTGCAGAAGAGAAGTGCTACAAAATTTTATCACAAAATTGACAACAAATTGTCTCCTCAAAAATTTATCGATGATAAATTACAACAAATAAGTGCATTCACAGAATATTGTCAGCAACACTTTCAAGAAAGTCGTCAATGACTTTTTGCAAAAAATTGACAAGAGGAAAATGGAAAAAGGGGAAGAGGAGGAATTTCTATGAGGGAAATTCCACCTCACAAGTCAGGATCCTTGAGGCTCTGATACCGATGATAAAAAATTAACACGCAAGATAAAATTTAATTCCTTAATACGTAATATTATCAAATGAAGTGCTTAAATAAGCATAAAATACAAACAATAACCCTAATATTACATGATAGAGGTTTACTCCACAATATAAGTGATAAGGAGAAACCGAGTATTCTACAAAATAAAAGACACCTAGAGCTAGACCAAACTACCATGATCCAGTAAAATGACTCACGTGTACAAGGCGGCTAATGAACCTTAAGACTAAGTCCTAAATGCACAAACCTAGGAAACCTAAGGTCTAAGAAAAATAATAATTACCCATATTAGTTTGTCAATAGAAATGAATCCTTTGGTGTTACCCTGTTGAGGTCTCTAAAATCCGTATAGATATAGATCCTTCCATCAGGTTTTCCTATAGGCACCATTTTTTATACCCATTCTGGATAGCCGATGGAAATGACAAACTCTACATATAGCAACTTCTGCAATTCATCTTTAACCATTAGGGTTACTATTGGATGCATCTTCCTAAGTTTTTTCTTGACTAGATTTTTTGAGAGATCTAGCGAAAGGTTATGAGTAACCAATTTCAGATCTAGACCTACCATGTCCTTATAAGTCCAAGTAAAAATTTTAGGTCTCTCTTTTAGTAGAGGGATAAGGTTGGCACACTCATCTGGAGATAAACTTTCTCCAAATTTAACCTTAGTAGGAATTCATGGGATCATTGTTGATATCCACTTCAAAGGTTTCCTCTACATACATGTGGAATCCCTCCTCAAGTTGGTGAGGCATAGGGATCAAGTGGATGTCATCTGCTGGGTTTACGAGTTCCATGTTGGAAGCATCATTAACATGATAAACATCATGTGCATAGCATGACGTAAAACAAAAAGGTTATAGCATTTCTTCATTGGGGAAGAAATCTTCAGGCTCTAGTGGTGAGTCAGCGCAATCCCAATCAATAGCATCTACATTAAGATACAATGGTTTGTATGGATCGACTGAATTTTGAAGTGAAGTGGTCAAATCAATGGAGATCATATTGATGGAATGAATCATGTATCTAGAACCACGTGTATGTGACTCTATATTGATATAACTTCCATCCCCAATATGTGGTTCTGGGGTATGGGGATCTCTAGATCCGTTCTATGGACAGACTCGAACATAGGATAGCTAGGCTCAAGGAACTTCCTGTATATCGGCAAATCAAGAAACACCATATGATAAATTATATTGAGATTCGGTGGTCTTCCCCTGAGGTGAGAGTGGAGATTGATATCTTTGTACATATCCTCTGTAGTGTACAATGCATTATGATGATGCAAGTAGGGAGGCCCTAAATAGGCTCTCTTTGTTTCATCTTCTTCATCACTATCATAATAAAAACCCTCATTGCTACCTATTGGAAGATATTAGGAATATGGGGCCCCATGTAAGCCCACTCTTGATAACCGCTATCATCAATGGAGGATTACTCATCCTCTACAACTATCTCCAAGGGTAACAAATAATATAAATTTAGAGGGCCCAGGTAAGCCAACTCAATCTCGTCTTCATATTGCTCACTGTGCAAGGACTCATAATCGTCATCACTCTCATACATACAACTCGGTCTGCCTCTCTCATAGATAGACTCTACTTTGTCCTCATCATAATTATTCTCTGACTGAGAATCTATCACTATGCTAGCATTCTGATCCTATAGGCCTATGTCATTGGCTACCATGAATTTTTTCATCCAAGTTATATCTTAGTATGTGCTCTAGACCGATCTCCACAAATATGTTCTTGTGATATATCTCAGGTGGTTCTATAGTGATGTAAGATACTAACTAGTTATCCCTTCGAAAGGTAGAGGGATTCGGGTGATAAGGATTGAAGTCGACTTCACCCCCCATACTGAGGTACATGCGGTCTAAAGATGCCATGAGGAGTTCATCCTGTCCTCTAATATAGTACCCTAACCTGAACCTATCAGTTGGCAACTAATATTGTGGTTCGTAAGGCCTCCTACGCTCTTGCTCAAATAATTCAAGACTGTAACCATGCCAATGGTAACACTCAAAATATCGTAAGGCATATTCTAGGTTACAGAGATAATGAAAATTCACAACGAATGGTTTGTCATCATTCTCATCCATGGCAGTGCAAGATGCAAGTTGGTCAAGCCCTCCATAGATAAGTTTGGTTAGGAGGTACCCCAGCGATACCACTATCCCTACGAGAAGGCAATGGGCTTGTGGTCGACCCATATCCTACGTAGTCTCTATGATTGGCATAAATTTCAAATTCTATGCAATATACTCCCCAAATCCAAGATTAACCAAATGAATGGTCACTTGCAGTACGAATGACCCTACTGAAGACACAAGCAAAGCAGGCTGAGGTGCCTCTTCGACTTCTTCTTAAGCATCCTCTACTTCCATGGGAGTAGGGACCTCGATAACAACTGGTTTGGGTGCTTGTTTTATCTCTTTTTCATTCACCTTTTCTTTTACCTTCCTATAATCCTGATGCATTATGGATGCATATGGTCTAGTAGAAGCATTTGTTGTGTGCTCCGATCGTTGAGATGCGGACATTGTAGGTTTGGTACACACTTCCTTCATTTTTCCTCCTGGCTCTTTGATCAGCGATGCTAGTCGTATGTCCAGGTGCATTAAGGAGAGCACGAAGTCCCCCTAAAAATCTACTAAATTCATGTATTTGAATGGTTCTTCATCTAAAGGTACCACGTGAACCCATCCCTCATGAATGTATTTAATACACTAATAGAGAATGGAAGGGATAGAATGCATTTCTTTTATCCAAGGCCTAACCAAAAGGATGTTGTATTGCATAGTACCTTCAATCACATGACACATCACTAGGATGGTCTTAAGTCCCACCTGAATAGGTAAGACTATCGTACCGATAGTTGAGCATAATATGTCGTTAAAAGCTCTCAACATGAAGGCAGAAGGTATTATATGCATCTTTCGTAACTTCAAGTATATCAGTACCTTGGTCACGATTATATTTATTGATGATCTAGTAACAATAAAAAACCACTTGAAAGGTATGTGATTTACACACACAATGATGTGGAGCGGTGGGTCTGATGTGACAGCGAAAACCATCTTGATTTCATGATCATAAAATTGTATGATTGATTCTTGACACTAATGCACGTATCCCACGAAGTGTGTGAACACTTTGAGATCCTAGGACTGCACTTATATGGACCTCAGAATGTCCATAAGCATCTCCCTATGCTTGGGAGACTGCTGAATCAACTCATAAATTGACAACTTTGATGGAGTCATCTGTAGGTTTTGAACTAACCTACTCCTGATTATTACCACTGGTCTAGTTGGTGGGCCTCGAGCATTTTGAGTTGGCCTTGGAGGAGGCGTAGCTTGGACCCTAATAGGCATTGGAGGTTTATTTGGTCTTTCATACCTCACATGTATTGTGATGATGTTGACCATTATGATGAACTCGTGGGTTGGTGGTTCGATGTGTAATTGATTTACTTGGCCAACATCGTTTCTTGGTACCTCATGGTTGGATAGAGGATTTTTGTAAATCCCCATATTCTAATTATCTGGCGCTTGTGGATTGTCCACAAGAAGTGTATTTTTTTTATCATATTTTGCACTAAATGTTTGAAATACCAACATACCTCTATTTCGTGACCTTTCATTCGATGAAATATGTAATATTGATCATCCTTATATCCCTTAGGCTTGGGTTGATTAGGGTCCAATAATTTGATTTTTGGTAAGTTTATTGTCTTTGCCTCATACAATTGATGGAAAATTGATGTCAACATTATGATAATTGAGTAATTATGCAAGGAGGGCATATTTCTTTATCCTTTACCCTTATGGTTTTTTTTGCACTACTCATATTACACAGGAGGAGGTTGGGCTTGATAATTTCATTGTTGCTACGCCTTATCCCCTTTTTGAAGGTTTAAAACCACCTGATTAACATGGGCCGACTTAGCCTGTTAATTCTCAATGCTTTTCTTATTCCATTTCTTCTTGCTTCTCAGTTTCAAATTACCCTCTTGTAACTTGATATCCTCTATCACTTTGGCTTACACCAAAGCCTCTTCAAATGTTTGATATTACTACAACTGCAATAATAACAAAATGTGCTTTGCGCAACTCTTCATAAACATCCAGGTTAATTTAGAGGTAGGGATGGAAAATGGTAGCTTTACCATCATTTTTCTCCATCATTTACCATAATCCATAACTGGATCATCATCATGTTGCATTAAAGCAGCCAAATCAGATAAGTTCATCTTTTCCTTTATGTCGAAGGAGAAGCGTTCAAGAAATGCATCGGTCAGTTGCTCGAAGCTGGTGTTGTTGTGTCTTTTGAGTTGATTAAACCACTCTCGAGCTAGGCCTGAGAGGGTTGTAATGAAGGTCTGTAGGAGCAAGGCATCATTGTTCTCAATCTAAAAGCACATGTCTAGAAAACTCATGGTGTGCTCCTAAGCGTCCTCCTTTCCTTTAAACTTTTACAGCCTAGGCATTTCAAAATGTTCAAGATAGGCCAGAATAGGCACTGATGGGCATAAAGGTTCGTTATAAATATTACTCAAGGTAAGCTTTTGATAAGCCATTCCTTGTTTCTATATAGCTTTAACCTTTTCTACCAAGGCCTTATAGGCCTACGAAGATAGGAACTCCTCTTATCTGGATTACCCTTGAGGTACTTTTAGAGGTAGATTCCTCTTCGATCGAGGTAGAGGACTAGGCTCATCATACACTTTAACTTGGGATATTTTAGGATACTCTTGATCTAGTTTGTCTTCTACTTCTTCTTCATACTGCCTATGCCCACAATGTTCGGATGCAGGACACCGATATTTGTGTTGGGCTGTATGTCGAGTATGGGTATCTATATACTCAGGGTGCAACTCAGGCTGTAAAGCAGCTCATCTATTAATGTTCTCCCTATACTTAGTGTAGGGAGGTAAACTGACACTGGCCAATTGATCCTCCTTCTCAGCATGCTCCTTTTGATCAAGGATGCATTGGTCGTGCATGCACTGTTCATATAATCATTGTATTATGAACCTTTACCTCTAAGTGTCCTCATATTTGAGGCATTCCCACTCTGTGTGAACATCTTCCAACTAGTCTTGGAGGATCTGACATCTATGCTCTGACACCAGCTTGTGAGATCTATCTATGTGATTAGTCATATGAGATATTTGGTGTATGTACTCTATTCAAGCAGCTTTGTGGGTGTGTCCTCCAATATACTGATTTGCTATGCTCTTGCCCTTGTCTGTGAAGATGATATTTGCGTTCAGCTATCACCTATACTTTGTTCTTGCATGGGATGCAGGGGCATACATATCACAAGAACGCTTGGAGCATTCTCCAGGTTCCCTAGTGGTCCTAATTATACTTTTTCTATGCACACTTGTAGCACAAGAAGGCGCAGACGAAGGTTTATTACCTAGTTTTCCTAAGACTCTATCTAGACCATCTAACTATCTACTATGCCATAGCTCATGAGGTGGCATACCATTTGCTCCCACTTTAGACATGTCTATGGTGATCCTACAAGGCTCACTTCTATTAGGAGTTTGCATGGGTCTACGCTTGAATGTGGCCCTCTCTGTTTACCCTTGAATGGGCAGATCTTGAGCCTGTCTATACTTAGATGGTGGGGATATTGCACCTCACTTAGGTATAGGTCGAAGGGATACCAACTTGGATACCTCTATGACATACTCTTTAGCAGATTCTATGGATGCACGTAGAGTGCGATCACAGTTAATGCTACCATGTTTATGACCCTTATGTTGGGAAGCCCCATGCTCTGATCTGTGTCTCGAGGAGTGTTTGGTGCCTCCTCTAACCGGGGTATTCTAAACAAGATCCCTGTGCATAGAATTATCCCCTCTAATACTTGTCAAATGACTCTTGGAAGGATTCGGTGGTTGAGGATCCTGTGCATTTTGTTGTGCATTGGATGGAGCTTCGGTCTCAACCTTGGATCTATACCCAGATTGGCCTCTCTGTGTTTGCACCATGATATTATATTATCTCGTATGTAAATTTTAAGGCAAACAAAATAAACAATGATGATTATCTCCTTTAAATTTTTATTTGTGAGCCCTTAACTATTTGATGATTTTTCAAGTTTTTTGTATCATAAAGTAACTCTCATCATGTTTTCAAAATATTGATGATATAATCAATTATTTAAGGGCTTTCACCTATATACTCACAGCTCGAAAACCTGACTATGAACTCCAGGCCGCATAATCTCACCTATAATGTGTGGTAATGAAGTCCACACATGATCAGGGAGCACAGGCCCTCTCGGTCCTCACCATGTTCACCCATATTCAGTGATATACCTCTCCAAAGAGAGATACGTGTAAATTTTCCATGGGCTATGATGGTTCTTGGATCCGATATTGGTCTAGTAACAAAAGGATCGAGGGAGTTGGGCCAACATATGGAAATCACTACCACCGTCGTTGAACCCTACTAGTGGTTGGATGTGATTTCCAACTCACTAGAATTTAAAGTGTGTCGTGGTGTGTGTGGTTCTTTTTACTTTGCATGAAATAAAAATGCATAAACCAGCATTCACATGATTTTCCTACATGCTTTGAAAAATAATGTTTCACTTTAATAGAATGCACGATTACACTAGATGACGTTCAGAGAATGTAGCTATTTATGAGTAAAATGGCCACTGATTGGACCTCATACATGCAAACTCTAAAAACACAATGTCCTAGACCACTGGATACTAGGGTAGAATGTAATCATAGATCCACTATTCCTAGAAACGGCTAGTAGAAAACTAAAAATGAACTAGAATTTTCCCATTTCTACCTTTCATTAAGTTTTTTAATTAATCTAGTATTTTTGCATTCTGCCAAAAAAAAACACAGATAGGAAATCACAAATATAGGGAAGTGCTCCTACCTTAGATCCAAGTCTAATGGAGATCTGGCTACCTATTGTATGCTTTGTTCTCTGTTGACCACGTTTTTTAGGTGTGGCTGCAACTGTTGCCCACGGATCTGTGGCACGATGACAATTGTTAACCATGGTTGTCAGGTGTAGCTAATACCTATCATCATAAAACATAGTAAGTTAGTATTTTGTGGCATAAAATTCAGGTTTCCCACCGTGATCACCTTCTGTAGCAATCTAGGATGCATACACCTAAGCTAATAATAAATGAAAAATCACATAAAGCATAAAAGAATGGATGAATTTGTAAATAACCACAAAGAAGGGATTCTTTTATTAAATTTCCATTAAAATTCAATTACAAATCCATCCCTCTTAGGGATACCCAATATGATACAATTATTACAATCATAGAAAATCCCCATGCAGGGGTAGGTGTAATCCATAGGATTCCTAGGTTGACACGAACTGCTCCAAGGAAAATGTGGTCTTCTTCTCCACGATTATAGGCATTTGTTGCTTTGAATTACAAGACCCTGTTAACCCTGCATCCAAGAAAAAAAAGAAACATATTAACAACAAAGGAGACCTCTCTTAATGAGGCTTTTAGAGGAAATTATGCAAAAGGATGCCATAAAAGCTTGAAATCAAGAAAATGTAGAAAGCATGGTAATCTACACTAAACATGATAATTGGCCATCAAGAAATATAAAGGAAACATATATCAATCCATCTGATGTCCTAATTAAAAAATTGAAAGCATGAAAACATGAGAAATAGCCACAACTAATCTAGCTACCAAATGACAATAAATGAAGGAAATTAGTCTTAAATTCCTACTTCTATCGCACAATTATCTCTAATAAAAAAAATCTAGATTAAATGCATATAATCTACTACAAATAAAAAGTAAACTGCTACTAAAACCAAGGGAAAAAGGAAATTAAACCTGATCGCAGGTCTGTAGTGTAGCTAGCACTATTAGCCATGGCTGAACTAAAAAATATAGCTACTCTCTAATGCTGATCTTAGATCTCCAATTCCCCTTGATGAATTGATGATCAATGGTCGCTTCGATGTCCTCTGATAGATTTAGCAGTTGAATTGCTCAGATTGGTGATGGATTGGGCTCAATTGATTTTCTTGATTTCTCCTAACCCTCCATAGCCTTCTTGATTCCAAATGCCATGTGATCTCCAAATAGGCAGTAAAAGTGTTCCTCTTAATGGATGCAAGTGAGTATGGAATTTGACAAGGCTTTGTTGTGCTTCAACTTGATATTCTTCCAGACTTCTCCCTAATTTTGAGGGGGGTTTTATAGCACTTGGGAAGGCCTTGTATTAGCTTCATGGAGAAGCCAAGATCAAGAACCTTCAGTTAGGGCAGTTGAAGGGAAATTTCTAGAGGCTTCCATGCCTAAACCGTTTGAAACTTGAAAAACTTCACCGTTGTAACCGATTTTGGGTCGATTGAGATCAAACTTAATTTTAAGGCTAACCATGGCTCTGAGGCATGGTCAAACCTATTAACCGTGGGTGTCAGTCATGGCCAACACTAACTATGCCAAAATTACTAAATTGAGTGGTTAGAACCACTTCTTCACCTTGGAATCTGTCCAAGATCTTTCATATCGTCTTCTAGCATGTCCCATATGAGTAGTCGCCTCAACATGATGTGTTTTAGGTGTCTACACGACCTTCTTGTAAGTGACCTAACTTATGTTGTCTTTGTGGCTTACGTTCTCTTGCATTGAGTAATTCTAATATGACATCTTCATTTTTCATTTCAAATATTGATGAAATTTCTACTTCATCATATACAAGTGTAGGATCATCTTTAATCACTTAATTGGTGTGAATTCATAATTAAGGGATAGATTTAGCTAGCCTAATGACCATGTCAATGGTGTTATCTATGGTAATATCATTTTTGAAAATGATTGATCCATTAGAGAAGATATCACCTTATACTATCCTAGGATGGGAAATCTCACATCTAGAGGCTTTTGAGATCTTTCAGTTATGTTATTTGTATAGGATTGACTTGTATTCTCTAATTTTATATTCCACATAAGCATATGTGAGAAATATCCATGACATTATTTTCATGTAATTTCTTATGTTCTATTCTAATTTAGATAAATTTCCTATGGGTAGAAGCTTCTAAGTCAAATAGTTTATCTAACCCAAAGGTATCTTCTTAAAGTTGCATTTATTTTCTTTTTTTGCATTAGCTATTTTTCCATAATACTCATAACCTCTTAGGACTCTGATGGATTCTAGAGGAAAAAAAAATTCTCTAATGGGATTCTATGGTAGATGAGTGCTCAAAGTATTGGGTGTTCACTTGATTTATATCATCATCAAAATCATACCCATTAATGGTGTTCCATTTTGTCTTTAGATGATATTTTTCTCTATATATGTCAATGAGAGATGCTTACAAAGGTGTACTTTATATTCAATAGTTCTAATCTCAAGTAAAGGCATGTAGGAAGGATCATATTTGAATATAATAAATTACCTACAAGAATTAGATTATACTCTAATTGTCATTGCATGGTCTCTATGAAGGATATTTATCATTTGGTATGTAGAGAAAATTGCATATCTCATTCTTCGTATCCAAGCATGTCCTAAATGATATTAAATTATGCTTCCTACTAGAAGACTAGAATTTTGACTTAATCATTCTAGGGCGACATGTAATAGGTGACCAAATGCACCCACTAGGAGAATAAATATATTGGTTGTGGCTATGGAAACTAGCTCTTGTAGGTTTTAGGTCATTTGGCCATATCCAAATGCTTGGTGGAAAGAGAATGGGGAAACATATATGACTTCACCCTCCTCTACTATGCATGTTTGAAATCCATGATGAGAAATTTTTAATTTTAGGAGCAAAGGAGGGTCTCCTCTTCTATATAATTTTTGGGTGGATATCATATCTTTTATTAGAAAAAATAACCAAATTAGGAGGGGTATTTTAGTCAATTTCAATTGCATGTATAGCATAAGTATTTTGTTGATATTTGAGAGATGAAGATACCATAGGAACTTTCCCCACATGTGATGGAGGTGGGTGATCCATTTAAATTAAGGTTCTCATTAAGACTTCTCTATGCAGGGGAATGCTCTAAAAAATATCTAACCAAGAGATCTTTGTGATGCAAAAATTCTCTTTAACAATTTCCAAAGGAGTGATTTTAAACAATTGACTAGAGTTAAGATCTTTTGAATTGACAATTATAGATTCTTTATGTAAATATTTATTGGAATTGTTATGGTTGAAATTTTGAGTTTGAGAAACATTTGGATTGTGGAGCTTGGACATTGTTAGCTTGGGGTTTTTCAAGAATTTTATCTTTAGCTATTGCTTGGTTGTCTTTAGCATTATCTTTGCTAGGAGGGAATTTTTTTAATGTTTGGGACCACTTTTAGTAATAGCATTGACATTCAAATGTTTGACCTTTTCTCTCTTAATGGGATAGAAAACCTCTATAACATGTATGAGCTTAACACATGTTTCAAAAAAAGATCTTTGTTCGACATAGTTATTTTGAATAAAATCCTCTTTGATATATTTTTGGTTGGTCAATGTAAGATTTGGCCATTTCATGGGAAACTAAGTATTTGGCTACCATGGAATTATCTTTTTCCTTCTATCAATGGAGAGAGTCAAAGTCAATATTTTCACCAAAGACTAATTCATAGAAAATTTTCTTAAAATGTGTAGATGTAAAAGCGAAACACCCAAAAATAAATGACAAGATAAATTGAAATAAAAACCCAATATTGCACAAGAAGAAATAATTTTTATTATTAATATGGGGGAGCCTCAAGTCTCAAATATTACAATGAAAGAGTTGATTTCTTTGATACAAATGTTTACAATAGCTAGGGTTCTTCGAAACCCTAGCAAACAATGTTGGTGGTGTCTTCAATATCACTTCTGATCCCAATAGATATGAGTGGACTTCATGTTATCCAATACTGGACCACTCCAGCTTAAGCAGCTACACAACACTTGTGTATCTCCAAACCTGCACACAGGAGATAATAACAAAGGGCTTAGTAATAATTGCAAGGGCTCCACTACGTGATATCCTCAATAATAAATACAAAAACCCTAGCTATCTAATGTAAATAACATGAACAAAAACTAAAAATGCATGGAATGAAATAACAATAAAAATATTTACCTTGAGATGCTTGTTGTTTTATGATCTGTGATATTTGTTGCAGGAAATCAGTGTGACGATGGCCTAGCATCGCCTGAGGGCTAGCAAGGCTATAGATCTCTAGTGTAAGATGCTCTTGGGTTCTCAATGGTAGTAGAAAATATATGTGGGCGCTCGGGAATGGCAGAGGGTGCCCAGATGTGCTCGACAGTAGAGGAGAAATGCTCAGAGGTGCTCAATAGTGATAAATAATCCCCAAAGATGTTCAGGACCTAAGGTGAAGATCTGTAGAAGCATATTTTGTTGGGCAAGAGGGGCAACGACGGATGCAAGGGTAATGGCGAGCGAGGATGGAAAGCAACAGTGCTTGGATACTCTAGGGAACTTAGGGGCAAATGGATTAGCAAAATGACTTAGGGTTTGAGCCATCAAAATGGCTCCTATTAATAATACACACTAGGGTATGTTAGGGTTTAAGCAACACAAATTGTGTGGCTCAAATTAAAACATAATGGAGGGTGGATATTAATTTCATGTGTGTGGCATGGATTGATGTAAATGGATGGCTAGGATTGGGTTAAATTGGATGGTTGGGATTTATTCACATATATAATATTTATATTTATTAAATATATATAATATAATATTAAAATATTAATATTAAACATATATTTAATAAATATGCCTAAATATATATAAATAAATGGGTAAGATAAGCAGGAAGACCTATATGGACAACAAGTGACTATATTTTGTTGTCTAAAGATACCCCTTTTTGTACTGTGTTACGTAAAACACAATGCAGTGCAAAAACACAAGACACCTATTTGGGCAAGGTGCAGAAGTAGCTTTCTCTTAGGATGAAAAATGAACTTGAAGACAAAAGAATTATAGAATTTGGATTTGCGTAGCTTACCCCCTCAATTGGCAAATGAGTTTGTAGATGAATCTCATGAGCCAATTGAAAAATTTGTGCAAATGATTGTGGATGATATGAATGATGTAAATGTGGTACCGTTTTTGCCCCAACAAGAAAGGGGATTGGTGAAAAATGTGAAATGGTTGCATTTGTTTTTACCCCAATAGATGAAGGGTTTTGTGAAAATGTGATGTAAAATTATGTCTATTTTTGCCCCAACAGATGAAGGGAGTTTTACCAAGTACATATGTCATGATCATGTAAGATGTATCCCGTTGGGGGAAAGTCAAAATCAAATGAGGTTACCCCAATTTTGGGGTGATTCCATGCTATTGAAGAATGTGTCATCCAACGTCATTGATATGTAAGTATGAAATGCAAAAAGAAAATAAGAATAGTCTATCCTCGGGGCCACTCATGATTGCAATAATTCCTACACAAAATCCCTAAATAGTTGCTCAATAACTTTACCCGGCCTGTATACTCAAAGACTAGTGTAATTGCAAAGGAGATGATGAAAAGTTATGACTTGGTCCATGTTTCAAGCCCCATGAACAAGACCATCAATGAAAATTTTGAGCAAATTGGTCTTGGCATAGTCTCACCCGAAAGGTGAAGTACCAAAAGTGATTTTGTTTTCTAACAATGAGATATTTGATGATGAATATGACCAATTTTCCTTATGGTGATTTATTCATCTTACCGAATTACATGGACACAAATCACTACAATCGCTAAAGAGATAGAATAAACCACTAGATACGAGGTTCACTTGACATTGTAGGTGAACTTGTCAAATGTTGAATATAAATGCAATTGTTGATGGATTTTATGGTAACATGAAAATGTGATAAGAAATGTATTTATGGATGCAATATGGAGTGATTTTGTGGAGGTAAGCTACATTTTTGAATATATGGATTCAAGTGATTGAGTTTGTTTTTATCCCAACAAAGAAGGGGTTTTGTGGAACTGCAAGTGATTGCATCTTTTTTTGTCCCAACAGATGAAAGAGATTTTTGACAATGTAAGTGTTCCTATTTTTGCCCCAATAGATGAAATGGGTTTTTGACAATGTAAGTGTTCTTATGGTGATTTACCCATCCTACCAGATTGCATGGATAACCAGTCGCTACAACCGCTAGGTTAAATAGGATAAACCACTAAATACAAGGTTCACTTGTAAAGTGCCAAGGAATTTGATGATGTTGAATGCAATGGTTGTGTCTATTCTTTGCCCCAACATATGAAGGATTTTTTTACATGGAAAAATACAATGATTATGATTGTGTCTATTCTTTGCCCCAATATATGAAGGATTTTTGACATGGAAAAATACAATGATTGTGATTGTGTTTGTTCTTTGCCCTAATATATGAAGGGTTTTTGACATGGAAAAATGCAAGATTGTGAAAAATTCAATGATTGTGTATGTTCTTTGCCCCAACAAATGAAGGATTTTTGACATGGAAAAATACAATGATTGTGTATGTTCTTGCCCTAATAGATGAAGGGATTTTTGAAAATGAATGAATGCAAGGTAAAGGGTGCAACCTTTAACAAAAGAACACAATATTTTGAACCTAGCAATGGATGTGGATGTGAGGTAAAGGGCACAACATTTGACAAAAGGATGCAACCTTTTGAACCTAGCAATTGACTTGTTGATGATGTGATGTGTATGCGTGATTGAATTATTTTTTGAATTGGTGGGAAAGGTGTGATACCTTGAGCACCCCCAAGTTGTTATGTTTGCTTTATTAGGGGGAAGGTGTGATACCTTGAACACCCCCAAGTTGTGATGCTTGTTTGCTTGATTAGGGGGAAGGTGTGATACCTTGAACACCCCCAAGTTGTGATGTTGTTTGAACTTTCTAGCGATCTTTGCATATGTGAATTATATATATATATATATATATATATATATATATATATATATATACATGGCTTTTACTTTTGTGTTATGCTTATGTGTGAGTGCTTTTGTGGAATGCAAGTGTATATGGATGATTAATGCAAGTGAAAATGTGTTATGGATGATTAATGCAAGTTATGGGATGCAAATGTTCTAATGATCATTCATAGTTTATAATTTGCTTGACCATTTTTTAGCATTGTTGTTTAATCAAGGGCACCAAACTTGGTGGTATGTGGGTGAAAGACTCATGAAATGACATGTATGGTGACATGGAAGAAAACATGGATGTTGATATGGAAAACTTATTGTTTTGCAGACTCAGACATACTAGTGGTATCAAACAAACTCACTAAAAAATGCCTAATCCCTCTAGGATCAAATGTGTGTGCAATAAATTACCGAATCAAGAGCATGGTAATGAATCGAGGCAATCAAGAATTAATGTGTGTGCAAGTAAGTTCATTAACTCATCTTAATTAAATTGGATGTGACCTATTATGGATGAGACTAAGAAGCTAGCTTGTCCTTATGTGCAGTCAGAGGTCTCTTTGAAAGAGATGTGTTACCATGCACGAGTGTACTCCACTGCCAGTCAAGCGTCTATAGCCCCGGTGGATACTAACTCCATAGTCCAAGGATTTGATCTATTAGGTTTTGGGGATGACTACTTAACCATTTGAATAGAAATGTAGTACGATACTTACAAACCAATTATCAATGGTGTGTGATGAAAGATTTAGAGCTTTGGGGAATCGGATTCTCAACCTAAGTGTGATGAGAATTGTATCTTATCCTTACTACTTTGTATTTTGAATTTGGAAGCAACTGTGATAGTGGGGAAAACCACTATTTTTGTGGACTATGTTGCATTATGGGACAAGAGAGGATTACCCTTTTCACTTCAAGGTTCAACCGAAGTATGGTGTTATCCCTCTTTGACACAAGATATTTTTAAGATGTGAAATTATGTTTGGTTCAAGAATGTTTTGGATTTAATTTCCAAAACTCAATATTTTCTTAGTGAAGATGTGCAATGGTCCTAAAAATAACTTGACATGTATTAGTGGTTTGCTTTAAATACTAGGAGTGGTTGAGTGACCGAAAACACCTAGAAATTATGGATGTATGGAGGCAAATGACCATTTGACTTGGTGGAATGGTGCAATTAAATGTATGGTGACTTTAAAGGTGCCCTTGATTAAGGCAACATGACTTTAATTGACCAATTAATATCTAAAAATAAATGATCCCTAATATAAAATGTGAAATGTGGATGGAATGTATGAAATGCAAAATGAAACGTATGCAAATGAAGTGTAATTTTTTTGTGTATGAGATGTATGCAAATGAAATACAATGTTTATGTGTATAAGCCATGTATATATACATATATGTAAATCACAGTAAGCATGAAACACTTTCAAGTGTATGATGTTTAGTGGCTCGGGTTCGTCTACTCTCCCTAGTCTGGTAATATTATGACCAAAGGGATTGAGTACCTTTGGAGCTTTTTGAAATTGGGATGTGACCAAAGGGATTAAGTACCTTTGGATCTTTTGGAATTTAGATGTGACCAAAGGGATTAAAACCTTTGGAGATTTTAGAATTTACATGTGACCAAAGGAATTAAGTACCTTTGGAGATTTTTGAAATTGAAATGTGACCAAAGGGATTAAGTACCTTTGGAGATTTTTGGAAATGAGGTGTGACCAAAGGGATTAAATACCTTTGGGGCTTTATTTTTTTATTCTTTATTTTTGAGGAAGGTGTGATACCTTAAGCATCCTCAATTTGCTTGATGATTGATGATGTGAGTGACTAGAAGGATATGATATCCTGAGAATCCCTAGTATGCTTGATGATGGAGTTGGTACCATTATCCTAATCATATGGGTTGTATAGACCATTTTTGGGAAAGACTTTCTGACTAATAAGATTTTGGACGTCTTTAAATACATGATAATTGTTGATGTTGTGTTGACAATCTATTTGTAAGCCTTGGCTTGCTTGTTGAGTGAATTGAGATGTGGTGAATGGATGATATTGAGTGTGGTGTTGGAGGTGTGATGAATTGAGGGGCATGGAATGAATTTTATGATGATGAGGTTGGTGAAGAAAAGAGAAACACCCAAAAATAGATGACAAGATAAATTGAAATCAAAACCCAATATTGCACAAGAAGAAATAATTTTTCTTATTAATATGGGGGGAGCCTCAAATCTCCAATGTTACAATGAAAGAATTGATTTCTTTGATACAAATGTTTACAATAGCTAGGGTTCTCCAAAACCCTAGCAAACAATGTTGGTGGTGTCTTCAATCTCGCTTCTGATCCCAAAAAATTGAGTGGGTTTGTGTTATCTAATACTAGACCACTCCACAATGCTTGTGTATCTCCAAACCTACACACAGAAGATAATAACAAAGGAGTTAGTAATAATTGCAAGGGCTCTACTGCATGAGACCCTCAATAATCAATGCAAAAACCCTAGCTATCTAATGTAAATTACATGAACAAAAAATAAAAATGCATGGAATGAAATAACAATACCTTGAGATGCTTGATGTTTTCTAATTTGTAATATTTGTTGTAGTAAATCGGTGCGACGATGCCCTAGTGTCACCCGAGGGCTAGTAGGGCTACAAAGCTCTGGTGTAAGACGCCCTCGGGAACTCAATGGCAGCATAAAATGCTTGTGGGTGCTCAGGAACAATGGAGGGCACCCAAAGGTGCTCGATAACGAAGGAGAAACGCCCGAAGGTGCTCAGCAGTGACAGAGAGCACCCGAAGGCATTCAGGAGCTGAGGTGAAGATCTACAGAAGCAAATATGGCTGGGCAAGAGGGGCAGTGATAGATATGAGAGTTATGGTGAGCGAGGAAAGAAAGTGAGAGTGCTTGGATACTCCAGGTAACTTAGGGACAAATGGCTTAGCAAAATGACTTAGGGTTGAGCCATCAAAATGGCATTTGAGCGACACGAATTGTGTGGCTCAAATTAAAACATAATGGAGGGTGGATATTAATTTTGGGTGTGTGGCATGGATTGATGTAAATGGATGGTTGGGATTGGGTTAAATTGGATCATATTTATATTTATTAAATATATATAATATGATATTAAAATATTAATATTAAACATATATTTAATAAATATGCCTAAATATATATAAATAAATGGGTAAGATAGGCAGGAATACCTGGATGGATGACAAGTGGCTAGATTTTGGTGTCTATAAAATGTTTGCGAGTGTTGTAGTCATGGTCAAGCATACAATGGCAAAAGTAAAAAGCATCATCTTTAGACCACCTAGATCTAGATTTCTCATCGACACCTAATGGTTCAATTCTTCTCTTAGGCATAACTTTTTTAATTCACTCCATAGTAAGAGAGATAATTCCATATATAAATGTTGGTTAGCTCTAGATTGTGATCTTTCTTCTTGAGATTTTTCATGAGGTAGATAGGATGGGTTTTTTATTTTTCACTAGCATTAGTGATAATAGCATTACTAAGCAAATAAATGTTGGTTGCTCCATCCCCAGTACTCTTGTATTAAGGTTTCTAGCTTTGGTTATTTGTTTTTAGGCTTTTTATTCTTCCTAAAGTTCTAGCATGGGTCATGGATTCTTGTAATATTGTCAAAATACATTGTCTTTTGATACCCTTTCTAATTAATGACAAGAGGGATTCAATAAACATTTCCTTAAGAGCATTCTCATCAATTTTATATTTGGCTTGGCATCTTTATCATTTTCATCTCCTAATGAAGGCATCAATGCTTTAACCCTAGTTTTGTTTTGCCATGTAAAAGTGTCTTAAGGCAACATTGTTACTCTTCCTAGAACCAAAGTCATAAGTAAGTAAATCCACCATTTTGCTAAAGGATGTGATAAACCCTTCAAATAGATTGGAAAACCAATGTAGGATAGGCCCCTTAAAGTATCTAGTTAAAACTTTGTTGATGGCATCGGGATTAATATGTATCCAATCTTTGTAAGCATTGAAGAATTATTTCATAGTCTTCAACATATTGAGTGTCATCATATATGAAAGGAGTGGTTCATTGATAAACCTTTGTATGATTGGATCAATTACTTTTCCCATGCCTTGTAGATTAGGTTTTGTTGGGATACACAAAGGTATCATCATTCATTGAGAAATGTAATAGTTCAATGGATTCATTTGAGTTTAGACTAGTTGGAGTTTTAGTCTTTGCAATACTATACCTATGATATCTATCATTTTCTTATAGACCTCAACTTTGGGAAGAGATGGGGGAGGGGGTCTTTAAAATTGAATTTTTTTAGATTGTTGTCATGGTAATGCTAAGAATATTATTTCTTGATATTCTCTTGAGAGATTAGCAAGGGAAGGGTTTACCTTAACCATGTTTTTTATTAAACCAAATATCTAATTCCTTAGGTTGAGTGGATTTCATGAGCTCAATTTGTTTTTCTTTAGGGAAATCAACTAGGATTGGATTTATTTCTAGAAATTCCTCAAAATCGTATTTATTCACTTTGTATGTATCATCTTGTTTTGTTTATGGAGTTTGTCTAAGTCTAGTTATATTGGATTGATATTCATCTTGTCTTTCTTGGAGAGCTTGATGTAAGATATTTTGAGCACAACCATTATACTCAAGTTCTCATAAGCTCATGAATATCCTTGGAGAAGGTTCTATGTATGTGATGTTGAAGTTGATGCCTCCATCTTGTTGTACATGAAAGAGCCATGGTCCTTAGTTGTTGAAGCCATCCATGTCGGAATTTCCTAAAGTCACTCTAAAGATGATATGAGACCAATATATCAATCCCTGCTCACAACGAGTGGTTCACATTGAGTTCACCAAGATGTTTTACCCAGATTTGGACAAAGCCTAAGAGGATACTAGACCATGTAAGTGAAGGCAACACAAAGGGAAACCTAAAATTAGATAAAACCTCTAAGGAATTATGTAAATATTGAAAGGTTAGTTTGGATTCTAATATGTTAGTACCCCTAGGGGGACAATCTAAGTATGGATAGATACAAGTGATAAGTATAGGATGATAGGTATGTTAGGATGCAAACACTTACATTGATTAGTACAATCTATGTTAGTGTTCTATGGAATGCAATTGACATAAGAAAGTAAAACAATATTAACCAATGGTAATTAACTCAACATGCACCCAAGGAAAATAAAGGAAAAGATGAAAGAAAATATGTACTAAGCTTAGAGGGTATTAAGCTTGTTTATAAAGTTTGACGAAGACTAGATAGTTGTTGCTTGGTTTTTTTCTCCTTGAGTTCCTTGTCCTTGGTGCTTCTTCTTGGATGATCCTTGTCCTTGATGGCTTGAGACCCTGTGGTTAATGGTTCCCAACCATGACCTTGATGTAGGTAATCATGTTAAGGGAATACTTACAAGGGGCAAAAGGAGAGTGATTACTCCTTTGATTGTTCAATAAACATTAGTGCTCGGTGGCCCATTGTCTCCCTTAGTATCTTAGGGTGAGTATTGATGAGATATGAGAAGGATGGATGTCAATTAGGATGGGGTTTTGGAGGAAAAGAAGATTTCACTTATTATAATTTTTTTGCTACTTCATATCGAATATGACGTTTGAATTGTTGCTAAAATGGTTAACATGGCTTGGTATATTTAGCAATTTGATGTTTGGAATAGAGCTCATAAGCATGTCGATTAATGTTAAATGCACTTGTCAACCCAAATTCCAAAACACGCAATTGGATCAAAATAGGTCTAAACAAATTTGGGATGATAAAATCTATAATGAATTTGACCTAGAAAGGTATTCTAGGTGAATGTGCCACGTTTTAGAAGCCAATGCATAACCTACTAAAATAGATGCACTTGCAAATATGTAGGCAGTCTTAATAAAATAAAATATTCTGATAAAACTGAATGTGCATAGATATTTCTAGGGCTCTTCTACAATGGCCTTCCAAGTGTTCATAGAAAATAGAAATGATTGTTCCTAACCTATGGCCTTCCAAGTGTTCCTAGAAGATAGAAATGATGGTTCCTAACCTATGGCCTTCCAAGTTCCTAGAAGATAGAAATGATGGTTCCTAACCTATGGCTTGGTCAAGGGAAGAAAATCCTAAGGGGCACCTAAGATTTTGTACCTTAAAGGACTACCCATCCTTTTTTGAGAAACCATTAATCAAGAAGATTAAGACATGTGCTTACTCAATTTTTAAGTTATGCATTAGGATTGAACCTTTGGAGTTTTCTCCAGTTTTGAGTTTTATGGGATTAAAACAATCACACCATAATACATCAAACCTATGTTACCCTTACATTTCAACAAAAAAAATATGAATATATTAACACCCCACCCATATTACATCACAACTCCAATGAATGGTTATTTTAACAATTCACATAATGGTATTTGGCAACTATATGGAAATCATAACCAGACCCATATTATATTATGTGTTCTGGTGGTATTATAAAGAAATGTGTTCTCATTCACATGATGATATCTCGAAACAATATAGAAATAATAACAAATCCATATTATATCACGTAGTGTTGTAAATAAATGTGTTGTCATTCACATAATGATATCAGGCAACTATACAAAATCATAACCAAATCCATATTATATTATGTGTTCTCGTGGTATTCTAAATAATTGTATTATCGTAGTATTTCAACAAACCACATGATGGTTATCTTCGCATTTTCTAACTTATACTCAAAATGATATATTTTTTTGGCAACCATACATAAATAATAACCAAACTAACCAGACCCAGATGGTATTCTAAATAAATGTGTTATCGTGGTATTTCAACAAACCACATTTTTCCACATTTTTCGAACTTATACTCAAAATGATATGTTTTGTGACAACTATACATAAATCATAACCAGACTAACCAGACCCAGATGGTATTCTAAATAAATGTGTTATCATAGTATTTCAACAAACCACATGATGGTAATCTCCACATTTTTCTAACTTAACTCAAAATGATATGTTTTGTGGCGACTATACATAAATCATAACCAGACCCATATTACATTTACATTGTGTTCTAATGATATTCTAAATAAGTGTGTTATCATAGTATATCAAAAAAACACATGGTAATCTCCACATTTTTTTTAACTTATGTTGAAAACGATAAGTTTTATGACAACATACAAAAATCATAACCAAATTTATATTATATTATTCTAAATAAATGTGTTATCATAGTATATCAACAAACCACATGGTAATCTCCACATTTTTCTAACTTGCGTTCAAAATGATAAGTTTTATGACAACCATACAAAAATCATAACCAAATTCATATTATATTATGTGGTATTGTAAATAAGTGTGTTATCATAGTATTTCAACAAACCACATGATGGTAATCTCCACATTTTTCTAACCTATGTTCAAAGTGATAAGTTTTATGACAACTATACAAAAATCATAACCAAATTCATATTATATTATGTGGTATTGCAAATAAATGTGTTATCATTCACATAATGAAATCTGGTAACTATACAGATATCATAACCAAATCCATATATTATATTATGTGGTATTGTAAATAAATGTGTTATCATTCACATAATGAGATATTTGGTAACTATATAGAAATCCTAACCATATATGTATATATATATGGATTATATTATGTGGTATTGTAAATAAATGTGTTATCATTCACATAATAAAATATTTGGTAACTATATAGAAATCATAACCAAATCCATATATATATATATATATATATATATATATATATATATATATATATTCCTGGTATTCTAAGTAAGTGTATTATCATAGTATTTCAACAAACCACATGATGAATTGAATTGAATTTGTATTAATGTCCATCGGTGATCAAAAGAGGTCAATAGGATTGTAAAGTAGGACATATACAAAGCAACGAGAGTGTCTAATGCAGCTTCAGAGAAAATAAAGTAAGAAAAACAGTAAACAGAATGACATATGATATACAAGATATGTGGATCAAGGATTACTCCTAACATTCAAGACTGAAGAGAAGTGAGTGATATAAGAGTTGGATGTTGTCGAAGATGTTTTTTGTTGGAGTCGACGATGAGTTGATCTTGTTGTATCTTTGTGATCACCTAAGTTGATCTTGTTACATCTTTGTGATCACCCTGGCACTTCCTGGTCGTGGTCTCTAGAGGCTGGAAGAATGAAGTGATAAGTCGGGATCCTGTTATCTTTTGCAAATTGTTACTAAGTAGTTCTTTCTTGAGATTGAATAATTACCGATGAAAAGAGCAATGCATCTCTGATCTTCATAATTAATCCAAGATTTTAGTGTATGTCTCTGAATAAGCAATAATATCTACCTCGTATCTTATAGTAGATAGGACAGGCGAAAATGAAATGCTCCTCGAATTCCACATCAAGACCGCACAATCTTCACATTTTACCAAGACCCCTCGTCGCATTTTACTAAGACCGCACAATCTTCACATTTTTTTTTTAACTTATACTCTTTGTGGCAACTATACAAAGTCCATAACAAGACCCCCATATTATATTATATGTTCCCATGGTATTCTAAATAAGTGTGTTATCATAGTATTTCAAAGACCACATGACGGTTGTCTCTACATTTTTCTAACTTATACTTAAAATAATAAGTTTAAGTTTTATGACAATTATACATAAATCATAACCAGACCAACTATACAAAAATCATAACCATACCCATATTATTTTTCTAACTTGTACTCAAAAAGATAAGTTTTATGACAATTATATTATTTTTCTAACTTGTACTCAAAAAGATAAGTTTTATGACAATTATACAGACCAACTATACAAAAATCATAACCAGACCCATATTATATTATGGGTTCTCATAGTAATCTAAATAAATGTGTTATCATAGTATTTCAACAAACCAGTCATAACCAGATCCACATTATATTATGTGTTTTCATTGTATTCTAAATAATTGTGTTATTATAATATTTAAATTTTCATAATACTCTAAATAATTCTCATAAGTATTATCATAGTATTTCAATAAACCAGTCATAACCAAATCCATATTATTTTTTTTTATTTTAATATTAAGATACGTGGGTTTTGACAAAAATATCTCCCAACCTGTTACAACAACTCAACCAGGGAGACACACCCCACCCTCTCACACACGCCACAGTTTGAACCTTGGACCTCCCGAAAAAGAGCCAAAATCCAAACCTTTGCGCTGCACCCAAGTAGTCAGATCCATATTATATTATGTTATCGTAATATTCTAAATAAATTTGTTATCATAATATTTCAGATCCATATTATATTATATTGTCGTAATATTCTAAATAAATTTGTTATCATCTCCAATTTTTTTATCGTCAAAATGATAAGTTTTATCCATAAAAGTAAAAAACTTGTGTCAAAATCATTGTTCCTAACACTTTCTTTGAAAACATTCAACTGTTCCATAATAAAAACATTCAACTGTTCCATAATAAATATTAATACGTTCATATTTATTTTTTAATCTATGGTATGAAGATCATTACTCTACCACTTTCTCTAAAAGCATTTGACTATTCCATAATAGATATTACCACATTCAAGTTTATTTTTTTATACTGTATTGATTTTATTTTTTTTATACTGGATTTGAGAAACTTTTTAAATATTCCATACATTCATGGTCAAAACAAAGGACGAACTACACACTGCCCGTATCTTGATATATACATAAATATAAGCCTAATGTTTCGCTGTACCAGACCGGAATGCTGCATGAGCATTAGCAGCCTAGCATTAGTCAGTGTGCAACCACGGTTCAAGTCTGCAAGAGGCTGATGGTCCAGATGGTCCAGATGGCAATGTATTCCGTTGTCTTCAGCTAATTGAAAACCTAAACAAAGGACATTGTACTGTGTGATATTCTCAAAGAAGACTAGTTTACCTACCCCACCATTAGCGGTTTGATATTAACAAGGGCAGATAGGCAGGTACTAAAGGGCATTACATCCACTACCCATCCCTTTTGGAGCAGAGTCTGCAGCACCCTAACTACCCATTCCCGAAGTCTTGGAAGTGCTGTTTTCAAGCTTGCACACAATAAATCCAAACATGCAGAGTCAAGACCCCTGAAACCTCACTGAAAGGACTACATTAACCATTGGATTGTGCTGTCAAATTCAGCTGACATGGACCAGTACTTTCCAATGTAATTTCTTTCCATATGTTGCTATCTGCTTCCCTTTCCACCCGACTACCCATATTTTTGTTTCGATCTCAGTCTTGTGTAGCTTTCTGGTGGCCTCCTTGTCAGAGGACTGGACTTACTATAAATGAGTGGGTCTTGTTTACACTAGGACATCTGCAAACTAGTTTGTATTAGAAGTTATAACATTCAGTCCTCATCATTTCACCAGATCTTTCAAGTGACATCAGAAATGCAGTTGTAGTGCTTTATGACAACACTTCATTAATAACAACTTTATAGCTGTGTAATGGAGCATCTTTTAGTGCACCTCTGGCTCCTGCATTTGAAAACAGAATTAGTTCCCTATTTGAAGTATTTAATCTACCCATAGCATTTTTGTCCCACACCCAAATTCAGGCAATGAAAAGAAGCCTTGGTTTGTCCATATCCCACAACAATAGGTAGTGGTAGTATAAGAAGTATGGATGACAGAGAATTGGCGAGAGTTCTCATTCTTGCAATGTGTACTATTTTTCTGATATCATGTTTTGTGTCCATTGTCATCACCATCAATAGCCATTGTTGTTGTCATTGTCTTTAAGCAACCAGTGTGCTGTACAACGCCTTTCTCTCAACCAGTAGTCTAGTACCCATGCCACAATCCTCCAACTTATTTTCACATTCCGAGCATAAATTTTCAAATTTTCAAATAATCTCTCGTATATATGTTTTTTCAGAATGTGGTTTCTCATGACAGGGGTACTTAGAATATTCTCAGATGAGTGATTAAAAGACCGCTAAAAAACATAAAACAAAAAAAAGGAGCTAAGGCCATGCCCTCCTCTTGTTTACAAAGAGGGAAAGACACGGGAATAACTTAACAATGACCTACAAATGAACTTAACAATGACCTACAAATTTAGTTGTGTACAATTCCCTCGCAATCTCAACTATAGCAATTGAGTTCTATTAAATGTTCTAATATATGCAATGCTTATGAACCTTAAAAGAGGTTAATACATATGGAATCACAAACACAGTTTTCAAGATGCTTTTTCATTCAGATTCAAAAACAATTGTCAAATTCATTGAATTTTAGGAAAAGGACAAAATCTAGCATGCAACTTCCACCAGCTTTGGAGACTGCATTCAAAAACTATTTGAACGAAAATTTCCTTTTACCTTTGGTAAAAATAAGTTCACATGTTCCCAAATAATGTACAACTTGATATTATAAACTGTTACAGAAATATTATAAACTTGGAATCCAAAGCCATGTGTGCAGTAAATTCATAATCACATGCATCTTGCTCCTCAGCAGTTACAGTAGCCTCACGAACTCCGAGTAGAGCAAAGAAAGATTTAGTCTTTCTCAAAAACTTACACCCCTCAGAATTAAGAGAAAGAGATGGGCCACTATTTTTTTTTTTTTTAATCTGATTCGATCAGTGAACAGTTCTGGGGACCATAACAATCCACTTTGATCCAAAACAAAGGTGCTATTCATGCCCAGTAGCAACAGATGATTTAACAGAAGGCCATTCTGGTTTATATTCATTATTCAGTCTAAACAGTTGCAAAATTAGTTCCATATTGATATGCCACAGAGATAACGGATCTAAATTAATAAAAATAAATCAAAAATGATAAATCAGAACCGTGGATGGCAATTAAGGATATTGAAACGTCTGCTGGTTTTGATCTGATTTTATAATATTTTTTTTAATTATTTATATGGGATTACATCAGGCTTCCACTTACATCCAAACCCTGCATTACATCATCAAACCCTGCATTACATGATAACCACTTAATGTAATACTTTGACAAGATTTAACCTTGCGTCTCTTCTGGAAGAATTTAACAGTTCGATACTTCTGACTTTGTAATATTAAAGAAAGAAATAACTCTTTTGAAAAACGGAAATTTACTGACGGAAAAAATCATGACCACCTTTGTCTGCCATTGCAAAATTGATAATGAATAAGGCATAATTCAACGTAAGATTGTATCCAATGAGGGTGTGGCTGTATAAGGTTGAAAGACCTGCAATGGTATGTTCTATACAGATACCTAAAAAGAATCTGCAAGCAACTGACCACTGACCTGGTGGACTGTTTAGGTGATTCTTAGACAAGACCAGAAAACAGGCAAAATTGCCTAAAAGAAAGACGGCATTAAGAAACATGAATAGCAATACTGATTTCAACAATGGAAAAGAGCTGTACCTTAGGACACAACTTCCACAAACATCCATTGCTTGCATTAGTAAAACATATGCAAAAGGGCATACACTCATTGGAGATAAGGCTAAAAGTTTCTATTTACTAACTTATGATTCCAAAGAATTTCATTCTGGATGATTGACAGACAGCTTTGAATATGCACTCATCACCATAACGCCCACCAATATTTCTGACAGCCTTGCAAGCTCTTAAAAAGCTGAAAAACAATGCACTATAACTTACAGAAGAGTGTTATCTGGGATGGACTGCATTGATTGCAAGAGGAGTGACCTCAGAAAGAGGAGTTGACACCGGTGTAGGCAAAGGAGAAGTCCTGCAGATTGGACATGAAGCATGCAATCTAAGCCAAGCATCAATACAATGTGAATGAAAGCAGTGCCTGCACTCCGGCATTAATCTCAGCATCTCCTCCTCCTCATATTCACTCAAGCAAATAGAACACGCAGTGTCCCCGGGGTGATTCTCCCTAAAAAACACCATCTTGGGATAAGAATTTATAATACTCTGGTCCAGCCCATTCACCAGCCACTCTGTAGTGCTCTGGTCTTCCTCTATCATTAACACCTGTGGCACTATGGTTGCATTGAAATGCTGCTGCATCGCTGTTGCATTGCTAGCATGGCTGTTTCTCCTATGAACCCTCAAACACACATAGGTAGCAAGCATAACACTGGACACAAAAACCAGCATCCCCACTGCAATGGCAATTCCATATCCCAACCCAACCCTGTTCACATTCTCCACCATTACTTCAGAACTGTTGCTGCCCATTCTCTATCTCCTCCTCCTACCATACAACAACATCAGGGCAAGATTGCAGCGACACCCAACTTCAATTTCTAAACCAGATTAATGGAAAATCCCTGTATTTGCAACACAATAAAGAAAGAGAAAAAGAAAAAAAAAAAAGGAAATTATGGGTATTCCTCCATGGCTGTATCCACCAAGCATACTATACAAAAATGTGTGCATATCCTAAATTTCCAAGCTTTCAATATGTATCACATTATAAACCTGGCTTGATATTGCTTGGTGGTCTATTCCATCAAAGCCCAACTCCAGAGTTCCGTTGTGGTTGTTGGGAGCCATGCAATACCTATCGGATTATCAAGGCCATTAATGGGCCTAGTAAAAGCCTGGGCATATTTCCATCTATACCTATCAACCTGGCTTTTCCTTAATGGCTGTCAATACTCCACACTCCATGCATTATATGCAATGCATCTGCTATCCATAAATTGCAGAGCCCTCATATTCAAAATTCAGAGTAACATAAGGGAATGAATTACATCAGTTGGGTTGGTGAGCTTTCGGTGACAAATTAAATAGAATTGCAGAAGAGCATTTATGATACTCAACTGTAAAATTTTCACTCGAGTTTACCTCGAAACGGACACCCGCATGCAGGTCGAGGCTCAAGAGATCCCACGTTGTTTGAAAGGACTATTTCTATCTCTATTCTCACCATGAAAATGTGGGTTACCAAACTTGAAAAGCCCATCTGTATCATTATTATTATGGCTATGAATAAAAGGAGAATATGACCCGTCGAGCTATCTTGGCCTAACACCTTAGGCATAATACATGCCATATACCCTTTTGATTTTCAAAAGAAGTTCAAGAACTATGTATTCTGAGGCCTTCAAGCTAAAAATAAGGGGCCCTTTGGAAGAAAATGAATGCATTGTTGAAATTACTTCCCGTCACTTTCAATCAAATGCCTTATCGCAAGAGATCGTGTTTGAAGCAAATTAGAATCTCTACTCATAGGCCACAGCTTACTATGGAAATAAAGGATGGCCCTATAATTTATTAGGGAATTTGATAAGGTATAAGTTTATTGGAAATTTGTTAAGCAGGAAACAACATAGATCTTATTAATGTCATTCTAGGTTATTCGTAGATAAGTATGTTGCCGACATCTTCCATTAAGTTCTAGTTTGAAGTTCTTTTTATTCATGATGTCTTAAGTGCATACAAATTTTTAAACATACCATTCAATCCTTAACAGAGTGTTTTAGTCTTGGTTTCTAGTCATATGTCATATGTTCGCATTGAATGTATGGTTTAATGATTAGAGTGTTAAGTTTATATAAAGAATACATCAAAATAATAATAAACTATTCATTATTTTTGTAGTTTATTAGGTTTTAGTTATTATTGTTATTTTTAACTTTTACCTATTCTTAATAAATATTTTTTTGAAGTGATTGGATAGATCATTAACCTTAAGGTAATCAAATTAAGACTTTTTACCTACTCTTAGTAAATACCTATTTTAAATGATTGGGTAGATCATTAACCTTAAAGTAATCAAACTAAGACTTTTTACCTACTCTTAGTAAATATCTATTTTAAGTGATTAGGTAGATCATTAACCTTAAGATGATCAAACTAAGACTGTTCATTGGCAAACACTTAACCATAACAACTTGACTTATCTCTCTATCTACTCTTGATAAATACACAATAACTGACCACTTTAAGTGATTTAAGGTAAATTGTCAATCCCCAAGAAAATCAAACTAAGATTGCTCCCTCGCAAGCACACCGTAACAAATTGACTTCTCTCTCCAAAGAGAGTACTTATAACTACTCAATTATCTAAACAATCTTGATACTTATATTTGATCTTGTGATAAAATATATTTGATAATAGAATACCTATAACATATAACTACTCAATTACCTAATAGTCCTAATGCTTATGTTTGATGGTGCTATAAAAGGTATTTGATAAGAGAGTATCCTAAGCAAAAAATAAAACTTAAGAGATGTCAAGTCTAAGAACCACCTAATTCATACGTATGTAACTAACTTCCAAACATCTCAAACTCTTTAGGATATATTTTGATACCGTACAACTTGTTCTTATAGTTTCCAAAACCAAAATAAACATGCAGCTAAGGTTTAAGACAATTTCTAATGATAAAACCCAAGGATTTTATATGTTCATATGAAGATTTCCCAAGGAGAAAACAATGTATAATAAGCTATTAATGATGGTAAAATGCAACAATGTTGAGTACGTAGAGCAATATATTCAAAAGGAAGAAGAAAGAAGTCTTCTTGAAATACTTAAAAATAAATTATTTGAGGTGGAATTAAGCAAGATTACAAGAGAGAATAAAGGAGGTAGGTTTTATTGGTGACAAAACAAAGGAAGAGAATTTAGTAAGAAGCCTTTGGTCTCTCTTGGTTCCTTCAAAAATTTATCCCACTCTCATTTTCTTTTTAAGAAAAAGAGAAACATGAATTAGTTTGAGTTTTTTTTTTGTTAGATTTCACACCAAATTTTAGTAATGAATTAAAGTAATCAGTTTTCTCGATTCTTATACAAAAATGAAAAAAAACAAAAACAGAAAAATGATAATCGCAAATTATGGGTGCCTTTGAGCACCAGTAATCATTGTATTATACAGAGGTAAGAATCACAACACTCTCATACAATGGATTACGTAGATGGGGGTACTTATACTAATACCTAAACCCCAATAATAATAATAACATTATATCATTAATCTAATCTAACATAACATAAAAGGCTTGAAGTTAATTACAAGTTAAGAGTTTAACCATGACAAGGTTAAGCGTGGACCCTTAGAATTATACATAAATAATTAATAATTATATTGAATAATAATTACCCGTATGCATACACATGATTACAATATTTAATGTTGACCTTATACAATAAAGTTAGATTACAAATTTCAACACTCTCATAATTTGAAGTAAAGAGCCAAGGAGATAACACATTAGTGACAATAATATCTTGCCCATAATGGATGCTCTAATGGGCTTTCATACTTGAGAATGACTCAACCAAATCCCCCTCATCATCTAGAAGTTTGCTTACACGAAGATGTCCCTCTACTTTCACAAGAATATCCTTAAGCTTAACTATAGTCACCACAACTAGTATTGGATATTGTCGTACATATACATAGAACACCTCCTTTGCAACTTTCTATGAGGAAGACAAGCCAAGAATATTTCCTCTCAAAAGTTTCTTGATATTTTATAGTCATATAAAGCAAGACTTGAAAACATAATCTTCCCTTTTACAATATACTTCTCCTTAGTTGGAGACTTCGAGTTGTCCTTGGGTCACCTAATAATCATCACCAAAAGAGGCTTTGCATGAATCTATTTATCATAAGTGTCGTCACACTACCCAAGAATACTTAGATCTTCATGAAGGGTTAGATCTTCATGTATAGAATGAACTTATAACCCAAGCATCTAATAGAAAGAGAAGAGATTGATAAAAGTAAATCTAAATCCTTTTTCTTGTGTGCCTCCAAAATATCCAATAACTACTTGTAATACCACAAATCCAACTATCTTTCCCATAAATATGAACCAAAAATTTTGATTACATACTATAATATGAATTTATCCCTTTGAATGGGAACAATAGGTCTTGAAGATAATCACATAATGAGATGTCCCTTCACTTGAATTAATTCCTTGAATAAATAATTCTAATACAAAGAGCTCAAAAAGTCATGCTTTTAAAAAAATGGGCTCAAAATACTTTTGTATGCAAAATTTATGGCCTCTGAAAGTTTGTTGTCCAAAATAGCTAGAGTGATGTTTTTAAAAACATCATTTTTTAAAATCTTTTTTATTTTTTATAAGAAATAATAATAAATACATTCCTTCTTTTTCTCCTAACATAAAAAGGTAGAATTTTTGGAATATGTGGTGGTTATATTATCTTGAGGCCATGATCAACTCTTGCAATGTATTGTTATTATTAGCCCTTTGGGATCATGTAAACCTTGAAAAAGGTACTTTTTATAATATTTTATTATTTTATTCTTGAAAATCCATGTCACGACCTTGACCTAAAGGTAACTTGTGTTTGGGTATATATACCCCATGATACCAAACTTTTTTTGTTATTGGTTGGAGTGTAATTATATTCATTTATAGTGAGATTATTTGGTATCCATAGACACACCCATATATTCTATATCCTTTACATGTATTTATTTTCAATCAATATTGGGTCATGTATTAATTCTGTTCATTTCTAATAACTATTGTGAAATCTAACATAGTTTCAAAGCAAGTGTGAATATCCATTACTCGATTACTTCTATTAGTATTGTGACTTCTAATGCTTCTCCCAAGGGCAATTGTGATTGGAGCAACTAAAAAGAGGTTTTTGAAATCTGAAAACAAGAGTAGAAGGGTTTTTTTGATAAAAACCCTAGGTGGACTTGGATCACAAGGATCTCAATGGGATCAATAGATTTTCTCTAAGAGAAACATTTATTGATAGGTTTCATTGTTCCTCTCATTAGTACTAGATATTTTTTATTTCTTATTAGTTTTGACTAGGTGGGTGCCCTAGTTTTAGTATTGATGTTTTTGAGGTTTCTTAAAACTTTATTTTTCTTTTACAGAATTTTTAAAAATCCATTTTCTTTTCTCTTCCAGCTTCTTGTATCCAATAGCAACACAAATAAGTGGATAGACTACTTGGCCATCATGAAAAAATAAAAAGAGAAGTTGAATATCTTCAAATAGACCCCTGGTGCCAAAGAAGCCTTGGGTAGATTTTAATGCTTGGCGAAGACCTTTAAGCCACTTGATAATATTGCAAAAGATAAATGTTTTGCTATATAGATGCGAGAGGATGGATTGATTGGTTGCATTTGATAAAAAGGTTATGTAGGGAAAACCATGATATATACATATGTATTGTTTACATTTTTGGATTCGTTGTAAAATTTTTGAGGGGGGTCCAATTCAACACTTTTCCTCATTCTACCTCCAAGTACCTCAAGTTTGTGTTCAAATAATTTTTTTCTCCAAAATTGAGAATTTTGAGTTTTGAAAATAGAATATATTAGGGAATATTCCCTAGATTGGTGAGAAAATAGGACACATGGACTTGCACTTGCATAGTAGTGATGCATGGTCATGTCAATAGAAGGTTAAAGAAGAAAGGCATGTTTTGTTTGTGTTTTATAAAGTTTGGATTTTATTTTACTCCTAAGTGAAGCACTTGGCATATTGTCTAGCCAAGCATGTGTTAAGACATTGGAGAAGAAGGTCCTTGGTTCAAACCCCCTAAAATCACCTCTTTATAAATACAAATGACATAGACATGATGCATAACGATGTAAGCATAATACAATGTGATGATATAACAAAATATGATGATGTGGCACTTGATGACATCACCTAATTTTTATTTGCACCTATTGATATGGCACCTATTGATGTGGAACCTATTGACATGGCACTTGATGATGCAGAATTATATATGGTTCATACAATTGATATGGTGGTCTATATAACTAATATCGTGGGGTAGGCAAAGTAACATGTGGTAGGTGAGGGGTCATTCATATAACTAATGTGATAATCCATATAGCTTACATGATAAATACATGGATGTTGACATAGTGGAAGAATAGACAACCAACATGGTGAGCCATACGAGTGCTGACATGTTAGGCCATATACCATTTGGCATGTATAAAAATGATATTGACCAATATGATTCTGCCAACTCATAACTTGATAAGTAGCTCGTATATTCAACAACAGATTTAGCAAAGCATAGATTTCATAGTGAATTAGGATGCAAGTGACATATGTGGTTCATAGATCAAACAACTAATCATAGTGTGACAAGTGACACAATCTAGTTCATTGATACCTCTTGGTCTAAAATTTGCCTATGTGGATGAGATGCACCCTTGAGATCTAAGCCAAGATTGGAAGACCCAAAATAGCTTCTAGATCAACCTCCAGAGTAGGCTAGTTTCTATGATACTAGGTAAACAAAATTTGGGTTTAAAGAGTAAAGAAAGAAATGCAAAGGGTTAAAAGCTAGAAATGAAATGGTAAGGATTCAACAATGTTAAGATACATAAGGTATGAGAGTCTTGCACTCTCAAATCAATTATAAGGTCTAATAGACCAACTAATTTATAATATTGCAAAGCACTAATCAAATCAACACATACACAACTAAGTATTTTAGGGCTAAACAAACAATAATCTAGACTATTATCCAATTTAGCAGAATAATTTTAAAAAAATTCACCATCTATTTAACATTAAAAAATGCTTAATAATGTGACTCACATATATACATGTTTTGCAACATTATACAAATAGAGGTCAAATAACATTTCAATATTTATTGAGAGGCACATCGTACAATTATCATACAACTTATGCAATTGTAAAAGCTAAAGAGTTGACCCTTATTTAGAGTTATCTTCAACTATTTATAGATTTATATTTAGTCTATTAACTCAAAATTATTTTACTAGACTACTTACAGGCTTGGCAGAGGTACGTATGGGATGCGGGTGTCCCTTTCCAACTTAGTTGTGTCTAACCACCTTGATCGTGGTTTGTTAATGTATTTGGTCTAGATTTCTTCCTTCGAGTTAGCATCCACATTTCTTTAGCTAATCTTGAGCATATTTTGATAGGTCTACTTTCTTTCACTCCTCTTGATGATTGATCTAGTTGTTGTTAGGATTCTCCATCCTAACATAACTCTATTATTAATTAATTAATTATTATATGAAAAATCACATCCTCTCATAGTAATCGTAGAGTAGATATAAGGGTAGGATAGATAATTCTTAGGAGAGGCATCCATTGAATAAGAAAACATATCTCATTGAGAGCATTGGCAGGGTTACCTCCATTGAAACAATGATACATTCCAAGGTGATTTAATATATTTTACTTGTTTTGCATCCATTTCCATTGGTATTCCACCTTTCTCCATTGCTAGGAATGAGGTTCCTACCATCTGGTATCAAAGCCATTGTTCACCATCACATTTTTTACGTTGTTCTTCATTATCACTCATTTGCCATTCATTCATGTTCCCTTCATTTCATCCCTTCAACTGCCACCTTGTTACCAAAATATCACCCATAATACATTTTTTTTTAACATAATTCACCAACAAACATCACCATCGGTAGATCATAGAGAGTCACAGTCACCAAAAATGACAGAGCTCATAGATCATACGAAGACTCGCAGATGCCAATAAACTTTGAGCATAATAGAGTAAGAACGTACCTGGGAGAAATAAAAACATAGACCCAAATTTCCTTAAATTGTTTTAGAAGCCAAAAAAAATCTCATCGTCGAGCCTTAGATCAAAAAAATCGAGTCAAATGACAAAGAAATTCATGTTTGCTGCACGCTGTCAAATACCTAAAGTCTATTTTGATTTTTCGATCGCTGAATAAAATTAAAGGTACCAAAAAAACAAGTGTGAAAAGTATTTAAAATTATTTTAGGATATAAATCCCACATTGTTGATGTAGTGGGATTATTGGGGTTTAAAAGTATGGAGGGATATAAAGGTGGTTGTGATTACCACCCGGTAGTCACACATGCACGAGTTTGACTTACCTCGGTTGATCATTGACCCTACTCGTTGACCTCTGACAGTCGACCTTGCTTGGTATACCCACTTTCTGTGTCGTGCTCCTTCGTGTTTAGCTCTCCTCCCATTTTGTGTCATCTAACCATACACCTGTTGTTGTCCTCATTCTTCACACCTGCTCCCTTGCGTTACTCCACTCATGCTTCACACTTGCTCCCTTGTGCCCTACCACTTTCCCATTCTCCTGAGTCACCACCACTCGCTAGCCATCATCGCTTGCTGACGTCGACCCCACCCTTACCCATCTTCCCACCGCTCGCACTCGCCCTTGCCTCACTCCCCGCAACTCACCCTTGCCCCACTCGCCTTGCACTCCTTGCCACTTGCCCTTGCCCCGCTCCCCACCAAGTTCAATATTCAAGTTAAAAAAAAAAGTGACCATTAGGTCTATATAGTGATAAA
Organism: Wollemia nobilis; assembly: GCA_028583015.1. NCBI lineage: Eukaryota > Viridiplantae > Streptophyta > Pinopsida > Araucariales > Araucariaceae > Wollemia > Wollemia nobilis. Next base: position 2,792,585 of record JAQPPZ010016995.1, on the reverse strand, counting down.
CCCTTTTTTTTTAACAAAACATTTACATAATTTTTTTGCAAAAAATTATAACAAAAACTTAATTTTTGCAAATTGAATTTTTTAAAATATTAATTCTCACTACCAAGGAAGAAGTACAATTTGCAAAACTACCCTAATATGGCTAATGGCAGAAGATCTCAATCGTAGGAACCTACCCTTAAGGATTTCATGCAGCGTTAGTGGAGGGAAGACCTTACAAATAAGACTCTAACAAAGGAGTTCCACCAATGGAAGGATGAAATTACAAATAATACTATACCAAAGATGGATTATGAAACCAAAATAGGAGAAATGGATTTAAATATTGATGCCTATAACCACTCCATCAATATGGTACAACAAAATATGGCACTAATCCAAGCTGGCCAATCTATCGGGGGACCAACACACCAAGCACTACTCGGGGACCTCGAACTACTAAATTGAATTTTCTAAAATTTGAAGGAGGCAACCCCACTAATTGGATCTATCAGATTGACCAATAGTTCTCCCTCTACCAGGTCCCTAAGGCACAAAAGGTTCGCATCGCATCATTTTACCTAGAAATTATTGCTACCCAATGGTATCAGTGGTACGAAAAGACAAATGGCCCCCTACATGGCTAGAATTTACATAAAAACTAATGGTACGATTCAGCCCTACTAAATTTGAATATTTCATGGGAGCTCTTACCAAACTCTACCAAACCACTATAGTGGGAGAATACCAAGCTCAATTTGAAAATTGGCAAATCTTACATCAGAGCTAAATGCCTCATTCCTCTAAAGTTGTTTCATCAATGGCTTAAAGGAAGAAATTAGATTAGAAGTACAAATGCTCAACCCCATTGACATGATGTAGACTATCGTGCTAGCCCAAATGGTGGAAGAGAAATTCAATAACCAACATCAACTAGGAAACCCATCTAAAGTAGAATCACAAAATACTTACCCTCCCACAAAACTTAACCGAATCCTACCAATAAAACACATCAACCCTGATGAAATGAAAGAAAGAAGAGAAAAAACCCTTTGTTTTCATTGTGATGAGAAATTTGTACCCAATCATAAATGCATTACACCCAAATTATATATTTTGTATGCAGTTATTCCTTGTCAATCAACCAACGACGAAGAGGAGATCGAGGTAGAAGTCATGATGGATACACCCTATGATAGCACTCAAGGTCCACTAGAAATTTCTTTCAATGCCCTCGCATGTAATTATTCTCCTCAAACTATGAAATTCCTCGAATCCTTCAAACAACAAAACCTTATTGTGCTTATTGACTCTAGCAGTACCCATAATTTCATCGATCCACATGTGGTAAAACAAGCTGATTGCTTTATCCATCCTTGCAATAATTTTGAAGTCATGATTGGTAATGGGGGAAGAATCACCTATAAAGGGAAATTCCAAAATATTAAGCTCACCTTGGGCGATTACACCATGAAACATGACATGTATGCAATTCCCTTAGGAGGATGCGATATCATCCTAGGAGTATAATGGTTATGAAAACTCAACACTATTCAATGGGATTTTGAAGATTTATGGATGAAATTCACAATAAAGAATCAAACATATACTCTTAAAGGATTAAAATTAGGCCCTTCTCCACTAGTAAGCTCCCATCGAATGGAGAAAATTGTTCGTAGAGGAGGCAAGGAAATGGTTGCCCACTTATTTTCTATTGAAGCCACCAAGAAAGCACAAAAAGGGTTACCCCTTGTTGTCATTCTAATCCTATTATTCTTCCTACCTATCCCCCACCAACACTTCCACCTTCAAAATATCCCTGCTTACGGGAAGATGACATTAAAATAGTGCAAGAACATGAGCAAATACTACTTGGAAAACATGGAACGAAGCTTCTCCCTTTGAGCTTTGAGGACAAAGCTCCTTTTAAGGAGGGTGGCATGTTAGGATTCTCCATCCTAACATAACTCTATTATTAATTAATTAATTATTATATGAAACATCACATCCTCTCATAGTAACCGTAGAGTAGATATAAGGGCAGGGTAGATAATTCTTAGGAGAGGCATCCATTGAATAAGAAAACATATCTCATTGAGAGCATTTGCAAGGTTACCTCCATTGAAACAACGATACATTCCAAGGCGATTTAATACATTTTACTTGTTTTGCATCCATTTCCATTGTTATTCCACCTTTCTCCATTGCTAGGAATGAAGTTCCTACCAGTTGCATAGTGATTGATGTATGTTGGAGAAGCCTTTGATTATTGGGATTTTTTTATAGCAATGATTCTAGGTGGTTGGTTGGCATGCACAAATCCTACTGATTGGGACAAGTCTAGGAGCCTTCTACTAGATGTTAGATCTTGGGAGCTTAATCGGGTTTTTACATTCTATAAACTCAACTTCTTCTTGTCAGATTATTTTCCTTAGTAAAATCATGAGTTTGGTATTGTACTTCAGTGTCATACTTTATCAAATTTTATGATTATTTCAACTCGCTTGATAGTCTAGCTATCTTTCTATACTTAGACAAATTTTTGATCCAATAAAGTGTTGCCTCAATGTTAGATGTCAAATTTTTTGCCAAATTTTTGATCCAATAAAGTGTTGCCTCAATGCTAGATGTCAAATTTTTTATCTCTTCGAGTGACATCAATGCCTTCAGAAGTTTGACCTTCTTTTGGCTCAATATTCATACTTAGCCAAATTTAGGGTTTGATAATGTATCAGACGTTGGGTATTTTTTACTCTTATGATGACATTAGTTGTATCAAACATTTGGTTCATCTGTTATGTTAGATGCTTTACTTTGGTCATTTTTTTATTTAACCATGTGATGAATGTCAAATATTAAACATTTGCTACACCTATGCTTATGTATGCCTCTACAAATATTTGACTCTCTTCTGCATATCAGATATCATGCCTTAGCCAAAATTTTAGTCTGGTGCTACTATAAAGTGTTGGCTAAGCTAACTTTTGTATCTGGCTTTGGATATATTGGGTATTAAGTTGCTTTCTAGTTCTCTGACTTGACTTCCTCTAATTTCTTGTAGCTAAGTCTTCATTAGAAACTTGCTCCAATCTTCAACCTATGCAAATATGATGCTTTTGGTCTAGTTGTTATGTTATTGCATTAGCAAAATTTTGACAAAACTTGAGCAAAATCACAATGTCGTCTAGTTTACAAGGACTTATAAATGAGGGTGATCAAATTTACCTACATTGTTGGTGACTTTCAAGTATTTTTACTTGTAAAAATAGAGAACCCAATAGGCCTGATCTATGGGGAAGCGAAATTTATTAAAGGGACAAAGAGCTAGAAGATAAATTGATAGAGAACATGGGCATGGAAGACAACAAAGCTTAAAACTACAAAAAGTAAAAGGATTTCAAGATAAGGAAATGATGGAGGAAAGGCATAAATGCAAAGTAGGTGAATGGATTATGTAGCTGTAATAGGGATTTTTTTAAAAATGTAATGGAGAGCACCCCTGTTGTAGATCCATCCCATTTATCCATAAAATATAGGATCTCTACAAAATGAGGAAATGTTCCAATAGAAGGAGGCTGGTAAGAAGTGAAAGTAAAAATTATGTAACAGGGAGTGGGAGCAATAATAAATGCATAATATGGCAATTGAATGAATCATGAAGGGGGGAATGATTGGAGAGGTGAAAGGTGTGAAAATATAAAAAAACAAAGATATAAAGTGAAGGGAAATATGAGAAGATAAAGAGAAAAGAAAAGACTAGGAGATACCTGGCTACAAGTACCTCCGACAAATCTAAAACCTACAAGAGCAGATTCTGCCATAGCTAAAAGATGCTTTGGATCTATGCAAGTTGCCTTAGGTAAATATTCCAAGAACTTAGGGACCTAATTATTTTACTATTTCCTCATGTTTTCTTCTTAACAAAGTCTCACATGTACTCTTTCTCTAGATTGCAGACCATTATGTAGCATCCTCGGAATTTTGAGATATGCATGGTTGCTTAGCTTAATATCTTTATTTTGAAGAAAATATTTATGCACAATCCTTTTCTTGTATATATTCTTATAGCTTTACAGATGATAGCAACAAATATAACTTTAGTTTGGCTTTTCTAGAGCTGGCATCGTTGAATGGAAATTATACTTCATGCATCATGCATACCTACTTTTTCTTTATGGCCTCACATGCTTGGTTTTATGATGTGAGCATTGAGGCATGAATATAATGAATTGTTACATCATCCTAATTCTTCCTCCTTATAGGCTTGTGCTACATGTTGTTCATATGTCTTAATAATACGCATTTCTCCAGATCTTCATATGTATTATAGCACTTTTTTGTAGCTAATAGTTTTTTGCCAACTTTATCTTTCTCATGATGACACCATGCATTTGCTTTCATCATCAAGGCACTAATATGTCATACCATAGACTTTATTATTGCACGTCATATTCACATATTTTCTCAATTAGCTAGAACTCTCGATTGCTTGCAAGGGAAAAAATTAGCCAACCTATCTATTAGGCTACGAAGTCATGGAGGAGGAATGGAGAGATCGAAGGTAGGAAGTGGTAGGGGAAATGAATGGTGGATTAGAGCGAGTATAGATTAATTGGAAGAAGGGAGTGAGATGGGGTATAGAATATGGAGGAAGGAAAAAAATGGAAGTGTAATAAGCAAGGGATTATAATCTTTGAACTTTATAGGTTTTGTGTTCTTGATTTATCATAATCTTGGGAAACACCTTTTTGCCTTCTTGTCATTTGGGAATTTGCATTTTCAAATGGAAAAAAGATGAATCCACCCTCCCATGGATGAGAGGTTCTTCTATGATCTTGTCTCCTTTTTCCCATAGATTTAGAGAAATCTCCATTTGATTGTGCTTGCAGAGGCTATGGAGCCACATGTTTTGATAGCCTACTACTTCTATTGAGAACAAAGCTCAAAATTTTTGAGAGGTTCCTTTCAAGGCTTGTGGCTCTACACCCTCCTTAATATGAGCTAAAAATAAATTTCTCTCAATTTATGGCTACCCTTGACATAAGCTTACTAGATCATCCCTCTTCTTTTGCTTTTGTTTTATCTCTAAAATTCGCTATTTTAGTTTGATTCTATCATCCTTAGTAAAGAGTGAAGTCTAAGGAAAAAATAAGAACAAAAAAGAGGAACAATGTGAGAGAGGTGGTTGTCTCTACTAGGCCTACTAGGCCTTCTAATTGAATTCCCCAGTAAAATTACCAGTGAAGATGCATTGCTATAGGGATATAATATCTTATATAGATTCCTCAGTATAGAGGAGACATTCACCAACCATCAATTTTAGCCTTTTTTTTCAAACTCTGACCTTGCTAGATTTTAAAAATGGGCATTGCCAATGCACTTAGACTTACATTATGCATAATTTTCCTTGTTCTTCCTATCCCTTCCCATGCACATGTGATCTTCTTAGCACTATTTTCAAAATTGTCATTTAATTATCTACTTGGCCAACTACCTTATTCCTAACTATATTCATCGATAATCAACTTTTGTTTAGTTGTCAACCTATTTACACAATTGTGGCATGCATTCTCATGCCGATGGTGTTGAGATTTGTTTTATCTTCAAAATCTACAATGACCAGACCATATGATGATAAATTTGTATTTTGTTATTTGATTGGCATTTTGGAATATGTAGCTTGTTTTGGCTAAGTGTTGGCATTTGATTGACTTTGAGCCCATGCTATTTTTCAAACACTTTTGATAAGTTGGTAAAGGGCATGCTCAATTCTTATTGAGAATGTGAATAGACAATCACCTTTCCCCAATGCATTGGTCTATGTGCCATATCCATAGCCAATAGTTGATGAGTCCCAAGGCTCATGAGTATCTAAGATACATTTTGAAATACTCTTTAGTCATATACAATCCTTCTGGTAGGTACTCTTGAATTTCAAAATTCATTTATTGGGATACGTGACTGGCCATGTGTTGCAACCAATCATAGCTAGCTTGTATGTCTTGCTGATTTTATAAAAAATTAACAAAATTATTGTTTTAGGGCTACTCCACAAGAGCTTATGCCAAATTAGCTCCTACTCATGTTTTAACTAATATGTTACCTCCACTTGTGAATGATCCCCAAATTTTGCCTCCATCTATACCTTTTTCTCTTCATATTTTCCAATATGATAAGGCTAAATTTTTCCAGCATGAACCCAGACCACTTTTTAAATGTAAGGAATAGTCATGTAAGCATGGTCCTATGTCAAGTGTCCCTTGAATTGTACCAATATATCTTTTGATAGGATCATCCTGAATAGGTGTGGTAAATCAATAACTACTTGTTGTGGCCATTGCACAACATGTCCCAAATTTGGGGACCTCCCTTAAATTTTGACTTTTGGGGAATTTTGGTTTTATTTGAGTGATAATTTTCATAGGTTTCTACCCATGAGCTTGCAATGTAGTTTCCAAGGTTCATTTTGGGTAGTGTCTCCTTTCATTTATGTTTCAATGTTTAGTGTTTTGGGTTAGATTGATAGGTTTAAATTTTTGTTTTAAATTTTAAATGTTAAGTTAATGTTTTTTTTTTTCGAATTTTAATAGTTAAAGCTTTCAAAGTTGATTGATTTAAAATAAATAAATAAATAAATAAAATAAAATAAAGTGAAACATAATAAAATACAAAGTGATCACCATATGATATAAGATGTTAATATTATGTTATATAAGTCATTGTAAAAAGTAGCTTTAATAGCTTACTTTGTAAAGTAAGTTTTTGCGAATGTATTATTGCTGGGATTAATGTGTCCTCGACTGTGTTGCAAGTGAACAATAGGGTACCTAAGGAGGGAACTCTTTTCGAGAGTCATGTGATGTGGAACCCAGGGGTGACATGGGAAGTACATGGACTCCTAGATGTACCGATGCACAACTTTCAAGAAGCATGGTTAGCAAGGGAAATTCCCATTTGGTGACATGGACCATACAACACTGACGTGGATCGAGAGTTGGATCATCTAAAATAAATGAAGGCAAAATGACTACACTAGCAGATGAAGAGGTGAAACTACACCAGAGGATATAGTTTACATCAACAACAAGGCCATGGACATGGACGACCAAACCAGAAGAGATTGGACAATGACATCCTGGAATGATTGAGGGAGTGGAATTCGTAAATATAATATTTGTAATCCAGTAGTAAACAAGAAATATGGAAAACTAGTGATAGGAACATGTCTAAGATCAGCTCTTAAGGGATCCTACATCATAATTATAGAGTTGTTCACAACATTTGACCATGTTTTCTCCAATTCCACATGATATGGTTTTGAGGATGTGTTCATGGCATGCTGTGCTAGGAAAGGGGGACATGGAAGGTGCGCAGAAGTAGACGAAAGAGGAAGAGCTTTGTTCGAGGTGTGTGAAAACGTAGAGAGGAAGTTATTCTGGGATTTCGGGCACCCAACTGAGAGAGGATGGTACACGCTCATGTCGCTCTACAGCTACGGTGCAGAGATTCCAGGAGAAGAGAGGAGGTTGAGTTTTATTGAAGGAGCTCCCACCTCCATTGAATGGGTACAGTCTCTTGGATTCCTTGCTCACAATTTCTCGATTAGCGTAAAATTCAGTTAACATCTAGCCATTAGAGGTGTGGTGTAGTTGGTTTAAACTATTTATCTTCAATCAAATTTTTTCTCACATGAATATATGTACTCACCATGATGATTATCACCTAATATGCTTTGAGTAGATACATAGTTCAGCTGTAATAATTCCAACCTTGGGATATTGACCTAACAATGAGCATCACGGTTCGGTATTGGATATTATTAAAGTTCTTGGCTGGAATTTATGTGATACTTTAAATATTATGACAAGTCTTAAATGCAATCTATGGCTTCATTTATGGCTTTAAAAAAATGAAATGGGTGGATAGTGGGAGGTTATGAAATGATGGTCGCTAGGATATATGTTGGTGCAACAACATTAATAAGTCATAAAAGTGTGTCATTTGAGATTTCAGTAGTTTGCAGTGTAATGTCAAAGCATTAATGGAGGAAAACAAAGAAGAATGGATTGTGGACATAGAAGTGGCATGAAGCCAAATAAGAAAAGGAAAATTGAGGAGGGAGAGGAAATGAATAATTTTTTCCCGGACTTTGTTCAAAATATTTAATATCCATTGAAGCTTAAGCACATGGGCTGGAAATTTGGGAGCAGAAAGGTGCAGAGGATATGGGAAACTGTTGTCCACCTTGTATGCTGAATGTAGAAGAGGTTTTGATTTCTGAATAAAAAATTGTTTTCCCAGTTCATGTGTCATTTTTATTGATGGTGTTTTATGCATAGATATGGTAGCATCGTTTAATGATTTTGACGCATATTTTTAATCCCTCGGAGCTCACACTTGATCTAACATAGATTGTGTGGATGTAGGTTTATTTAGATCAAGTTTATTATTCAGAAATCATCTTGCTTATTTGCAGATTTTTACAATAGCCTTTTGCTTTCTATTTACAACATTTTATTATTATTATTGATAATAGAAGGGGTTTTAAAAGGGTACCTAAACCTATTACAAGTAGGGTTTTGAAAGGCACCCCTAAACATTATATCTAGAAATAAGACATCAAGAAATACTAAGCTAGATTCCATGAATCAAACCCTAAAATCCAATGAAACAACCTCCTAGAAAATAAGCCGTAAATTTTTATTAAGAAAATACAAGAGATTATCCCATGTTCAAACCACCGTATTCTTTAAATCTAAAGCAATGGAGAAAAACAAAAGAATAATAAAAATGCTACGGTTAAAAATAAATTTATAAATAAAAATTGCCCAAACCTAAGCATTTTCCGCCTAACAAGAAAGGATAATAGAGGAATCCTATCATCACAATCAACAAATCTATCCAACAAAGCACATAATAGGAGAACCCCTCATGAGAATAGTCGATTTAAGAAAAAACACTAGAAATACCGACCAACAAAATCCACAACATAAAAACCATCTAGGAGATCTGCACAAGCAATTCTATGAAACTCGTAAATCTCGTTGGAGCCAACAAAAAAATTTTCAAGAACAACTGCTCTTAGGTACAAGAAAAATGAGATAGCAACATTCCACATCGCACCTGAGAGGGAGAAGGGTAAGATCCCAAAAAATAAGCCTTAGAACCCTGGGATCAAACACACCACCACTGCTAGAACTGGAGAAAGAGATCTCTGTAGACCACCGAAGCTAGTAAACCCACCAGATACATGGGGTCAAAATCCAAAAGCCACCATAGCATAACAACCCACTTTCACCCCAATTGGTTTGGGTTGGTATTTGGCCTTGTCTCCTTGGAACAACTATATACAACAAGAAATTACTGAACCCAAAATAAAGTAGTACAAATCAACCATGAACCCACTACTAGTAGAGAACCCTAGCAATAGAACCATTCAAGCACCATTCAACCAGATTAGCCAAGCCATCAGAGCCGAAGCCAACCAAGGGAACACCATTATATTTCTATAGCCAAACACCATACCAAGCTCACCCCAATGGGTTTGGATCAGTAGATGGTCCCTTCGTCTCCCTAGAAATCTAGAAAAAACATGAACTACCAAACCCAGATGAAATGTTGCACAATCCAACCAAGTCTTCGAAAATAGCAAACAACCCAAGAAATATAGCCACCCAACACACCCACCAACCAGAGCAAGAGCTAGCCAAGGGGTCAACAACCAAAATTTTCCACTGTATTATAACAACCCAAGATCACCCCTACAGGTTTGGATCAGCATTCGACCCTCTGCCACAGATAAGAGTGATAATGCCTAACCCATAGGACAACATAACCTACCAGCAAGATCCACAACAAGCAAAACACCCTGGTCACGAACTACAATAGAGAAATTAAAGCAGCCAGATCCAGAATGGGAGAAAGGAGACCTCCCGCTCAAAGGGTTTTAGAGTGTCGAATCCAAAGTGGGAGTGAAACCCTCACGGAGGAAGCCCTCATGGAGGAAACCCTCACAAGCCCTCTCTGCCTCAACATTTTATTTTTATTCTTTTCTGCTAACCCTATTTTTTTTCATTTTTTTAAACTTTTGCAAATAGAATAAAAAATATATATGGAAAAAATTAAAATTCCAAAAATAGATATGTGGATTCCAAGATTAAGCTTTAAAGTTTTATTTTAAGCAATTTCGATTTTATTTTACAAGAAATTCAAAATTTTAAAATTGTATATAAAGTTCGCATTTTAAAAGGAATTTTGTAATTTCAAAGCTTTACATGATTTCACATTTTAAAGGAGAGTCAAATTTCAAGCTTTGCACTTTTGTTTTTAAAGCAATAAATTAACTTCTCTTTATGAAAATTACAATTTCACTAAAGAGGGGTAATTTATATGGCATTCCAAAGGCTACTATATTTTCAGAGTTTGTCATCTATATTATTCTCTTTCATGCCCAAGGTTTAGCAAAATCAAGATAAAATCCATTCACCAAGCAAGATAAAAATGAATCCACTCATCATTCCATGTTCACGTTTCAGAGATGGATTTTAATCTTTTCTTTTATGCTTAAAGTAAAGTTTAACAAATGAAACATGTTAAAATCTGCTTAACAAAAGAAGATAAAATCTACCTAAAACACTCCAAGATAAAATGAACTAAATCATCATTTCAGCATGGTCATATGAGGGCCAATCACATCACATTTTCTTTTCTTTTAAGTTTCATGAACAATAAAAGCATGGAAAAATCAAAGTAATACCAACATAGGTCCCTTGTTAATAGTAACTTGCAAATCACTAAGGTATTCTAAGCACTTATTTGACACATTTTCACAAGCATACAAGCACACATTAAGTAAAAGGAACCTTGGAGAAATTTCTATTTCTTTGCAAGAGAGGGTTTCTAATCAAAATCCTAATTGTGAGTGTGGTTTTACAATAGGGTAAAATTATCACTCAACACTACCACATATTGCACTACTAAAATATTTGACAGTCTATACAACAATATTGAAATCCTTTTTATAAAACCTACAAATTAAATTTGTACTCTATTAAAACACAATGTCTTGGCATCAAATCTAGCATAACTTAATCTCATAGCCAAATTGCCCAAGAAATAATTATGATATGAACTTCTAGATTCATCATGCAATTATGTAGCATCCAATCTTATGAGCACACAAATAAGTAATAGGGAAGGGACTTAGTTTACCCATATCAAGAGATGATCGCTTGTGTGCTAATTTGGGATCTAGAAGAGCAATTTTATCAATTTTTAAGCCTTTCAAAGTTACTTCAACTAAATTTACTTATCTAGATGCCAAAAAAGTTTCTTATATAAGTTTTTCTTCTTGTACAACACTACCTCTAGAAGTATCCCTCGAGTTGATTACCTTTTGAGCTTGTCTTTAATAGACTTCCACCATATCTTCCCTCTATTTTGTTGTGATTGTTGAGTAGTGCAATATTTGGTAAGCCTATTTTATTTGGAAATGTAAGTATAATGCTTTTGGACCACACTATTTTGCATGCAATTATGGAATTTTCTTTTTTGAGTTCTCCCCTTGTAAATATGCTACCTCCTCTTGCTCATATTATTCATCTTGTTTCTTTACATGCTTCATGTTTTCCATATTCCTAACCTCTTGAGCATTGTTGACCAAGAAGGATGGCCAGTTTGTACATCTGGCTTTACTAGACACACTATGGAGCCATTTTCTATCACAAAGAAGTGACCTAGATCCATTGCAAGTACTACAAAATCATATGATTCTTGAGATGTCCCTAGATGAAAGCGCGATTGAAAATGTTGATAAATACTACCATTGTAATGACTATTAGTTGATGAGCAATTAAGATTGACTAGAGCATATTATTTTTCTTTTATTTGATCCCTAAAAACATAAAAATGTTTTTACTAGCCTCATCAATGCACACCATTTGGTTTTATAAGGAAGATAGCTCCTATGAACATAGCTTATACCAGTACCCTTCTCTTGAATATTGTTGGTCCTTATTAATTTTATTGATCAAGCAATGAATCACAACCCTTAACTCTTGCACTATCTAGGATTCTGAGGTGGTCATAGCAAGCATATTTTTTATTGGAGAGGCACACGAGGAATAAGAACTAGGAGAAATGTCTAGTGGTATAATAGATGAATCTATAAATGGTATTTGTTGGAATTTCTAATGAATTTAAGGGGTATCTAACATGGTGATTCTAAATAGAAGCTTTCCTATTGAGATGAGAATGTTTTCTTCCCTTAATGATCACCTAAAAGACTTGTGGAAATTCTCTCTCATTAGACTATCGTATCAAAAGAGTTAAGTCTGGGCTTAAAGCATGAAGTTAAAAGATATATGCCTAGGCATGTGAAGGCCTTATTCCTTGGATAATTCTTTTCCAAGTTCTTCTAAACCTAATATTGAAGTCAATGATGCTCTCTTCAGGAAGCCTTCATATGGAGAAAAATAGAATGAGTAATAAGAAGGGGTCTCCTAGGTCATCATGTTCTAATATGAGGAGTTCAACTAGATCCGCCTAGGTCCTAATTCTACATTCTTCCAAAGAATGATACCATTGCAACACCTTACCTTGAAAGGATAGTGTCAGAATTTTGATCATCACATCTTCAAATGGAATGTTGTAAATGGTAGACAGAGCAATAACTTCTTGATAGTGTTCATAAGAAGTATTTTTGTTACCATTATAAGTGGGCAAAGTCTTCCATGCAACTTGGGGAATCTCATGGAGATCTGGAATATTAAGGGGTCCAAAATATTCCATGTTGGATAAATCTATCTAACCATAGCTTCGAGAAGATGTGTTACTTTGATTATGGAGTCATGCATCTAAATTATGTGCAGTGAGCTATTTTACCTTTTGGTCCAATTATTAGCAATTTTGAGCATATATTTGATAAAATCATGAACTTTTTTGGTTCTTAAACTAACAGAGTTATCGGGTGAACATATTTACTCCTCTTATGAGGTTAAGACTATTCACAAAAATATTGAATCCTCTAGTAAATTGAGACATGATTATGAAATCCTATGTATAAAACTTAGTTAGCATGATGGGTAATCATTTTTTATATTAAAAAAGCTCTTTTGAGGGTGGGATGTTTTTGTCTAACCAAGTGTGCAAAAAATTCTTGGTCTAATATTTTCCTATGTGAATGAGAGCACCCTTGTGATCTTGACCAATATTGGAATACTAAGACTAGTTTCTAGACTAGCCTTCAGAGTAGGTCAGATCCTATAATACTAGCTAAACTAAAATTGGTTTTAAAGATAAAAGAAAGCAATACGAAGGGTTAGAAGCTATAAATGAAAGGTAGTTAGGATTTAGAAACATAAAGAGACATAAGGTATGAGAATATTGCACTCTCAACTCAATTAAAATGCTTAATAGACTAGCTACCTTATAATATTACAAAGCACTAATAAAATCAACACATACACAACTAATCATTCTAGGGCTAAACAAATAGTAATCTAGATAATTATCCAGTTTAGTAGAATAATTTTAACATAATTCACCATCTATCTAACATTAACAAAAAAATTTAGTAATGTGACTCACATACATACAAGTTTTGCAACATTCTCCAAATAGAAGCCAAATAACACTTCAATCTTTATTGAGAGGCATAATACATTCATCATACAACTTATGCAATTGTAAAAGCTAAAGAGTTAACCCTTATTCTAACACCTCATAAACATAGTCTCTGATACTAATGTTAGCATATCCCCATGTTCAATAATTTATTCTTATACAAGAACAAATTGATTCTAAATATATTCAAGTCACATTCAACATTTCAATCAATATTTTACATATAATGAATCAAAGCATACATTCCATAACTCATAAACATAACAACAATATATTCAAATAATAGAAACTACATGCAGTTCAATGTACTACAATGCTTTTTAAATTACATTTCTCATATAGCCTCGTCTCTAATATATACAGTTCTATAGAGTCTTTTCATATCCATGAGACTCTTGAATTCTTGGCTTTTCGTATTCAAGTAATTTTGTTAGAGAATATTACATTATTTGGTACATGCTAATGTACCCCCATGGTAATGTTGGTTAGAGATCCAACATCGAGGGCGTAGACCAACACCAAATCAAACGGTCGTTGCTGCAACACCCAAAAAGGGTATGGTTGGGTGGTCGATCTTTGAAGAAGGCTGGTTCCTTATGGGGGTCCTAGCTACCTACGCTACAAACAAAAAAAGGAAAAGGAAAGAGGGAAAGAAAATTAGAGGGATGTTGTAGCTAGAACTTACAAGGATGGGTATAACTGCATCAAGACATATGTAGGCTTAACACCATAGATGGAAACACAAGCCTAACACCTAACAGATTAGCTAGTAGTGCCCTCGCAAAATGCTTCAGAGTAGTGGACAAAGAGCAAATTCTAGAACTGGTGGATGGATGCATGAAATCTTGAATGCATAAATAGAGCACTCCCACCTGATTAGTTTTAGTAGAAATAAACCCTCAAACCAAACTATGAATGCAAATTCCAAAGCCACTAAGTGAATCTCATGAAATCAGATTGCAAAATTAAATGAAACCACTTGAATGACCAAAGTAGAAATAAGCATTCATACATTCAATGCATAGATGTGAAGGAAAATTCAAAGACCAAACAATGATAAGATTATATTTAAAAAATGGTAAAAATCCTTACATATGAATTGTAATGGCTAAAGAGCCACCCTTGGGAATGGCCAACATTCTACTATTTATAGAAAAATTACAATGAATTCAAAATACAAGCAGTAATGGAGATAGGCAAGAAAATAGCGTTGAAGTAGACAGGCACTCAGCTAGTACACTGCTCCTCGATATGGTGGTAATATTTTGGAAGGGGGTAGATGCTTCTATGTTGATATGAACCCTTGATTCATCTATCACTTCTACCTAGGTCTTTAATACTTATCTACTCTGCCCCTTCATCCAACCAGTGATCTTCCAGTTAGGTGATGAATGATAGGTATTAATTACCTTACAACATATTTCACATCAACACCTTTATGCATGAATTACTGATATCAGGTAGCTTGAGCAATTAATACTTCTCCTTTAAATTTTTAGACGATGATGGGAGTCCAGAAGTCGAATGACTGCTTCACTTGTCCTATTGTAGGCATTATAAAAGAGGGTGGGTGTTTACCAAAGTTTTTCCCTTTTGACATCCTAGTACTCTGCCCAATAATGGGTGAGGGTTTTCATTCTCTTCTCGCACGAGGATTTGAGATAGTTATACCCTTCTTGGTCATCAAAAGTTTCCACCCGATGAGCGGGTGGTTCTTTTTTAATACCATCACCCACAAGCAGGGCTTAATTATATGCCCATTCTATTTTTTTTCCCATCCCCTTGAATAACCTTTGGCTTGTCTGTTTCTTGTAGCTGCCCATCACTATTTTTACCACCTCCATATTTAGCCTGACCATTAGTGCTTCAAAACTTGGCAAACACTTGAAGAGCATCATATTGAAAAAGAAAAGAGTGGGTGGAGGGTGCAAAAGTTCACCCACACTTCTGGCGACTCACAAGGGGTTTTCCCTTGCAGGAAAGAAAGAACCTATAAAGCAACACTTTTGAAACACACAAAATGCACAAACAAGGAGGGGAAGGAGGGGATAGTGAGGGCACATAAACAAAAGCAGTCAAAGAAGACTACAAGACAAAGGAGGAAAACTGCCAAAGGTGAATGGGGATATTTTAACAAAGAGTTTTTGCTTTTATAATATATGAAGGACTTGGTCAATATGAACTAGATGATCCTCCAAATATTTTTTGTATATTAAGATATCATCAAAGAACACTAGGACAAACTTGTGAAGAAAATGTCGAAAGACATGGTTCATAAGACTTTGAAAAAGTGGAGACCAAAGGGTATGACTAGGAACTCATAATGACCCTCATGTGTATAGAAAATAGTTTTAGTTATCTAACCCTAATTTGGTTTAAACTAGAGTGAAAGTTTAATTTAGTAAAATATCTAGCACCATGTAATTCATCCAATAAATCATTTATAACAAGGATATAAAACTTATCTTTGATAGTGATCTTGTTGAGAGGATGAAAACCATGACACATGCACCATGAGTTATCCTTATGTCATACCATCACCATCAAAGAGGAATATAGATTGATGCTTGGAAAAATGATTCCAACATTTATTGGACCAGCTTCTCAATATCTAACTTTTGGGGTTGTGGATAGTGATAAGCATGCACATTAAGAGGTTGAATACTAGGAATCATATGGATGTCATGATCATATGTGCACGTAGGAGGTATACCCCTTGGATCACTAAAGACCTACTCATAACTATTAATAATATTTTGGATATCCATTGGAAGAGTTGGAAGAGACAATTCCAAGGATTGAACCTTTATCAGTTAACTTGAAAAAGGAATCCATAACCACATTTCTTCAATATCTTCTTTATTCTATGTGAAATCACCACCTTGGAGGGAGGAGGTTAAATTCCTTGAATACAAATGACCCTTCCATTCTCTATACACTTGACATATAATTTTTATAGATTAATAGTAACATCATCGAGCTGAGATAGTCATTGTGCACCCAAAATGATATTTAAGATTCCTAGGTTCATATCAAATATTTTACCCATCCAAGTATATTCCCCCATTTGGATTGTAAATTTATTCATCTGACCCACACATTGAGCAATACCCTCATTTGTAGTTAAGACTTGAAATTTATCTTGATTTGAAGTATTGATATATAAGTCAAAGGATTTTTTTGTCTTACAATCTATAAAGTTGTGTGTACTACCTGATTCATTCAAAACATTCACACATTATCATTTAATGAATATTTATACTTCAATAGTGTGATGATCTTGAAGACCTGTGAGTACATGATCATATTGGAAGACTATAATATTAGAGCTTTTGTTTAGCTACTCGAGCAATACATTGTGCATCGTCGAGAGTATAAGGATCATGCATGTCAACTTCCTTTCAAATTTTATCCTTAAGACCATAGTGAAAGGTAGAGACCACCACTACTGGACTCAATTGATGGGTATATGTGAGAAGACTTGTGAACTCAGAGTAATACTCATATTCTATTCATGTTTGATTAGTTTGCATTAGACATACCACATATAATGTGGAATATCCCTTGTCAAATATTCAAAGAAACCATTCCTTGAAATCAGGCCACAAAAGAGGATGTCCCTTTTGGAAAATCTACCATAACAACCATTGATAAGCTTGGGTACCCAACTTAGAAGTTGCTAATGCAACATGACCTATTTCAGGAACATGGTGCAAACAAATAAGGCCTTCCATTTTGGCCAACCATCCTCGAGGAATGTCACCTTTAAATATGAGAATATCAATGTGAGGAACAACAACATCATGAGGTCATTCAAGGAAATTAGAAGCACTAACTATCAAGGAGTCTAGATCAGAGGCAAAGCCTGGGTCATAAGAACCAAAATTTGGAGGATTGTGACTAGGTGGTAGTTGTGGAAGAACATGAGTATATGGTGCTTGATGATTGGTTAGAGTTTGGGGCCTAATAGTTTGTTGTAACCCTAGGTTGTCTTGAATTTCATGCAAGAGGTGTAATATTATCAACTTTTTGTGAAAGATAATGATGCAAACCATGGTCAATATTACTAGGAAGAGGAATATGACTTGAAGAAGGGATATTGGAAGGAGGAGAAGAAGAACCAAATGTGTTGGGTGGAGGTGAAGACAGAGCACTTAAGGAAGAAAGAATATTTTGGTCAAAACTATTAATATTAATGGGAGTGTTATGATGCTTATCAATATTTCTGGGTTAGCGCTTCTTCTACTCATACCACATCCTCTAAAAATTAGTACTTTGTAATCTTGACTTGTATCCAACTAGTAGCAATAGCAAGATCATTCATGCATTGATAATTCCCTCTTTTACTTTTTATTTTTAAATTTATTTAATTTTTTTTAATAAGCTATGTGTGGCTTCTATTAGGGGCCACTCCCCTTATGAAAACAAAACATTACATTGCTTTCATTACATTTCTAACAAGTTAATTAAAGAATATTCAACTTTATCTTTCTAACATAGATATTCTTCATTTATCCTTCTATCAAAAATATTCTTCATCTTCCTCAAATTGCTAAGTTTCCACAATCAACTCCTTTTATATCAAATGCCTATCAAGATGAAATTCAACATTGCGAATGGCTAAAATATTTGTTGCCCAACTTCTATATCTAAAAATATCTTGTCTATAACAACCTCACAATTTATTAATACCTTTTTTAAGGTTCTTATTCATTCCCCTAATATTCCAAGATATTATTTTCATTATTATTTTTTATTTTATTTGTGGGTTTAGCCCCACTTCTTGTTAACACTTGTGATGTTTGCTTTTGTTTTCCCATATCAATATCCCTTTGTGTTTCTTTTTCTCTTTGTTTTTTCCTCTTGGGTCTTCCTCTTTAGTTTTCATTCTCAACAATACTTTCATCTTCATCAATCTCTTCGATATTCTCACACTGATCATAGTAAGACTTATCATCTTTAGGTTTTCCTTGTTCTGATGGATCTAAAGTGCAAGGAATAACCTCAAAAGCACACTCTTATTTATATTTCCTTGGAGACCCTAAAGTGCAAGGATGCTCTTCTGTAGAAATTACCTTCTTATTATTCCCTAAAAATCCTAAATTGTTATGGGTTTTCTCCAACCTCATTTCTATATTATTCTGCTCTTGAAACCTTAAAGTGCAAGGGATTACATCTTAACCATTTTAAGTTTTATTACCTAAAGAGGATTCTCTACTACTTGAGGAAAATGAAGATGATTTACCTGGAATAAACTTGACCTTTTTTGTTTTCTTTGTTTTGGGTTTTAATTCCACATCTTCTTTTGCACCTGTAAGTCCTTCTAAACTTGCCAATTCATATTAACGATAGGATTTATTTACCTTTTATTTTGGAGTGAAATATCCTTGATCTAGTCTAGCTTCTATTATTGAATGTTTTCCTTGTTTCATCTTTAAGTTTATCTCATGGACAGAATTTTTTGTCTCTTTCTTCATAGTTTTTACTTTGTAAACTCTTGCCATGTGTCCAATCTCAAAAAAATTGTGGCAACAAAATGCAATATTTTCATAATCTACTTGTTGATCCCATTCTCTTGATTTGGATTTAATCTTAATGGATTGTGGAAAATATTTTAAAATATTCATAGCAACACATATTAGAGTATATATAGTATACTTTCGCTCCTTAGTTGTTGGTCCTTTCTTGATAATTTTCCCTATGGTATTTCTAATATTTTTCAAAACATCCTTATTCATAAGCTGATATAGAAGTCCAAAAATCCTAACCCACACTAGAAGCTTCTTAATAGTTTCTATCTCAACTAAAATGTTTTTCTACATGGTCTCAAATAAAGTACCTCTTCCCATAAACCATGGACCACCAACCATTATTTTATCCCTAATTTCTAAACTGGAAAAGATGACGAGGAAAAAACCTTTAGGAAGAAAAGTCATAGAATAATTTGAATTCAATCCCCACTTCCACTTGATCCAATTTTGAATCTCCAAAAATCCTGGCCATGACCTATGGAACTTACATATTAGCCCTCTACTTTCAAGAACCGTTATATAATGCTCAATCATCTCATATTTGATACTTACTTCTAGTGTACCATCTGCTACCTAGATCGAAATTGACATGTATTCGCTCTTTCACTTATCTCCAACTTGGGCCTTCATAATTAAAAAGGGCATTTTGATTTCTAGCTAGGGAATCTTGAATTCCCATTAGGGCTTTCAAAAATGACTTTACTTCCACAATAGATAATGGGGCTTGCTCTTGGCTTGCACTCCCTCTTGGTCCGTACCCCCTCTCTGCTTGCACTCGCTCTTGCTCCTAGCTTGCACTCTCTCTTGCCTCACACTTGCTCCTAGATTGCACTCCCTCCTAGCTCACAATTTCCTGTCTCTTCTTTTTTTGGTGTTCCTTCACTTTAATTTTTTTTTGGAAATAATGTTCCATGCATTCATGGTAAGGATTTGAAGCATTGATGCACTCTAGATGAACCTGTCGCTCTTTCACCATGATTGAATCTCGGATTGCACTCCCTTTTAGTTTGCACTCCCTTTTGGTTCACACTCTCTCTTGCCTCACACTCACTCCCAACTTGCACTCCCTCTTGGCTCACAATTTCCCTTGTCTTTTCTTTTTCTCAGCGTTCCTTGGCTTCAATTTTTTTTTGGAAATAATATTTCACATATTCATGGTAAGGTTTTGAAGCATTGATGCACTTCAGATAAACCTATTGATCTTATACCATGATTGAATCTTGGCTTGCACTATCTCTTAGTTCACACTCCCTCTATGATCTCATTGGCTCTAGGCTTGCACACTTGCTTCCAACTTGCCCACTTACTCCTAGCTTGCACTCACACTCACTGTTACACTTACTCCTAACTTGTACTTGCACACACTTTTGGTTTCACTCACTCCTTTCAACCATACTTACTCACACTTGTTGCTGCACTTACTCCTAGATCAAGCTCACACTTGCTGCTACACTTACTCCCATATCACACTCGCACTCACTACTACAATTACTCGTAGCTCACACTCGCACTCACTGCTACCACCTTAAGTTTATTTAAATTTTATTAATTAGGGAGAAAAGGTTTAAAAATAAGAAAGAGTGTGAGTAAGGTTTTAATTAATAAGATCAATATGAGAAAGAGTCATAGTGGGTGGGGTTGGGGGAAATTTAATTATAGACACCAAATCCTAGCCACTTGTCGTCCATCCAGGTCTTCCCACCATTTTTACCCATTATTTACATATATTTATATATATTTGTTATATATAATATTAATATTTTTATATTATATTATATATATATATATATATATATATATATATATATATATATATATATATATATATATATATATATATATATATATATATATATATATATATATATATGTGTGTGTGTGAATTAATCCTAGCCATCCATCTTGGTCTAATCCTAGCCATTCATCCACCTTGATCCATGCCACATACCCAGATTTAATCTCCACCCTCCATCACGTTTTAATCTTGACCGCACAAATTGTGTCGTTGAAACCCTAATGTGCCCTAGGGAAGATTATAAATAGGAGTCATTTTGATGGCTCAACCCCTAAGTTTTCTAATCAATTCACATCCTAAGTTTTAATTTCCCTAAGTTTTTAGAGTCCTCAAGTATCCCAGCATTCTTGCCATCCTCCCTCGCTCGCCATAGCCTCCGCATTCATCACCACCCACTTCGCTCACCATATCTACTTCTATAGATTTTTATCTCAATTCTCGAATGCCTCTAGGTATTCCCTATCACCGTCGAGCACCTCTAGGCACTCCCTCCATCATTGAGCACCTCTGGGTGCCTTCCCTCCATCATCGAGCACCTCTGGGTGCTTCCTACTACTATCGAGCACCCACGGGCATCTCAAACCCTAGTTCTGCTGACTAGCAAACCCTCGGGTGTCGCTAGGGCATCTATGCACCTATTTCCTACAATGATGACAATGACAAATCAAAAAGCGACAAGTTTACAAGGTAAATCTTCCATTATTGTATTGATTTTTATTATTTCCATATTTGCATGCAGTTTTATCATTTGATAGCTAGGGTTTTTATTGATTTCTGAGGGTCTCACATAGTGGAGCCCTCACAGTTACTACTAACTCTCTTTTGTTATTTTTTATGTGCAGATCTAGAGATATACAGGCATTGAGCAGTTGTTTAAGCTGGAGTGGTCTGGATCAATGGATATCTGAAGCCCACTCACCTCTGTTGGGAGCAAGAACGAGCATTGAAGACACCACAAGCATTGTTGGCTAGGGTTTCAGAGAACCCTAGCATATTGTATTCATTTGTATCAAAATAATAAACAGTGTAAACCCCTATTTGGGGTACATTTGATTGTATTGAGATCCACCTAGCGATAATAATATAAAATCCATTCTTTGTGCAATCTCTTGTATCATTGTTTGTTCATTTCCTATTATATATTTGGTGTTTCATTTTTGTCTTCACAAATGGCGATCACGGTGGGACCCCCTAAGGGTTTCTTACTTTGATTTATCTTGTGATCTAACTTGTTTTTTTGTTTTATCTTGTAGGTTTTCGAAAGCATGAATCACGCGATTTTCGTAGAATCTGGATTTCTGGAACAACGTAGAAGTTGCAGAAGGTGCACATAAGCCCTACGGTATTCATGGGATATTCAAGAAATACCCAGGTGCATTTCATAGGCGTCACAGGCACCCAGGTGCATTTCATGGAGAAGAGGAAAAATACGTAGGCTTCCCTGTAAGCTTACCTTGAAACCCTAATCTCTGTTTTACGCATTTTTACATTTTATGTTTTTTTATTTTCTTTCAGATATTGGATTAAAAAGAACATAATAATATATCTATTAGAAACAATCATTCTAGTGTGCATTTAGGCATCAAAGTAGTTGTTGCATATAGTTGCATTTACACATAACACATTTCCATTTAAAAAGAATTCATGCTTTCTGGTGTGTTGCATCTTTTGTCTGCATATGAAATATTAAAAGCATAAAGTAGTGTGCATCCTAGGGTTAGAAGTTTTTGTTTTTATTAATCTAAGTAGGAACAACATTTAAAATACCAAAAGTACCCCCGCATTTGGTGATTCAAGGTGGAGGAGTAGACGAACCCTCCTCTATTTAGAGAGTGGTCTTAAGCGGTGTACTCTACTTCCTTTGGGAAAATTGGTATTTTGATGTTGGATTCTGATTTAGATTGATGAAAGCAGTTATTTTTTGACATTGTATGAGCACAATAGAAAACTAAAAACTTTTTAAAAGGAATCACACACTGCACATTGCACTTTTAACAGTAATGGTTGGATTTCATCACCAACCATTGCTTGAGATCTGGTGATGGTGGGTTTCATCTCCATCCACCAATCTCTACCCCTAGACACCATAGGTTACCCCCGAGAAAACTTGTTGGATTTCATCACCAGTAAGAATCTCGTTGCCCATTCCTAGCCATAGTATTCACCCATTTTAATTTCAGATTAGTGCATTCAAACACACAAAATCAAAAAATTAAAAAATGAAAAAACATTAAAAGGAGATAATTAATGAATGAGGTAAGACACAGTTGTTGAGTAAACATAGCATTGATTGTCTTCACTTGATTTCTATGAATTTCCATTTCTGCATTTCCTTTACAACACATTTTACATTTGGTTTAGTAGCTTATGGTCTTAACAAGAAATCAGAAAAAAGATTTAAACCAAAACAATACATCTATGGACTGTTCATCTTCATTTCCTACCACTTCTATGGTAAATCCCATCAGTGTGGTTCAGATAGATTGCACAGATTTGTCTATGGGCCCATCACACACTATGCAGGCTACTGATGTCTCACACAGATACACCTCCACATCTCTTCCACAAACCGAATCATCCTCACCCACAATTGACCACAACATTACCCACATAGACATGGCCCAAGTAGAGGCTTTCTACAAATCGGCTAATTATGTCTTGCAGCCCATCCATAATATCCCGGATCAAGATCCTTCTTTACAATAGGAACTTGTTCCTTCCCAGCCATCCAACTTCACCCAGGTGTACACTAACCCTCTTTTTGAGGCATCATTTGCACCTTCATCCCATTTCTCCATTCCCCAACCATCATGTGCTCCTAGCACTTCATATGTATCCACCTATACCAACCCCTTGTATGAAGCACAAGTCAATGTTGCTTCACAAGTGCCCATTTCATCCAATCAAGTTGCAATTCCCATTGCCACTTGTCCCCCATCCACATCATCTATTCCATATTCATCCATGCCTTCCAATGATGATATGGAAATTAATGAAGCATGGGAACATTTGAACAAATTGCTTAAGAAGCGATAGATAGCTCAATAACAAGTTCAAGTGAACCCTAGGCCTCAGCCAATTTCCACTCAACCCACCTTCATCACACAAAGTCCATCTTGGGTACCACAATATTCTATGGTTTCCATCCCTACACCTCCATCCACCCATACCCATTCCATTCCCATAGGCCAACCTAGCCACAATCCTCATGCATTGTCCCCTTTTCAACAATCACCATCATTTCTCAATCAATCTCATCATCATCAATTCCAATCCACTCCACCTATCCATCATCATCTTGTCACTCCACAACATCTTTCCACCCCTTCATAGAATCATCAAGTGATTCAGGGCTTTCACATTCTTGGGGAAGACCCTAGAATCAAGGCTATGCAACAACAGATTGATAATTTGATACAACATACTCCTGGTTACAATAACCAGAAGCCAACCTTATGTCAATTAATCAATCAACCAATTCACCCTTCGGTACCATCACCACCATATCCGATAGACTTCATGGTACCAAGGTTTGACAAGTTCAAAGGGACTGAGGACCCTAAAGAGCACATGAGCACATTCATGCACTCATGCTTCAGAATTCAAAATGATAATGCTCTCATGCTCCACACATTTCCTCAGACATTGGGAGGAGATGCCATAGAGTGGTATAACCAATTGCCCAATCATAGTATTTATACTTTCAAACAATTGGTTGACCAATTCTTTGAACGATTTGCCCTTAATGTAAGAAAGAAAGTCTCATTGTCTGATATCTATGGTTTAAGACAACATGATGATGAGTCTATCTATGATTTTGGCAACCATTGGAGGGCCATCATAACCAAAATGCCATTCACCCTACCAATGGAAGAGCTTATTAAGCTATTCACTAAGAGTTGCCTAAAACCCATTTCTTGGATGCTTCAATTGCAAACATATCGCTCATTTGAGGAAGCTCTTGCCCAAGCTAGTGTCATCGAAGAGATAAAAATCCAAGAGGGCATACTTAAGCCAAGAAAGAAGGAATGGCAAAACAAGGGCCAATACAAAAGCAATTATTCTGGCCAAACCAAATCAACACAAGCCAATCTAGCCAATCAAGCCAATCACGTCAATCAAGTGGTCATGAGCCAATCGGTAATGGCTCAACAACAACCAATGCAACAACCACCACAACAAATTTCCTATCATGCGGTGCCCTCAGTAACCCAATCTATGCAAAGCATAGTGCCAACTATGGAGAATCACCAACATCGATAATATGTTTGACAAAATCATCAATACACCCCTCTATCTGAATCTTATGCTTCCATATTCCGAAGGTTGTATGACACCAATAGACTTGCTTTGCCTGAGGTCAAACCAGATGATCCCACTAGACATGGTAAAAACTACAGGGAACATTTATTTTACCCTTATCATAGATAAAATGGGCATGACATAAATAACTACCATGTGTTTAAGGATATAGTACAAGACCTCATTGACTTGGGGGCCATCAAGCTTGACAACTCCCTAGCTCAACAAAACCAAAATCTTGGTATCTTCCAAACACCACTTCCTCATCATGAGGAGGTGCAATCCATAATGGGAGGGTCTAACATCAAGACCCCTCCCAATCAAGTTAACCATGTTCAACAGTACCAAGGTTTTGTAGGTGCCATTCATGTGGTAACCCGAGGTCAACAACGATAAAACAATCAACAAGATGCATGGCAACAACCCATTCAACAACCCATGAACTCACAAGCAAGGGAGTCTCAACCTGTTCCATCACCACCCATCCAAATTTCCCCAAATCCTTCTCCACCAATCCACATTCCCAACCATTCTAATCCATCAAGTCATCCCATCAACCACCCCCAAAGGCCAATCATTTCTCTGAGTAGCCGGTTAACCATGAGTTTAAAAATGGCTTCATCAAAATTATCTATTTATGACCTAATTCAACAATCTCCCCAACATCATGAGGCATTAATGGATATTCTAAAATCCATCGAACTCCAATCTCAAGATTCCAATGCCTTTAATAACTTTGTAGGGAGTATTCAAACATGCATGGAGCCTTCCATCATATTTTATGACTTTGAGATTAAACCAATCTCATCAGAATCGATGGACCCTCCATTGCATATAATGGCTAAAATTGATAGGAAGCCATTCAAAAGAGTCTTAATTGATATCGGCTCCTCCATTAACATCATCACCACATCTTCCCTCCATCATCTCAATCTTCCTCCATCTCACATAACCAAATCCACCTTCACATTGAAAGCATTTAATGATGCTCTCTGCTCTACAGTTGGCACTATTGTTTTACCCATCGAAGTAGGGGTAAAAATATTGCATACCTTGTTCCACATATTAGAAGGATCCATGGCATACAATGTACTCCTTGGAAGACCTTGGATGAGGGAAATGAGATGTGTCCCTTCCATATTACATCAATGTCTAAAATACGTACATGAAGGGCAAGTACATTGCATACCAACGGATGTTGAGCCATTTAAGTATTGCAACTTCATCTCAAATCCTTATGAATCCATGCTTCCTTCTACCCACATTTTCCTCACATCATCCACCACATCATCAATCACTCCATCCAATCCTTCATCAAAATCTCCCATTCCTAAGGAGCTTCCCATCACCAATTCCAACCAAGCATCCACTTCTACACCTTCATTATCATCATCATTGACTACATGTACATGTGGTCGAACCCAATCCATGCCATCCACATCATCATCCCCTTCATTGGTCACAATAATTCCTTCACAACCAAATCCATCTCCATCAGCCAATATTTCACAAGTCAAATTATCAAATTATGAGATACCCACATCTTCCCCATCATCCGAGCCATTAGCCAACCATGAGCCTCCCATGTCCACTTCATCCTCATCATCCCAAGTTGAGGTCCACCTCACCAACCCTAGTATTGGTGAATATGTGGTCCAAGACATCACAATCACACCACTCAATATCTCAACTACCAAGGATTTTGATCACCCATGTGACCCACATTTATCTATAGGAGTGGTATACAATATGGGTTCAGTGCCTAATAGCATAAATTTTGTGTATGGGGGGATAAAATATTTGTCTAATCCTACTCCCCTAGAAGAACCCAAACAACCACCACCTACCAATATCCAACAAATGATGGGTTTTCCATCCTACTATTTTCATAGATATAATTGGCAAAGACATGGCTTAGGCCGATATGAATAGGGAGTGCCTCAACTTATTGATGTCCCATATCAAGAAGTGCATGACCATTCAGGTCTAGGTTATCACCCACTTCCCACCATATCTTCTTTTGAACAAGCCTTCCAAAGGCTTAATCTAAATTTAAAAGAAGCCCTCCACCTCGAGCCTTTCTTTTTTTTTTTTTTCATATTGTTTGGTCTATCCATCCCATCCATTTCACCTCCTCCATTTTTCCTTAAGTCAACATGAATCCTACTGACTTATTCTCCCCCTCCGTAATCCATATGATTTGGCAAAGCCAATTCCTATTGACATGAGTCTTATTGATATGGATCAGATTTCCTCGCCACCATATTTTTTTGAATTTGTCCTATCCGAGGAATTGTTAAGGGCTTCATCCAACTACATTCCTCCATCCCCTCCACCTTCACCTTCACCTTCACCTTTGAATCCCAAGGTTTTCTAGGCAGACGTAGATGAGGATAAGTCAAAAGAGTTTGATGACATATTAGATGACATTCATCTGATCCCAACTCCCCATCAACTTGAGGAAGGTTCTCACATGTCTATTGAAGATACCATCGATGTGGACCTTAGTTCAGACAAAGACAATCCCCAAATTGTCAAGCTTGGCAAAAGCTTATCCAAAGATGAACAAGAGCAATTAATTGCTCTCCTCAAGAGGAAGAAGGGAATTTTTGCATGGTCCTACAAAGACATGCCTGGTCTTGACCCTAAGTTGGTTGTCCATAATCTCACCTTACATCCCGATGCTAAGCCGATCAAACAAAAACTTAGAAGGATGCATCCTACCATTGCCCTCTTGGTCAAAGAAGAGCTTCAAAAGCTATTAGATGTGGGTTTCATTGTACCCATTGATTATCCTGAGTGGCTCTCAAACATGGTACCCATTCATAAGCCTAATGGGGTGATACACGTTTGCACTAATTTTGAGATCTTAACAAAGCATGTCCTAAGGATGACTTTCCTCTTCCAAACATTGATACTCTTGTCGACACTTATGCTGGCCATGAAATGCTTTCTCTCATGGATGATTTTTTAGGATACAACCAAATTCGAATAAATCTTGATGACCAACACAAAACAACATTCACTACACCTTGGGGAACTTTTTGTTACAAGGTGATGCCCTTTGGCCTTAAAAATGTAGGTGCCACTTATCAACGTGCCATGACATACATTTTCCATGACTATATGCATAAGATTATCGAAGATTATGTGGATGATCTCTTGGAAAAATCCAAAACTCGACAAGAGCACATTGGTGTATTGGAGAAAGTTTTTGATCGACTTCTAGAGCATAATGTAAGGTTGAACCCCAAGAAATGTGTCTTTGGTGTTACCTCTAGAAAACTACTAGGGTTCATTGTCTCCAAAAGAGGCATTGAGGTGGACCCAAACAAGGTCAAGGCTATCATGGAGATGCCTCCCCCAACAAATTTAAAGGAATTGCATAGTTTACAAGGAAAGATCCAATCGATCCATCATTTCATTGCATAACTTTCTGACAAATGCAGGCCATTCAATCACCTTCTACAAAAGGGGGTACCATTTTCTTGGATAGATGAGTGTCAAAAAGCCTTTGATGACATTAAGCAATATCTAGCTTCTCCACCAGTCTTAGCTCCTCCTCGTTCGGGGGTCCCCTTCTATCTTTATGTTTCAGCAATGGACTTTGCATTAGGGACAATGCTTGCACAAAAGAATGAAGAAAATCGAGAGCAAGTTGTCTATTACATTAGTCAAACATTGGTAAGCTATGAAACCAGATACGCTTATGTAGAAAAATTATGCTTAGCAGTGGTTTTTGCCACTAAGAAACTCAGATATTACATGCTTAGTCACACAACATATGTCATAGCTAGAGAAAATCCTCTACGTTATATGATATCTCGCACTTACAATAACACCCACACCGCTAAATGGATAATGCTTCTTACTAAATTCGACCTTGAGTTCATTAGCCAAAAATCCATTAAAGGTCAGGTCATAGCCGATCAACTTGTGGAAGCTCCACTACCTAGTGATCATCCCTTGATTATTGAGCTCCTAGATGATTCGGTATTCACTATCATTGAATAAGAAGAAGATGTCATTCCGGAGGAAGATGTCGATATCACACTATTCTTTGATGGTTCTAAGTGCGAGAAAGGTCAAGGTGTTGGAGTCATGTTTCATACACCCCAGGGGGTACCTATCCCCTTATCATTCAAACTTGACTTCCAATGCACAAACAACACTGTAGAGTACGAAGCCTTAATCTTAGGCCTTCAATCAGCTATAGCTATGGGCATAAAGCGTATCAGGATATTTGGTGATTCTCAACTTGTTGTCAAGCAAATCAATGGAGAATACCAATGTAAAGAACCTACCATTAAGCTTTATCATGAAGTAGCAATGAAATTGCTCTCTACATTTGAATGGTATGAAATCGATAGTTTACCATGTTCGACTAATAGATTTGTAGATGTGATGGCCTCTCTTGGATCATTGATTCCAAAAGACTCCTTAGGAGAGGTACAACCTCTAATTATCACAACAATCTCTAAATCTGCAATTGTTCATGTTGAATCTAAGGATGAAAAGGATGTTTGCTTTATCCATTCGGATCCATATGAGCCTTGGTCAAGCCAAATAGTAGCCTTTCTCAAGTTTGGAACACTCCCATCTGACATGTCTCGAACTGCAAAATGCACTTTCAAGCAAAAAGTAGCTCGTTTTGTTCTCTTGGGGGATGTGTTGTATAAACATGGTTATGATGGAATCCTCCTTCGATGTCTCAAGGTTGTTGAGGCACAAAGAGCCATAGTTGAAGCTCATGATGGTACTTGTGGTGGTCATTTTAGTGGGATGGCCATCACAAAGCGTATTCTATGCATGGGTTATTATTGGCCCACCATGGAATGAGATTGTTGCACTTATGTCAAACATTGTAAGCAATGTCAAGAGCATGCTAATTTAACTCATGTACCATCACAAGCATTACAACCTATTCAAAGCCTTTGGCCCTTTTCACAATGGGGTCTTGATTTAATTGGAAAAATCTCACCTCCTTCCTCGGGACAACATACATTCATCATCACAACCACTGAATACTTCACAAAGTGGGTTGAGGCAATTCCTTTAACCAGTATGATAGGACCTAGAATTGTGGAGTTTATACTTCACCATATCATTTTTCGTTTTGGTATTCCCTCAAAAATCATCTTCGACAATGGCAAGTCTTTCAAGAACAAGGATGTTCGAGCACTTTGCAAGAAATATAACATCCAACATAGTTTCTCGACTCCTTATTACCCACAAGCAAATGGACAAGTTGAGGCTACCAACAAGACCTTAATTGCTATTCTCAAGAAACTGGTTAACGAAAATCATAGAGATTGGCATACTAAAATTCCCTTGGCATTATGGGCTTATCGAACAAGCATCCACATGCCTACTAGGGCAACACCATTTTCATTGGTCTATGGAGCCAAAGCAATCATACCTCTTGAGCTTGAGATCCCCTCCTTGCAAATTTCTTTGTAGGAATTCATAGATGATGACACTTCTAGACAAGCACGTCTTGACCAACTCACACTTCTTGATGAGAGGTGAGTCAATGCTTTAGAGCATTTATGAGTTTATCAAGACCACCTAAAGCGTGCTTACAATGCCAAAGTTCATCTACATGAATTCCAAGTAGGAGATCTTATCCTTAAAGAGAATCAACAAAACACCAATGCATTACCGCATCTTCATGATAAATTCATGGCTAATTGGTTGGGTCCATACATTATCACTCAAAAAGTGGGTAAAGGTACTTATAGGCTTGCCAGTCTAGAGGGAGAGGAAGAACCCGAACCACTTAATGTTATACACTTGAGAGCATTCTATGCTTAATGAGATTTATATATATGTATATATACATGGCTAATACACAAAAACATTGCACTTCATTTGCACACATTTCATTTAAAAACAATTGCATTTCATTTGCACATATTTCATTTAAAAACAATTGCATTCACACATTCCATTTCACAAAATTGCATTTCATACATTCCATCCACATTTCACATTTCATATTAGGGATCATTTATTCAGTTCAAGGTTTTAATTGGTCCAATAAAGTCATGTTGCCTTAATCAGGGGCACCTTCACAACATCATCCACACCATTCCATCAAGTCAAATTATCATTTGCATCCATATATCCATAATTCCTAGGTGTTTTCGGTCACTCAGCCACTCCTAGTGTTTTAAGCAAACCACAAATACATGTCGAGTTCTTTTTAGGACCATTACACATCTTCACTAAGAAAATCTTGAGTTTTAGGAATTGACTCCAAAACATTCTTGAACCAAACACAATTTCACATCTTAAAAACATCTTGTGTCAAAGAGGGATAACACCATACTTGGGTTGAACCTCGAAGTGAAAAGGGTAATCCTCACCTATCCCATCATGCAACATAGTCCACAAAAATAGTGGTTTTCACCACTATCACAATTGCTTCCAAATTCAAAAGATAGAGTAGTAAGGATAGGGTACAATTCTCATCACACTTAGGTTGAGAATTGATTCCCCAAAGCTCTAAATATTTTACATCACACACCATTGATCATTGGGTTGTAAGGATCATACTACATTTCTAGTTAGACGGTTAAGTAGTCATCCCCAAAACTTGAGAGATCAAAATTCTTGGACTATGGAGCTAGTCTCCACCGAAGCTATAGACACTTGACTGGCAGTGGAGTACACTCATGCATGGTGACACATCTCTTTTAAAGAGACCTCTGACCACACATACGGACAAGCTAGCTTCTTGGTCTCATCCATAATAGGTCACACCCAATTTACTCAAGATGAGTTAATGAACTCACTTGCACACACATTGGTTCTTGATTACCTCGAGTCATTACCATGCTCATGATTCGGTAAATGAATTCATTGCACACACATTTGGTCCTAGAGGGATTAGGCAGTTTTAGTGAGTTTTTTTGATGCCACTAGTATGTCTGAGTCTCTACAAAATAGTTAGTTTTCCATATCAACATCCATATCTTCTTCCATATCAACATCCATATCTTTCATTAAATTTCTGTCATAGTTCATGAGTCTTTCACCCCACATATCACCAAGTTTGGTGCCCCTGATTAAACAACAATGTTAAAACATTGGCCAAGAAAATTCTAAACTATGAATGATCATTAGAACATTTGCATACCATAACTTGCATTAATCATCCATAACACATTAACACTTGCATTAATCATCCATATACATATGCATTCACACAAAAGCATTCACACAAAAACATAACATAAAAGTAAAAGCCATGTGTATATATAAATATTGCATGTACAATGAGTGCCCAAAAAGGCTACATACAATGGAGCACCAAGGCTCATATACAAAAAGTGCATCTAAGCACTAGCTAATGCCTATGAGAGGACCCTTATGACCCTGAAGGAGCCCTAGACCTAGAACTATGCCTAGACTCACTAGGCCTAGCTGACCTAGATATGGATGAGGAGGGTGGTTCTGGAAGCCCAATATCATGCTCCATCAATCGATCCTCCAAATCTGGATATATCCATCTTGAGCTCGAAGGTGATGTACATCATACCTCTACCTACGATACCCCTCTAGCAGCTCTACCTAGAGCCTCATGATCCTATCCTCATCTCCACCTACTATCGATTATACCTCTAGCTCTATCTATAATTAAGCTATCTCTACCTCTAGAATCACCTCTCTACCTCATAGTTGAGCTATCTCTATATCCTAAGCTATTATCATAGCATCTCACTCTACCACCTACTACTCCAACCTCACTCGATCATCCTCACTCTGACTAGGGGGCCCATCTAGAATATCCTCTATATCCTCCATATTCCCTCCATCTCCCCTAAACTTAGGAACCTACTCCACCATATCCCCTCCATCTCCTCCATCCTCTAGAACCTGCTCCATCGCCCTCCTAGTCTACCTCCTCCAATTGCTAGCCTGAATATGCCTTTGATGCTTAGGAGCCTCCTTGGCTCCCTCAACCTCATCCCCATCTCCCTCTCCACCATCTACCACTAGACTCGGTACCCATGGTGGCTGAGTCATGAACCATACATCATACTCCTTCATAGTCCCTACATCATCCACATCGAGGAGATCCATCTCCTCATCATCCTCAAGTGTGACCCTCCATGCCTTAATGCATGGTAACCCTATCTCATCTCGATGCCTCTTATAGAGCATTAGCTCATCAGGAACCCCCTACCTCAAGCCAAACTATCATAGCACCCATGGAAACTGGATCAGCTCCACCTCCTTCGTGTACCTCGCAACCACCCATCTAGCCTATCACACCCATCATAGATGCTCTCCATCACCTATCCACATGGCACCCTACCATGGCCTCCATATCACCTGAGCTACCATCAATCCAACCCATAGATCCCTGTACCACTACCTCATCTGAGTAGGATGACTCAATTGTACCTCCTCTACCATTGGCCACCTCATAGCATAGGGTTGCTCCCTATCCCATCCCCTCATTGGTAAGCCCATAGGTCAAGCCACACTGAAGTGCTCCCAACCCTAGCATTGTAGTAGCACACTACAACCTAGTCCCTAGCACTTCTGCCTCTTCACCTCATATAGCTCTTGGTATAACTACACCAATAAATTAGGAGCCCATGCATACACCCATGGTGTAGCGAGCATGTCACACACCAACCCGATAAGGTTCCAGGGGAACCAACATCCGATGTTGTTTGGGGCCACTATGTTGGCCAACATGAACATCACCAAAGTAGGAAGGGCATCCAACTTCTTGTCCACATACATGGACAAGTAAGTAATCCCTCCACCCATCACCTCCATAACCTCCCATCCATCCCCAAATATGTGGCTCAGCTCAGCCTTCTTATCATGTCCAACCTCGACATGCAAGCCCTCCATCGATAACTTGAGGATGTGGTATACATCCTCAAGTGTCATAATCATCTCTCCGGTAGGGAGCTGAAAGGTCCCCCTATCTGGATCCCACCTCTCTACCAAGGCTGAAAGGTACCCCTCATCAGCCCTCACCACATCTATCTGGGCTGCCCACGCTAGCCCCACTACCTCCAACCAATCCCAATCCTCACTCCCTCAATGCCTTTCTCATCCCAGGGATGAGAGGTGAGAACCGATGTCGAGCCTCCAAAATCTTCAGCTGCAACACAACACAAAAACATTAATGTTAATACATGTACATTACTCAAAAAAATAAGGAAAATTTTTGCACAAAAATAAAAGAAAGTCAAAAGGCCTTACCTTGGCATACCACACTCCAAATTTAGCTCTAGCACCTACACTGACATCCGCTCCCTCCACCGCCATAGCTTCTGTATCTCAAGCACTCACTCCACTCCACTCACTTCACTCCACTCCCTCAGACGTAACTTTCAGAATTTGTGGATGCACAAATGAGCTTGGTTTCCCCTCTACAAGCCTTATATAGCTACTTTAGGTGCACATAAATACCCATGGGTATTTCCTGGTGCACTGAAGCGCCCACCCATGTTTGGAAATATGCCAAATTCTGGTGGGCGTTTGCGCATGCAATAAGCGCCCATCGATGTTTGGAGTCAGAATTGACAAAAGACCAAAATCAATCCCAAAATGTAGCTTACCTCCACCAAATCACTCCAAATTGCATCCTTGCATCCATTTCATCATATTATCATGTTTTGTGAAGGTCCAAACTAATTTGGATGCATAATTTTAGTTTACACCCAAAAGGTGCAAAATCACTTATCAAATTCCAAAATGCTCCAAAATGGTCCAAATTTTCACAAAATGACCATAATCATCATTCTCATCATCAATTCTTCATTTTCACATCATTTCCATTCATCAATCATAACATTTGCACATTTTCCAAGTTCACCTACAATTTCAAGTGAACCTCGTATCTAGTGGTCTATTCTATCCCCTTGGCGATTGCAATGATTTGCATCCATGCAATTCGGTAAGATGAATAAACTACCATAAGGACACTTGGCCATTTTTCATCATCCAATATCTCATTGCTCAAAATCAAAATCACTTTTGGTACTTCACCTTTAGAGTGAAACTATGCCAAGAACAATTTGCTCAAAAGCTATCATTGATGGCCTAGTTCATGGGGCTTGAAACATGGACAAAATCACATTTCATCATCTCCCATTCTCCTTGATAGTCATCATGGCGATTGGCCTTAGCTAGGGTGATTGGTTTCGATCATAGGAATTATCTGACAGTCACTAGTTGGCCCTCCAAAGTTGACTCTTTTTATTTTTGCATCTTCATATTTGCATATCAATGATGCCAAAAGGCACATTCTTCAACAACATCGAATCACCCCAAATTTGGGGTAACCACATTTGATTTTGATTTTCCCACAATGGGATACATCTTACATGATCATGGCATCTACACTTGGAAAAAACCCCTTTCTCTATTAGGGCAAAAATAGAGTCAATCACATGCATCTTCCACCAACCCCCTTTCACCGTTGGGGCAAAAATGGTATCACATTTACATCATTCATATCATCCACAATCACACCATTCATCCATACAATCATTTGCACTCATTTTTCAATTGGCTCATGAGATTCATCCGCAAACTCATTCACCAATTGAGGGGGTAAGCTACGCAATCAAAATTCTTTTATCTCCAAGCTCATGTCCACATCTCAACAAAGTTGCTTCACCATCAAGCCAAAATAGGTGTCTCATATTTTTGCACCGCATTGTGTTTCACGCAACACGGTACAAAAAGGGGCATCTGTAGACACCAAATCCTAGCCACTTGTCATCCATCCAGGTCTTCCCACCATTTTTACCCATTATTTACATATATTTATATATATATATATTTTTTTTTATATATATTTGTTTAATATATATTTAAATATTAATATTTTTATATTATATTTATATATATATATATATATATATATGTGTGTGTATGTGTAAATTAATCCCAGCCATCCATCTTGGTCTAATCCTAGCCATTCATCCACCTTGATCCATGCCACCTACCCAGATTTAATCTCCACCCTCCATCACGTTTTAATCTTGACCACACAAATTGTGTCATCGAAACCCTAATGTGCCCTAGGGAAGATTATAAATAGGAGTCATTTTGATGGCTCAACCCCTAGATTTTTCTAAGTAATTCACCCTCTGAGTTTTGAGTTCCCTAAGTTTTTAGAGTTCTCAAGTATCCCAACATTTTGGTCATCCTCCCTCACTCATCGTAGCCTCCGCATCCATCGCCACCCACTTCACTTAGCCATATCTACTTCTATAGATTTTTATCTCAGTTCTCGAGCACCTCTAGGCATTCCTTATCACCATCGAGCACCTCTAGGTGCCTTCCCTCCATCACCAAGCACCTCTGGGTACCTTCCCTCCATCATCGAGCACCCCTGGGTGCTTCTTGCTACTATCGAGCACCCATGGGCATCTCAAACCCTAGTTCTACTGACTAGCGAACCCTCGGGTGTCGCTAGGGCATCTGCACACCTGTTTCCTACAATGATGACAATGACAAATCAGAAAGTGACAAGTTCACAAGGTAAATCTTCCATTATTGTATTCATTTTTATTATTTCCATATTTGCATGCAGTTTTATCATTTGATATTTAGGGTTTTTATTGATTTTTGAGGGTCTCACATAGTGGAGCCCTCACAGTTACTACTAACCCTCTTTTGTTATTTTTTGTGTGTAGATCTGGAGATATACAGGTATTGAGTAGTTGTTTAAGCTGGAGTGGTCCGATCAATGGATATCTGAAGCCCACTCACCTCTGTTGGGAGCAAGAACGAGCTTTGAAGACACCACCAACATTGTTGGCTAGGGTTTCGAAGAACCCTAGCATATTGTATTCATTGTATCAAAAGAATAAATAGTGTAAACCCCTATTTGGGGTACATTTGATTGTATTGAGATCCACCCA
This sequence comes from Wollemia nobilis, assembly GCA_028583015.1. NCBI lineage: Eukaryota > Viridiplantae > Streptophyta > Pinopsida > Araucariales > Araucariaceae > Wollemia > Wollemia nobilis. The sequence goes on along the minus strand of JAQPPZ010016995.1, from coordinate 2,755,449 downwards.
GTGATAATAATATAAAATCTATTTTTTGTGCAATCTCTTGTGTCATTGTTTATTCATTTTTTGTTATATATTTGGTGTTTCATTTTTGTCTTCACATTAATAATTAAAAAAAATGACAAGAGGTGTTTAATAATTAAAAGAAATGAAATGTTAAAATGGGGGTTTAATAATTAAAATAAAAATAAAATAAAATATCAAACCATGGATATGTGAGAAGAAGAACGGAAAGACAAATGATGAGGGGTGTTTAATAATTTAAAAATGAAATGTGAAAGTGGAGGGTTTAATAATAAAAAATGAAATGTGAAGGTTTGGGGAGTTTAATAATTAAAAAATAAATGTGAAGTGAAAGCGAGGGTAGGTGTTTACTAATTTAAAAAAGAAAAATGTGAAAGTCGGGGGTGGGTGTTTAATAATTCAAAATAATAAAATGCAAGACGATGGAGATGCAGAGTGGAAGAAGATGCAACGAAAAGACAATGGAGACGCTTGTTCTCTCTATTAATAATTTAATTTATTATTATAAAGTAGAGAGTTGTGACATATAATTAAAAAATCCTAATTAATTATAGAAATATGGAGAAGAACAAAAAGACAAATGAAAACGGGTGCTTGCTCTCTCTATTAATAATTTAATTTAATTATTAATATAAAGTAGAGAGTTGTGCCAAATAATTTAAAAATCCTAATTAATTATGGAAATATGGAGAAGAACAAAAAGATAAATAAAAATTGGTACTTGCTCTCTATTAATAATTAAATTAAATAAAATTTAATTTAATTATTAATATAAAGTAGAGATGGAAGTTGAGTTGAATAATTAAAAACAAATTAATTAATTCTAAAAAATTAAATGTACCTTTTCTTTTGTAAAAAAAATGAAAGCTTGGTTTTTAGGGTATTCAAAAATCATGCTATGATACCATTTGTGGTGAAACCACATAATTAAATGAAATCGGTATTAACCTAACCCTATTTCTCAAGGGCCGACTAACTAAATCAATGACCCTAAATAAAAATAATTAGCCAACATGTTATATTGGAACCATTACAAACTTTAATAGTGAGACTAACTTTTCACTACCTTCCTAAAATTTTCTAAATCATTTTTTTTTGTTTTTTTGAATAAGCTATGTGTGGCTTCTATTAGGGGCCACTCCCATTACAAAAACAAGGCTAAACATTCTCTCATTTTATTTCTATGAGATTAATTAAATCATATCCAACCTGCATTTTTATCAAAAATATTCTTCATATGCATTTCTTATCAAAGATATTTGTCATCTTCCTCACTGCTAAGTTTCTGCAATCAACTCATTTTAATCATTTTATACATATGCCTTTCAAAATTAAAATTTTGTCAAGATAAAATTCAACACCATAAATAACTAAAATATTTGCTACCTGTTTTTCATATCTATAAATATAAATATATTGTTTATAACAATATAAGAGTTTAAATGGTTAAAAATATGGAAAGAAATGAAATTGAGAAAAGTATGGATGGAACATGATTCACTCATAGTAATAAATGCAATTTTGAGAAAAGCAAAGGCTCCATGGAACATTCAAAATATAATTATAGAAATTCAAGACCTTGCTATAGAGTTTGAAGAAATCAAGTTTACACATACATTAAGGGAAAGAAACAAATGTGCAGATAGGATAGCCAATAGAGGGGTTTTAATTGAGCATCATGAAGTTAAATTCTATTTTCCTTAGTTCGAGGAAGTAGCTGAAAAGAAAATGTTGGCTGCCTAAATGAAATAATTATTAAGATTTACTTTAGTATTTTCCATTGGTAATATTTGCTTTATTTTATAACATTAATGTGTTTTCATATAAACTATTTATTACATTTTGTGTGGTTGCACTTATGCTTTAGGAAGGAAACTAGCAATCCAGATCTGGTAAAGCAGACTATGATAGTGCAATGTTTTGGAAATATTACTCTACTAAGATGTAATGCATAGATAGTAGAGGTGGAGTTTTGGTATTGTGAAAGTTATTGTAGAAAAATGTCAATAAGGATACTGAATTTTGGAATATTTGTATTCATATAAAAATTTGAAAAAGTTCCAAAAAATGAAAATCAAGAATTCAAACATTTTATGTAAAATGATGTAGGTTTTAAGTTTTTTGAGGATACGGTAATACTAGGGTTTGGAAAGGATTTTTATGAAAGATAGAAATGGTGGTCTGAGGAATGGTGAGTGAAATCATGAATTCTCTGCATCCATTACTAATCAGAGGTAAAAGATCGAGGAATACAAAATCATACTCACATCCATTCTATCTAACAATCATGTTCAAAATGCTTAGGCTTTCATTGATCACATAGTGTCAGATGACATACTGCTAGTGGTGTCAAGGCAATTATTACAGTTATTTATGGATTGGAGCAATCTAGAGCCTAAAGTGCACAAGGAAATATTGCAATATGCGATGGATAAAACTTAGGTTAGAGTTGTTTCTTTTGAAGAATAAGCCAATACGAATGCGTCTGGTAGCAATATCAGAACTGATAGTAGTTGTGGTCTTGATGGCATCAAAAATGGAAAGGTGGAGTTAGATAGTGCAGAACTTCTTCAGGATGCTGATGTTTTGGGTCCATAAGATAAGGGAAAATGATCTTGGTCTCAAGTGGTGTTGGGGAAGCCTAAGTCCAAAAGACCAAGTTTGATATACTTCTAAAAAAGGTCTAGCTTTTTATTTTGGATGACCTGGATTATATGGCCATTGAACAAGGTCCCCATCACTTAGTAGGTAGATTTATGGGGGTTAGAACTAACCTAGATGTGGCCAAATAATGGGCTTCTACTAAGTGGAGGTCAAATGATAATATGGAAATTGTCGTCCTCTCTAGGGGTTTTTTTATTTAGAGAGAATTTTATTGGGAGGTTGGTTCTTTGGAAGGCATGGCCTTTTCCTAAGGATATGGGGACCTTATATCAATCTAGAGACCCAAAATTTTTTGTAGACCTTAGTTTGGGTGATATTACCAAATCTCCTCTTTTTCTACTAGAATAAGGATGTTTTTGTTGGTATTGTTAGGGAAATAGGCCATTTGATTTGTCATGACCTTCCCTTGGCAAACTTATTCATATGATGGAATTAAAAATTATTATAATGCTTTAATGATGGGTTGTATGTCTATATGATAATTTGTTGTTGTAATTTTTTTTTTTATGTATGAATATGATGTTGTTAATAGATTTACATGTTTTGCAGGAACATACATTCTCATGGGTGGAGGAAGGATCAACAACTGAGAATGAGATGTAAAAATAAAAATGATATTTTCTCTTAAATGTGATAGCTTTGAGGAAGATAAAATTTCCTCTCATGTAGATGCATGTCATGTTTTGCATGTGGAAAATAAAACCATCAGCAAAGAGGTTGTTTTAAAAGAAAGAAAACAATGAATTCGATGGAGTGGAAATGGATAACCAAAAAGGCTATCATGAAAAAGGTCTTCTATATTTTTGTTTGGCATATGATTTCTTGATTATTGTGTGTCAGTAAATGTCTTCCTTGCTTTATTTAAATACTTGCTTAGATAAATGGGGTTTCTTAGAATAGTGTTCCTTGTGCAATGAAGATTATACTCTTTATGATGGAAACCATTCATATGCTTTTGCTTTTGCAAGTAGTTTTGAACGGAAAGGTTTTTTTGGCAGATTCCTTGAATAGGAGGACTTAATACCTTTTCTTTAGTTAATGCCTTGGCTAGTTCTTTATTATAGCTAATGATATTAACTTTTGTTCAAGCATATATGATGTCATTTGATTTATTTGGATTATGAATAATTGCTTGGAGGAACACTATGTTACCTTGCTTTGCGGTAGAGAGGTAATATTGATTATCTTTGAAACAATAGAGTTATCATTCAAATTATTTAGAATATCGATAGTTTTATTGTTATGGATAATTGATTTGAGGAACACCATTTTGTCTTGCTTTGTGGTGGGGAGGTGTAGAGAATTATGATTCTTTTAAACGTACTCCTCGAGTACTGATGGAGTGAGTAATGGGGAAGTAAGGTTAAATAGTTACAATTCTTGAGGGAGAGTTCTAGGGAGAATCATGCACGAAAGGAAAGAAAGAGTAACAGGTCTGAAAAGAAGAGATCAACGGATAATGAGAGGTACTGTTGAAAATTGTTATAGGGTTCAGGTAGGCCTTGAACACTTAATCTCTAGTTAAGTTGCTTCAAATATTGGTTTTAATATAAGCTTACCTTACTATGAGATATCCTTTGTGTGAACCGGTTGGGTTGAAAATAATCTCCCTTACTTCCATTAAGTGTTGTCTTTGAGCTTGGCTTATTCTTTTCTTTTTAAATTAAAAAAAAGTATTAAATGCATTGGTCAAGTATATCTCATTTTGGTGGTTGTATTTTGAAGAACTATAGAATACTTCTAATGGTGGCTCAGTGTGGAGTTACGTTAGTGTTGGGCGTATCCAAAATATTTTAAATATTAACATATTTACAATGCTTTAGTTTTAGCTTGAATGGTGCACTTGAAGTAATGATATAAGGTTAGTGTGTTTTTTACCTCAATGAGTCTTTGATTGCTTGAGTATGTTAATGTTTGATTATGATACTCTTTTGAGCATAAATTAGAGTTTTCGACCTAAATGATTGATTAACTCTATATTTATCTAGTATTCCAAGTTTGTGTTGTAATATTTATTTTAAGGAGATATATCAGGTGTAGGATAGGTTTGCTTTTGGAAGTTGTTATTTTTACTTCATTGCTTGTTTTCATGTTGCACTCGAGACATTACAAAGGCTTGAAAATAAGATTTTCGTGGGTGTTCATCAAAGGCAATAAAGTTGTGTGCTCAACACGGTTCTTAATGGGATTGTGGATATATTTGGTGTAATGGTATTTCAAATTTTCTTTCTTTGTGTACATCTAAGCATTGTGCACTGTAAATCTAGAGTCTATACAAGTGGAGCTTTAGGCTTTGCACTATCTTTGGGTTTTAATATCTGGATAGGTCTTGCTTTCTTTTATATTATTTTAAAGAAAACAACTTTAATGTTGTTATTATGTATGGAAAAGTAAGAAGTTGCCCATATATTGTGTTTGAATTTGTTTCAATAGCATTTAATTATATACTTTGTGATCTTAGGTCAGGTTACAGTTGATGTTTTAATTTTATGTGAGGGTGGTTTTTTTAAACATAATTTCTTTTTTAAACCATGCACAAAAAAAAGGATGGGGAATCCAAGTTTTAGCTAAGGGATTATGGGGTTCCTTAGTGTTGTTGCTAAAATGGATGTTTGATCATTTATGATTATGTTTTGGCATGGAGCCTTTTGTTACCAAAAGAAATTATGGGGTTTCTTTTGAGTTTTGTATTTCTTGTTGATGTTGGAAAATGAACAAGCTTATATAAGAAGCTTTGTATGGAAAGAATGAATAAGAATGCTATAGAATTAGGTGTTCTTGGAATGTTGTGTGCATATTAAAAATATATACATGCATTTAGGAATGCACTCTCATGTTGGGGAGTTGTTTTGATCCCTTAATACATCTCCTTCTCGGTGGGTTTAAAGAAAATTTGAAGATGGAGAGAGTTAAGAAGCATAAGAGCATTGGACAGAAGAAAGAGTTTATGTTACCATTCTTTTTAGTCCATGTTTGGAATGGACATTGAAAGCTTTGTATACTCATTTGATTAAAGGATATTTTGGATGTAATATTTGTAATAAACATTGTTGCTTGAACTCTCTCAAGAAGAGATTTCTATTGGAAAAAGTATCTAGTTGTTGAATTTTACGTCAAAGTATTTTAATGATGGACAATTAAATACAAACCAACAAGATGGATATTATAAATTAAATGTTTGTTGCTAAAAGTGTATTAGATTTTATTTTTGGTAATATACTGGAAATATATTATCATTTACGTTGGTTAATTATGGATATTTCAGTTATATGGATGGGACATATTAATCCTAATTGATGATGTGATTGGCCAAATGAGGATTTAAGAGACATTATTAAAGTTATTGCATTTAAGCATAGTTTTAGAATATATATTTATTGCACCAAATGGGTTCATGTCGGTTATTTTTATTTAATATGTGCATTAAATTTAATCAAGGGAAAAAGTGTTCATTTGCTAGAAAAGTGTTTATTTCTATTTATTTTTCCTTTTGATTTATGGGATAATACTTGGGTTAGGATCAAACCCAGATTTTCATTATGGATTAACCTTAAGGATACAACTTGCCTAAGTAATTACAATTACATAATCTCTAAGGGGCATACAATGAGCGCTTCTTAATAAAGGAACTTCAAGAAGGTTTCAAGGACGATTAGTCTTTAAAACAAGAGTTGGGTGGTGTAACCTGGAACCTCCTTCCATCCATGGAGGATTGGATATCATTGTTGTTAAGGATTATGTGGTGGAACCATGATGGGTAGGCTTAAGGGTTCCATGTGTGTTATCTTTGTGAAGTAGAGACCATCTTAGATATCACATTGGGGAGATGGATATAACTAAGCACAGTGTGGTTAGAGGTTCACCATGGAGGTGTAATAATCTAGACATAAAGGGATTTACATTAATATAAGAAACATCATTAAAGAACTTATGATGAGTCTTGAAAAAGAGCATCCTTTAATCTTAATGGACAGAGAAAAGAGTTAATCCAGGGTTATGGTTAAGAAATCCTTATTTCACGGAGAAAGATCAAAAATGGGGAAACCATGTTAAGACACCCTATATACCGCGGAGGTGTACTAGGAAAGACCCAGAGTATCTATAGGAGTTAGGCCACTCCTATCCACTCGAGCAATATCTGCAGCGTTGTAAAGCTCAAAATGTGGTTAAGCCCTATGTGAATGTTTAAATCCTTTCTTTTGGTAAAACTTAGCAAACTTAATTCTTCCTTCTATAAAAAATTCTTACTCGGGTTGGGTACGATTTGGGTACGTTACACTTGGTATCATAGTTGTAGGTTCGTAGGACTAGAAAGAAATAGTGGAGTGAGCTAATCATATTACCTTTGCCAATGAAATGACTAGTGGATGATACTATGTTGGAAATAGTTTACAAGGAAGTACTTAGTCATTAGTTAGTAGTACAATTTAAAGGACTGAATTGCAACCTAACTGAAGTATTTTGTATGACCAATAATATGGCACCAATACTGAGAAGAGGAAAAATAGGACCCTCTTTATCATCTAGGGAACCTATATGGAATAGCACCAAGGAAATATCTTTGGGTGAGAGTTTAGAAAACTAGAATAGAGAGATGGAAAACCTTACAACCATGGTTTCACTATTATAGAAATGGATGAAACAACAAATAACACAGATGAACCAACAAAGACAACTATTGGAGACAATAGTGAATCAAAATTCACAAAGTAAATATTTTGAAGTTGGACAAGAGAAAAATACTAATATAGAGGAACAAGAGGCCAGAGCTCTAGTTGAGACAGATTTGGCTCAGGAAATGAAGGTGAAAACCATAATATTTAATGGAAAAGGAGGGGGAGAGTTAGATGAATCTTGGATGAGTGAGTTGGAAACTTATTTCTCAATTAAGAACCTCTCATCGGTAACCCAGATAGTGTGGGCTACACTACATTTACAAGAAGTTGGGTTAGAGTGGTGGAATACATTCAGAACTGGCCAAAATATTAAGGCTATAAATTTGAAATGGGAAGGCTTTGTCTTAGTGTTTTGAAAAAGTTTTATCATCGAATAATACTATTCGAAGAGATTTGAGGAATTTACTATGCTCCACCAGGGGATAAATACTATGGAAGTGTACCATCAAAATTTTGTTAAGTTGCTTAAGTATGTTCCAGCTTATGAGATAGATGAGAAAATAAAGGTAAATAAATTTATCTTAGGGTTGAAATCTAAGATTAGAGTTGAGGTCAATATGCTCCAGCCAAAAATATTATAGAAGGTGCATGATCTGGTAAAGCAAGCAAAAACTAATTTGTAGCCTAGCAAATCCCTCTTCAACTATGTTGACATAGATGAAATAGATCGACAAGCACTACGAAAGAGGCAAAGTGCTGGTTACATGAAGTGGGAACGAGAACATAATACGAGAAGTAAAACCAACCTAAAGTTCAAAAAAAGGAACAATGAAAAATAGGGGAGTTTCAAGAAGAAATTCCAAAAGAAAGATTGACAATAATACTTCTCAACCTAGAAAACAACAAAGTTTGGTACTGAATGATAAGGAAGAGGAGAAAAAATAGGAAAGACACCCTGGCACCAAGGGTGGATGTTTTGATAGTGGAGGTCCTCACTATGTAAACAAGTTATCACATAGAGCAGGGTCAAGCAAGAAACCAGAGGAACCTAATCACAAGATCTATGCAACAACAAGAAACCAAAACCTTGATTTTGAATGGTAAGTTATTTGATAGAAGTTTCAAGATATTATTAGATAGTAGAGCAACATATAGTTTCATCTCTTCTAATATAGTTAGAGATATGCCAAAAAAACTAGGATTTTTGGCACAAGGATGGAAAGTCGAGTATGGTTCTAGATAAATCTACTCAGTAGATTAGTGTTTTCCTACAGTCGATATCACCCTACCCAATGGCTCTACCTTATGGCATCTGTATGTAGCCCCACTACATACCTTCAACATCATCTTGGGGATGGATTGGCTAAAATATCATAAGGCCCTGATTAACTTCCAAGATAGATGGATTGACTACACTGACAAGGACAATAGAAGATTGAAAATCATCAATGAACAAGGGTCATTTCAACCCTAGTTGTTGTTAGTGATGCAACTAAAAAATACCATGAAAAGAGGGGGAATGATTTTCACTGTAAAACTAAATGAAGTTGAGAAGGATAAAATTAGAGAGGTGTTTGGAAAACACCCAATATTGCAAGAATTCAAATATGTGTTCCCTAAAGATCTTATTGGATTACCTCCATAACGAGAATTTGATTTCACCATAAAATTAATGCCAAGAACTGAGCTTATACATAGAAATCCTTATAGGATGAATCCTATAGAAATGCAAGAATTGAAAATACAACTTCAAGGGTTATTAAAGAAGGGGTTGATAAAACCCATCATGTCTCCATGGTGTGCACCTGTCCTCTTTATTAAAAATAAATATGGATCACTCAAATTGTGTATTGATTATAGAATTCCAATTAAAGCAACCATCAAGAATAGATACCCCTTGCACAAAATTGAGGATTTATTTGATCAACTGAAGAGGGTGACCATATTTTCTAAAATTTACTTAAAGTCAGGGTATCACCAATTATGGATACATGAGGAAGATACTCATAAAACTACCTTCAAGACTTGGTATGGGTACTATGAGTTCACAATGCTACCATTTGGATTGACCAATGTGCCAACAATATTCATGAACTTGATGAACAATGTATTCAGGAAGCAGTTGGATTGATTCATATTGATATTTTTAGATGATATTTTGATATATTCTAAGAACAAGGAAGAGCATGACAAGCATTTGAGGATAGTGCTTGAGCTATTAAGAAATAACCAACTATATGGTAATTTGTTGAAATGTGACTTTTATGTCCTAAAGGTATAATATCTAGGGCATATCATCTCTATATATGGGATTGTAGTAGACCCAAGGAATATTGAAGCCATATTGAGTTGGCCACAACCTACTAATGTATCTGAGGTTCATAGCTTCATGGGCATAATATGATACTATAGATGATTTGTGAAGGAGTACTCAAAAATTACCTATCCAATTACCAACCTTCATAGGAAAGGAAAGGAATTTAAGTAGATGGATAAGTGCAAAGCTACTTTTGAGTTACTTAAGCAAAAGCTGACTATTGCATCTATACTAAAGATTATGGATCATGAGAGGAACTATTCAGTTTGTATTGATGCATCTTTGGAAGGGTTAGAAGGAGTTCTATTCCAAGATGAATTAGTAGTGGCATATGAATCAAGGAAACTCAATAGGCATGAGGTGAATTATGCCACACACTATTTGGAGCTAGCAATAGTTATGAATGCACATAATATGTGGTGGAACTATCTACAAGTAAAACCTTTTGAGCTATGAAATGATCATTAGAGTTTGAAGTATATCTTTAATAAACCTGTCCTAAATGCTAGACAGAGGAGGTGTATTGAGTTCTTAGTTGAGTATGACTTTGATATAGAAGGTATAGAGAATAAAGTCATTGATACCTTGAGTAGAAGAAGACATATAGCTACACTATCTTATAGTCACATAGACTTTATGGACCAAGTTAGGAAGGTGCAAGCATAGGATTTGTTATGTAAGGAAATATGGGTTAATATGGCAAGAAATCCAAAATAAAATATGGATTTCAACAAAAAATATGGGCTTTTGTGCTTCAAATACAAAGTTTTCATACCCAAGAATGTAATTTAAGGGGATTGATTATGCAATAGGTGCATAAATCTCCCTACTTTTCTCATCTTGGAGGGGCTAATATGAGGGAGATATGAGGGAGAATATGAAAAAAACCTTCTTCTAGAGATATTTGAAGAAGGATACCATAAAATTTATAGTTAGATGCATGGAATGCCAGAAAGTAAAAGCTAAGCATAGGCATCCAATAGGATATTTGTACCCACATAATATACCTATGCAAAAATAGCAAGTCATACCAATATAATTAATTGTGGGATTACCTAAAAATAGGTATGAACATTATGCAATTCTTATGGGGGTGGATAAGTTGATCAAAGGTGCACACTTTATACCAAGGGCACAAAAGATGATACTCTGGTAGTGGCTAATAGATTCACTAAAGATATATTCAGGTTACATGGGTTTCTTGAAGTGATTATATAGGATAGAGATTCCAGATTCACATCTACATTTTACCAAGCTATTCACCATGCGGTTGGCACAAAATTGAACATAAGTTCAACATACCATCAAGATACAAGTGGTAAAATAGAAAGGGTAAACCAGGTCTTGGAAGGCATGCTTCGTATGTACTACATGGACCATAATTCTTGATGGATAGTATTTTTGCATCTGGTGGAATTTACATACAATAATGGACATCATGCTTCTTTGGGTATGGCTTCGTTTAAAGCTTTGTATGGAAGGAAATGCAGAAAGCCTCTCTCTTAGGATAATTTAGAGGATAGTATAGTCATCGTTTCAAACATGATTCGATAGATGGAGGAATATATTAATAATATCAGGTAGAGACTTAAGGAAGTCACCGATCCTCAAAAAAGTTATGTTGACCTTAAGAGATCACCTTGAGAGTTCTCTATAGGAGATAAAGTATTCTTAAGAGTGAAACCTATGAAGAGCACCATAAAATCTACTAAGCTAGATCCTAGATATGTTGGAACCTTTGAAATCATTGAGAAGATAAGCCCTCCATCCTATCGTCTTGCCTTGCCACCCAATATATCAAATATGAATGACACTTTTCATGTATCCCTACATAGGAGATATATTTTCGATCATGACCATGCATGGTATATTTCTAAATTTGCAGGTAGTTGACCCCTCGATGATTGAGGTGAAAACTATGAAGATTCTGGATTTCTGTTCCAAAATGATGAGGAACTTGACTTTAGAACGGTGTAAGGTCCAATGGGACCATTATTTTGAGAGAAATGTTACTTGGGAGAAAGTGGTTGATATGTAGAAATATTTTTCTTTTTTATTTGAGAATGACATGTAATTTTGGTTTTAATTACTAGATATTGATGAAACATAGAGGGTTGTGTTTAGCCTAAGGGGAGTAGTATGTCATGACCCTCCCTTGGTGAACTTATTCATAAGATGGAATTATGAATTGCTATTTAATGATGGGTTGTATGAATCTATGATGATTTGTTGTGGTAAAAAATTTATTTTATGTATGACTATGATGTTGCCAATAGATTTGCATATTTTTAGGAATAGATATTCTCATGGGTGGATGAAGGATCAACCACCAAGAATGAGATGTAAAGGGAAAATGATGTTTGCTCTTAAAGGTGACAAATTCGAGGAAGAAAAAACTTTCCTCTCATGTAGATGCATGCAATGTTTTGCATGTGGGAAATAAAACCATCGATAGAGAGGTTTTTTTAAAAGAAAGAAAATGATGGAGTCTATGGAATGGAAATGGATAACCAAAAAGGCTATCATGAAAAAATATTCCATCTTTTTGTTTGGCATATGATTGCTTGATTATTATGTGTATAATCAATAAATGTCTTCCTTGCTTTATTTAAATGGATGCTTAGAGAAATGGGTTTTCTTAGAATAGTGTTCCCTATGCAATGAAGATTATACTCTTTATGATGGAAACCATTTATATGCTTTTTGCAAGCAGTTTTGAATGAAAATGTTGTTCTGGGAAGATTCCTTGAATAGGACTTAATACCTTTTCTTTAGTTAATGTCTTGGCTAGTTATTTTTTTTTGGTAGGTTAAAATTATATTAAAAGTGGGTTTTGAAAGGACCCTAAAACCTTTTTACAACAGGTCAACCGACCAAACCAAAGATCAAGAACAATCAATTTGAAAAATCCCACCCAACGGGAAATAAATAGTTTGGAAAAACTAGCCCAGTGGGAATAGATAAATTTGAAAAATCCCGCCCAGCAGAAAACCACCAATTTTGAAAAATCCTACCTAACGAGAAAACATGCAGGATGAAACGTAGAGTTTGAACATCTTGCCCAATGGGAAACCACCAATTTGAAAATTTCATCCAATGAAAAACCAGTAGGAAGACGGATTTGAAAACCCCACCCAACGAGGAAACCAACAGGATGATGAATTTGAAAATTTTGCCCAACGGGAAGTAACCAAAAACCACCAAATTGAAAATCCCACCCAGTGGGAAAACCAGCAGGTTTGGAAAATCCCACCCAAAGGGAAAACTAGTAGAAAAAATGAATTTGAAAAATACTGCCCAACGTGAAAAACAACAGGTTTGGAGAGTCTTGCCTAGCAATAAAACCAGCAAAAAACTAGATTTGAAAAATCTCGCCCAACGGGAAAACCAGTAGGTTTGGAAAATACCACCCAATAGGAAAACTAGTAGAAGAACAGATTTGAAAAATCGCAGCACTGGTATCCTGCCAAAAGGAGTACGAGGAAGCCGAAAGGAGATAGGGAAAATAACAGCAAGCATAAAGAAAGGATCCTCGAAAGCCAAAACTAAAGGAGGAAGGAGTGACCACAACTGCAAGCGCACCAGAATTCACCCCAAGACCAAAAAATGCAAAGGAAACCCCAAGCATTCCAATCGAAAGGACTAGGAACCCACCATCCTTGCTCATGAACAGTTCCAAGTAACTGGAACTAGTAATGGGAACAACTCAGGAATAGGAAGAGGCCCCCCCAAGGCCAAGAACAAGCTCTAAGAGTCCACCAAGAAGTAGGACTAGAAAGTAGAAGCCCTCGAATAGGAAACTAAAATGAAAAACCTATGAAGCCTAGTTAGAAAGCGATAGCAGGCACAAAGATGGGATCCTTGGAAGCATAAACTAAGGGAGCCAGGGGTCTACATGCATTGATTACAAGTCTCCTCCCCAAGATCGAGATATGCAACAGAAAACCCTAAGCACCCTAGCAAAAAGGACTAGGAACCCCCATCCTTGCACACTTTAGGGAACTAGGACTGTGGATGAGAACAACTCAAGCACAGGAAGAGGCCCCCCAAGGCCATGCAAATGCTCTAAGCCTCCACCAAGCAACAAATCTAGCAAGAAGAAGCCTTCAAACATGAAACCGAACATGAACCCACCCAAAGGGACAGGATCACCAATAACCAAAGGCATCCCAAAGAGGAGTCATGGGCAAAGAGGAAACTGCCCCCCCCAAGACCAACCCCGATGAAGAGAGTACCTCATAGGATGCACCAGAAAGCAATAAAAAACCCAACCTGCAACCACCACAAACTGAGAAAGCCCTGGTAACCGAATCCAAGTAAAAAACTTGCACAAAAACCCTAAGGGAAAGCCTAAGGGAGATCAGGGAAAGGATCCTAAAAATAAGCAAGAAACCCTAGAAGATCCTTGGGAAGCATCAGGCCCTGGAATAAAGCAAGAAAACCCCAAAACTACTGGGAAAGGAGCAGAAAGTGGGCAAGGATCTCCCCCCAAGGAGATCATCTGCTACAAACCATTCCCAGAGTGGGATGACCTGGGATGAATCAGGGACTGGGCAAGAACTAGGGGAGGGAGAGCAGGGAGAGGGAGCAGGTACCTCCCTTCTCCTCCAATCATCCTCACACCTCATCTTGGCTAGTTCTTTATTATAGCTAATGATATTATTTTTTTTCAAGCATATATGATATCATTTGATTTATTTAGATTATGAGTAATTGCTTGGAGGAACACTATGTTACCTTAATTTGTGGTAGAGAGGTAATATATATTGTCTTTAAAATAATAGAGTTATCATTCAAATTATTTAGAATGTCGATAGTGTTATTGTTATGGATAATTGCTTTGAGGAACACCATTTTACCTTGCTTTGTGGTGGAAAGATGTGGATAATTATGATTGCTTTGAATGCACTCCTTGAGGACCAAGGGAAGCGGGTAATGGGGAAGTAAGGTAAGATGGTTACAATTCTTGAGGGAGAATTCTAGGGGGGAATCATGCATGAAAGGTAAAAAAAATAGTAATTGGTATGAAAATGAAGAGCTCGATGGATCATGAGAGTTATTGCTAGAAATTGTTGCAGGTTTTAGGTAGGCCTTAAAAACTTGATCTTTGGTTAAGTTGCTTTGAATATTGGTTTTACTATAAGCTTACCTTGATGCAAGATATCCATTGTGTGAATTGGTTGGGTTGAAAATAATTTCCCTTACTTCCATTAAGTGTTGTCTTTGAGCTTGATGTTTCTGTGTGAGCTTGGCTTCTTCTCTTCTTTTTAAATAAAAAAAGAGTATAAAATGCATTCATCAAGTATATCTCCTTTTGGTGGTTGTCTTTCAAAGAACTATAGAATGCTTCTAATGGTGGCTCGGTGTGGTGTTACATTAGTGTTGGGTGTATCCAAAATGTTTTAAATATTAACATATTTACAATGCTTTAGTTTTATATTGAATGGTGCACCTCAAGTAATGATGTAAGGTCACTGTGTTGTTTTATCTAAACAAAGGTTTCAATGAGTCTTTGATTGCTTGAGTATGTTAATGTTTGATTAAGATACTATTTTGAGCACAAATTAGAGTTTTTAGCCTAAATGATTGTTTAACTCTATATTTTTCTAGTATTCCAAGGTTGTGTTGTAATATATCTTTTAAGGAGACGTATCAGGTGTAGGATAGGCTTGCCTTTCGATGATGTTTTTTTTACTTAATTGCTTGTTTTTTTTTTGCATTGGAGATGTCACCAAGGCTTGAAAATAAGCTTTTCATGGGTGTTCGTCAAAGGCAGCAGAGCTGTGTACTCTACATGGTTCTCAATGGTATCGTTGCTCTATTTGGTGTAATGGTATTTTAGAGTTTCTTTCTTTATGTATTTTTGAGCTTTGTGCACTATATAGTTAGAGTTTGTACAAGTGGGGCTTTAGGCTTTGCACTATCTTTAGATTTTAATATCTAGACAAGCCTTGCTTTTTTTCATTGTTTTAAAGAAAAGAGTTGTATTATTGTTGTTATGTATGGAAAAGTAATAAGCTATCCGTATGTTGTATTTTAAGTTGTTTCAATAACCTTTAATTATATACCTCGTGATCTTAGGTCAGGTTACAATTGATGTTTTACTTTTATGTGAGGGTGGTTTTTTTAAACATAATTTATTTGTTAAACCATGCACAAAAAAAGGATGGGGAATCCAAGTTTTAGCTAAGGTCTTATAGGGTTCCTTAGTGTTATTGCTAAAATGGATGTTTGATGATTTATGATTATGTTTTGGTGTGGAGCCTTTTGTTTCCAAAAGAAATTATGGGGTTTATTTTGAGTTTTGGATTTCTTGTTGATGCTAGAAAATAAACAAGATTATATAAGAAGCTTTGTATGGAAAGAATGAATAAGAATGTTATAGAATTGGGTGTTCTTGGAATGTTGTGTGCATATTAAAAAATATACATGCATTTAGGAATGCACTCTCATGCTGGGGAGTTATTATGATCCCTTAATACATCTCCTTATCAGTGGGTTTAAAGAAAATTCAAATATGGAGAGATTTAAGAAGCATAAGAGCATAGGACAAAAGAAAGAGATAATGTTACCATTCTTTTCAGTCCATGTTTGGAATGGACATTGAAAGCATTGTATACTCATTTTATTAAAGGATATTTTGGATGTAATCTTTGTAATAAATGTTGTTGCTTGAAATCTCTCAAGAAGAGATTTCTATTGGAAAAAGTATCTAGTTGTTGAATTTTACGTCAAAGTATTTTAATGATGGACAATTAAATACGAACCAACAAGCTAGATATTATAAATTAAATATTTGTTGCTAAAGTTTTATTAGATTTTATTTCTGGAAATATACTAGAAAGATATTATCATTTACGTTGGTTAATTATGGATATTTCAGTTATACAAATGGGACATATTAATCCTAATTGATGATGTGATTGGCCAAATGAGGATTTAAGAGAAACATTATTAAAGTTATTGCATTTAAGCATAGTTTTAGAATATATCTTTATTGTACCAAATGGTTTGATGTCGGTTATTTTTATTTAATATATACATTAAAGTTAATCAAAGGAGAAAAGAGTTCATTTGCTGAAAAAGTGTTTTTCTATTTATGTTTCCTTTTGGTTCATGTGATAAGACTTAGGTTAAGGTCGAACCTAGCTTTTCATTATGGATTAACCTTAAGGATACAACTTGCCAAATTAGTTACGATTGCATAATATCTAGGGGGCACACAATGAGTACTTCTCGATAAAGAAAATTTAAGAAGGTTTCAAGGATGATTAGTCTTTGAAACATGAGCTAGGTGGTGTAACCTAGAACCTACTTCCATTTGCGAAGGATTGGATCTCATTGTTTTTAAGGATTATGTGGTGGAACCATGATGGGTAGGCTTAAGAGTTCCATGTGTGCTATCTGTGCAGAGTAGAGACCACCTTAGATATCACCTTGGGGAGATGGATATTATTGGAATATATTACATTATTTGGTACATGCTAATGTACCACCTTGGGTACATATTTAGATTAGGAAAGAGTGTCCTAGTTTAGAATTTGAGTATTTACTTTATGCAATGTAATAAATGCACAAGTATTATTAAAGTGTGTAAAGTATTTTGGTATTGTAAATACGCATAATAGTCCATGTACACATGAGTCCATAGAATAGGAATATGAAGAGTCTCTAGAAGAGTGAAGGCCAAGAGTACTCCATATGAAGAGTCACATCATATTATATATGTATCCTTGTATGTATAAGTAAGCAAGGGACATGACGAGACATGACATGACTTGTAGTATGCAAGTATGGATACTTGAGTTCTTGATTCAATGGAGATACAATTTTTATGAGCATTTGTTAATGGAAATTCTATGAGTTATAGTTGAAGTTATTTTTGAGTTTTATACTTTTAGAATATTGCCATTATCATATATATTGCATTGCAACTTTATTTTAGATCTTTTGGTGAATTTTATCTTAAGTATTTAGCTTCAAAAGCTAACAATGGTATCAAAGTTACAACAAGGTTATGAATTGCACAGGTTTTGAAGTTGCAAAGGAGATTTCCACTAGTTAAGGAGAAACCAATGAAGTTAAATAAATTACCTTTAGAAAGGAAAACTAGGGAATTTTGAAGATCTAACTATTCCAAGATCAAATTTGAAATAAGAGATTACAGGTCTTGAAGATAGACCTTGATGTTGAGGATATTGAGAGACCCAAGAAGGAGGTCCTATTGGAGAGTTTGATAGATTGAAGGAGATTTTAGATTGCTATTTGGCTAGAGTCTTTCCATAGGGTTGAAGGAGAACTCGTGAAGACTAGGACTCAACATAGAATTCTTTCCACTAGTTTTGAGAATAACTAGTGAAGTTTATTCATTTTAGAATTTTGGAAATTTTAATGCATTTGGTTGCTACTATCTAAGGTTTTGTTGCAGAAAATTAGTTCTCAGAAGTTGAGAAGCTTCCTACAATAGATAGAGAAGAATTTCACCTTTGATTGCCTAAAATTCTATGTGCTTTCCTCATGCAGGGATTAGTTTTTGAATTGCAACAAAAGAGTAGACATTGAAGATTAAGGAGGTCCAAGAAGGAGGTCTCAATTGAAGACTAGAGATTGAAGGTTGCAAATTGAAGAAGTTGAAGGGACCCAAGAGGTCACATTGAAGAACTTCCAGATTTGGAAGATAGAATATTGAAGATTGAAGATAGAGAAGGACTAAGAAAAGGTCCTATTGCAGAATTGAGAAGCAACATATTTTGGAGATCCAAGAAAGAGATCTCATTGCAGAATTCCCATAGTTGGAAGATTGAAGAGACCAAGGAAAGGTCTCATTGAAGTTTTGAGAAGAGGAGTTGAGTAGCTGCTGAATTAGAAGACCCAAGAGAAGAGGTCTCAAGAGAATTTGGAGAAGGAGAAGAAGGCTAGAGAAAGCCTCATTACAGAATTGAAGGAGTGGCCATTGGAGGAGTTGTGAAGAAAGCTAGAGGAAGGAGATTGTAAGCAAGGAGAAGTTTTTTATAAGAAGGATTTGGGACAATTGTTGCCATCCGACAACAAGCCCAAAAAGGAGAATTTTTTGGCAAGAAGATTGCCAAATTTTGGAGAAGGTTTTTGAAGACCTCAAGACATTCAAATTCTTGAGGAAGAAGACAACGAAGGAGATCAGATTTGAAGTCAGAATTTGACAAGAAGATTAGAGGAGAAAGGATCTAGAAGAGGCCATAGTTTTGAGAAGCTTGAAGACAACCATTAAAATTTTGAAGGCTGATTTGAGAAGGAGAAGATTATTTATTTTACAGCAGAAATTGAAGGGTTATAGACCAGTAAATTGAAGGAGGCATAGAACTGCAATTTGAAGAAGTTTTGGGCAGATTTTGAAGTGCCCTTGAACAGGAGATTGAAGGAGGTCATGACAGTGAAAGAAGGCAGTATTTTGGAGATTTTCATTGCAGTTTTGGACAATGAATCAAAGGAGGAATTGATTGGAAAGTTGCAAAATTTTTTGATAGCATTTGGGCAGCACTAATAGCTGCAAGTTTTAGAGTTTGAGAGAACAGATTTGGAGGATATTTGAAGCCACAAAATCAGATTTTGTGGACAGCATTAGAAGGAGAGAAAGATTTGCGATTTTGGAGAACTTCGGGGCATATTTGAGAGAGTATTTGGGCAGCAAGCAAGTT
This sequence comes from Wollemia nobilis, assembly GCA_028583015.1. Taxonomy (NCBI): domain Eukaryota; kingdom Viridiplantae; phylum Streptophyta; class Pinopsida; order Araucariales; family Araucariaceae; genus Wollemia; species Wollemia nobilis. Next base: position 2,736,160 of record JAQPPZ010016995.1, on the reverse strand, counting down.
GGTATTTGAGCAACAATTAGAGCTGCAAAATTGATAGGTTTTGAAGTAGTAAAGTGAAAGGAAGTAAAGGTGCAAAATTTACAAGATCGAGATAGCAAAAGGGTGAATCAATCACCAAAGAAACCAGTTGCAAAAGGAGATAAAAAAGGTATGCGATATTGGTGCAACATAAGTTTATTATTGGAGTATTAAAACCAGTCTACATTAAGTATTTGAGAGCACCATATTAGATTTATTAAAATCTAAAGAAGGAATTTGAAAAAAGAGTCTTCAAGCAAAAGGAGTTGGTAGCATTTGCATCTTAAAATCTGCAAAATTAAAACAACAAAAGTCTAAGTTAAAGATTTACTTGAAAAGGAGGAATAAGAAGGAAATAACATTGATATTGAATGTTGTTTTTTAGCTCATAAAAAGTGCAGATTTATTAAAGTAAAAATAAATAGAGCAAGAGTATTTTTCTAAGAAAATTGAAGACCAAGTAAGGGTTCAAAAGTAGAGCAGATTTTTAAGTGTCTAAAGACACTAAGAAGCCAAAAAGGAGAAGTGAAGGCATTAGTTTGGAGTAGTGAAGCGCCACCATAGCTCAAGGAAGAGCCACCACCATTCAAGGAAAAGCCACCACAATCCAAGGAAGTACCACTATTGCTCAAGGAAGAGCCACCATCATTCAAGGGAGAGCCACCACAAGAAACGTAGAGCAAAGCTATCAAAGGTGAAGATCCAATGCCATAATTTCATCCAAGGAGCCCAAACGAATACGTTTCTACAAAAGAAAGTGAAAGAGCTACGTAGAGAAGATAGAAGGTTTAAAATTAGGGTAAAATCCAAGTGTTAAGAATTGGAGGGAATGTTACATGCAAAAGGGACAAGTGTGAACAAGACAAAGCGTTGGAAAAGACAAGTCAAAGAGAATTTTGGGTATGAAAATTGTGCCCAGGCCAAAGGAGACGTTAAATTTTTAGTTGGAGGTGAAGACACTTGTAAAGTAATGCTCAAGAGTGTCATAACTTCATCATACTTTGCAGAATTACGTTATAGGTGCTTGAGGAGAACAAGGGAGTGAATTTGGAGTGCTAAAAGAGTTTGAGTGCCATGTGGCACATGTGAAGTGGAAGGTCAAAAGGTTTGAAGGAGTTCAAACATTCACAACAAGGAAGAGAACTTATTTCAAGGTACCAAAGATAGCATAGTGCAAGAGAGATTCCAGAGAGCACCAAAAATAGGAGTGTGTAAGAAAGTGTAAGAGCAAGTAAGGAAGAATACTCCATTTGGCACATGCAAGTGAACCATTCAAGCTACGTACAAGGAGTTGAAGAGTCAAACTGAAGATAAGGCTGCATTACTTCCATTATAGTAGCAGGGATAATATATTAAAGTGCTTTACAAGGTTGAAAGTCATTTTGACCAATCAAGGAGGAAAGAATAATATTTTCAAGGCAGACCTATGTGTAGAATAGGAGGAGCGCCAAGTAGAAGTTGGTCAAATACTATTGACCAAGAGAATTACCACATTCAAGGTTAAAGGATCTTATCATGATGTTATAAATGAATGCTTAAAATATTATGTACAAAAGAAGATTCATGATATGAAAGACACAAAAAAAGAGAAAGTGTTTTTGTAGGAATCAATTGACAATATGACATCATCTAAAGGCTTACATATTGATGTTTATGATGAAGACATGCAAGAAGAGAAAGATTGTGATCAAGAAGGCATACAATGCAAAGTTAAGGGATGAAGATCCATATTGAAGACTGAGGTCTTCAATAACCAAATAATGTAATACAAGGGGGTGTTGGAATATATTACATTATTTGGTACATGCTAATGTACCACCTTGGGTACATCTTTAGATTAGGAAAGAGTGTCCTAGTTTAGAAGTTGAGTATTTACTTTATGCAATGTAATAAATGCACAAGTATTATTAAAGTGTGCAAAGTATTTTGGTATTGTAAATGTGCATAATAGTCCATGTGCACATGAGTCCATAGAATAGGAAGATGAAGAGTCTCTAGAAGAGTGAAGGCCAAGAGTGCTCCATATGAAGAGTCACATCATATTATATATGTATCCTTGTATGTGTGAGCAAGAGACATGACGGGACATGACATGACTTGTAGTATGCAAGTATGGATACTTGATTTCTTGATTCAATAGAGATATTTTCATGAGCATTTGTTAATGGAAATTCTATGAGTGATAGTTGAAGTTATTTTTGAGTTTTATACTTTTAGAATATTACCATTATCATATATATTGCATTGCAACTTTATTTTAGATCCTTTGATGAATTTTATCTTAAGTATTTAGCTTCAAAAGCTAACAAATTAGATGTGTATAAGAAGTATTACTAAAAAAAAAAGCTAACAGATATAACTAAGCACAGTGTGGTTAGAGGTTCAATGTGGAGATGTAATCATCTAGACATAAAGGGCTTTATGCTAATATAAGAAACATCATAGAAGGACTTATGATGAATCTTGGAAAAGAGCATCCCTTTATCTCAATAGACAAATAAAAGGGTTATTCCAAAATTATGGTTAAAATATTCTTTTGCAAAGAAATATCGAAAATGAGGAAACCATGTTAAGATGCCTTGTATACCGCAAAGGTGTACTAGGAAAGACCTAGAGTATCTATGGGAGTTAGGCCACTCTTGTCCACTTGAGCGACATCTACAGTGTTGTAAAGCTTGAAATGTGGCTAAGCCCTATGTGAATGTTTAAATACTTTCTTTTGGTAATAACTTAGTGAAAAAAAATTTCTTACTTGGGTTGGGTACGATTTGGGTACATTACATGATTGTTGTGGATCCGACCACCAAGTCCAAATCTGTTAATGTGGAGTTGGGGGAAATTTACCAGATTTAATTCAATTGCTTTTGATATTGGACGTTTGGAATTAGCCTTTAGAATATGAGAATCCCCTTGTTAAATGTGAGGTTTGTAAGAAATTAGGGCACTTGACTCGGGAATGCCCAAACCAGAAGCCTCCTTCCCAAGGTCATAAATTTTGGCAACAAAATAAAATTGAAGAAGAGGTTCCAAGAAGAAAAATATCTTGGAAGCTAAAAACATTGAGAGCAAAAAGTAGAAGGCTTCATCCTTAGAGGGTTTCAAAAAGGAAGATATCGTGGAAGCTGAGATCCCTAAAAATGAAGTAAGTAAAATTGATATGCAAAAGGATTCTTCCTTTGAGAATCAAGCTATGGTAGATAAGATGAAGGTATGTGATACTTTACCCTCCTCACAAATGAATACTGTTATTTCTCCAAATTCCTTTGATATGCTTCAAGAGATTACTTTTGGAGATGAAGGTAATGGCCTCTTGGAAAAGGTGGATGATGGAAATCTTCGGTTAGAAAATGAGGAATATGAAGATGAGTAGAACCAAATAATTTTGAAAAAATGGGTAGATCAAATAAAAAAGAACCTAGAAAATTCAACTGATCCGAAAAAAGTTGCCCAAACTCCAAAAACCAAACATCAAAAGAAGTTAGGAATTGATGTGGGTATTGTTAAATCTTAAGGGGAGACCTTCAAATAAGAAAATCAGAGAAAAAGAGAGACAAATATTACCAATGGAATTCAACAGTAATAGCCTTGGACGGGGGAAGTAAAAAGACACACAAGGTAGGAGGAAAATAATGCAAGTCATGTTGCGTCTAAGAATAGAGATTTGTCTATCCTTTGTGGTGTTATGGAATTTTAATCCAGTTGCTTATGGGTGTTTTGCTCTTTTGGGTTCTTGTTCGGTTTGGTCTTGGGAGACCATTTCACTTTGTGGTTTGTTGCACTTTGAAATATTTTAGTTTTATGGGTTGTTTTGTTTGTGATGTCTCAATTTTGAGATTGTTAGTAGATCTATAGGTGTTTTCTTATAAAAGGTTTAGGGCCTCTTTCAAAACCCCTTCTTCCACCCTAATAAAAAAATGTAAGTTTCTAGCTATAGCAACTCAATTGATGAGAATTGAAAATGTTTGTAAACTTTCATGCTCTAAAGAAGAGAATTGTGATTTTTCAAGGGGGGTGAGGGACCCAAATACAACCTCTTGTTCTCGAGCAAAAGAACAATCCAAAAGTTTCTTAGTACTTTTTCTAGGGTTCTTACTCATACCCTTAATATTCCCAAAAAAAAAAATCCTAAATCATTAATTTAAAATAAAAATATTTATATTTTAATACTTAACAAAATAATATTTTATTTTGATACTTAAAAATATAAAATTATATATATGAATTTTCATATTTATCTAATTAAAACATTAAATATATATACTAAATTTATTTAATATTATAAAAACATTTTAAAAATCGAATTCTTATTTTTTTAAACCAAACTCGAGCTAAAATGTCAAAATCTACTAGTAAACCCATTGAAATTGTATTTATATATAAACAACGATTATTAAAAAAAAAAAAGCTAATATACTTATCTAAAGAATATGATAAAAAAAATTAGTTCAATTTTTTAAAATCTTATAGAGTACTAACTCATTATTTTTTATGATATTAACTAGGTTAAAAAATACAAGACAAAACTTGTTTTTATGTGGGAGGTTCAAGGTTCAAACTCCTATAAGATGTATGAGGGAATAAGTGTGTATGGTTATGTGTTTGGTGCTTATTGATAAGCTCAGCTCTTTATAAAAGGTCATGATTGAATGAAAATACTATTAATGAGGGGTATACCTGGACGGGACACGCCATGTGGAACGGAAAGTCCTGGTCCCAAAAGATCCGGAGAGTGGTTTTTCAAACCTTTGGGGAAGCTTGTTTGCAAAGGTAGTAGTATGATCTGAATCCTTTAGTGTGCGCCAGATCGACAATGACGGTACGAATCCGAACGGCGGGGTCAACAAAAACATAACAAAATAGTTTTGGTGGAAACAACCTGTGTAGTTTAAACCCTATACTTATCAATTATTAAAACTTACCGTTATTAAAAATAATATGGTTCTCACCAACTTTCTTAAGAATACTATTAAATTCACCTACCCCTGCATATTACAACTTTTAAAACCTGAATGTTTGGTTTGCATCATTGGAGTCTATGCAAAAACATTAGCAACATTTTTTAATTTCTTTCCCTTAAAAAAATATTTTTATGTTTTGTTTTTCAAACTTGTTTACTTTTGGTGGAGTGAGGTTTTCAGGAGCTCACGTTCGAAGGCACCTCATACGTAGATAAAGCAACACATTTGCCATCTGTGACGGCTACAACTGCACAATATGCCAAGTGTAGAACGCATGCCGTCACCTGCTCCTTCCAAACTCCCTTAACTCGCCTTACTATTGGAATATTTTTGTTCATCTGAATTGTTGAATTGTTAACTTGAGGTCATGTGTTTCTCTGTTTGATTGCATTTAGTTGGATCTTACATTTAGAATTAGATAGCAAAATCTATAATTCAGTAGCAGAACAGAATGGCATCCAGTGATAGGACTCCCTTTGGTCACTTCCCATCAACAACAGAAGACGTTCCAGGGAAGCCTGTCACCGTGGGATCCCAACTGTTAGACAAGGGCGCCCAGATGCTCCAGACCATGACGCCTCTCAAGCAATTTACACAGGTACATATTTAATTTTTGTTTCAAAGATATATGGACCTTGTGATTATGAAGGACCTTAAAACCTAAACCTCATCACAGCCAGCATATATTTATATATATTATGTGGGGATATTTGTGAGGCAACATCAAAAATTAGATACTTGTCCTCATGGAACATCTATGTGGTAGGGTTTTAGAATTTCTGGGAGACCCAGATTCAGACCACTGTGTAAAAATTTGATTATATTTTGGGGTTTTCATGTTAAATGGTGTGTTTTTCTTCTCTATTACAAATTTTAATGTGGGTTTTTGAAAAAACATTGTGGGTGTGGTGGTAGCATGCGTGCACTTGGGCAATATATTCTCATGATATGAGCAGACAGATTGAAACGCACCATTACATGACGAGGGTCAATGAAGATTTTCTTCAGTGTGCTGTGTATGATACAGATTCTAGTGATGCACGTCTCATTGGTGAGTTCAATTATTTTAAAAATGGGTTGGCCCATATTTTTAGATCCTCAATTGTGAGATTTCACTGGTTTATAAAATCCATTGAACTTTATATTTAGACAAAAATCTTTGCCTGTGAAGACCTATTTTGTGTTGAACATGTACATTTTTACTTCCCACTGGCATACATGTTATATTCATGTTATTTATTGGGCTTTCAGGTGTGGAATACATTGTATCGGATCGCCTGTTTGAGGCACTACCCGAAGAAGAGAAGCAGTTGTGGCATTCCCATTTTCATGAGGTAGCAATGAAGTATATATATATTCGTGTTTTCATATAATATTAGTTTTTTTTTTCTGGTTTTGTTGTTGATAGTGAGAATGGGAATGTCAAGCAACAGATTAAATCAGGCCTGTGGGTGAATCCTGGGGTGCCAGAGGTAATGCAGAAGCCAGAGCTGCAGAAACTTGCAAAAACTTATGGAAAGTTTTGGTGCACATGGCAGTTTGATAGAGGTATGAAGGACAGTTCAGTTCAGTTCTGTGGGTTTAGATGCTGAAAAGAGTCTGTTAAACTTGGGAAAGTCCTATAACAACATTTCTGTTTATTTGCAGGTGACAGACTACCCATGGGAGTCCCTGCTTTAATGACTTCACCTCAAAATGAGAACTGGGGCCAGATCAGGGAAGAGCTTGTGAAGAAAAGAGATGAGAAATATAAGATTTCTACAAAAGAAAAAGCAGAGAGTAGAGTGCAGATTGAAGGTCCAGAGAGAATAGATCCGCTGGCTGATCACTGGAAAAAAAATGGAAAGGGATGGGTGGTGGAAGCCAAGGAGGTTGACATGATTCTCAAGGCCGGAGCACCTCTCTCTACATTGGCATCTTGATGATACGTTACTTCGTTTTTCTAAAATATAGAGATATATATAATCACTTTTGTAGTATGTTTCTGTAGGTGAGCTTAAGAAGAGATATGTTTATGGTGTTCCTTTCCTGGTCTTTCTAAACTCATGAAATATTTAAGTATCGTGTATTAGTGCAAATCATTTTCTCATGCTGTGATTCAACACATTTTCTTTAATGAATGAAAGGAATAAAGGTATTCATGAGACCTGATAAAATGTTTTTTTATTAACAAATGAAATGAACTGACCAATGATATTTACGACTTCTACAATCTTCTCTCCCTAGTTACTAGGGGGCATTAGTCATATTAGAATTTTAATACTATCATCTTATTTCGACTGTGATTAATACTATCATCTTATTTCGACTGTGATTTGCATGCTTCAATATTAGGCCACTTTTATTTATTTTCAAAATCACTATAAAGAAACTAGGGATTTTAATTGTAGGATTGTACACATCATTACTCCTTATACCGATAGCTGCCATAACATTTTCTAGCTCTTATAACATTTTCTTTGTAGGTGATGTCATGTATCATGGAAACTTGAGCAATGTTAGGTATTTAACGTGGGTACAAGAATAACGGTTTTTTGAATTCTTCTACTATGACTTTTATTTTTGGAAATACTCTATTTTATATCAAAATTTAAAAAATGTCGGTATATTGAATTCTTCTACTATGACTTTTATTTTTGGAAATACTCTATTTTATTTCAAAATTTACAAAAATATCGGTATATTGAATCCTTCTACTATGACTTTTACTTTTGGAAATACTCTATTTTATTTCAAAATTTGTATTTTGTTTCATAGTTATTGCTACAAATTAATTAACGTGTATTATTAGTTATTTTGATATATATTTTTATTATAAAGGCAAGATGTGAAATAGATTGTAGGTGTTTTTGATATATATTTTTATTATAAAGGCAAGATGTGAAATAGATTGTAGGTGTTTTTGATATATATTTTTATTATAAAGGCAAGATGTGAAATAGATTGTAGGTGTTTTTGATATATATTTTTATTATAAAGGCAAGATGTGAAATAGATTGTAGGTGTTCATGTGCAATACTTTAGTATATTTTCCCTTTTATTATTTTACATAAACCCTTTCCATGTTCAGGGATATAATAAACCTTTCCAAACCTTTCTATGTTGAGGTAAGGAAGTGTTGAGATATAATAAACCTTTCCACTCCATCTTGAGGGAAAGGTAAGGAAGTGTTCAGGATATAATAAATGTTGAGGTAAGGAAGGGCAAGTGATCTACCCAATTATCATCCTTACATTTTGGCCATTTTAATCCTCTCCATCCTTCTTGTCCTTCCATTTAGTCTTTCCTATAATTTTCTTATCGAACATTCCTATCTCTTTCAGAGCAAAGCTCCACAAAAAATCATGAGAAATTAAATTTCTTCTATAATCCTACCTTTAACAAAGAGGAGGATAATTAGGTTGCTCTCAACGAAGATATTCTAGATAAAATGACCTTTGCTTCCATAGACTATCTATGGGAGTTTGTAAAGATGAATTGGTATATCTTCATGCATATAATTTAGGGGGAAGATGATAAATAGGATTTACCTCAAGACTTATTGTTTATCAATCCTCATGATCGGCCTCATGATAACAACCAACCTAAAGAAAGTGTTAACCAAGTTGCTACTATAGGTCCTATTACATCTAGTCCACATAATGCAAATTCCACTATCTCCTAAAGAAAGTGTTAACCAAGTTGCTACTATAGGTCCTATTACATCTAGTCCACATAATGTAAATTCCACTATCTCTCTCATTGTCTTTGTTGTAAGTGGTCTAGCCCAATCTATACCCTTTATTACTTGATATAACTTACTCATGAGCCATGTAGTCATCTTATATCTTAAGGACAATATTTTTGTATCCCATTCAAGTTTTGTTTATATGTTTATTCCTCAATTTGTTCCACATAGCTCTCACCTCTCTTAAAATCTATGTCTATTTTCATTCAATTTTGTTCCTTCAACCTTTTTTTAGAGAATAGAATATATTCTATAATGCACCTATGATCTCCCTTTTTTTAGAGAATAGAATATATTCTATATTGCACCTATGATCTCCCTTCCACATGTTTCCCAAATATTCTTGGTCATCTCTCAACCACTTTCCAATATACTCCCTCTTTAATCATCTTGAGAAATTTACAAGATAGGAAAAATTGGAGTAGATAAAGAGTTAGTCGGCCTCCATTCAAGGAATCTCCTTAATAGTATTTATTTGATAAGTTCTCTAATGAACTCTTAGACCCATCCATAATTAATCATCCTTTCCTCTCAAATTTGGAGACACCTAGGTTTCCTATATATAAAGGTTTAGAAGATTCCATCAACCATCTCCAACATTTCAAATTGCTTTAGTTCTATCACTCATGATTAGTTTGTATTCCTTTGAATTTTACCTACAAGCCTTAGTTTGTATTCCTTTGACTTTTACCTACGAGCCTTGGTGATGTTTCCTTTGAGTGGTATTTTACACTATCCCATCACTTCATTAAATATTTTTGAGAATTAGCAACAATATTTATACAACATTTAAAGAGTGAACCTCAATTAAGGATATTTATCAATTAAAGCAAACTAAAGATGAATATTTTATAGAATTTTGAGCTAGGTGGTGATCCCTCATAGGGAAACTCGAGTGAATCCCTCCACATAAAGTCCTACATATCTTCATATCCTTTTACATGATTGACTATTTCACCATTTAGAAATAGTTCTCATTCCTACTCTTGAGGTTGCAGTGGATCTTGCTAAGCAAGTAGAAGTCATGATTTTATCTAGAGAATAATTTAAACTCTAAAAGGAGGATGAGAAGCCATATAATCAATAAAAAAATAAGAATTTTTTAGGTGACATAGTTGCCAATTCCTTCCAAATAAATAATGTGAATATAACGGTCCTTATAGCCCAAATGATTGTCTTAGCCAAGCAAAAAATGTCAATCAAAAGTTTACAATATTAAAACTGCCTCAATCTACCATTCTAAAATATCCTAAGGCTAAACTAATATAACTTCCACAACCAAAACCCATAGACCATTTGCAAAGAATACCTCATTGATATAGCCCTAATGAGAACTATGATTTTCATCATGTTATCTATCATAAGTTTAACAAGTGTAACACCTTGCATAACCTTATTCAAAATCTCATAGATGGAGGCCAAATTGTCAATATGATTGTAATGCCCAATCTTCCTTTAACCAAGACCTTGAGATTTTTCAAATTGTCTTACCTAATAATATTTGGAAAGTTGCTAAATATGGTAGGTGCAGGTTTTATTTGTGCTATAACCTAACAATAACAAAATATCCAACCCTCTAATCAATCTTCCTGGCCCCCTTTGGTATTATAGAAGAAAGGTAAAAACCCTATACTAGATAGACCTCCTATAATTATTTAGGCTTCTACTATTGGTTCTTTTTACTTACACCAAAAACTAGAGAGTGTGTGCACTAAAATATCCCTCCTTGAGCTATTGAGAACATCTTCCCATTGTGATATGCTTCTTAAACTTCTGAGTGAGCATGTGGTCCCCCATGATTTCCAACTTGGTGATATTACTAATATTGTTATGAATTTAGGAGGTCACCACTTCATTTATTTTCAAGAGACTAATATTCTCCACTTGTCATATCAAATAAAAATATACCAAAAGGGTCTTAGTAGACAATTGATCTAGCCTTAATAATTGAAATCTAAATTCCTTCATTGCCTTGGACTAACATAGAGGAACTTGTAGAAGTCAAAATTAATTATTAGAGCCTTTGATGATGGGAAGTGGGTAGCCTATGGTACCATCACCTTACCACTAATTTTTAGGCCTTGATTCCTTGATACCGTGATCTATATCATCCCATAACATAAAGGGACTTGCAAAATTCAAAATGGATTATTAGAGCCTTTGATGGTGGGGAATGGGGACCCTATGGTACCATCATCATACCACTAAAAGTTGGGCCTTGATCCTCGATACCTTGATCTATATCATCCTCTATGAGAGTTATTACAAAATTCTTTGAGGGAATCCATGGATTCATAGTATGAGATCCATTCCTTCCACCTATCATCAGTGCCTCAAGTATGAGTATCACAAAAAAATTATTTATTTTCATGTTGATCCTAAGTCCTTCGCTTATTTCCAGATGAACTTAGTCCTAAATTTTTTTGTCCATATCTACAACTTGCGACCTCCTAAATGTCTTCCTATTAGCTTACCTATAATACCTCAAATTCATCCTTTATGGAATAGACTACACTAACCAATGACCATCTATCTATGGGTACTAGTAGCCAACATTGGCCAAATAAACCTTTAGGTTGATAATGCACAGATCAACTGCGACCTCATATTGGACCTTGCTACCCTATTTATATCACTATGATATTATTGGACCTTGCTACCCTATTTATATCACTATGATATTATTGGACCTTGCTACCCTATTTATATCACTATGATATTATAGATGGCCCACTTCTAAAGGCACAACTATAAATATAATAAGTTGTTCCTTTTTATGTGTTGATACCACCAATGAAGAGCATATTTATGGTGAGAACATCTTTCCACTTGAATGACACTATACTGCATGTTATTTGTCCCCCACTTATTTGATCCCTAATCAAATTATTATTAATATGGGGTAACTTATAAATGGCCTAGGTTGATGTGAATAGGGTATTAAAGAGCCCTTTGAAGTCGATGCTTGACTTGATCACTATGAGATTTGGTATATTCCTAGTAATACTAAGCCTTTGCCTTTCTTTTCATCATCTAGTCCTAATGGTGATAGTGATCCCTCTTCACAAAAACTTTGTGGTGATAGCTCTTCCCTCCATGGCTCATAGTGGGGTGAGGAAGATGATAAAGAACTCTAGTCTCTTCTATAAACTAATTTCTATCATATTGTATTCTTTGTTGATAGGGAATTAGGTGTGTGAATTAATAAATGTTAGTTGTTGTAAGGATTAAGGTGTCATTATCATTAAATGCACCCTTATTCAAAATATGTCATGTAATGCCTATTTATAGGCGTATGTTATCAATGGAATACAACTAAGTTTTTGGGTTTGTCATATTCTCCTCATGCTTGCGATTGTTATTCCATATCATTTGGTATCAGAGCCAATTGTGAAATCAAGGCTCATATACTCTTTCCCTAGACCGAGATTAGTTAAGACAGGAAATGCGAATGCCTCCATAGTCGTATCCATGGAATAACTTTATTTGTTTCAAGCATCGTGTTTTACTAGACCTACAGATTGTCTTAATCTATCTATGGTTTCATCCCACCTTAGTCATGCACATTTTGCAAATCCAAAACCTTTGGTTTTTGGGTATTCATTTGTCCTTCATTCGTTTTGTGCTCATTTAAATCACATCATATGTTTCCATCTTTGAAAAAATGATATCGAGTACAACTCTCTCATGTGATGAGGTCTCTGCCAACCTTGCCATCCTCACCACAAAACTACAAGATGTTCTTGTAGTCATGAACCAACTACCTACCAAAGATCTCATTGCTGCACCTCATGAGATTGCTGCAAAACTCCAAACAATTCAAACAGAAATGCTTGCTACCACTATTGCTAACAATCTCATTGTTGTCAAAGATCTTATTGAAGGAAATCATGATTTTGTTCTTGATTCTAAAATTGAAGCATTTATAGCCACACCTAGATTTGAACCAGGATCTCTAGGCAAAATTCCTACTGTCTTTCCATTAGACCATGTGGCTTACGTTTCTCTTGAAGTCGATCCGAGCTTTGAAGCTCCTGATGCAGTTCAGGCCTTCCCAGCCATTGCAGATCCTAACTCACTCGAAGCTGACGTAGTTGAAGAAGTTGCCATCTCTGTCACTGTCATCATGCCTTCTACACTCCGTGGCCTCCTAGTGCATCCTCAGCCTCTCTACTGTCCATTGCTCGACTAACGATTCCTCTCTCAGACCCTGGTATCCAGTTTTTGACCACCATTCATACAACTTACAACACTTCCATGCTTTTCACGCCTTTATTCAACGTACTTGTAGCCTTGGAATTTTGATCTCTTGATATCGATAATTGATCCACTACACACGACCTTCATGTCATCTTTCTTGGTGACTCTGTCGCTTCGCTCCAATTTTCTAGTGCATACTTGTATTTTGGGTGCTGCTTTGTGGGTTTTCGACTGCCCCATACCATTTTTGGTGGTAGTTTGATGATTTTGGCCATTTTTCAATTGATCTCGAAGCCATTCAACCTTGTTGGTTGTTCCACACAGCATTCCTCTAGCTCCCACTAGTTCCACAACTTTACGTTGTTGTCGATTTTTTGGTGCAGCCAACGGTGTTTCCACCTCCTCCATGGCCATCGCCATGCCAGATCTATCTTTTCTGGTGCTTTACACACATTTACTACCTTTCTCGATCATTTTTAGCTTATTTTCGACCATTGGCAATCACAGAGATCATTACCACCACATTTCCATCAATTAAATTAAATTAAATTTTTAATTTAATTTAATTTATTTTCCATCATTAAAACACATTATTAATGCATGCCCATTTTCATTAATGCATTCATTACCCATTTTTAATTTTACCCGCATCCACCTTTCATTAATGCGGCCCAACCATCAAAACAACCATTAAATAAATTAAATTAAATTAAATTAGTTTTAATTTAATTTAATTTATTCCACTAAAATTTAATCCATTTAATGCATTCATTAGACCACATTCATTAATGCATTTATTAAACCACATTCATTAATGCATTCATTAAATATCACATCTTTTATTACATGCATTTTCGCACTGCTTTCATTAAATGCATTTCATTGTCGCTTTCATTAAATGCATTTCCATGTCGTTGCCTTTCATTAAATGCATTTTTGTAGTCATTTTCGATTAATGCATTCAATTAATGCACGTGGCCCAACATTCAAAAACCAACAATTAATGCCAACCAAACCATTCAATTTTTAGCTTTGCACCTTTGGCATGCATTTCGAGGAATATTCTATTGGTATCTTTTGGTATGTAGTTAGAGGCATTTTGCTCCGACGTGAGTTGCTGCTATCTTCTATTTTTTTGAGGGATCAATTTCAACTATCCACTGGCATAACAATGTTTACAATCAATGGAGAGCATTTTTCGATACTGATTCAATGCCATTGCTAGATTTTGGTTTCATGTAGCCATGTAAAAATTTGTTATTTTGCTTTGTAACAGGAGTACATTTTTGGTTGTACCCAATACTCCTGGTTGTTTTCCTTCTTTCTCTTCCACATTTGTACACATTGGGGACCAATGCTTCTTTAGTGGGGAGGAATGATAGGGAATTAGGTGTGTGAATTAATAAATGTTAGTTGTTGTAAGGATTAAGGTGTCATTATCATTAAATGCACCCTTATCCGAAATATGTCATGTAATTTATTTATAGGCATATGTTATCAATGGAATATAGCTAAGTTTTTGGGTTTGTCATATTCTCCTCGTGCTTGTGATTTTTATCCCATATCATTTGTCAATATAAATCTTGTTACTCTAGTTTCCCTTGAGCTGATAGAGATAGTTGTCAATGCAAATCCCTTCGAGACAAAAGCCATTATTATTGATTATTTTGCTCGAGTTACACATATGGGTGAATCCATATTCGTAACAACTAGCTTCACCATCTTGGGTGTTACTAAGCTTACTCCTTTTAGTAAAATAGATCTTGAATACTTGGAGGTCTTTCCAGCCCCTTCCTAGCTTGAATACGAGCCTCACCTTCTTCCTTAGGACACTATGGATATCGACATAGGGACTAGTATCAAACCTAAAATCCTCAAACTTGGCACTGCTCTTACTCTATTAGATTTATAAGAGTGCACATATCTTATTAAATAATTTCATGACATATTTACTTGAACCTATGTCAACATGCCTAGTTTGGACCCATCTCTTGTTGTCCATCACCTAGTTGTCTATCTCGAAGCTAAACCTATTAGACAAAAATAATGTAAAATGCATTCCAAAGTTGATCTCCTTTTTAAGGATGAGCTCCAAGAGCTTTTTAATATCAAATTTATTGAGGCAATAGATTATTCTAACTGGATCTCTAATATCATTCATGATGTTAAGAAAGAAGGTGTTATATGTGTATACACTGATTTCCATCACACTAATAAATCTTTTCCAAAATATGATTTTCCTTTACCCAAAATTAATATGATATTCAACTTAACTGTCATATATGTCATGATTTCCCTTATGGATGAGTTCTTAAGATATAACCAAATTAGGATTGCCATTGAGGATCATGTTAAAATGGATTTTACAACTTATTAGGGAACATTATGTTGGAAGGATATGCCTTTTGGACTTAATAATGTTGGCACTACATATCAATGGGGGATGACTTATATTTTTACATTATATGATGCATGATATTATATAAGAATACATAGATGACCTCCTTGAATGTCCATTTAATAGAGAGGATCATGCCCATGAACTTTGACAAATTTTTGAATGATTGAGGAAATATAAGGTCCACTTGAATCCACATAAATGTATCTATGGTGTCACCTCCGATATACTACTACAATTCATAATTTTCTATAGAGGCATTGAGGTCAACCCTAACCAAATTGGAGCCATCACTGACATGCCTCCCCCTAGAAACTTGACCAAGTTGCATAGTTTTCAAGGAAAGGTACAAACTCTTAGATGGTTTATTTCCCAGCTAGCAAAAAAATGTTAACCTTTCTCCAAGCTTATACATGAAAATATTGAATTTATATGGATAATGAATGCCAAGTGGCCTTTGATGCCTTGAAGGCATAAATTTTGTCATCGCTTATTTTAATCCCACCTAACCCCACTAAGTTGTTCTTGTTATATATGTTAGCATCCGCTCGTACCTTGGGTTTTATGTTGACTCAGTATGATGTCCAACAATGGGAATATACCTTTTATTATATCAATCAGACCCTAGTTATGTATGAAATCCACTACATATCTCTAGAGAACTTTTTGTGCACATGGCAGTTTGATAGAGGTATGAAGGACAGTTCATTTCAGTTCAGTTTTGTGGGTTTAGATGCTTAAAAGAGTTTGTTAAACTTGGGAAAGTCCTATAACAACATTTCTATTTATTTGCAGGTGAAAAACTACCCATGGGAGTCCCTGCTTTAATGAATTCACCTCAAAATGAGAACTGGGGCTAGATCAGGGAAGAGCTTGTGAAGAAAAGAGATGAGAAATATAAGATTTCCACAAAAGAAAAAGTAGAGAGTAGAGTGAAGATTGAAGGTCCAAAGAGAATAGATCCGCTGGCTGATCACTGGAAAAAAAATGGAAAGGGATGGGTGGTGGAAGCCAAGGAGGTTGACATGATTCTCAAGGCTGGAGCACCTCTCTCTACTTTGGCATCTTGATTATATGTTCTTCGTTTTTCTAAAATATAAAGATACATATAATCACTTTTGCAGTATGTTTCTGTAGTTGAGCTTAAGAAGGGATATGTTTATGGTGTTCTTTTCCTGGTCTTTCTAAACTCATGAAATATTTAAGTCTCGTGTATTAGTGCAAATCATTTGCTCATGTTGTGATTCAACACATTTTCTTTAATGAACAAAAGGAATTAAGGAACTCATGGGACCTGATAAAATGTTTTTTTTTAACAAATGAAATGAACTGATGAGACCTATGAAACTATTACATATACCTACCAATGATATTTATGACTTCTACAATCTTCTCTCCCTGGTTACTAGGGGGCATTAGTCATATTAAAATTTTAATACTATCATCTTATTTCGACTGTGATTTGCATGCGTCCGTATTAGGCCACTTTTATTTATTTTCAAAATCACTATAAAGAAACTAGGGATCGATTGTAGGATTGTACACATCATTACTCCTTATACCGATAGCTCCCATAACATTTTATTTGTAGGTGATGTCATGTATCATGGAAACTTGAGCAATGATAGGTAGTTAACGTGGGTACAAGAATAACGGTTTTTTGAATTCTTCTACTATGACTTTTATTTTTGGAAATACTCTATTTTATTTCAAAATTTACAAAAATATCGGTATATTGAATTATTCTACTATGACTTTTATTTTTGGAAATACTCTATTTTATTTCAAAATTTACAAAAATATCGGTATATTGAATCCTTCTACTATGACTTTTACTTTTGGAAATACTCTATTTTATTTCAAAATTTGTATTTGGTTTCATAGTTATTGCTACAAATTAATTAATGTGTATTATTAGTTATTTTGATATATTTTTTTATTATAAAGGCAAGATGTGAAATAGATTGTAGGTGTTCATGTGCAAAACTTTAGTATATTCCCCCTTTTATTATTTTTCCTTTTATTATACAAAAACCCTTTCCATGTTTAGGGATATAATAAACCTTTCCATGTTGAGGTAAGGAAGTGTTCAGATATAATAAACCTTTCCATGTTGAGGTAAGGAAGTGTTCAGGATATAATAAACCTTTCCATATAATAAACATTTCCATGTTGAGGTAAGGAAGAGCAAGTGGCAGGCATTTAATCATCCTTACATTTTGGCCATTTTAATCGTCTCCATCCTTTTTGTCCTTCTATTTAGTCTTTCCTATAATTTTCTTATATTTCTAAGATAAAGACTATAATTTTCTTATATTTCTAAGATAATGATCGAACATCCCTATTGCTTTCAGAGTAAATCCCCACAAAGAATCATGAGAAATTAAATTTCTTCTATAATCCAATTAAATTTCTTCTATAATCCTACCTTTAACAAAGGGGAGGATAATTAGGTTGCTCTCAAAGAAGATATTCTAGATAAAATGACCTTTGCTTTATTGAAAAATGACCTTTGCTTCCGTAGACTATCTCTGGAAGTTTGTAAAGATGAATTGGTACATCTTCATGCATATAATTTAGGGTGAAGATGATAAATAGGATTTACCTCAATCCCAAGACTTATTGTAAACATCTACAAGTGCTACTATCAATCCTCATGATCGGCCTCATGATAACAAAAACCCACCTAAATAAAGTGTTAACCAAGTGGTCTTAGTACATCTAGTCCACATTATGTAAATTCCACTATCAATTTGTTCCACATAGCTCTCACCTCTCTTAAAATCTATGTCTATTTTCATTCGAGTTTGTTCCTTCAACTTTTTTTTAGAGAATAGAATATATTCTATATTGCACCTATGATCTCCCTTCCACATGTTTATCAAATATTCTTGGTCATATCTCAACCACTTTCTAATATACTCCCTCTTTAATCATCTTGAGAAATTTACAAGATAGGAAAAATTGGAGTAGATAAAGAGTTAGTCGGCCTCCATTTAAGGAATCTCCTTAATCCAATAGTATTTCTTTGATAAGTTCTCCAATGAACTCTTAAACCCATCCATAATTAATCATCCTTTCCTCTCAAATTTTGAGACTCCTAGGTTTCCTATATATAAAGGTTTAGAAGATTCCATCAACCATCTCCAACATTTCAAATTGCTTTAGTTCTATCACTCATGATTAGTTTGTATTCCTTTGACTTTTACCTACGAGCCTTAGTCTGTATTCATTTGACTTTTACCTACGAGCCTTGGTGATGTTTCCTTCCAGTGGTATTTTACACTATCCCATCACTTCATTAAATCCTTTTGAGAATTAGCAACAATATTTATACAACATTTAAAGAGTGAACCTCAATTAAGGATATTTACAATTAAAGCAAACTAAAGATGAATATTTTATAGAATTTTGAGCTAGGTGGTGATCCCTCATAGGAAACTCGAGTGAATCCCTCCACATAAAGTCCTACATATCTTCATATCATTTTACATGATTGACTATTACACCATTTAGAAATAGTTCTCATTCCTACTCTTGAGGTTGCAGTGGATCTTGCTAAGCAAGTAGAAGTCATGATTTTATCTAGAGAATAATTTAAACTCTAAAAGGAGGATGATAAGCCATATAATCAATATAAAAATAAGATTTTTTTAGGTGACATAGTTGCCAATTCATTTCAAATAAATAATGTGAATACAATGATCCTTATAGCCCAAATGATTGTATTAGCCAAGTAGCAAAAGGTCAATCAAAAGTTTACAATATTAAAACTGCCTCAATCTACCATTCTAAAATATCCTAAGGCTAAACTAATATAACTTCCACAACCAAAACCTATAGACCATTTGCAAAGAACACCTCATTGATATAGCCCTAATGAGAACTATGATTTTCATCATGTTATCTATCATAAGTTTAACAAGTGTAACACCTTGCATAACCTTATCCAAAATCTCATAGATGGAGGCCAAATTGTCATTAATGATTGTAATGCCCAATATTCCTTTAACCAAGACCTTGAGATTTTTCAAATCGTCTTACCTAATAATATTTGGAAAGTTGCTAAATATGGTAGGTGCAGGTTTTATTTGTGCTATAACCTAACAATAACAAAAGATCCAACCCTCTAATCAATCTTCCTGGCCCCCTTTGGTATTTTAGAAGAAAGGTAAAAACCCTATACTAGATAGACCTCCTATAATTATTTAGGATTCTACTATTGGTTCTTTTTACTTACACCAAAAAATAGAGAGTGTGTGCACTAAAATATATCTCCTTGAGCTATTGAGAACATCTTCCCATTGTGATATGCTTCTTAAAATTTTGAGTGAGCATGTGGTCCCCCATGATTTGCAACTTGGTGATATTACTAATATTGTTATGAATTTAGGAGGTCACCACTTCATTTATTTTCAAGAGACTAATATTCCCCCATTATTATTCTTGGGGACCATCCTCTACGTATTACTTGTCATATCAAATAAATATATACCAAAAGGGTCTTAGTAGACAATTGATCTAGCCTTAATAATTGAAACCTAAATTCCTTCATTACCTTGGACTAACATAGAGGGACTTGTAGAAGTAAAAATGAATTATTAGAGCCTTTGATGATGGGAAGTGGGTAGCCTATTGTACCATCACCTTACCACTAATTTTTAGGTCTTGATTCCTTGATACCTTGATCTATATCATCCCCTAACATAGAGGGACTTGCAAAAGTCAAAATGGATTATTAGAGCCTTTGATGGTGGGGAATGGGGATCCTGTGGTAGCATCATCTTACCACTAAAATTTGGGCCTTGATCCTCGATACCTTGATCTATATCATCCTTTATGAGAGTTCTTACAACATTCTTTGAGGGAATCCATGGATTCATAGTATGAGATCCATTCCTTCCACCTATCATCAGTGCCTCAAGTATGAGTATCACAAAAAAATTATTTATTTTCATGTTGATCCTAAGTCCTTCGCTGATTTCCAGATGAACTTAGTCCTAATTTTTTTTGTCCATATCTACAACTTGCCCCCTCCTAAATGCATTCCTATTAGCTTACCTATAATACCTCAAACTCATCCTTTATGGAATAGACTACACTAACCAATGACCATATATCTATGAGTACTACTAGCCAACATTGGCCAAATAACCCTTTAGGTTGATAATGCATAGATCAACTGCGACCCCATATTGGACCTTGCTACCCTATTTATATCACTATGATATTATTGGACCTTGCTACCCTATTTATATCACTATGATATTATTGGACCTTGCTACCCTATTTATATCACTATGATATTATAGATGGCCCACTTCTAAAGGCACAACTATAAAGATAAGAAGTTGTTCCTTTTTATGTGTTGATACCACCAATGAAGAGCATATTTATGGTGAGAACATCTTTCCACTTGAATGACAGTATACTACATGTTATTTTTCCCCCACTTATTTGATCCCTAATCAAATTATTATCAATATGGGGTAACTTATAAATGGCCTAGGTTGATGTGAATAGGGTATTAAAGAGCCATTTGAAGCCGATTCTTGACTTGATCACTATGAGATTTGGTATATTCCTAGTAATACTAAGCCTTTACATTTATTTTCATCATCTAGTCCTAATGGTGATAGTGATCCCTCTTCACAAAAACTTTGTGGTGATAGCTCTTCCCTCCATGGCTCATAGTAGGGTGAGGAAGATGATAAAGAACTCTAGTCTCTTCTATAAACTAATTTCTATCATATTGTATTCTTTGTTGATAGGGAATTAGGTGTGTGAATTAATAAATGTTAGTTGTTGTAAGGATTAAGGTGTCATTATCATTAAATGCACCCTTATTCAAAATATGTCATGTAATGCCTATTTATAGGCATATGTTATCAATGGAATACAACTAAGTTTTTGGGTTTATCATATTCTCCTCATGCTTGCGATTGTTCATTCCATATCATTTGGTAAAAAATCCAATTGCAAAATCAAGGCTCATATACTCTTTCCCTAGACCAAGATCGATTCAGACAGGAAATGTGAACGCCTCCATAGTCGTATCCATGGAATAAATTTCTTTGTTTCAAGCACTGTGTTTTGCTAGACCTACAGATTGTCTTAATCTATCTGCGGTTTCATCCCACCTTAGTCATGCACATTTTGCAAATCCAAAACCTTTGGTTTTTGGGTATTCATTTGTCCTTCATTCGTTTTGTGCTCATTAAAATCACATCGTATGTTTCCATATTTGAAAAAATGATATCGAGTACAACTCTCTCACGTGATGAGGTCTCTGCCAACCTTGCCATCCTCGCCACAAAACTACAAGATGTTCTTGCAGTCATGAACCAACTACCTACCGAAGATCTCACTGAAGATCTCATTGCTGCACCTCATGAGATTGCTGCAAAACTCTAAGCAATTCAAACAAAAATGCTTGCTATCGCTATTCTAACAATCTCATTGCTGTCAAAGATCTTATTGAAGGAAATCATAATTTTTTTCTTGATTCTAAAATTGAAGCATTTATAACCACACCTAGATTTGAACCAAGATCTCTAGGTAAAATTCCTAGTGTCTTTCCATTAGACCATGTGGCTTATGTTGCTCTTGAATTCAATTCGAGCTTTGAAGCTCATGATGCAGTTCTGGCCTTCCCAACCATTACAGATCCTAGCTCACTCAAAGCCGACGTAGTTGAAGAAGTTGCCATCTCTGTCACTGTCATCACGCCTGATGCACTCAGTGGCATCCCAATGCATCCTCACCCTCTCTACTATCCATTACTCAACTGACAGTTCCTCTCTCGGACCCTGGTATCAAGTTTTTGACCACCATTCATACAATTTACAACACTTCCATGCTTTTCACGCCTTTATTTGGCATACTTGTAGCCTTGGCATTTTTATCTCTTGATCTCGATAATTGATCCACTACACACGGCCTTGACGTCATATTTCTTGGTGACTCTGCCGCTTCGCTCCAACTTTTCGATGCATACTTGTATTTTTGGGTGCTGCTCTGTGGGTTTCTGACTTCCCCATACCATTTTTGGTGGTAGTTCGATGATTTTGGCCATTTTTTCAATTAATATCAAATCCATTCAACCTTGTTGGTTGTTCAACACAACATTCCTCTAGCTCCCACTAGTTCCACAACTTTACGTTGTCATCAATTTTTTGGTGCAGCCAACGGTGTTTCCACCTCCTCCATGGCCATCGCCATGCCAGATCTATCTTTTCTGGTGCCTTACACACATTTACTATTTTTCTCGGTTGTTTTTAGCTTTTTTCGACCTTTGGCAATACAGATATCATTACCACCACATTTCCATCAATTAAATTAAATTAAAATTTTAATTTAATTTAATTTATTTTCCATCATTAAAACACATTATTAATGCATGCCCATTTTCATTAATGCATTCATTACCCATTTTTAATTTTTCCCGCATCCACCTTTCATTAATGCAGCCCAACCATCAAAACAACCATTAAATAAATTAAATTAAATTAAATTAGTTTTAATTTAATTTAATTTATTCCACTACAATTTAATCCATTTAATGCATTCATTAGACCACATTCATTAATGCATTCATTAAACTGCACAACTTTTATTAAATGCATTTTTGCACTGCTTTCATTAAATGCATTTCAATGCCGCTTTCATTAAATGCATTTCCATGTCGTTGTCGTTCATTAAATGCATTTTTGTAGTCATTTTTGATTAATGCATTTCATTAATGCACATGGCCCAACATTCAAAAACCAACAATTAATGCCAACTGAACCATTCAATTTTTAGCTTTGCACCTTTGGCATGCATTTCGAGGAATATTCTATTGGTATCTTTTGGCATGTAGTTGGAGGTATTTTGCTCTGACATGAGTTGCTGCTATCTTCAGTTGTTTTGAGGGATCAATTTCAACTATCCACTGGCATAGCAATGTTTACATTCAATGGAGAGCATTTTTCGAGACCGATTCAATGCCATTGCTAGATTTTGATTTCATGTAGTCATGTAAAAAGTTGTCATTTTGGTTTGTAATAGGAGTACATTTTTGGTTGTACCCGATACTCCTGGTTGTTTTCCTTATTTCTCTTCCACATTTGTACACATTGGGGACCAATGCTTCTTTAGTGGGGAGGAATGATAGGGAATTAGGTGTGTGAATTAATAAATGTTAGTTGTTGTAAGGATTAAGGTGTCATTATCATTAAATGTACCCTTACCCGAAATATGTCATGTAATGCCCATTTATAGGCATATGTTATCAATGGAATATAGCTAAGTTTTTGGGTTTGTCATATTCTCCTCGTGCTTGCGATTTTTATCCCATTTCATTTGTCAATATAAAGCTTGTTACTCTAGTTTCCCTTGAGCTGATAGAGATAGTTGTCAATGCAGATCCCTTCGAGACAAAAGCCATTATTATTGATTATTTTGCTCGAGTTACACATATGGGTGAATCCATATTCGTAACACCTAGCTTCACCATCTCGGGTGTTACTAAGCTTACTCCTTTCAATAAAATAGATATTGAATACTTGGGGGTATTTCCAGCCCCTTCCCAACTTGAATACGAGCCTCACCTTCTTACTTAGGACACTATGGATATCAACATAGGGACTAGTATCAAACCCAAAATCCTCAAAATTGGCACTGCTCTTACTCTATTATATTTCTAAGAGTGCACATATCTTATTAAATAATTTCATGACATATTTACTTGAACCTATGTCAACATGCCTAGTTTGGACCCATCTCTTGTTGTCCATCACCTAGTTGTCTATCTTGAAGCTAAACCTATTAGACAAAAATAATGTAAAATGCATCCTAAAGTTGCTCTCCTTGTTAAGGATGAGCTCCAAGAGCTTTTTAATATCAAAATTATTGAGGCAATAGATTATTCTAACTGGATCTCTAATATCATTCATGATGTTAAGAAGGAAGACGTTATATGTGTATACATTGATTTCCATCACACTAATAAATCTTTTCCAAAATATGATTTTCCTTTACCCAAAATTAATATGATATTCAACTTAACTATCAGATATGTCATGATTTCCCTTATGGATGAGTTCTTAAGATATAACCAAATTAGGATTGCCATTGAGGATCATGTTAAAATGGATTTTACAACTTATTGGGGAACATTATGTTGGAAGGATATGCCTTTTGGCCTTAATAATGTTGGCACTACATATCAATGGGGGATGACTTATATTTTTACATTATATGATGCATGATATTATATAAGACTACATCGATGACCTCCTTGAATGTCCATTTAATAGAGAGGATCATGCCCATGACATTTGACAAATTTTTGAATGACTGAGGAAATATAAGGTGCACTTGAATCCACATAAATGTGTCTATGGTGTCACCTCCGATAAACTACTACAATTCATAATTTTCTATAGAGGCATTGAGGTCAACCCTAACCAAATTGGAGCCATCACTGACATGCATCCCCCTAGAAACTTGACCAAGTTGCATAGTTTTCAAGGAAAGGTACAAACTATTAGATGGTTTATTTCCCAGCTAGCAAACAAATGTTAACCTTTCTCCAAGCTTATACATTAAAATATTGAATTTATATGGGATAATGAATGCCAAGTGGCCTTTGATGCCTTGAAGGCATAAATTTTGTCACCGCTTATTTTAATCCCACATAACCCCACTAAGTTGTTCTTGTTATATATGTTAGCATCCACTCATACCTTGGGTTTTATGTTGACTCAGTATGATGTCCAACAATGGGAATATACCTTTTATTATATCAATTAGACCCTAGTTATCTATGAAATCCACTACATCTCTCTAGAGAAGCTTTGCTTAGCTATTGTATTTGCTACCCATAAATAATGATACTATATGCTTAGCCTACTATTTATATTATTATCAAGGTTGATCCTTTGTGGTACCTTATGTCTAAACTACATTTGTCTAGATGCACTTTTAAATGGATCTTGACCCTTAACAAATTTGATCTTAAATTCAATAACTAGAAATCTATTATGGGCCAAGTGGTTACTAATTTATTAGTGGCCTCCCATATAAGACAATCACCATTTGGTTATTGAATTTTTTGATGAGTCTATCTTCTTTTTAGAGGTCGACCATCAATACACCTAGACTTTGTTCTTTGATGGTTTTTGCTGCATCAAAGGTGTAGGAGTAGGCATAATATTGAATACCCACAACAAATCATCCTCCCATAATTCAAGCTTCAATTCTCCTTCACTAACAATACTATTGAATATGAATCCATTATCTTAGGACTTTGATTTACAATTGCCTTAAAGATTTAAACATTATATTTCTTTGGTGACTCAAAATTAGTTATTAACCGGATTAACAGTGTATATTAGACTAACGATGACATATTAAAATCCTATAAATTTATTTTTGAGAAGCTCATTTTATTTTGATCAAATCACCATTGAGGCTATTCCCCATTCTAGTAAATACCATGTAGATGTCATGGAAATAGTTTCATCCTTAATACCTTTAGAGCTTGAGGATGAGAAATATGCCATTGTTATTAGATAAATCAGAGAACAAATTATAGCCTCACCTAATTTAACACCCCTTGAGGTTCTTTCTATTAACATCTCTCCTTCTTCAAACACTTGGTAATATCATTTTATCATTTTCCTTAAATATGGATTCATACTTGAGGGCCTTAGTAATAATGAGTGGAGGAACTTTTGATAGTGTGCCTATTGATATGTTATTATCAGAGGAATTTGCTATTGATGCTCCTTTGATGGAATATCACTTCATTATTTAACCCATGAGGAAGCTCAACCATATAAGACACCCATGAGGCTCATGTTGCAATCATTTTAGTGGCATCATTATTGCCTGAAAGGTCCTATGGATGGGCTACTATTGGCCCACTATGGAGGACTCCTATGAGTATGTTAAGAAATGTGAGAAATACAAAAAATATAATAACTTCGATCATGTTCCCTCTCAGGACCTTTTGGGGTCTCAACATCATTGGAAAAATCAATTCTTCTTCCTTTGATGGCCATAAATTCATAATTACTACCACTAAATATTTCACCAAGTGGGTACTTCACCAAGTGCATAGAAGATATGCCATTATCTTTTGTTACTGGTACCTAGGTTTCAAATTCCTCCTCAACAAAATTTTGTGTATATATGGAATACCTTCTACTATCAACTCTAACAATGAGACCCCCTTTAATAACAAAGAAGTGCAAACATTTTGTGCTAAATATAAAATTCAGCACAAATGGTCTACAACATATTACCCTCAAGGCAATGTTCAAGCTAAAGCATTCAGTGAGACCTTGATTAAAATCCTAAAGAAAATTTCCAATAAGAACGGATGGGATTGGAATTTGAATATTTAACCACTCTTTGGACCTGCCGCACCAGCATTCGTACTTCAATTAGAGATAACCCTATGCTTTGGTTTATGGATCCAAAGTAGTCTTTCCTTTTGAGCTTGAAGTTGTATCCCTAGGGGTGCTTCTACAAGACTCACCTATTGGTGGGGAATATCATGTAGGCCACCTAGCTTAGCTCAAGTTGATCAATGAACATGGAATTAATGCTTTGGAGCATTTAAGGGTCTACCATGATAGGCTCCAAAGAGCTTACCATAAAAACATCGCTCTTTTGAGATTGGTGATTTGGTTCTCAAAGAGAATAAAAATTATATGTATGCTAAGGATGAAAGTAAAAGAAAGTTTGAGCATAAATGGCTAGGTACCTTAGTTGCCATAGCTAAATTAGGGTTATATAAATAATCTAATATTGATAGCACTAAATTAAAAGAACCAATCAATATAATGCATCTCAAAAGATATTATGCTTGAATTCACATGCTCTACCTACTCATGTGTCTGATTGCATGATTACTTGAATTCATGACTACCTATGTAACATACTTTATTGAATTTGTATGCTTGTTTGCATGATTTTTTAGGCTTGCATGTTCATACCATGACATCAAGAGGCTCCCCCAATAAGGCCATGATGATCCTAGTTAGTATATAAATTCATTGACATTGCATTTGCACTAGGTCACTAAGCTAGCAAGACTCATTGAAACATATGAATTCCTCTTAATTCTCTTGCTCTTCTAGAATCTAGGGGGAAACTTGATATCTTGGTGTTTTAGTTTCATGTTACAATCACTAGTCATAGAAAAATCGTTTCCTTATGCTTTAGCTTGAATTCTTAATACATGACACAATACAAGACTAAGACCTCAACTTCTCCTTCTAGATTCTAAAATAGATTTAGGGTTGGCATTTCCATAATACATACCATCCTTCCACATTATATGTCTTGCTTCATGTTATGGACTCCTCTCCATGTTATAAGTGTACATCCATGCTATGGATTTAACCCCAACTATAGATCTTGCTCTACCTTATGAATGCCCTCTAAATAATGGATTATACATATGCACTATAAATTGGATTTGTGTAATAGATTTGTTTCTATGTTATACACTTTTTTCACTTGCCATTTATTTTATAGTATTTATTACACATGTTACTCCTTTTTCTATAACATGTTTGCATATGCATCATCCAACAACTCCACTCTTTCAGATATTTTTTATTACACTCTACTCCTATGTTTGGTTGTGTACCTATGTTGTAGGTGTTTTAAAAGGGAAATGACATGATTTATAATAGTGAAATGCAGTGGTTATTTAGTAGTCCTTATTCAATTATATAATAAATTTATATAACATTCCACACATCTCCCTTGCTTGTTAAAAACATCTTCCAATGCAGACTACATGCATCCCCTAGATATTTCTTACCCCTTGTTTTCCCTACTTTGCTAATTATTTTAGGACATACCACTTCATCAGCATGTCACCACCTAATTATGTTCAAGTTGTAGCCAAACAGGATTACTCCCTTAACTTATCAATCAAATCATGGACTTATATTAACCCCACTAGGGGCATGACATTTCTCCCCTCAAGTGAGTTATCTAAAACGCCCATTTGCATGAGCATTTTTGGAAACAACCATTTGGGTGAGCTATCTAAAACACCCATTTGGGTGAGCTTTTTAAAACACCCATTTAGGTGAGCTATCTAAAACACTCGTGTGGGTGAACTTTTTGAAACACCTATTTGGGTGAGCTATCTAAAACACCCATTTGGGAGAACATTTTCTAAAACATCCATTTGGGTGATCTTTCTAAAACATCCATTTGGATGAGAATTCTAAAACACCCATTTGAGTGAGCTATCTGAAAGACCTATTTAGGTAAGATTTTTGAAACACCCATTTGGGTGAGCTATCTAAAACACCCATTTGGGTGAGCATTTTTTGAAACATCCATTTGGGTGAGCATTTCTAAAACATACATTTGTGTGAGCATTTATGAACTGACCATTTAGATGGGTATACTTAAAGCACACATTTGGGTGAGCATACTACTCATAATACCATATAATCATCCTAGAAAGCTTTCACATATTCCTTGAAATCTCTTTACTAGTATAAGATCAGATACCACAATAGGGGAAATTTAAAATTTTGATCTATATAGGTCATCTTCTACTCCTAAAGATCTGATGCTAGCCATGTTGCCATCATCCTTGTAACTACCCAATTCAAAGCTGATATTGAATCTCTTCTTTGCAAAAACATGGGAAATTTATCAAACCTTCTTAGAATTCCCCTTAATACCTCCTCTTCCAACTTGATGTTGTTGGCAATTTGAGTTGTTTTATGTTGTCATTGATGTCACATTAATGTCACAAGGTAACATTGAGTTTTGATGACCAAAGCATTCATATTTCAGAGAGCATGGATATATACAAGGTTTTTGTGAAAACCAAGGTAGGTAAAATAAAATGTTTTATTTAAAACCATGGATGGTAGATTTGAAATGGGTTTTTCTTAAAACCCAAGTTGGATTTTTGTTTCATCGAAAAAGGTGCCTCGGAGATGGAGATATTCAATTTTGTATATTTGGTTTAAATTTTAATATTAAAAAATTTATTTAAAATTTTAAAATTACCTCAGCGCCGACATCATCATAAAAAAGAAATTAATTTAAAAGCACCACCAACATTTGAAAAATTAAAGGGAAGTTGCATATAAATACAAAGGCTTTTATTTCAAAAGCCTTGAAATCGAATGCAGAGGAGATAAGACGAAAAGTTCCGAAATATTCGTGTGGCAGCGTGGTCCAACGGTGAGCGAGGGGAGTGCAAAGGTTTTTGCTTGTGAAAGAGATGAGGTTAGATTCCCATGGGTTAGAGTTTTGAGCAAGAGAATTGGCCCATGTTTTTTTGATGTGAGCAAGGGGAGAAGGACAAAAGCGCATTCTGTGCTCTTCTTCCTAAGTGAGCACGTAGCTCGCGTGGTCTTTGGCACCGTGGTTGAGGATTGTTTGGGCAGAGACGAGGGTTTGATTCTCTCTAAGAGGCAAGTAACATTTTTATTAATAATTTTTTTATTATTGCCTAATGTTGGAGGAATAAGGTGATGAGGGTTGATTTGATTTTTTATTGGAAGGCAAGTTTAAAAGCACTTTTAGAAAAGAAGATATTTCTGGTATTTTCCTTTTATAAAAGTATATCATATTATATATCGTTGGAAAGATTATTTCGAGGGATATTTGACTAGCTAATTTAGAAGGAGAAATAAGGTGTATGTAGAGAGATATTTATGTTTTTGTAAAGGGTTTCAAAGTGAAGGTTGTTTTGTTTCAAAGTGTGTTGAGTGTGGCAGATTTCCAAAGGGGTTTCTTCACTTCATAAAAGGTATGGGCACATTATCCTATTGATTTTTTATGGTGGTTGATTTTTGAAATATAATTGGAGGAAAAATTATTGTTTGTGGTTTCCTTTTCAAAAGTGGTTGGTTGAATGCATCAAGGTTTTTTGAATTGAGAGTTGTGTTTAAACCTTGTGTTATAAGCATAGTGGTTGAAGCCCATTGGTTGTGAAAGAACTTGAGTTAGAAAAGAACATGAGTATCATTGTTATGTGATATTTGTGGTTGAGCATTATTGGAAACATTTGAGTTGGTTGATACATACCTGGAACAAGGTTGTGTGAGAAATAGTTATCCCTTGTGATGATTTTTTGAGTTGAGTTGATTGAGCCTAGTCAAGTGATGTGTGAAGTGATTGTTCAAGTTATATGAAGTAAACTATTCCATCATTCTATGTTGATTTGAGATTGAGGTTAGAACATATTGAGTCTCTAACAATTATATTTATAGTTCTATAAGACCTGAGTCGAGTTGAGGTTGACTTGAATTGAGTTGAGGTTGAATTGAGTTGAGATTGAGATTAGAACATATTGAGTCTCTAACTATTCTCTTTATGCTTCTATGAGTTGAGTTGAGTTGAGATTGAGATTACAACATATTGAGTCTCTAACAATTCTCTTTATGCTTCTATGAGTTGAGTTGAGTTGAGAGCATTGTGGATCATTGTTGTCATTCATTGAAGAGTACATTGCCATTCATCGTTGAGTTCATTTGAATACTACTTGAGCATGATTGATTGAGCCTTTGAAGAAGGCCTTTGGGATAGATTTTTGGACAGACTTGTGGTAGTTTGTGTATGATTTATTGAGCCTTTGAGAAGGCCTTTGTGGACAGTTTTGGGCAAGTTCTTGGTGATCTTTCTAGAGCAGTTTTGGGTAAGTTCTTGGTGAGCTTGCTAGAGCATATTTGGAAAAGTTCTTGGTGAGATTACTAGAGCAGATTTGGGCAAGTTATTGGTGAGATTTCTAGAGCAGATTTATGCAAGTTCTTGGTGAGCTTACTAGAGCATATTTGGACAAGTTCTTAGTGAGCTTGTTGGAGCAGATTTAGACAGGTTATGTATGAGATTATTATTCAACATTGGACAAGTTCTATGTGAGCTTGTTAAGTAGGTTCTATGTGAGCCTATTGAGCAGGTTCTTAGTGAGCCTATTGACAAAGCTTTGGAGGTGACAGAGTACATATGACAAAGTCTTAGTGGATAGAGATCCAACAACTAGCATAATTGAAGATAGATCTGAGTAAGGAGTCTTCAAGTGGAGAGAGGTCCACCAGTCAATGCAAAAGAGAGACAGAGTCTTCGAGAAGATCACATAGCCAGATCAGAAGGGGAAAGAGTTCTTATTTGGACAGATATCCATAAACATTGTAATTAGGAGTGATTCCCAAAGAGATTGATTGAGAAAGTTTTAGTAAAAGATTTTCTCCGTGGAGTAGCCCACATTAGGTGAACCATGTAAATTGTTGTGTCTCAATTATGTGTGGTGACTTATGCTATTTTTTACTACTACTATCTGAGTTATTAATGCACACTGCTATATTTGGTTATTGCAATTAAGGACATTAATTGATATTGGTTTGGAAAGAAAGTAAAAAGTGACCTTATACTGTTCACCCCCCCTCTCAGTATAAGCTTGTGTTCTTTAGATATTTGTGTATTAATATCATTACAAACATTGTTGGATTGATTCTAGCATCCTTTTCGTGCATTTGACATCTAGTATGGCATTGTGTCTCTTAATAAATTATGTAGGTTTTGGATGCTTTGATTACAATATTAATCCTTTTATTTTCTCTTATTCTCGATATGCTTATGCTTATTAATCCTTATTTGACTCTATCCTTAGGGTAGATACAAAGTCCCTCAACTACACCTAACCCATGATAGGATTGGGTGTCAATCCCATTATATGTTACATTGCATAATTATGTACAAATAGTTCACATGATCAATCATGGTGGTGCATTGGGTTAGAGTAGTATGCATCATGAAGCTCATTGGGCAAGTCTAAATTATAGGGCATCCCAAATTTTATTTTGTTTACCTTGTAAAGGAATCAACTATTCTTATATTATTAGGTAATATATTGATGATGGTCGTTGATCATTCATCATTTAGTAATTATATGTCAGTCCAGGGCGATGTCCAAAGGCTGTATACAATAGGAGGTGTCACAGTTGTAGGTTCAGTTTATCCAAGAACAAGATTTTATTGGTAGGTTTGTTAGCAGTGCTAGCGGTTGTTGTATATTCCTAATTTCTAACAAAGGAACTCAAATTGCACAATATAAAGCTGAATTTAAATTACAGGAAAATGAAACTACATAATCTGAAATTGAAAAGAAATAAAATGCTGCTAAATTGACCAAAAAGCAAAATTGTAGGAAAGTAAACTGCATAATGGAAATTCACACACACGCTTGCAGAAATTAAACCAATGATAAAACTCACAATTGTATGAACATAAGTTGAATCTGAGAAACCAAATTAATGTTTATTGCAGTAAAACTAAAAATGACATAATTCTGGAAATTGCAAAAAATGCTGAAAATGATGTAATTTTGGAAATTGCAAAAACTGCTAGAAATGATGCCATTACAAGTCAAATGCTAAATAATGTTCTAACACATGATTTAACCTATTATATATGCTATGGTGCAATTATGAAATGAAACTAATTCTGCAAATAAATGTTGACATAATTATGTTGATCTGCTATAGCAAGAAATCAATAAGAATTTTCTGTCACTGTGCTGCCCTTCCTCTGATCCTGCAAGTGGCCCTTGCTTTCAAAACCACAAGAGGGTGAAGAATTATACTAGGTAAATTAAATGTGCACTATCAACCATAAAATGCCAATAAAATCTAAAGTATGCACCTTTTATTTTATCTAAAACTGCATTACAGTACTACAAAAAAAATCTACAATTTACTGTAATGCTACAAAGACTTTATCTGCTGCTAATAACTATCTCCTATTCCTCTATCCCTATTTATTCATATGTCTATCTATATATCTATTATGCTCAACAGTGCTGGGAGATTTATTTATAAGACAAAGTTAATATATCTGTTTGCTGAATTTTAGGGATTTCCAACTATTTATAAAACAGTTTCCTGGATGTAGGGTTATAATTTGTCAACCTTTATCCCTTTATCCTAGCTGGTCCACCTATGGTGAAGGAACAGGGTCCAAATAGGGTGGACTAACTTCTTGGTCAATTTCCAATCATAATTTCCATGGTTTTGGTGCATTTTGACCATTTTTGGTTGTTCCTGCGCTATTCCCTATTCTTGCGCCGCTTATGCTTGCACTGCTTTGAAATAACAGGCATGTGATAATTCGTTGCTTATCTGCACTCCAAATGCATAGGGAGGAAGTTGTTGACCATTTGGATTGTTTTACTTTATCTTGTACACCCTTATGCATTGGTGGCATGTGCTGGAGTGACTGATTCCAAGCCCTGTTGTATATGTACAGCTAGCTGGAACTTTCAGTCACAGCCTGTTTTCCTACACAGTCAGCTATAGTGGACAAGTTCTTGGTACCTTTTTCATTTGAATCAGTTTAAACAGAGGAACATAATATTGTTAAGCACCAGATATTCAACAAGGTCTATATTATGATTCTGAATTACTACAATACTACTGATTAATTAACTAAAAACAAGTGAAATTGTAGTAAAAATAGTAAAACAGAGTATATGCACTTTGTCATTTTAGAATATGCAAACACCACTATATAATGCATTTTACCCATAATTAACATAAAAACATAGTAAAAAGGGTGAGTCAAATAGTTATAATGTATCAAAAAGTGTCCATGGATGAGGCAATTCCTAGCCTCATCATTTTCCCCCCAACTTATGGTAATGCATGCCCTCATGCATTCTGTGCAGCTATAGAGGCACACAAATCTAGGTCTAGATATCTCTCATGAAATTTTAACCATGCGCCACCAACTACATAGAATCCTTTGATTGCTTTTATGGACTGAAACCACTGTTGGAAGTGCATATCAGGTTGTGGGTCATTATCAAAGAAGTAGGGGATAGGAGTGATAATTATAGGCATCCTGTATCTTAGACCTATCCAAAGCTCCTTGATTTCTAAGATAATTTGGACAATGCCTTCTGTCCTTCTCCTTGACCACATCAAATTAGTGGGAGAAATTGGTTCTCGTTTCTATAAAGAGATAGATAACTCATCCCATCTATTTTTACAGGCTACCAAAGTATCATCAAAGAAGTCTGCACAAAAACTTTGAAACTAAGTTATACATATTTGAAGGTTCCCTAGATAGAGTTGTTTAATTCTTGTATTCCGCATGAAGGTATAATGATTACTTGTACAATCCTTGTGATTCAGGGGAGCATGCCTGATAAGTAAAACAACTTGTGATTCCAATTATTTAGTTAATTTATTTTCTATGTCCCAATAGATATGATTTTACAGAGTGGAGATGAAGGCTATTAGCTGTAAGTCACCTATATAAATATGAGGCATAAACATACATTCTGTTGGAAAAAATAAATTATGTAAAAATAACTCACATAATAGGTGTTGCTGCTCTACTGGACTCTGCACAAATGCCTCCACAAACTCTCCAAGAGTTTTCAACTGATGAGGCAGCTCAAAAGCAAGTCTCATGATTTTCCAGTGAAGGTATCTCTCCTTGAGTAGGAGGCTATAAAACCTAGGGTGTCTTCTGCATTGTATTGCATATTTTGCAATCTGGCATACATCTTGCACCTGTGCTTTTAACCTATTAATTTTTGTTTCCTTCTCTACTAATTTGGCTATTACAGAGTTCAAAGTGGCAACCTTTCCATCTAACTAATGACACTGGGTCATCCAATATGCTAGGTCTTCATTGTACCTAGTTAAAGACACTATGTCTGGGGCCTTACAATGGGTTGCATTTGTGCCACTATATTTACTTGTACACCAACTTCCATAGTTGGTGTTACAAATGGTAAATTTGTTTATGTTCCTTGTTCTGTTGTAACTGTAATAATTGGATTAGTAGAAACAAGAGGAGAGAGTGTGGATACCTGGTCTTGAGCTGCAACCTCTTTTTCCTCCATAGAAAGTGTTTGTGTTTCCTGTTGAAGGGCAGTGTCATTTTTCATCAGAATTCCTGATGGATTTTCATGTTGAATCATACTATCAAATATTTCTATTATTGCTTCTTCTCCAACAGGTGATCTTTGTGCAAGTGTTGTGTTAGCCTCTGATTGTTCAGCTAAATCCAAGAGGATTTGTGCCCATTCATCAGGTGATGCCTCTGTTAACTCTGTAGATTGATGTTCCAGTTGAAACAATTTGTTCTACAGATCTTGAATTTGCTGCTGAAGTAGAGAAATTTGTTGATATTTGTGTTTTATGGCTTCTTCAGACTATTCAATCCAATGGGTCTGGGTTTTAATAACACTCTTTGCAACATGCAATTGAGTGTGGATATCAATTTATTCTTCAGACTTAGACTCAGAATATTTCTCAGACTCAGCATGCATTGGAGTGTGCACATCAACCTCACCTGTTTCAGAATCATAATTCAAATGCTCCTTAGGATCAGAGTTAGTATAATCAACTAGTGGATGTATAGGACTTATTGAAGTTTTTTCCATAGTTGTGTCCAGTTCCATTGGTTGTAGCCCTTTGTCTGTAATTTTTGTTTCAATGTATTTTTCATGTGCATCTTCTATTCTAAATTCTCCTTCACTTGATAGATGGATTGGGTCTATGATATTTATTGGTGTTTCTGGTAGGGTTTTAATTTTTTGAAGTCTAGCAGACCTTCTTAACCCTGTAGAACCTGGATATTCCTTAGCAGGTGCAATTTCTAGATGTTCTGGAGCAACTACAAAATTTTATGTTGATTCAGGGGTAGATATAGGTTCTCCTGTTGATTCCAGAGTAGATGCATGTTCACTTGAACTCCCAATTTCTCTACTGGGTTGTACAGTTTCTGCAAATATTACCTTCCTTATTTTTAACTAGGAACTAGATGTGGATGCTTATTGTTTTCTAGTTCGTGAAGATGGGGGACCATCGGGAGAAGGAGAAATTCTACTCTTAGAGGGCTCTGGATTAGGGTTTTCTTTAGATTTTTCCTCTGTTTCCTCTTCCTCTGGTGCAAAGTTAGAATCATTTGTTTTTGCCCAAGGAGAGAAGAAGCGGTCAAAATTCCTAGGGTTTCCCCTAAAGTGATACTTGCAAATGAGTTTGATGAGCCCATGGTGTTTAGGGATTCCTTTCCCTGCTTGGTATTTTAGGGCCATAGATTTTAGCTCCTGATAAATATATAAGGGAATATTGACCCTAAATTCTGGTTTGACTGATCCATAGTGCAGATGGTTGAGAATACGAAGGTGTGGGCCAGATACAACAGGAAATTGGCCATCACAAGTAATGTATGTCATAACCCACATTGCAACTTCATCCCAAGGGGATGGTAAACTAAGTATTTTTACCCCATTACAAACATTCCTATGCATCAAGAAATCAATTTGTCCATCCCATTCTTTCTTAAACTGATTAAATAGGTCAACTAAAATATTTCTCCCAATTTTCACAATTTGTAAACCCTGAAGGGGTAATTCAGTGATTTGGCTGAGTATCTCAGGAGTTACCTGGATGGTCATCCTGCTAATGTGTACTCAGTTTTTGTGGAAGGTGCATGGGAACTATGTCACCAAGCCCTCTGAATAGCCATCAAATTTTCACAAGAACGACATAAATCCCCCATCAGTAAAGATTTGCAGAGATGCAGGATCAGTTTTCAGGTAGCTGATATTTTTGGGTTCAACTCTGATTTTATTTCCACCCATGGTGTAGTATTTTGCCTTATGTTTTGTGGTGTTTTTGATTTTTTGGACAGTACGAGATTGCATCTATTTTTAGGGTTTTAATCATTTTAGCAGGAATAATTATAGCAGCACAGGAACTACTTCGGAACTTGCAGAGTAATCAGGATAGGTGATGTGGCAATTTCACTCGTTCTTGTTATGGATTCCAGTTATCACATGCCACCTTGAATTTGATACCCATCCTTTTTCCTCCTAAATCGATTAAATCACCGTAGGCCACATGTCATAGAATTTATTACACAAAACTTCATTCTTGTGCTTAGTGATTTATTTCGGAGCATAGAGTAAACTGGTCTATTATTGTGTTTAATAAGTTATTCTGGCACTTATACACAGCTCCTTACTACACCTAAAACATAAATAGCTTATTCCTACGCTTGATGAATCATTCCTGCACTTTAGAATATAAACAGTTTATTCCTGCGCTTCCCTTTTTGATTTCGGCACACTTTTGTTAGAGTAGAACTAGGCAGAGGCATTTTTGAAACACTGACAAGAACTTTCCATTTTTGATTCCCCTTTTATATGTTTTATATTAATCAAGGATATATACACTATATACTAATGATTTACATTATTTAAAAAATGAAAAAGACACATACCTGTTATAACCATTTTATCTACATTTCGGGGTGCTCTTGTTGAGATTTCCAGCTAATCAATCTTTGAACTAAGGTAGGTGCAATCTAAAAATAGATGAAACAACGGTCATGAGACAATACCGAACAATGATGGTGAAACCAACTAGGTAAACATGTTGAAACATCGATTTTCATGTAAACCCAACTCAGGAGTGCCTCAAAGAGGTTTTCACTTTTTAAATTTTTATTTTTTATTTTATTTTTATTTTTATTTTTATTTTTATTTTTATTTTTTTTAAATCTTGTGTCAATCTGCTGAATTTGGTATGGAAGAAGTGTCTTCTTCCCAAATGTGTACATCGAAATTTTCCACTTGATTGAGAAATTCTTCCCTGTTGTGTGGTTTGTGGTACATACGAAGACAATGTCCATTCACCAACAACTTGCTTCGTGAGTCATCAATATGTGTAAGGCAAACAACTCCATTGTCAAACACTTCCTCAATTTGGTACGGTCCAAGCCATCTGGTCTGCAAATTTCCAAGGAAATCCTTGTATTGTGAATCAAACAACAAGGCCCAGTCACCTTGCTGAAATTTCTACTGCTGTATGTGACTATCATGCCACATCTTTCGTTGTGCTTGGATTATCTCCATCTATGTAGTGCATCAATGCATAGTTCATCCAAAGCATCAAGTTGCAGAATACAATCTTCTTGTGCCTATGATAGATCAATACCTACTTCCAAAGCAGTTCAAAGAGTTAGTAATTCAAACTCAATAGGCAAAAGAGGTTTTTTTCCATAAACTAATTCATATGGCATAAATCTAGTGGTAGATTTCCAAGTGGTATTATAAGCCCAAATAGCTTTTGGTAACTTGTCCAACCAATTTATTCTATGGACTACTATGGTTTTGGTTAGAATTAGTTCTAATTCCCTATTAGTCACTTCAACTTGACCATTGGCTTGTGGATGATAAGGTGAGGACTTTCTATGTTTGACTTGATAGAGTTGAGTGAAGGCTTCAATAACTTTTGAAGTAATCTGGGGTCCTTGATCCGTGGTGATGGATTGTGGGGCTCCAAAATGCAGAAAAATCTGTGAATATAGAAAATCAGTAACTTTTTCTTCTCTAGCATGCTTAAAGGCATGAGCTTCTACCCATTTGGTAACATAATCAGTACATACCAAGATATGCACTTTGCCTTGGGAAGGTGGATTAATGGGTCCTACGAAATATAAACCCCATATTTCAAATGATTTTGTTCCTATTTGAGGTTGTAATGGCATTTCATTAGTAAAAGTAGGTTTTCCCATTCGCTAGTAGGCATCATAATGTCTAATGTACCTTTTTACATCTTTGTGCAAAGATGGCCAATAGTATCTGGTTCCCAAAATTTTGCGAATAGTGCTTTTGATTGAATAATGCCATCCTGATGGTTCATCATGGCATGCTCATAGGATATCATATACTTAATCCTGGTGGATACACCTATGTAAAACATGATCAGGACTGCATTTAAACAATAATCCTTCTATCCATTTAAAATAAAAGCTTTGCTTAATTAACTGTTTCTTTTGTTTACGGGTAAAGTGAAGAGGAATATTCCATGTAGCTAAGTAATTAGCTATGTATGCAATTGTACAGAAATAGCAAACAACTTTTCATCTGGAAAGGTATATTCCACCACTTCTCCTATATCTGCATTTGGTATTCTTGACAAGAAATCTACGACTACATTAGATTTCCTAGGTTTGTTTACTATGGTAACATCAAATTCCTGCAACAGAATCAACCAACAAATAATTCTTGCACTAACCAATGGTTTATTCATCAAATATTTGATTGCAGCATGATCCGTATGGATGAATACTTGGTATCCTATGATATAGTGTCAAATTTTTTTAATAGCATAGATTACAACCAAGAATTCTTTTTTAGTGGTAGTGTAGTTTTTCTCAGCTCCTGTCAAGTTTTTACTAATATAATAAATAGCATAATGTTCCCCATTTTCAATCTGTCCTAACATAGCTCCAATAGAAGTATTGGAAGCATCAGTTTGAATATTAAAGGGTAACTCCCAATTAGGACCTCTTAGTATAGGTGGAGTGGTTAAATTTTCATTTAAGTCTTCAAAGGAACTTGACATTCAGAAGACCAAACAAATTCAAAATTTTTCATGAGTAATGCAAACATGGGATTTGCTATGGTACTGAAGTTAGCAATGAATCTGCGATAAAAACCAATGTGTCCTAAGAAACTGCGTACATCAGTCTGAGTTTGTGGAGGAGGGAGGTTTTTGATGACTTCAACCTTATTAGGATCAACCTTGATTCCATAAGAAGAGATATGATGTCCAAGAACAATTCCTTCCTCCATCATTAAGAAGCATTTCTCAGGATTAAGAGAGAGATGGTATGTTTCACAGTGAATCAACACTTTTTCAAGTTGTTCTAATGCATATTCAAAACTATCTCCAAATACTGTGAAGTCATCCATATAAATTTCAACACTTCCATTTTTTAAATAAAAAAAAATTGCTAAAACAGCTCTGTAAAATGTTGTTGGAGCATTACATAACCCAAAGGGTAAAACCCTGTAAGCAAAGGTTCCCCAAGGACATGTGAAGGTAGTCTTTTCCTGATCTTCTGGTGCAACTTGTATCTGGTTATACCCACTGAAACCATCAAGAAAACAAAAAAATTTCTTTCCAGCAAGAGTATCCAATACTTGGTCTATGAATGGTAATGGGAAATGATCCTTATGTGTGACCTTATTTAACTCCCTATAGTCCACACATACTCTCATTTTACCATTTTTCTTTGGAACAATGACTAGTGGTGAAACCCACTTATTGTTTGAAATTGGATAAATGAATCCAACATCTAAGAGTTTTTCAATTTCCTCTTTCACAATCTCCTTTAGAGCAAGATTCAAGCGTCTCTGAGGTTTCCTTACTAGTTTTACATCTTCTATGTATATCCTATGTGTACATACCTCAGGATGAATGCCTGTCATGTCCTTATAGTTCCATGCAAAAGCTTGAACATGTTTCTGTAAGACTGCAAACAATTTGGTTTCTTGGTCCTCAGTTAGCCAGCTATTAATGTTTAGAAATTTACCTGGCTGTATTTCAATTTATTTGATCCCTGGATGGACAAAACTAGCTGCTTCATAGTTATTGATTAATGCATTTAATGGATAATGATGTGGCTACAGAGTGTGAAATACTCTAGAATCTGTCTAAGAGATGATACCTAATGGAATCATAGGACATTTGAAGGTGTTAAGGAGATGATGATGCCATCCATGTGGTAGTATGAATGATCTTTCCTGACTAGGCATGGATGACAGAGGTTCAAAAATTTATTCCTCATCTTTCCACAATAACTAATGAACAAGAATTTGATCATCAGTTAGTCCTTCTGATTGTAATGTTTCAATTAGGACAGTTTCATTCTCGAATATTTCTCTTTCTAGTGTAGTGATTTCCTCAATATGTTCTTCACTACAACTGTAGCCAAAGTGGCAATGGTTTTTTGTTTTTCATCAGATTCAGGATACCAAATTTGTCCAGAAAATTTAGTTGATGGTTGAGCTGGTGGATACAAAGAAATTTTCTTTAGGTCAACACCATTAGAAATGGTCATTTCCCCTGACCTGCAGTCTGTAAAAGCAGCTGCAGTAGCCAGCCAAGGTCATCTTAGAATTATTGGGTATCCATTGATTGAATTTTTAGGCTGCAATACTAAGAAGTCTACAAGATATTCCCAAGAAGAGACTTCAATGGCTAAATCTTCTAGGATACCTTCTGGTTTAGCAACTGATATATCTGCCATTTCCAAAACTGTGGTGGTAGGACTGAGATTTTTGAGTTATAGTTTTTGCATTGTGTCCTTAGTCATTACATTAATTGCAGCTCCAAGATCAATTAGCACATTAGGAATTTACATTAACCCAATAGTAATTGTAACTATCGGACTACCTGGGTCACTATACTTGGGAGGAACTAGTTTCCTAGATAATAAATCAGCTAATTTTCCTTCTACCTGAACAGTTTTAGGAAAGGCATTTTTTTTGCCATGTTTCTTGATACATAACTCCTGAATAGTATTTTTGATTAAAGGCACATCCCTTATTGCTTGCAACAAAGGGAGAGAAATTGACATATTTTTAAGTTCGATCACTAATTTTGATTCAGGGGTAGTATCAATATGATCAAATATTTCAAGGTATGGTAATGCTACTGGAGAAGATTCCTGCATTTTTTTTTATATTCCTTCTTTTTGTTTTTGTTGCACTGTCTCTTGATTTGGAGGTTCTTGTTTCTCACTAATTTCTTCAATGGTGGGTGGAACAATTTTAGGTAAAACCTTCCTTAAACGCAGCTGGATGTTACTACAGTCAAGTACATGAACTGCAGTAGAGTCTTCAAACTCAGCCTCATAAATAGGGGTTGTTTGTCTGGTATTATTTGGGTAAGTCACAGGCTGAGCTGGGAGTGGAGGTTGTTTCTTGGTTGTGTTTGTTGATGTTGTTCTCTTCCCTAAAAATTTGGATTAGGAGCGAGCAGCAAGTTTTGAGCTTGCCCTTGATACCTTTGTTGTCCTTGATATGGTGGGTATTGCTTTCCCCATATTTGTCCTTGTTGTGTCCATTATGGATGAATTGTATGCCAAGGTGGGTTCATCCACCCAGAATGTGACCAATCTAGAGGAGTTGTCCAAGGTTGGTTCCAAGATTATGCAGAGACTTTTGCATGTCCCCATGGCATATTCATATTCCAAGGAGGTTGTCCCCAATTTGGAAACCAAGGAGCATTGGGATATTGTGCATAGCCACCACCGAATCTCTGCCCAATAGCATTAAGTTCTTCTTTTTGGGTGTCCAAAATAGATTTTAGATGAGGCAACAAATGACATTTATTTGTTGAGTGTTCCTTGGAACAAATTCCACAAATAGAAGTTTTGTTTAAAGGGTAATCCTACAAGGTATGCTTATTTCTACATCTCGGGCAATAAATTGCCAAAGATGGTGTAGAATTGGGTTTTGTGTTTCTCTCACCTAATGCATAATTAAGTTGAACAAGGATATCAGTTTTTAAATTAGCCATTTCCTCCATCAACTCCTTTATGTCACTATTTCCAGAATTTTGCTTCTTTCTTCATTGGTGAGTGCGAGAATAATTTTTGCATAACTCCACAATATCTTCAATGTCAAGTTGATCTATGTCTCCTTTTCCCATTAAATCTAACACTTCCCTAGATTCATCCTAAAATCCTCTTACGAAGACAGGTTTTAAGAAATCTGGTTCTACAGGACCACATCTCTTTTGGACAAAGGCAAAGCGATCAAGATAATCCTCTAAACTCTCATATTCTTCTTGCTTGATCCAAAACAACTCATCTTTCCTGTTTCATACTCTACAATAATCTTGATATTTACGTAAGAATACAATCTCCATGTCATCCCAATTATGGATTGAATTAGGTTCAATATTACTCATAAACCATCGGAGAGCAGCATCCTTAAGCGTGGAAGGAAACAATTTCAATTTATGATTATCATTTATGTAGTCATAAGTCTGACATAACACTTTGAATTCAAACAAAAATTGATCAAGATATTCTGAAACAATTCCCCTAAAAATTGGTAATATGGATGGAGAAATAGTTTTCATGGAAGCATCTAGAGATGGATCCAACTGTATGGGGTATTCAAAAGTCTTAGGAGGATCATCAGCATACCCACCTGGTGGTGGTGTTGTTGCTACCATAGTTGTTTTCTTTCTTGAGTCTAATGTGGATTGTTCAGGCTTAGGGGAATGTTTAGCAGCAAGTGCTTCAAAAAGCTCTTGTTCTAATATTTCCAAAGATTCAGTTGATGAAGAAGGTATATCTTGCTTAAGTCTCTCAGGGATTTCATACACAAGCAATTCTTCATCTGATCATGAAGAATGCCTTGGTGGTTTAGAACTAGTTTTGATAAACCTCCCTTTTTCATCTCTTGGCCTATGCATTCATGCCTATTCATTAAATAAACTGAAATGCAGTATTTCAAAAATTGTAACACAATTCTTGACCTATTTCACTTTTCCTAAAAACACCATTTGTTCCTCGACAACGATGCCAAAAATGATGAGGGTCATTAATCATTCATCATTTAGTAATTATATGTCAATCCAGGGCGGTGTCCAAAGGCTGTATACGATAAGAGGTGTCATAGTTGTAGGTTTAGTTTATCCAAGAATAGGATTTTATTGGTAGGTATGTTAGCAGTGCTAGGGGTTGTTGTATCTTCCTAATTTCTAAAAAATAAACTCAAATTGCACAATCTAAAGCTGAATTTAAATTACAGAAAAATGAAACTGCAGAATCTAAAATTGACAAGAAATAAAATGTTGCTGAATTGACCAAAAAGCAAAATTACAGGAAAGTAAACTAC
Source organism: Wollemia nobilis (assembly GCA_028583015.1). Lineage (NCBI taxonomy): Eukaryota > Viridiplantae > Streptophyta > Pinopsida > Araucariales > Araucariaceae > Wollemia > Wollemia nobilis. The sequence goes on along the minus strand of JAQPPZ010016995.1, from coordinate 2,692,160 downwards.
ATAATGAAAATTCACACACACGCTTGTAGAAATTAAACCAATGATAAAAATCACAATTGTCTGAACATAAGTTGAATTTGATAAACCAAATTAATTTTTATTGCAGTAAAACTAAAAATGACATAATTCTAGAAATTGCAAAAAATGCTAAAAATGATGTAATTCTGGAAATTGCAAAAAATGCTGGAAATGATGCCATTACAGGTCAAATGCTAAATACTGTTCTAACACATGATTGAACCTATTCTAGATGCTATGGTGTAATTTTGAAATGAAACTAATTCTGCAAATAAATGTTGACAGAATTTTGCTGATCTACTACAGCAAGAAATCAACAAGAATTTTTTGTCACTGTGTTGCCCTTCCTCTGATCCTGCAAGTGGCCCTTGCTTCCAAAACCAAAAGAGGGTGAAGAATTATACCAAGTAAATTAAATGTGCACTATAAACCATTAAATGTCAATAAAATCTGAAGAATGCACATTTTATTTCATATGAAACTGCATTAAAGTACTATAGAAAAAATCTATAATTTACTATAATGCTACAAAGACTTTATATGTAGCTAATAACTATCTCCTATTCCTCTATCCCTATTTCTTCATATGTCTATCTATATATCTATTATGCTCAACCATGTTGGGAGCTTTATTTATAAGACAAAGTTAATATATTTGTTTGTTGAGTTTTAGGGATTTCCAACTCTTTACAAAATAGTTTCCTGGAATGTAGGGTTATAATTTGTCAACCTTTATCCCTTTATCCCAGTTGGTCCACCTATGGTGAAGGAACAAAGTCCAAATAGGGTGGACTAACTGCTTGGTCAATTTCCAATCATAATTTCCACAATTTTGGTGCATTTTGACCATTTTCAGTTGTTCCTGTGCTATTCCCTATTCTTGCGTCACTTATTCCTACACTACTATGGAATAACAGGCAGGTGACAATTCATTTCTTATCTGCACTCAAAATGCATAGGGAGGAAGTTGTTGACTGTTTGGATTGTTTTCCTTTATCTTGTACACCCTTCTGCATTGGTGGCATGTGCTAGAGTGACTGATTCCAAGCCCTGCTGTATATGTATAGCTGGCTAGAACTATCATAGTCACAGCCTGTTTTCCTGCATAGTCAGCTATAGTGGACAAGTTCTTGGCACCTTTTTCATTTGAATCAGTTTAAACAGAGGAACACAATATTGTTAAGCACCAGATATTCAACAAGGTCTATATTATGATTTTGAATTACTACAATACTACTGATTAATTAACTGAAAATAGGTGAAATTACAGTAAAAACAGTAAAACAGAGTATATGCACTTTGTCATTTCGGAATATGCAAACACCACTATATAATGCATTTTACCCATAATTAACATAAAAACATAGTAAAAAGGGTGAGTCAAATAGTTATAATGTATCAAAAAGTGTCCATAGATGAGGCAATTCCTGGCCTCATCATATATCTAATTTGATGGCCCGCACTCTAGCATTTTAGACACCAAACAACCTATTATTCTCATCTACCTTTGGGATTCCTCTACATATCCTCAAAAAATTTATCCCTCTTGATCCTTCTACTTTATTATCCATTTTATCTCCATCCACTATTTTCAAAGCAATTCTATTTTATTTATCTTCTCTTCACAACATCCTAGTCACTTTTATTTCTTTTGCTTCATCATTCTTTCATGTTGTTCCTAGGAGATGCTCAATATCTCTACCAGCTTTTGTGGGCTAGCCATAGTCTTATCGCCTTTTTATTTTACCCCATCCTCCTATATTTTGGATCAAGTTACCTCATCCTCCTTCCCTACACCTTTCTTTGGTCTCACTTTGTAATTGCATAACATGGTGTCTCCAATTTGTACTTCCCCTAGTTTTGAGTCACTTAGGGTCTCATAGTCGCTCTCTTCACTCAAAATGACTATGCCACTACTCGCATAATATGACTCACTCTTTGAGTAGTCAATTAGGATGTAGTTATCCTATATAAACATCTCCCCCATATCATATTCTTTATCATAAATAATTAGGATCTTCTTATCCTCCTCGCTCTCCATGATTGCAACAATTATATCCACTCCTTCCTTTTCTATACTCTGGATGATCACCCCTGCATCATTCAAACCCTCTTTCATTTTAGTTTTTGATTTTGTACTATGGATTCCAATATCCACACCTCATGTGTTGTCTCTTCGTTTGATCTAGGTTGTTGCATTATAAATTCTTGAATTTAAGTCCCCAATGTTGTCTTATTTTCTACCTTAGAGTTTTGCATTATGGATTATCAACTCAACACATTTCGTATAGTATTATTTACTATTTTGGGATTCTGTACTATAGATGACGATACCCATGCATTTTTTACCCTCCTATTTTTTTCTCTCAATATTCCATACTATAGGCACTCCATCTCTCATCCCTTGTGTCTTTCTCCTTCGCACTTTGGACCTTTGCACTATTTTTTTTTAAAAGCAAAAAACCCCTTACGGTGCCGCCTTGGTTTGAGAGACCACGAATAGGGGGTTCTAGGCTGTCAAAGTCACCCGAGAGTTGCACCCGACCCTGCCCGCACCAAAATTATCAATTGGATTTTGGATACCCAATTCAAATTTTTGGTAGGGTGGAAATTTGAACCTGGGACCTCCCTTGGAGGATTGCCCTCTCCTCTCCAAGTCACCTACAAGACCTGGGTATAAAATAATTTATAGTTGAAAACACCCCTTTTGAGGTGCCACTTTCAACAGGTTGGGCATAGTAGGAATGGAGCCTTGTCAGCCTCAACCAGCACATAGGACATTCCCAACTATACCATATATCTGCAGGATGGAGACAAGGGGAATGGAACCTGGGTCGGCCTCTACCAGCACCCAGGGCATTTACCACTACACCACAACAAGTAGATAGGAACTCTACACTAATTATATATACCTCTCCCCCATTTATTTCCCTCTTACATGGACTTATATTCTAACAAATATCTTTCTATTATCCCAAAATTTATACCATTTTTTATTTCTATGGTTGCATCGATGGCTATCCCTTTCCATGTTTATAGCATGTCAATATAGTTGTTAGTTGCTTTGTATCACTCTATTTTTTATTTGCATTACCCACCTCTATATAGGAGCTAGTTGCCTCTACCTCTTATTATGGTTTGTGTGCACCTATATGTCCATCCTTGTATGCCACTCAGTCATTTCACTTCCTCTATAATTCCTCTTCCTCTCCTTGCAACACCACTAGCTACAACTATAGCTCTATGATTTACCTCTCTAGCTCCTCTACCTATTGTTGAGTAGATTTTATATCTACTTGCACCTCTTCCAAGGCCTCCATTGTGCCTAAACTATCTAATTCTTACACAAACCCTTATCACTCTATGACCACTATTTGCACAATCTGAGGTTTATATTTTGGCCTCTTTTCTAAAGTTCTTTTCCACTTGAATATTTTGAAGGGGATACTCGATCCACTATCTATTCTAGGGAAAACTACTTGTGGATACCTAAAACACATTTCTAGGTGGTCCCCTCTACCCTATGGCATCATTTACTAGTAATGCTATTAACCCATGGTGTACCAACACTCTTTTATTCCTACCCTAACAAAATTGCCCACTAACATACTGCATCGATCAAGTGAGATAATAAGGAAAAATAATCCTAAGATCTTCCCCTTCCCTACCCCTTTTTAGGTGAATCAATAACTGGAGATGATGCCCTACCAACATTGAGTATTGTTCACTATTGGTTAGGTACTTCAGATAAAATAATGCTAGGGCATCAAATGGTGCAAGAAATTATTCCCTTATCACTTCCCCCTAACCACTCTGCATTTGTGTCCATATCTAAATAATGTGTATAACCCTTAATACATGTCTAGCAACTTTTGAAAGTGCTATTCACTACATTTAGAAACCCAATGACTCTGGCTATTTATTCCCTAGACATCATTATCCCTATTCCCTAGACCTTCATCCTCCTATTTTCTAGATTGCTTACAACTTCTATAGCAATATCCTTACTATACCCTCTTAGTATCCAAAAATATTCCATCCATAATTCTTGCTTGAATATTACTAGCAATATGGGATACCTCTCTAGGTATATTATGATATCTAGCTCTTGATGATGGGACTTATCCATCATTATGTCTAAAATTATATGCCCCCCTTGTGTATTCTTAATTTCGCTACCTACACCTGAAAACCCCATATTGTGTGTTCTCTTTCTCTTCATCATTTCTCCTCCTCTACTTACCTTGTGACTCCCTCTCCATTCTACACCCCCTTCAAGTTCAATGAATCTAATCCTTTACTACCCATTCCTTCAAAGTTTAAACTTTGTATTCCTCATTTCCATTGTCCACTTTCATTTAAATTTGGTCTCTACTACTTGTCTTTTATTGATCTTCTTCAATTTTTTTGCTTTCATATATTTCTTGGGATTTGTACCCACTCCATAATGTATGTTTGTATCCATTATCATGTGCTTTTAACTCAGTTTTTCCAAGCTTATTAATTCTCCTTATCCACTCTTTTTTTCTTCACTTTCCATTTACACATAGTTTGCATTCATCTTTTTCATATTTCACACCCACCTTATCTCACAACTCATATATACCACTTTTTTTTCTTAAACTAGGTTTTGTGACCTCCTTAACATGTATCTTGCATATCCCTATCTATCACATCTACTTTTCCATATTTTACAACTATTCTCTCATATTCCATATATGCCTAATATCTAATATCTGCATCCCCTTCTACTTGTTCTTCCCATCCATTTCCTTCACTATTTATTTTTTGTTTTCATAGTGCACTTACTATACCCTACAACTATCATTCCACATTAGTTACATCCCACATATCTTTTTGGCTAATTTCGCATTCTATATATCCCTTTTATCATCATTTACATCCTATACTTAATATTCTTTAGTCTCCAATTTATCATCACATGCAATTTTTATGACTATTTCATGCATAATTAGTATGTCCGTTCCATATAAAAACATTATCCATATTTATCCATCATTCAAAGTTATACACTTTTAAACATACATCCATGCATCAGTAATGCAAAAAACAAAAATAAAAAAACACCATCACATTTTATTTCTTTGCATCTTTTTTTTACATATTTTACATCACTATTGAGACTAGTTCTTTGTAGTCCATTGATTGAAATTATATGAATCCACATAACCCTCTTCATTTCTTGTCAAGTACTCATTTGGCCTAGCATATTCTTTAAATTATTCCTCTATTTCACTTGGGCTCCTAATAAATGGTCTTCATTTACCAGATACCATATGAACAAAAAGTGAACTTGTAGTATGATCTAGGTTGACCTTGTTTCTCTCAATCACCACACTAATACACTTACCCATAGTATAATTGTAGCCCAATTCACTATAAAAATTAATTTTCATCTAAGCAACACCTTCGATAAACCTATACAATGTTGTTGGCTTCCACTTAGTGCATATTGTTTACATTATACCACCACTTAATCAAACCTCTACAAGCACATCATTTATCCCTAATTTATCTTATTTTGGAACTATATATGCACCATCATAGCTTAGTGATATGTTATTATGATATTTAAAAATTCTTGTTCTGCTCACACTAGCTCATTATTAGCTAGTTTTCTATTCTACTCTTTGATACCTTTCCCTCTAGCAACTAACTTTTACCTCCACCACCATTTCTAACATGAAGGCTCATAGTTGGACATCCATAATAAATGGGTTTGGATTCCAATCTATATCTCCTTTTACAACAAAGTTGTGTAGATATAGCTTTCACAACAAGTCCTGGTGGTCCAAGACACGATTGAAGAATAGGTCACAAAAACTTTTTTGGTGTCTCTATTTCATTAGATAAATTTGATATCAATTTTAAGATCTTAAGAAATATTATTGAAGACCAAAGTTGGTACTTATAATTTGGGCATCATGGCCACCTACATGTGGTTCATCAAGTGCATCCAATGCTCATGCCACTTATGAACTACCAGTTTGGGAAGTCCAGGGAGCTTGGGATGCACCTCTACTAGACAACCTCTAGGTTTTTTCTAAAGTTGAATCCTTGTTTGGATGCGATATTTGGAACTCTATTTATTGAATTGATTTCTAATCTAATTTAAGCTATTGAATTTTTACCAGAGAAAGGAGATAAGGAAGAAAGAAACAATAAATGATAAAAAATAGAAATTAAATCCTACACTAAAGAGGCAATGTGCCAAAGATTACAGGCCCCTATTTGGACATCAATGGGATGAATGAACATAGGAGTCATATAAATATAGATACATTTTAAAATGGTCACTATTCAATATGATTGCACAATAAATGATCTCCTATGGGGACTAGAACAAATACTAGTCATAGCTCTCCTTAGAAAGATATATGCATGCTAAATATTAGGAAAAATATTTCCAATAGTCATAGTTGCATTCATATTAAAGGCATGTTAAAACCATACAAAAAAAAGAGAGGCTCAATGTCCTGTACATGCAATGACCTAAAGCTCAAGTTTAGACTGATACATAGAAAGGAGAAATTGAGAAAAAATATTCAAGGCCAGATACTAGGCACAAAAATAGTTCTTCCTCCTTTTATTCGTCCTCCAAAATTGGCTATTTATAGTATTTATGTCAAAATTTAAAATTTAAAATTTTCCTCCAAACAACTACGAATGGGAGTGCCTGTGTCATTCTTGGTTATTGAGCCAAGGGTACCATACTACATATAATATTGGAAGATTCAAAGTTATTCAAGGAGTCTGATCATTATAGATATTCTTATAGGTGGAATGGTGTCTTTGCAGAGGTATCATTAATGAACCTCATTTTCCAATGGGAATTTGGTCTCATGTGGTGGCTTTTGGCTTACTAATAAATCCATGCTATAGTAGTTATGGATTTGACTCTTTTTGGTTTTACCCTACCTTAGTATACTTTTTCCTTTTTAGACTAGATTATCAAGTTGTAAAAATAACTTGGTTTTGAGCCTTTCTTCTAGTGGTTTGGTTGCTCCAGTATATCCTATTTCTATGTTCCTTGCTTGCCTGCTTGCCTAGTTTATGTTACATACAATGTCATCCTACTTATTTTAATTGTTGATAAGTTGAATATGCCTTTACGTAGGGATTATTATACTTCATTTGATGGGCATGTTTTGATTCCAGTTTGTCTCATGCGTGCTCTCCTTATGACTCTCACCACAATTTATCTAGGGATTTTGTATGTGGATTAACAATATCAGGCCATAATTGGTTTATCTTATCCCCCTCTCATTTTTCCTCTAATATATTTAGATTTTTCTCAATTAATAGGTTGTTTGTGTCATTGAGCAACTACACTTGGGTATATGGGATGCTATAACCCAATTACTAAAAGAGGTCACCTTAGTTATAGGACCTATCTACTAGGTTGGGGAATGGGACTAGGTGGACTAAATTGATAGAGGTCCTACCATAAATTCAACCCTTTTAGTTACCACTAGAAATTCTCTAGGGATACTATTGAGGGTAGATGTGGCTTAGTCACTACCAAAAAAGAAAAAATATTATCCTTTTTTGGTCTAGTCTAGTTGGTTAATGTTTCCTCATTGCATGAGTATCTTTGAGCATGTTAGTAGTTTTTTGCATGGACCTTCTCTTGCTAGTGTCTTCTTCAAATAAGTTACTTGATATATGGAGGGAACATCAGGGTCTCTCATTTTTCTCATATTCAAGTGGCAATCTTGTTCATAAATTCTCTTTTGGGAAGGGATTTTACCCATGTAGTGAAATTTCACTACAATTTTGGTGACTCACAGAGGACTTTTGGTTGTAGGAGTTGATGAACCCAAAAGCAATAACCTTATCTTTGGGCATGAAGTCTATGGGAAAAAAGTTTTGGAAATGCTAGGATTTGAAAAGAAGGATGTGGACTCTTCACTGGGTCTATTTGGGATCTCATGTATGTATCAAGAGAAGCCATCCATTTATAGACCCTTTGTTGGTAAAGTATTGAAGCCCTTATCCTATCAATTCTCCTTTTTAATATTTCTCATGTAGTTAAATCAACAACACGGTTATCCATTATGTTACCTTGTGTTTAACTATAACATATATATTTTCATCAATCTAACAACTAATGGGTACTTAATGACAATGTATATAATGATTTTATTAAGCCCTTATTATTGATTTTTGGTCATCCTAATCTATGCAACCCTCCTTCACCTATGCATGTGGTCTAATGGTGCACTTTCCAAAAATGATTTTGTACAATTACTTTGATTTTTAACCTCTCTTGTATACACCACTATTTACTTTAGCCAAAAGTTATATAGTAATTAACTCTTACCAAATTTTATTTAAATATTTCTATTTACAATACAATACATAGTTTGATGCATTCTCACACTCCAACTACCATGTGCAAGGCTTACTCATTGAAATCTACAATTCCTAGACCAAAGTGAACCAAAATTCCACCAATCTTGGTATTGCAACTCTTAAGGTATGTGATATGTTGGTTCTGGCGAGTGGTGAGTCCTTATGGTTAGAGAACCTTTGATATGGAAAGCGTCTCCTCCTATATTAGGTATATGTATGATCTAGTTGTCCCAAGTCCATCATATAGGTTTGTCTCCCAAATTCTAGTGGCCCATTCATCCAAATGACCATTTGGTACTAGGGTGTGCACTTCATCCCTAAGTGTATGGGACTCTTATTCTTCTTCTAAAACTATAAATCCAATTCTCTCTTGGCCATGATCACCAATATATGTTCCACATGATGCATGTGAAAGTATTTCAAGGAAACATTCATTTTGGTAAAACAATGTATCCTTAGGATCATGTGAGTTCAATCCAAGGAGAGGTAACCTCTGATCTTAGTAGTGAAGTCATGGGAGAGACATAGACCAAATGATGTTGGTAGATAAATCATCACTACCTCCTAAGTGATGGTTATATTGGGGAAAGCTTGTAGTGAAAGTTTTAGGTCTTTGATGAGGTCAAGGATAGAAATTGAAGTTCCATCCAATTGCACTACCCCTTGTTTGACTAGTTCATAGGCTATCTCTAATGCATCGACTACTCTTTTAGACATAAATAAGATACTTGCCCTAAAATCCATCAAGTAGTTGTGAATAATATTATCCCCACATAGGAGTGTTAAGTAGAAGTATTATGGCTTGGGTCTACTAGGACTATGACCAAATATTCATAAGACATCCTACTTCTACTTGCCAATGATTTTTTGCTTCTCCAAAGCCTCTTCAAGCTACTTCATCTACTTTGGCAGAGTGATTACATCCTATAGTGGCATAGGTATAATGGACCTCTTCAAGTCCTCAATTACATTGAAATATTATAGTGTTTGAAACTTTAGCATGATTCTTGGGATCCACTAGGGTCTAGGTCACTTTATTCCAAGGTTGGATGTTCACACCAACATTAATAGAATTTACTTTGGTACATACCATTTTGGTGCTAGTCATTTTGGCTCTACTTGGTTCTCATATTGAGGTTTATTAGTCTTTGGGTTGTTGACTTCTTGCATTGGACATTGTTGCTTCTAGCTATATTTGATAGCTCTCCTCTTTATCCTTGTGAGAGCATCAATTTGCATTTGGTTCTGATTGTCTAGTGGAATATTTATACATCCAATAATGGTATATACTTCTCCATCATCCTATATTACCAATGTCTACTATGGTGGTCTATTCCAAAATGTTGAGGAGACTTCCAAGGCTATATTATAAGTATTTGGTCTTGGAGACTACACCATAGCATTTTGATATGTAGGTTGAGGCATAAGATATGTCATCTGCTAGAGCTCCTCATGACCCAAAAATTATGGGTCAATATAATAATATGGCTAGCCATAGGGATCTCCTATATAGTTTTTTTGGGTGGGATCATATCTTTTATCAAATTCAAGGGGACTTATTGCATAGGGGTACAAGTACTATCTACTACCCAAAATATTGAGGTTGATTGGAATTCCTATTGAATTGAGGTGGGAACTTTTGATATCCAATCAAATATGGTCAGTATCCTTGATTACTCTATTGGTAAGGGAGTCCTGGATAATTTTAATAATTGAACCTTTACAATTTTTTTTTGTTCTTGAGGGATATAATTTGCATATCTCTCACGGTGCTTTGTAGTCTCTCTATTTATAAGAATTGGGATATTAGAGGGGTTGGGTTAGGATAGATGGAGGTAATTTTACTAAGATTTGGTTTGAATCAAGGATTCACTAAAACATCATGGGATACACCATTGGAGGGGGATGATATAGTGGTTGGACACTAGGAAAAAGAGGCATGAAGGTTCTAGGGGAGAATATTCCAATTTGAATGAGGCCTTTCTCAACTTGAATGGTTATATTATAGGCTATTGATAGTGAATTGCCTCCTTTGGAATTTATCATCATGGCTATTTCTAAATTGAATGCCTTCGGATAGAAGATAAAATTCATATCTAGTAAGATTCATATTTCCTTTGGAATTTTATACCAAGACTTGTGGAATCTAGCATTGAAGTTATCCATAGCTTCCATGGGATTTCTTTTGATGGTCATCAACTACTCCAATAGAGATACACCATTGGTCTTCTCCCTAAATATACCCATTAATAGGTTAGCAAGTTGGTCCTAGTCAATTATGGAGTGTATAATGAGTGATATCTACTACTCTCATGCCTTGCCCTTGAAGGAGGCTTCCAAAAGTCTAAACATATGATTTTGCTCCTTAATGTTATATAAAGCACACAGGTTGACCATGTGTTGAAGGTACTAAATTGGAGTTGTCGCATCTTCTTTGGTGAATTATTCCAAGGACTTTAGTGTGGAGACTAGGATATTGTCCTAGGTGGCTAGTGGTATCGGTGGCTATAAGGGACCTTTAACTTGCCATGTTGGGATTCTTCTCTGATTTGGATTTTGAGGGAAAACCATGTTTTTTATTGACCTCTTCATCTATTACCAAGGCTCAGAGAGGACAATAACATCTAAGTATTATCCCTTGCATTGGATCTTGTGATAGGCCTAGATCTCAAGAAACTAGGGGCCTATGTTTAGAGAATTATTACTTTTTCTAGGTCCTCTTTTTTTGTTTTACATAGTAGTCACTATGTGGTCAGTATTTTTTATTCAATGTTCAAAAGACATAAATTTCCACCATAATATTGGTCTAGGATTTAAAGGTATTTTATTCAAGGTCTTATTTGTAATAAATTCACCAAGTGAATCTTCTAGGTGCTTCAACAAGCCATCAAATGAGACTTTTAGCAAAGCCTTAGTTTGACTTCTAATCAAGGAATGAATATAGCATTTTGGGTCCCATTGGGTGATGGGTTGTCATTATTACACATCATTTAATTCATTTTGTTAATATAGGGTGGTGTCCAAGGCTATATGCAATAGATTATGTTTATGGTTTCACACTTTAGAGATCAGGATGCTTGCTATCTAGTGGGAAGAGAGATTCATAAAGTCTATCACTAACTTTAATTTGCAGAATAGAAACCTATCTTAGTTTACAAAAATGAAACCTGTTTAAGTTACAGAATTGAACTTTGCCAAAGGAAGAAAAAAACTATTCTAGATTTTCTAAATTTAAATTAATGAAATGAAGATACTAAAATGGAAGCAACGTAAATGATAGTTCTAGAATATAAATATTTTGAATTAAAAATTGCTAAAACAAAAAATTACTGCTAAAACTATGAATCAACTATTGAAAATGAAATTGCATTAAATGAAATGGAAAATACAAGAAATATTAATGTTAGCTAGCTAAAAAAACATAAAAACATTCATTTAAAAAAATAGAGGAAATAGAAATAGGGGAAACCAAATATAGTTATTTCTAACTTACAACATTTTAGCAAGAAATTGATAACTTTTGACTAAAAATAGAATTAACAAAAAAACCTGTAAAATTGGGATAGATGTCTTCCACCAAACCTAAGAGTGGTCCCTTACTCTCAGGTCTAGTATAAATATTAAACTCCTAATTCCTAAGCTCTTGTTAACCAATCATACATTAAACACATGTTGAAATGAAGATTGCACTTTATTTGACAAAGACTGTTCTTACAAAAGTTGCTGACAATTTCAAAATAATTTTATTTATTTTCTACTTTCCTATTATCTTCAATGTAGATGGGTGGAATTATTTATACAATATTTTCCACTTTCCTAGCCTATGTTTGACAAATACACACTAATCTTCTTGCTGTCAATTCCTAATTTGCTGACTTGCTACAACAGACTCGGTCCAGAATTAGGATAAAATCTTATTTACAATCATTTTTCCTATTGTTCTCATCTCCAAATAATTGGTAAAGGGATGGAAATAGGTGGAATTAATTGGTTACATCCATCCACATGATAATTATTCTATCTTCCCAAAAAATTGACCAAAAAGTGATTTTTAGCTAATTTTGTAGTTTTGTACTTGGTCGCACTGAGGTACTTTCAAATGATTGATGGGTTCCTTATATTTGCTTTAATGATCCTAAAATGTTTTTAGCCTTAATATTAGAATTACTCCTCAATTCCCTATTACCCTATAGGTTTCTACCTGGACATTTCGGAGATGCACCTACAAATTCTATTTTTAGCAGTTTGTGTCCTATTTTAGCTACAGTAGGAGTTTATGGTGCCACATCATCCTGCAAATATGTCTAAAGTGAGAAAACACTTCAAATGTGTTCATAGAATCATATTTTATCAAAAATTTATTCAATAGCTATTTTCATCAAAGAAAACAATAGCTTTTTGTGTTTGCTCTTACATGCAACCACTACATTGTTAAAATTTCCCTATAAAATTGTTGAAAGTTGACCATACTCTCTTTGAGATTCTTCATATTTATGGCTTTGATATTTGGTATACCCATAAAGAAGTTTTATATGATAAAGGTCAATGGATTGGGTTGGACATGCCTGAGAAAAAGTCTAGGTCCTATTTGCATACACTACTTCCATTCATGTTGCTAGTGCATCTGATTGTTAAGTGTAGAATTAAAAGATCTCAGTTGCACATCTCCTATGTAAATATGGGGCATAAAATACACATCTTATATCACTACAAATTTATGCAAGTAAAACTCACATAGTAGGTTCCTTTGCTCCTCAAGGATATGCAAAAATGCACTCATAAAAGACTAGTCAGAGGACAGATCATAAGAAAGATCTGAACAAATCCTCATAACTTGCCATCTGTAAAAATTTTCTTTGAGAAACATATTATAAAGCTTGGAAATTTTTCTACATTGTACCAGTTGCTTTTCTATAAGGCATAAATCTCTTAATTTAGCTTAGAGGACTGTAATATCCTCATCCCATCTCCTAGTTTTCTCTTCTAATGGCTGCAATGTTGTAAGTCATACTTGTAGCACATGATAATAGGCTATCCATCATGCTATGTTTATGTCATGTTCTACCAGTAAAACCATATTTGGTTGTGGTACTACAATAGGTAGGACATTAGGGATTGGAGGTATTTCATCTTGTACTCCAACTTTTGTAGTCTAAACCATATGTACAGATTCCACCAAAACATGTTTTTCTTCCTCCTCAGTTGGTATTTCCATATGCATAGGTTCAATTTGTAATCTAATCACTTATCCTACCAAAATATCCTACTTTAGAACTCTCATATTAATATTTTATCATTCTGAAGCTTCTCCTTGCAACTGTTGTTTCGAAGCTCCTTCTTGGTTTGATAATTTTAGAGTAGCTTCTTGATGTTTCAGATTTGCTTCTACTATTGGCTTCTCATTTAAGGTTTGTTGATGCTCAAATTCTATAGTATCTTCTCCTTTATGGGAGCATTCTCAAGTTCCCATTGGATCTTTTCTAGCCCTTCGAATAAATACAACTCCTTTTGCATTTTTCTATTCTACTGAAGTAGTAACCATGGAAGGAGCAAAAAAAAAGTTCCTATCCTAATATGATTTCCTCAAATTTGTTAGATGGTGTCAACGTATCTTCCTATGCATTCTTTGTTTGAATATATCTTGCTAATCAAGAAAAAATTTAGTTGCTTCCTTTCCTAGAATAGAATCTACAGGAAAATTTTCCAACTATCCCATTTTCTCTTTTAAGTCACACAACTCCTGCAACAACTTGCAAATATATATATATATATATATATATATATATATATATATATATATATATATATATATATACCTTCTCCTTGATAGTTTCCTCTACATTCTCAAGCCATGTTTGTTGGGTTTTAATGATTACCCATGTAGATTTTAGATAATATTTAGAATATGTATCAATAGCCCCTTTAGATTTTGTTTCTACAACTTCTTTAGATTTTGAAGAGTAAGTAGGTAAATCCATTATAGGTGGAGAATTTCTCTCCATGGGTTATTTAGATTTAGTAGGCATTTCCTCAATAAAATCTTTCTCATCATCTTATAAAATCAATTTTCTTCTTCTTGGTCTAGGTGGTGTAGGAGGTGATGTTTCCTATGCTGGAGCAGTTGCTTATTGCTTCCTTCTCAAACTTCTTCTAAGAGGAGGGGTTGCAGGTGCATTTTTTTGTGCTTCAATATCTTGTTCCCTTTTTTTAGTAGATACATTCACAATAGCTTCCTTTGCATGCCTAGTGGACGTTATGAGTGGTTATGAATTTATTCTCTGCTTTCCACTAGAATGCTTTATTTTCTCAGGCTATCTTTTTGCAAACCTGGTTACTCTAGTATGACTTTGTTGTTTTGGTTGAAATTCTTCTTCCATGGAAGATGAACCTTCTCTAGAAAAATCTTCTTCTACAGATGATGAACTAGTTGTATCAGCTTATTCCTTGTCTATGTCATAATTAAAAGGTACCTATTGTGCAAAAATATCTACTTGAGTATAGACTTAAACATCCCTTATTTTAATTACCACCCTCTTAGTTCTTCATTTTTCTGTAGGGCTAGTTGTAGATTTTCTCTTTCTACGTGATCTCACTTCAACAAGAGACTATACATGAGAGGAGGATGGGACTTCATTAATCTTAGAAGCATCCCTTCTATTAGTTTTTATCCCAAATATCTCTACCATGTTGGTAGTTGCCTCATATCATTATTTTTGCTCATTCATAACAAGGGATTTTTCCTTCCAAGGTTCAAATAACCTAGTAAAATTTTTAAGGTTTTTCCTAAAATGGTGTTTGTAAATTAATTTAATTAGACCATGGTGTCTAACAAACCCTTGCCCATCCTTGTATCTCTTGGATATATTATGTAATTTCTAGTGCAAATGCAAGGGAATGTTGATTCTAAACTTTGGCCTTTGTGTGCCATTTATGAGGTGGGTAAGGATTTTAATATGTTTGCTAAACAAAGTAGCACATTGGCCCTCACAATTCAAATATCTGATAACCCAAATTGCTACCTCATCCCACAGTTTTTGTAGACTAGTACACTTAAACCCTTTCCATATTTTATTATTAATTTGCATCTCTGGTTTAGAATCTCCATCCTCTTGGAAAGCCTTAACTACTTCAAAGAGTGTTGCTTTAAAATATTTAACTATTTCTACTCCCTAGAGTAGTAATTTAGAAATTTGGCTTAACAGATAGGAAGTTACCTCAATACACATCATGTTGATCATGGCTCTGTTGTTGCAGAGAGTTGTGGAAAATTTCATAGCTAGTCTCTCTAGTTAGCCTTCAAAATTCTATAAAAATGGCATCTATACGACCTATTGGAAGATCTCCACAACCTCTAGGTGGTGTTGTAATTCCTCCATGGTATCATGCTCAACTTTTCATTTTTGATCCATGGTTGCCTTATTTATTCTATCTACAACTCTATGACAAGTCTGTTACACCTTGCTATTTCTCACATAATGATCATGTAGACACCTAAAACACATCATGTTTAGGAGACTACTCATATGGGTACCTTTGCAAGACATATGAATGACCTTGGACCTTCCCAAGGCTAAGCAGTAATTCTAATCACTCATTTAGGGTAGTCTAGTCCTATTCAATATTAGTCACTGATGACATCAATAGATAAGATCTTATCCATGGTCAACAATAGCGACTAGGGTCCTAGCCATGCTTAGCAACAATAGCTAGCCTTGTAACAAACTCGGGCTACCAGATCTGAGAAAAATCAATTACAATGGACATATTGCAATGGTTTTTAAGCAATTTTGGGCAAGGAAGCTTCTAGAGGATTCATCCCAACTACTCAGGCCAACAACTTCTTGATCTTGGCTTCCTTGAGAAGCCAATATTGGGATTTGGAGGGTCTATTTATAGACTCCTAAAGAAGAAAATAGGGAGACAATTTGAATGCAGCAAAGCCTTGCCAAACTATATAGCCAATTGCAACCCTTGAGGAATGCCAACTTGCTATCCATTTGGAGAATGACACCTGCATTTGAAGCAATGGTTTTTTCAATAGCTTGAGGAGCAAGCTTACCATTTCACACCACTCCACTATGAATTTACAACAACTCACCCATAAATCAGTATTGAGACACATTGACGACCCTTGATCATCAATTCCATGAAGAAATTGAGCATCCAAAAACCTAATTTTAAGAGCAAGATACTTTTCCTATGGTCGTTGTTGTTAACAGTGGCCTATAGGCTTAGCTGTGGCTGTCAGCAATGGCTAATAGAGCCAGCTACTTAGAGCATAAGTGGCTAGGGTTTGATGAGTTGAATCGTCTATTTTAGCCATATATTTACCTTTCTTAGTATACATTTAGATTAATTAGGCATAGATTAATTAGATCTACTACATTTCTATGGTGCATTTTCAGTTTCATAGGTAGGTTTACCTCCATTTGTGTATTTTAAGCTTTCCTTTACATGCTTTATACATTAGTTTTCTTTATGATCAATATACAATATTACATGCATTTCCAGGTTATTTTACCTGATTTAAGACATGCTTCATGCTTTAATATCAATATTGTAAATATCTTTGTGCATATTTATGTATGTTCATGCTTTCTTTATACATTTACTATGTTTCATGCATTTTCTTGGAAATCAACCTCATCATGAGAGGTTTCATGTGCTTCTAATGTGATTTGTAGTTTCCTTGCATGCAAGTGATAGATATCTCAAAGACAAAGCATAATTCAAGACCATTCCTCTTGACATTGGAGAAGGAGGCATCCTAGTAAGCCCTCAAGCAAAGTTTGAAGACCTTAAGAGTCTATTGAAGGCATATACCACATGAGTTGTGGATTGTAATATGTATCACAATGGTCAAATCCTTAAGAGGGATGTTCTTGTAACCTTGTTGTAAAGAGATTTACAAATATTAATAAATATGGGCACATTCTTTTACTTTATTTATTTGCACTTGGTTATTTGATTATCTTGTTCTTTTGATAACATATTATCTAGTTAGAATTTTTAAGCCTCTTACAGATTTATCATGGTGGAAACCCTACATTTTTTATTGATTTTGCTAATTTGTTGTGTTTTTTGTTTGCACTACTATCCATGGTTGAAAATAGTTGTGCACAACCTTAGCCATGGTTGAAAGCAACATCTAGCATCCTATCTGCCCTGAGCAACAACAACTAGCAGATAACTTGGTAAAACAGTAAGCAACCTGTTTCTACTTTAGATGAGGATTTCCAGGTAGGTTGCCTCTACATTTTTTATGTTCCCTATTTTTTCTCTATGTTTAGGCTTTAATCAGATCACTTAGTGAAAATATAAGGAAAATTTTGAAAAAAATTGTGTTTGCTCCTAGTTGTTGCTAGGAACAGTGACTGGTTCTATTGGCTGCCCTAGTCTCCAACGGCTAGGATTTCTAGCTACTTTTCTATCTAGTGGTCAAGACTATTGATTGCTACACAAAACAATGGCTACTATGTAAACTATGTTTTAGGTTTGTTTGCATGAATCCTAATCAATGGCTATGTCATCCTAGTTGCATTTGCATTCTATGAATTGAAAAGATCATTTATATGCATTTATTTCTGAAATAAAATGTATCTTTCATCATGCATATAGTGAAAAATCATGAATTCTTTTTTATGCATATTTTATTAATGCAAAATTAAAAATAACACACACACACCACAATTCAATTAAACATCAACGACATTGGGCTCTCACATACAACCTGTTGATCAAGACCAATAGTGGAAGTTATTACCACTCGGATGGCTTGTCTAATATTATATCATTGAGATCCATCTATGGCCAAGGCCAACCCAAGAACTATCCTATCCATAGAAAATCACACACACTCCTCTTTGAAGGGTGTATAGCTAACTATGGTGTGTTGGGTGAGGGTTGGTAGTACCTATGCTACCTCGTTGAGTATGGATTTCACTCCCATATTCTAGCATGTGCGGGTATATAGGTGAAAACCTTTTAACTATCTAAGAGTATCATCAACATTTGTAAAAACATAATAAGAGTTATGTTGGAAATAACGCATGGTAAAAATTTATTTTTACCATAGTAAGGTTGGACCTTACCTTTTACCTCCCTAAACGGTAGAGACTGGATGGCAGATGTTTAACGGCATGGGCGGCAGAGAACGAATTCTAATTTTCTTCTTCTTTCCTCCCTATTTTCCTTCATCCTTTTCTCTTTCCCCTAAGTTAGCGATTATGGTTTATTTCTTTCTATTTAAACCTTGTAACCGTAGATTACTTCCTAATGCAAGTTTATTATATTTTCTCCTAACTTTTTCTTCCTGGTTACTAACCTAAGCTCCTATCACAATATCTGGTATCAGAGCTGGTTCATGTTTGGCTCTAAGGCACAACGATAAAGGCACGAATCTCGAGGAGGTCGGCCCATAGCATGTGAACTAAGGTAAGAGGCCCATAGCACGTGAACCGAGGTAGTAGGAGGCATGGATATCGAGGAGCTAATAAGGAGGTGACACATGGCAGACAATAAGCGAGTAGACACAACACATGGCAGGGAGTGGACTCGACGATCGGACACGTGGCAGGGAGCGAACGTGACAGCGTGACACGTGGCAGGGAGACGACGTGACAAGTGGCGAGCAGACAGGCGGGCGACTGGACGGGCAATGCGCGAGAGGCAAAAGGTGTGGTCCCGATTGCTCGTAGGCAATCGAAACTCATCTACCGAATATAGGATTTTAAAGCCTGTAAGTTTCATCCGTAGGGCGGATGTGGGACAAATGTCCCATGTTTTTTTTTTTAATATTTGCTAGCTCGACAAAATAGAAGGAATGCAAGCACCTTCCATTCGCGTCGGACAGGCTAGCCCGACTGGCCATTCAGGCCAGCATTAAGGCTTGGCGCGGGAGGTCGCAGGGTCGAACCCCACGGGCGCCATATATAATCTTTTGCACGATAAAAATTAATTTTTTTTTTATTTTTTTATAAAAATTTATATTTTTTATAGATATTTAAAAAAAAAATTATTTTAACAGTTTTTTTTTTAAATATTATCTATAGAAGATATATTTTATAATTTTTTTTTTATTAAAATTAAAAATTTTATGCATTTAAAAATAAGTTTAAAAAAAAAAAAAAAAGGGAATCTATCTATCAAAATTGTGGAAGAAAAGATATTTCCTAAGAGGAAATTGCTGTAACATTTTTTTACGCTTTGAGAGGTAAAAATTTAGTAACATTTCCTAAGAGGAAATTTTGTGTAAAAGAAAATTTCAGGGAAATTTTCTTAGATGATAAGATCGAATGGATGTTATCAGGATCTTTGTAAACTGTTACTAAGAATGAACACCGAAAACTTTGATGAGCATGTGAGAACACTAGGCATAAATTCAGTCTTTTCACAATTGCAAAACGTAGTTATTGCACAACAGAGAAATCCTGATCTAGGATACGAAGCAGATTCAAAAGATAACTCTTTTGGGAGTAGATTTGAACAATCCTAATCTATGGAGATTGCTCCACAAGGATTTGAATATACTCATTATAGTAATTCAGTTGAAATCCTACAACCTCCTTCACCTGAAATTATATTGATCAGTGACGACGACGAACAAGTCGCTAACAATTTTGTAATTGCTGAATCACAACAAGAATAGGTTGTTTTTTGAAGGATAAATCAAGGCTTGATAGTTTGTAAAGTCTTTTTGTAATAAGACTATATAAGAAAGGTTTCTTGTTTTAATAGATTGTAATGGGATCAAATAACAATCTACCAATCCTCAAATTCAATGGGGATAATTATGAGTATTGGTCCATCAAAATGAGGACATTACTCATAGGAAAAGGACTATGGGATAGTATTGAAGACGGTTACACCGCTCCAACAGATTGGACTACTTTGAGTGCAACCGAGAAGAAGACCTTCAAAGATGCATAGAAAAATAACTCTTTTGCCTTATACCATCTTCAATCAGCATTAGATCCAAGTATCTTTCCTAGAATTACATCTTTCTTAACTGCCAAAGATGCATGGAATGCCTTGAAAGAAGGATTCCAAGGAAGTGATAAAGTGAAGCAAGTCAGGCTTCAGACCTTAAAAAGATATTTTGAAAATCTCGGAATGAAGGAAAATGAAAGAGTCGGTGACTATTGTGTACGAGTCAAAGCAATAGTTGATATGATGCAAACTTTAGGTGATAACACAATAGTTGAAACAATTGTGAAGAAAGTGTTGAGAACACTTCTTACTAAGTGGAATCACATTGCCATCATAATTGAAGAATCAAAAGACCTTTCTACTCTTACATTTGATAGTTTGATTGGATCATTAACATCACATGAAGAGCGCCTTCAAGGAACACATTCAACAAGCTATGGAGGTGATGACAAAGCCTTCACTTTGAACGAAGCTGCAAGACGAGGACAAGGAAGAGGCCGAGGCGAGAGGACAACAACAAAGAGGCAAAGGCCAAAGCAACTCCTACAGAGGAGGAAATCAAAACAGAGGTGGAAATCAAAATAGAGGAGCCAATCAGAACCAAAGCGGCAATGTAGGCCATGGAAATCAAGGATGAGGAAGTAACAAAACTAAAACAACTTGTTTCAATTGTGGGAAACAAGGACACTTCACTCGTGATTGCTGGTCAAAGTCTTCAAAAGATCAAAGCAGTCAATATGGCTCATTTTATGGAGAAGAAGAAGGCACCTCAAATATTTTTCTTTCATATGGACAGTTAGATCAAAATCTCAAAGACACATGGATTTTAGATACTAGTTGCTCCAACCACATGAGTGGCAAAGAAAATCTCTTTGCTACATTAGATTCAAATTATAAATCCCATGTTAAGTTAGGGGATAATAAATATTTGCAAGTTGAAGGCATTGGAGCTATTGAAGTTCCAACAAAAGAAGGCCTTAAAAAGGTGAATGACATATACTATACTCCACAGCTACAACACAATTTGTTAAGTGTTGGCCAAATGATGGAGAAGCATTACAAATTAGTTTTTGATGAAGGAAAATGTACAATCCTTGATAAAAACAATTGTATGAGAGTCATCACAGAAGTACCTATGACAAAGAATAGGTTATTCCCTCTAAAATTTTGTGAGCCAGGGGGAGCTCAACTTGCAAATATTGTTATTTCAAATCCAAGTGTATTGTGGTACTTGAGATATGGTCACATTTCCGCTAGCTTGAAAATGTTAACTTCACAAGCTATGGTGACAGGACTACCAAAAATTCAAGAACATAAGAAGGTATGCGAAGCATGTACTTTGGGAAAGAACTCTAGAATGAAGTTTCCAAATGGGCAAGCATGGAGAGCAATCTATCCTCTTCAGCTAGTACATTCGAACATTTGTGATCCAATGCAAACAAAAAGCCTTGGAAACAATTCTTATTTCCTAACATTCATAGATGATTATTCTAGAATGTGCTGGATCTATTTTCTGAAACACAAATATGAAGCATTTGATTGCTTCATTGACTTCAAAAATAATGTAGAAAAGCAATGTGACTACTATGTCAAATGTCTTCACACTGATAGAAGAGGAGAGTACTCCTCAAATGAATTTTTAAATTATTGTAAGAAAAATGGGATAAAAAGGCAGTTCACCACTGCCTATACCCCACAATGAGAATAGTGTGGTCAAAAGAAAGAACCACACCCTTGTTGAAATGGCACATACGATGCTTCAAACAAAGCATCTAACATACAACTATTGGATAGATGCAGTGATAACTAGTGCATATATTCTAAATAGAAGTCCGACTTCTAGTTTAGATGGTATCACTCCTTATGAAGGATGGTACGGTAAGAAACCAAATGTCAAACATTTTTGAGTATTTGGTTCTTTAGCTTATGCACACATTCTTGAGGAGAAGAGAAAGAAGCTTGATCCCAAGAGTCAAGCATGTATTTTTGTAGGGTATTGTGAATCTACCAAAGGGTATAGATTGTACAATCCCAAGACACATAAAATAGTTATCTCCAGGGATGTAATTTTTGATGAAGGGGGAGAATGGGGTCATAAATTTTTTTTTGATATAGACTCTAATTCTGAAAGTTCCACATTTGTACAGCCCAAGAAAAGTAGTGGAAGTAGTTTCCCTCCACAAAGTCCACTTCAGGAATCTTCATCGAGTACATCAAGTGGTACATCAAGTCTAAGAGGAACTCCTTTGTTGGCACCCCCAAACTCTCCGAAACAATTTTAGATATCTGTAAGTGCTCAAAGGAAAGAAACAAAGAAAGGAAAGCGCATACTACAGATTCATCCATCTTCTCAAATGTTGGATAGAAATTTCCAACAAAGATACACTAGGAGTCAAGCTAGTGAGATGGACGACATTTTGTCAAGACTTGAAAATATTCACATGTCAAGAGATGATGAGTCTCATGAACCAAGGGGTGATGTAGTCAATTATGCTTTGTTGGCTACTGCACAGCTAGAACCATCTAGCTATGAAAAAGCATGTATTGAAAGTATATGGCAAGATGCCATGGAAGAGGAAATATCCTCAATTAAAAAGAATGATACTTGGGAGCTTGTGAATCTTCCCAAGGGAAAAAAATGTGTTGGACGTAAATGGGTCTATAAGACCAAATTCAATGCTGATGGAAGCATTGAAAGACACAAGGCAATATTAGTAGCTAAGGGTTTTACTCAATGGCATAGATTATGAGGAAACATTTTCTCTAGTTGCTCGACAAGAAACATCATAACTATTCTTTCCTTGGTAGCCCATAAAGGATGGAACATTCAACACATGGATGTGAAAAGTGCATTTTTAAATGGATACCTGACAGAAGAGGTGTATGTTCAACAACCTCAAGGTTTCCAAGAACAAGGAAAAGAGAACCTTGTTTATAAATTGAAAAAAGCACTGTATGGCCTCAAGCAAGCACCACGAGCATGGTACTCACGCATTGACGACTATTTGAGCGAGTATGGTTTCACAAAAAGTAAGAGTGAACCAACTCTATACTACCTTAAGAATGGAGTAGATATCCTCATAGTTTGTTTATATGTGGATGATCTAATATTTATGGGTAGTAATAATAAGATGAATATGGAGTTCAAAAACTCCATGATGAATCAATTTGAGATGAAGGATCTCGGATTAATGAGATACTTCCTAGGCATGGAAGTACATCAATCAAAGCAAGGGATCTTCATATGTCAACAAAAATATGCTCATGACATGATCAAGAAATTTTCTATGTAGCAGTGCAAATCAGTTGCAACACCAACAGGACATGGAATCTAGCTAAGCAAATATAATGGAGCACCAAAGGTTGACATGACCAATTTCAGAAGCATGGTTGGGATTTTAATGTTTCTCACCAACACTAGGCCAGATATACAATATGTTTTTTCTCTAGTATCAAGGTTTATGGCTTACCCATCCGAGTTGCACCTTCAAGCAACCAAATGAATTTTACGATATGTAAAAGGTAAATTGGATTTTGGAATCCATTACCACAAGTCTAACTCTGTGAAGTTAGTTGGTTATAGTGACAGCGATTGGGGCGATAATATAGATGACAAAAAATCTACATCGGGGAATTATTTTAGTCTAGGTTCGGGACTAATAACTTGGAGTTCCAAGAAGCAATCAGCTGAGTATATAGCCATTACCCATGCTAGTACTCAAATCCTCTGGTTGAGGAAAATCCTTGAAGAGATTGGCAAAAATCAAATTGGTCCAACCAAATTGAATTGTGATAATATTAGTGCCATACAGTTGGCATATAATCTGATCCACCATAAAAGGTCAAAACATTTTGATATGAAGTATCACTTCATAAGAGATATGGTGGAACAGCAGATAGTTGAGCTTCAATATTGTAGCACTTTGGATAATCTAGCAGACATCTTCACCAAAGGCATGGCTAAAGCTCAATTTATAAAGCTGAGAGACTGTATAGTCAGTCCTCTCAATTTTAAGGGGGAGAATTTTGGAAATAATGCATGGTAAAAATTTATTTTTACCACAGTAAGGTTGGACCTTACTTTTTACCTCCTTGGACGGTAGATATTGGACGATAGAGGTTTGACGGCATGGGCGGCAGAGAGAACGAATTCTAATTTTCTTCTTCTTTCCTCCCTATTTTCCTTCATCCTTTTCTCTTTCCCCTAAGTTAGCGATTATGGTTTATTTCTTTCTATTTAAACCTTGTAACCACAGATTAATTCCTAATGCAAGTTTATTCTATTTTCTCCTAACTTTTTCTTCCTGGTTACTAACCTAAGCTCCTATCACAATAAGTTAGATTATATACTCAACAAATCAAAATGCACTAAACAAGTTTTAGGACACACATCTAATCCTTAAAAGAGATAATCATATTGTCTACTTTGTGTGTTTCTTTATTGTTTGGGTAATCAACATAAGATCCTTGATCTGGGACCAAACCCTAATTTTTCAAAAAAAATTGCTACTTTTTTATTCTGCATCCAACGAATCAAAAATCGTGCAAATCGGAGCTATAACAAAAAAGTTATGTTGGTTTTATGATTACTCTATTTTTGAGTGATTTTTAAGCCAAAAATAGGGAAAAACTGCACTAAAATAGTCATAAAAAGCCCTAGACAACCCCAAAAATTTGCCAAATTTATTTTGTTGTCTTAGTTAGCCCCTTGTGCACCCCTCATAGCATTTTTGAGGTCTGGCTCCACATTTTCCCAAAATTCCTCAAATTGGTCATTTTCCCACGAGCCTCGGTTGGCCAAATATTCCAAAAATACAAATTTTGACCCGAAAGTCACTTTTTGGAGTCATAGCCCATTGTGATCAGCTCGTCACACTGATCATTTTGGTATATAACACCCACAACATTTTTGGAAGTCAAAATTTTCTTCAGTGTGGGTTTCCTTCAGTATTTGCCTAGTCAACACATCATGACAACTATGCATAGCCGAGCTCAATCATGAGCCAGTGAAGTAGAAAACTTATGGAGAGGCCCTAAATGCCTCTGATATTCTCCTGAGGATCTCACCATTCTTGCATGACACCTTGATAGTCATCACACCCACTATTCTCCTGAGGATCTCATCATTCCCGCATGATGCCCTGATAGTCATCGCGAAGCCACTTCCTCACATAGGGGATCTACTCACCGAGGTGATAAGGTTACCACATACATGGCAAGAACTAACATAGCTAAAACCCCCATAGCGATATGGAAATCCATCGGTCTTACACAATAGACCGATCATATCGAGAACCTAGGCCTCACACAGTTTAGAGAGAGCAGCTACTCCAAGATCAATTGGAGGACCTACGCATTGAGCGTGAGCGTTTAGAGCAAGAATACATGGAAGAGCAAATATTGCACCACCATAGATGGGATGAGCTCAAACGACATGAAGAAAGGATTTTCCAATAGAAGTTACGTGAAGAACAATCATGTAGGGTAACTCCTGAAAAGAGACCCACACCTAGAACTCATAGGCAACAAATCAATGCGAGGCACCCTGCGCATCATCAAGAGTTGCCTCCTAGGTAGGTAGATAGCCATTCTCTTAGATAGATAGACAAACCTCTGGCTATTGATAAACAATGAATAGACATATTCAAAGATCCCTTACCCAATCATGAGGCTAAGGAAGATCAAAAGGAGCATGTGAGCAAGGTGCATATAGCCCCACCTAAAGAGGGTGGTATCGACATGATAAATATCATGATGGGAAGCAAGGAACTCCCTAGCCAATCTGCATCACTATCGAATCTAATCAATGCTCGACATTCATCATAGTCCTCACAACAATTGAAGCCTATTCCACCATACGAGGAGCCTGTGATTACTTTTCACAAATAGGAAATTAAACCAACCCCTATTAACGAACCTGATCCACCATTTCACATTATAGCTAGCATTAATCAGATTTCATACAAGCGAGTTTTGATTGATACTGGTTCATCCATCAATATCATCACTACCACTACATTGAAACATCTCAACATTCCACCTTCCCACATTAGAGCATCTACCTTCACTCTGCAAGCCTTTAATGATGTTGTATCTCCCACAGTAGGCACAATAGTCCTCCCCATTGAGGTGGGATAAAATACTATACCTACATTGTGCTACATTTTAGAGGGTTCAAGATAGTACAACATACTACTCGGAAGGCCATGGATGAGAGCCATGGAGTGCGTACCATCCATAATGCATCAGTGCATTAAGTACATTCATGAAAATAAGGTCCATGTAGTTCAGGCTGACACAGATCCCTTTAAGTATTATAAACCAGTGGATCATCCATAGGAGCCTATTGTGTCACCCACACATCTGAACACTAAACCTAATGATGTTATCTAGAGTTCGGATGCAACCCTATGGTTTACTGTGAAGTTACCTTCACCACCGCCATCACCTTTGGTTTCACCCATTAAGCTTCCATATTCGGTTTCTCTAAGCAAGGAGAAATCGACTAAGACAACCATAGAGATGCTCACAACTATCTCAAACATGTCATTAGAGGACTCTCTTACTCCTATCAAAGGGGAAGAACCTATTGTGGTTATGGATAAATCAAATCATATCATACCATCTTCATCCACCATGTCGCAGGTCACAGTTCATTTGGATGAAATTGAATTCAGAGAGCATATAGAGGCAAACATTATGTTTATACCTATCATTGAGTCCATTGAGGATTTAGGTCAACCTCTTGTCAAGTCACTACCCATTGATCCCATCCTTGATTCTTCACCTGAACATGAGGAAACATCAGTTGCCACAATTGAAATAGAACAACCTCAACAAGTTGAGGAGCCACCCACAACTCATCCAAATGTTGAAGCACCTTCTCACGAGTTTGTGGGGATGGTTAACATTAAGTCAGAGGATCGAGTGACTCTAAAGTAGATAAAACAAGAGATGGTGCAATCAGATGTTGCTTCCACATCGAAGGGGCCAAAACCATTGAAATTAGTCACCCCTGACTCATTTCTCATGGTGCCTCCTCAAGAGCAAGAATAGGTGTTTCCCCCACATCAAATTGGGGGTACTCAAGCTCACAAGGTTCAACAATACAAAGTAAAATAGAAGTATGAACTAGATAGCCAACTAGAGCATGTGGATACCACTATCAAAGTGGATCATCAAGAAGCATCCACATCATCTCAAATGAAGGAAATGGGTAATTTGCATATACTTGGGGGTTCTGTAGCCCCCACTCTTGCACCTCCTTCAATCAATGATGATATTCCAAGTGCATCACTAGAAATACACATGAGAGCCTTATCCATATTGGAGCATATGCAAAATCACCTGTATAATATAGAGGTATGGATGGAGCAACAAAATGAGATATTACAATTTATCTTGATTTATCTTGAGATTTTGGAACTACAAAAGCAACCCCCATCTGAGGTCAAACCACCTCTTGTTCAATCATAAGAAAAGCCTCAACAAGAGCAAGCACCAAATCGGCCGCTCCATCAACCTAGCAAGTATCCCCCATTGCCCGAGCCTATGGTATCAATTTTCAATCGATTATGTACCACAAATACCATCACCTTACTTGAGGTTCACCTTTAGATCTAAATCATTCAAAACCCTAGGGGTATGAGGAGGAGTTACATTGTGTATATCATAGATAAAATGGACATGACATTCATTCATGTCATGGTTTTAGAGCCATAATATACAACATGCTTGAAAAGAAGCAGCTTCAGGTTGTCAACCAATAAATGACCATAGTCAGTAATCCATCCCTTGCACTCAAAAAGCAATAAGAGCCCCCTAAGCTAATAATTGATATACCTATGGCTCAACCTGGTCATCAAACTAAGCTAGTGCATGTTGAGCACACTCAAAACAACAACAATGCATTTGGACTCCTTTAAACGAGCCCATGTCAGATATTTTTCAAAAGTTGCAAGAGGCTAAGGTCCTCACCTTACCTAAAATACACCCTTTAGACCCAAATAGAGCTAAACCTAAGGGCTATAGGGAGGACCATTACTATCTCTATCATCGAATAGAGGGCCATGGCATTTACAATTGTTATGGATTCAAGAATGTGGTTCAAGATCTTATTGATAGTGAGGTTTTATCCATAGATGGTTCATCCATAGTACCTCAACCTACCATAGTTCAGGCCACATCATCCCATGTGCAACCCCAAGGTCATTCACATCCTCGTAGGCCTAATAAGCCACCTCACTGAGTAGTCACATTTGAGATGACTACTACGACCCTATTTCAAAAGCTTTATAAGGCAAATGCATTCACATTACCAGAGGTCAAACAAAAAGCACCTAAGCCTGGGTCACCTAGTGAAAGCCTCTATTGTGTCTATCATCGTATACATGGGCATGACATCTATGGTTACTTTTCATTCAAGAATGTGGTCCAAGATCTATTAGAATGAGATGAGCTCTACACAGATGGTTCACTCATTTCACCCCATCAAGACATTGGCACCTCATAGAGGTCCATGCCCCAATTGGGAGAGTTGATTTCTATCACTCTTCCTAAGCAAGTTGATTACATTACAATGGACAACATGCACACTGGGGGTCCTCAAGGTAGCATACCTTCCCCACCATCCACATCAAGTTCAATGAAGCAAAGTGAGGATTCTAAAGGTATCACACCTTCCTCTCTTTCATTGAGTGGCACACACACTAGGGGTACCTAAGGTAGCATACCTTCCCCCTTAAAAAAATAAAATCCAAAAAATAAAAAACAAAAAATCATAAAATATCAAAATTCAAAAATATTTGAAAAACATCAAAAGTCAAAAATAATTTAAAACACAAAAATCAAAATAAATCAAAAAGCAATAAAATTCAAAAACATTGCAAAACATCAAAAATACAAAAAACATTTACATTATGCATTTCTATTTTGCATATGCATTCATTTAATTGCATTGCATTAGGCATTTTCATCCATTGCACTTGCATTAGGATAGGTTGTGTTTACAATCTTACAAATGACACCATGTTTGTATCTTAATCATGCATCTATTCATCATCATCATCCATCACCCTTGTGAGTAATTATGTTTTTCAACACAACCCTTCTTGTTGCTATAAGGAATATACTAGGGTTTTCGGTCATTCAGCCATACCTAGTGATCTTCTCAGATTTTGTAGAAAGCTATCTTTGCTTTTGGATATGAGGTCTAGTTTTGATAGCACCTAGCATATGTCAAAATCCCATCACTATTTAAACATTAACAATCCTAGTTTGGACAAGGAAAGATGAACACTACAAAGTGGTCCTAGTCACCTTAAGTGAAAGGTTTTTACTTGCTCATCTTGTGATGTGCATGGTCTAGGGTGTTGATCATTGACAAAAGGACAAGCTCCCCCCTACCCAAAGAAATCCCTTGCTTTCATACAAAATAAGCAAAATTCCCAAAATCAAAGCAAAATCCCTTGCTAAAAAAAAATGCAAAATAAATAGTGATTTTCATCACTAAGCATGAGCAAGTATCCCAATAAATGTGAAGAAAAGAAGGGGGTGAAGAGCTTGAATCCCTGGAATGGTCACTACTCGAAGCCATTGAGTGATCCCCAATACAACAATGGGTTGAATGAATCTCGCCTGGCATTGGGGTAGTTCTAAGCAATTTACAAATGAGCTAGCTTTAGGTGGCCTGTATTACCTAGTAGTCTAGTCCAACTGCATCCAAACTTAGGATCATGGTGAACATTTGGTGATCCTCATTACAACAATGGGCTGAATGAATCCCACCTGGAAATGAGGTAGTCTTATGTCTCATCTAATATATTCATTTGCACACACAAGGATAATGAATATCTTGGTCTTCATAACAAAAACTTTTATCTTTCAGGAGTCTTGTATAGTCATTATACAACTTTTGATTAATCAACTAGGGTGTTTGAGTCTCATGGAAAACCTCAAAAATCCCTTATAGCAACAAATCATCTCATCAATCAATCATCAATTTTCCTTATGAGGTTTTGTTTATTAAGGGATGTTCATGAAATAGGATAGATATTGGATAGATATCAACAATGATATTTAGATGACCACTAACTATTTTGTGCATATCTTTTAATTTATAGAAGCTTATAAGGAAAACCATACATCTCACATCATCTCATCTCACATATGGATGCTTAAATGATTAATTCTTATGATAAGAGTTACCATTTACATTCATGATTTTTATACATTCTGTGGTGTCATCCATTAGTTTGTTAAACACATATTAGATTCATTCCTTATGTTTTAAAGTGATTAAAGCATACAAGTTCATTTGCATTAGATCATCCTCATGTAATTAATGCATCACATTACATATCATCTATCATATCATATCACATAGATTAAATGCATAAACAATTGAAACAAATTAAACATGCATTTAACACAAAGCATTGCATCCATATATGCATACATCATCATAGTGCATCTATACATCTAGATCATAACATCTAATCATACATCTATCATCTAGCTAGTGCATGTCATCAGTACATTGCATACATATAGCATAATCACATCATCATCTAGGCATTGCATTCATCATTGCATCCATAACATAAAATCAAAATAAAAATATTTTAAACATCAACTGGGGCATTATCAGTTATACTTCCAAATTGATAATAAATATAACTATTATTTAAAAAAAAAGCTCCTCATAAGGAGTTTATAATGGACATTAATATTTAGTAATTCTCAAAAATTTCAAAAATAACAAAAATTAAATAAATCAAAATTCAAATGTGCTTGTATCCATTTATTTACTCTATACACTTGGTGGTTGCAGTGACTTGCACTCCATGCAATCTAGAAGATGAGTAAATTACCATAAGGCCATTTGAGCTAAATTATTCATGTAGAATTGAAATGTCTTCACTTCAATCCCTAAGAAGGCCATGGTGGTCGATCTACTCCATGGGAATGAGGTATTCATTTTCTTTCTTCTATGAATTCTCATCATAAATTTAAAAATATAAAAAAAATCAAATAAAATCAAAATTTCAAATGTGCCTTGTATCTAGTTATTTATTCTATACACTTGGTGGTTGTAGCGACTTGCACTCCATGCAATCCGACAAGATGAGTAAATTACCATAAGGCCATTTGGGGTAAATTAGTCATCGTTGAATTGAAATATCTTCACTTCAATCTCGAAGAAGGCCATGGCAGCTGGACTGCCCCATGGGAATGAGGTATTCATTTCATTTCTTCTATGACATTTTTAGCAGATCATCGAACATAGTGATTCACCACAAGCTTAAATGGAATTGCTATCATCTTGATTCCCTAAGAAGGCCATTGCGGTTGGATTGCTCCATGGGATAGAGATGTACAATTACTATTAATGGTTGAAATCACAATTGTAATAGGACTTGCCATATAACAAAATGCAAAAGTCTTGAATCATCCAAATTATTCATCTTGGTCAAGCGACTCGTCGCTTTAATCACTTGTCCTTTCCTCATCGACTCATCGCTTGAGGGGGTAGTCATAATATCAAAATTCATAATCAAAATCAACAAAGGATCACTTGATCATGTAAATTGCATTCATCTTATGAATCATTGCTAACAACTATCATAAGCTTACCCTTTGCTAGGGAAAAAGCAAATATAGCAAATTAAAATTTTGGTATTATGTTCTTCGATCATTCGATTTCAATTTCTTGCAGATCATGTCCAAAGCTTTGTAAATTTAAGCCTTCCATCCCATTGGAAGCAATGATTCTGAGATGTGTGTCCTTTGCAGGATTGGGGCATCTAATGTTGATCAGATCAATGATCATCATTCAACCTATAATATGGCTTTAGGTGATCTATTTTTGCTCAACATCATGTTTTCCCATAATGCATCCCAAAAGGGGCATCTGTAGACACCTAAAACATGTCATGTTTAGGAGACTACTCATATGGGCACCTTTGCAGACCATATGAATGACCTTGGACCTTTCCAAGGCTAAGCAGTGGTTCTAACCACTCATTTAGGGTAGTCTAGTCCTATTCAGCCTTAGTCATTGATGACATCAGTAGCTAAGATCTCAACTACGATTGACAACAGTGGCTAGGGTCCTAGCCACGCTGAGCAATAATGGCTAGCCCTATAACAAACTTGGGCTACCAGAGTCAAGCAAAATTAGTTGCAATAGACAACTTGCAATGGTTTTCAAGCGGTTTTGGGTGAGGAAGCTTCTAGAGGATTCCTCCCAATTTCTCAAGCCAACAACTTCTTGATCTTGGCTTCCTTGAGAAGCCAATATTGGGATTTGGAGAGTCTATTTATAGACCCTCCAAAGAGGTAAATAGAGAGACAAGTTGAATGCAGTGAAGCCCTACCAAACTGGAGAGCCAATTGCAACCCTTGAGGAGTACCAACATGCTATCCATTTGGAGAATGACACCTGCATTTGAAGCAATGGAGTTTCTAATAGCTTGAGGAGCAAGCTTGCCATTTCACATCACTCCACTATGAATTCACAATAATTCACCTACAAATCTAGTGTTGAGACACACCGATGACCCTTGATCATCAATTACATGGAGAATTTGAGCATCCATAGACCTGATTTCAAGATAAGGATACTTTTCCCATGGCCATTGTTGTTAATAGTGGCCCATAGGCTTAGTTGCGGCTGTTAGTAGTGGCTAATAGATCCAGCTACTCTAAGCATCAGTGACTAGGGTTTGATGCACTTAATCCTCTATTTTAGCCATAGATTTCCCTTTCTTATTATGCATTTAGTTTAATTAGGCATAGATTAACCATATTACATGCATTTATATGGTTGATTTTCAGTTTTATAGGTAGATTTACCTCCATTTATGTATTTTATGCTTTTCCTTTACATGCTTTATATATTATATTCCTTTATGCTCAATATACAAGATTATATGCATTTCTAGGTTCTTTTACATGATTTAAGCCATGCTTCATGCTTTAATATCAATTTTGTAAGCATCTTTGTGCATCTTTACATATGTTCATGCTTTCTTTATATATTTTCTATGTTTCATACATTTTATTGGAAATCAACCTCATCATGAGAGGCTTCATGTGCTACTGATGTGCTTTGTTGTTTCCTTGCATGTAGGTGACAGATCTCTTAAAGACAAAGCATCATTCAAGACCATTCCTCTTGACATTGGAGAAGGAGGCATCCTAGTAAGCCCTCAAGCAAAGTTTGAAGATCTTAAGAGTCTATTGAAGGTATCTACCACATGAGTTATGGATTGTAATATATATCACAATGGTAAAACCCCTAAGATGGATGTTATTGTAACCTTATTGTAAAGATATTTACAAATATTAATAAATATGGGCACATTATTTTACTTTCTTTCTTTGCACTTGGATATTTGATTATATTGTCATTTTGATAGCATATTATCTAGTTTTTAGACTTTTTAAGCCTCTTACAGATCCCTTCTTCACAATTTGCATACCTCCATTCGATTTACAATGCTAAATGTTACATTTTGTAATTTGCTTTGGTTGTTGCTGAATAAACCTAGTTTTTGCAGAGCGTGATGATTTTCAATGCACCTTAGGTGATGATTACCAAACCCTTACGTGTTCATTATTATTGAGATGGTGATCAACTCTAAAATAGGGTGCAATCTGTATGTGCAGTCCCATGCATGAAACTGTCATCTTCTCCCATGCACCATCAGACGTGTATTATTTGCTAATCCACCTACCATAAATTTTTAAAAAATTGGTACAAATAGGAGGTGACGATTTGAAAATTACCACCCTTTGTGTAATGGGTATTTTCTCCATACAAAATTTTGTATGGGTGATTTTTCAAATTAACAGCTCAAATTGTATTATCAAATTTGTGTGCTTTGGTTTTAGTGGAACCATCACCCACGGTATTAGTTGTCACTTCTACCTTGAAACATCGTGATCACATGGCACCTGAGCAATTCTTGATTACAATGCTCAATGGAAGTTATGAATTATACCATTGAAAACACCCCTACCACATGAACTATGTCAAATTTGGATGCACTCCATCTAATTGAAGACTGGATGCTGCAATACCAACTATTAGATACAAGGTGACTGAATGTGGAGGTTCCTCTACCATCACATCCAAATTTGCATTTCATTTTTTTTTTTTGAAATTTTGAATGCACGCTATTGATTTTCCTATTCATATTAAAATTTAAACTTTTACCCTATTTTTGATGCAGTAGGTCATTTTAGAGCTCTTGAACCTTTGGGAGATCCCTGTTTTACCATTTTTCTCACTACTAGATCTAAATTTTTTGTGACCAAGGCAAGATAAGATATCTCTTGGGATACTCAGTTGGGGTTTTCACATATTTGCCATTTTTGTACATAGTTATGCCAAATATCTAATCATTATACATAAAATGTCAATGCTAACTATGAGTAAAATACAAGAAATACATACTATTGGTCACGAATCTGCCACAGGAAAGGATTTTATACGAAATGCGCCCTAGACCCGGCC
This sequence comes from Wollemia nobilis, assembly GCA_028583015.1. Lineage (NCBI taxonomy): Eukaryota > Viridiplantae > Streptophyta > Pinopsida > Araucariales > Araucariaceae > Wollemia > Wollemia nobilis. The sequence goes on along the minus strand of JAQPPZ010016995.1, from coordinate 2,657,317 downwards.
AACATTGAAAGGCTAGGAGAAAGAAATGTCTCCCAGACCAATCTCCAGAGAGGGTTGGTTCCCTTACTAAATCTAAGCTTGATGAAGACTAGAGTTGCAGGAAAGGAATTGGAAATATGCAAAGAGAATGGGAAATTACTGAAAGAGACGGGAAATATAGCCACAGGCCAAATTTATCAGATCGGGAAAGATTAGCAGCAGATAACCTCAAGCACACTAACAACATATAACAGAAGATAGCGACGTAATTAACTTACAACCTTGTGCAGAAAACCTCCAAGATCACATTCCAGAACTCACTTCCTCACTAGCAATATTTAAACTCAGATGCAGAATTCAAATTAAGCAGCAGATAAGAAATACGAGCATAAATGAGGAATGCATAAGACAGAAGGAAAAACACACAGACAGTTGCTTGCAAAACTAGAGGCCAAATATCTTTCATTCATGCAAAGAACTTGAAAAGCTTTCAGCAAAAGTCTCTCTCTCGATCCCTCTTTCTGAGATCTACATTGATATTTATAGAGGTCTTGCCTCTCTACAACATTAAAAATATGCAATGAACTTCCTCGAGATCTACAAAATGTGCAACAGAAACAAGGAAATGATCCCCTTAAACCAGCCTCGGAGAAACCAGAAATTGAATGAAACAAGGAACCGATCGTCTTCATTAAATGGTCGTTCTCGAAACATGCTTGAACCGTTAGAAAAATCATGAACAGAAGCTTTGAATAATGGAGGCATCTTCAATTCTGGTGGCTTGGACACGTTCTTCTATCTTGCATACATTGGAAAGCAGCAAAACATTTAATTCTGGAGTGCTTTTAATCCTTGGAAATCGCAATGCTTCATCGGGCCATTTGAACTGCTTTCTGGCATGAAACTGTAACGGGTCGTGAAAACGCGACATGTCATGAAATCATGACATATCTCTGCTCCATACACTTTTGTCACTTTGGGACCGTGAAAATCAACCATGTCATGAAATCGCTACGTATTCGGCTCCTTGGTCTCCTTCGCCACCTTAGCTCGTGAAAACATGACGCGTCACGAAATCGCGACGTTTCATACTATTCTGCTCTTTCTCCGCTCTATTTTCGCGAAACTATGACCTGTCACGAAATCGCGACATTCTTTACCCATGTTGTCCTTTGGCTGCTTCGAACCACGAAAACGTGACAAGGCACGATTTCGCTACACCTTTCTCTCTTTTGGCTTTGTCTCCCTTATACGTCGCGAAAACAAGACAAGTCACGCTTTCGCTACGTTCTCCCTTCGTGCATCTTCTCTTCTATGTCACGAAAAGCCAACATGTTGCGATTTTGCGACAATTTTCTCTTGCCTTGTACGGTCCTGCTCTCAACCTGTGAAAACATGACACTCTTGCCTCAAGTGGTTCTTTAATCTCCATCATGTCGCGAAATCGTGACAGGTTCTATCTCTTTGGATTTTACTGCTCTTGACCATGAAAATTTGTCATGTCCCGAAATCATGACATTTCGTACAATTTGGCTGTCTTCTTGCTACCTCCTCATGAAAACATGACATGTCACAAAATCGTGACAATTCTCTGCACTTGGTCCTTTCGCCCCAATATGTCATGAAATCATGACTTTTTTGATGTCGCGAAATCGCGATGTCTTCTTCTTGCTTGCCTTCATCTTCAAAAATGTCACGAAATCGCGATGCCTTTCATGCCTTATGCTTTTCTTTCAACTTTGCCGCGACCACGCAACACGTCGCGATTTCACGACGTCTTTCATCTTTTGTGCCTTTTTCAATATTCTATCGTGAAATCGCTACGAGATTCATTGTCATCACCCTTTGCTTAATTATGTCATGATTTCATGACCTTTTCTCTTACTCTGCTCCATGGCCATTGTAAGTCATGAAAACGCGACATGTCGCGATTTCACGACAATTTTACTGCGTTGCCTCCGTTGACCATTTTGACCGTGATTTTGGAACACGTCGCGAAATCGTGACATTTTTTGACTTTTGACTTCTCTCTCCTCAACAGACCCGCGATAACATGACATGTCGCGATATCACGACGATTTTGAAACTATGCTCTCCATGCTGCTTTTTGTCACGATATCACGACAGTCTTCGGACTTAGCTGTTTTGGCATCAAAACTCGTAGAGGAATGAGAACTTCAACATTTTATGCATGAATAATCAACAATCAAAACAATGTGGCAAAAATGCCAACATTCTTGGTGGCTCGTGGGGTATACAGTTCTGCTGTATGCATGAATCCTAGGCTTGAATCCATTGGGCAACAGAGTCAAGAAAAACTAAAAGAATAGAAAGCTGGCTGATGGGGGACATCTCGATGGACTACTGCAACAACTCTTGCTGGTACTTGGCTGAAAACTCAAAGGAATCTATATTTGGCTTAGCTTACTAGGTGTTGTAAAAGAATCTCCATGAAAGCACTTGGTTACAAAAATGGAAATGAATGGAATGAGATCCTGCGAATGTGCAGACTATGGAATGGGAATGGAATGGTGAAATGATGGAAAATGAAGGAACAACAACGACAGATATAGCAATCAAAGGGGGAACTACTGTGTCACCAGCTGCTATGAAATGGAAATGGAAGTGAATGGAATGGATAGGGAAGTGGAAGGAGTGAAGTGGTAGATAGAACTGATAAATGCTAAAATGACAATGAAATTAGAAGAAAAGGAAAAGAAGAAATGGGAATATCAGAAAGGGGAAAGAGAAACAACAGTAGTGGCTTGATTACTTGTAGAAGAAAAAGGAGTAGGAGAAGAAGGGAATGAAGAGGGGAAGGAAGAAATAGAGAGGAAGCCACTAACTATTGGGAAGGAAGAAGAAAAAAGAAAGAAATACGTACCTATGGGCTCGCATGCAAAAAGAGCCGAAGTTGACAGATGAAATCCACAATACTTTTTTTTGTTTTTTTTTCTATGTACAAGGTAACTCCCGAATTAGCTGTGAACTTTTGGGAAAGACACGAACCCAAACACGGTTCTGTCTCCTGGATCCCAGACCCTTGACAGACACTCAGTAGACTCCTGGTTGATGATCAGCTCAGAGTCACCAAAGATTTGAAACTGCTGCACTCCAAGTGTCCCAGCCATCTTGAGACCTAGGCATGATCGTTCAGTCCCAGTGTTAGCGCCATTTTTGTATTGTGCTCCATCAAAATAGAGCTGATCTGGCAGAGAATCTTGACCAACTTGATCAGGAGGCAACTTGACTTCAACCTCTTTAGGCTTCGTAATGGAGTAACATCCAATCTCAGTCTCGATCATGGCATTAAAATTGAGCATTGAAAACTCATCCTCCAAATCAGGATCCTCCAACTCTTCAGTTATCATATGAACAACATGTTTGGACTTTTCTTCTTCTTCTATATTCTCAATATGAAAAGTAGAAGGCTTTTGATTATAGATCCGGACTCGTCTTCCTTTGAAAGGAATCTCCAAGTGAGAATAATCTAGAGCAAGGTAGCCTCCCAACTTTGCAGTAAATTCTCTTGATAAGCACATACTAAAATACGGTTCTAGATCGACCACAACTATCTCCTGAATGACTGTAATCTGAGGCATAGTGTGTAGAACAATAGGGACATCCTTGATTACACCCACTATTTTCATAGGAGTACCATCTAACTACAAGACGCCAGGGCTACTTCTTGTATATTCCATTCCCATCGCTTCACAAACTGCCTTTGGCATGACAGTTGTCGCAACACCAGAATCAATCAGGCAATTATGTACAATCCAACCCTCCATCCTGAGTGACAGATAAAATGAGGGTGGTCTATTCCTTCCAGTGGCTGAAGAAGTTAACGTTTGAGCCATAACTACCTGGGCTGGAGCTTTCCCCTTACTTTGTATGGTCTTCAGGGATTCCTGTAAGAGATTTACCTGTCCAGGCAACTGTAAGGTGTCATACAGACTTACCTTAGTTGGTATCCGTTTGAGTTCTTCAACAATGTTGTACTCCATGGAGATCTGTTCCTTCCCTCCACTAGCAGATTCAAATGTGCTCTTATATTGTTGGGTAGCCTCCACTCGTTGTCGTTTGGTCAATGATGGATACCGCAACGTCTCTTTGGCTTGTTCCTTTGTTTCTGCTTGTGGCTGGGAAGTAGAAGCTTTTTCCTTCTCTTTTACTAGTGGTGGAAGTGGATCCTTCGAAAAAATAGGTGATTGTCATTGCATTGGGGAATCATGAGCCTTTGTTGGCATTTGCTGCTTCGTTGCTTGTACAGGAGGGACTTTCAATGGCTCCATCTTAGCCGGATCTACCAACATTGGTTTCTTGCCGCTGCGTGTCAGTATTGCTATATGTTCCTCCAGAGACTCCACGGAAGTAAGATCCACCTCTCGAATCATGTTTACATGGCTCCCTGTAAGAACTTGCAAATAATTTTGGTGGACCATGCAAGTGGACTCATCATGTGGGTCATTGCAGGAAGAACACCAGTAAGATGGCTCATGTGAAACTTCAGAAGGGCCAGCCTCTTCACTTACCAGAATTGTTGAGTTCCTTTCAGGTACTTTCTCCATAGCCTTGCTAGGAGCAGGTTGTTCTCTAGTTACTGTCGACATAAATCTTCGTGGCTGATAATTCCTTTCCGCCTCTCTCCGTTCCATAGATGTCACCTTGTCAGTGAGAGATCTCATAGCCGACTGAATTTCTTGTAACATAGCCAATTGAGGATCTGGGCTTGAGGACACAGGCGGTGCCGATAAAGGTAATGGAACCTATGGGGAAGATAATGCAGGAGTTGGAAGTGGAGGGACTAACCGTGGAATGCTCGATGCAGGCAACTGGGGAATAGTTGGAGTAGGAAGCTGAGGAACTGGAATAGGTGCGATCTGAGGCGCACTTGAGCTCCATGATGGGGTAGGATACATGGATGGCATGGGCTATGAAAGCGAACTAGAGTACAAATACTTAGGAAGATCAGGTATGATAGGCATTGTTACCTTTGGAGGAAGTCTACCTATAGCAATCAAATCAGCTTCCGCCTTTAACGCTTGTTCGAACAACTCTGGAAATGTAGTCACGTTGGACTGTCGGACAGCCCAACCGATGTCTGTGTTAAATGCTCTGAGGTAATAAAATGCAGCTAGCTCATCAGCAGGCCGAAGACCATCAAGAATTCTCTGCCAGGTTCTGGTAAATCTGACATTGAAATCAGCTATCTCTTCTTGCGGGTGCCTCTGGATTGCATTAAACTGATGCAACAATGAAAATGGATCAGCTTGTTCATGAAAATTCTTAACTAACAGTTCTCCTAGCTGATCCCATGATGTAATGGTGCCTGGTTGCAACGTTCGGTACCAATACAACAATTTTCCTCTCAAGGATAACACTAATAACTTCACCATCACATCTTCGTCAGTTATATCATGGATGGCCGCCAAAGAAGCTACATCATTAATATGCTCATATGCAGTCTTACCCGTACCATCATAGGTTGGCAAGGCTTTCAAAGCAGCTGAGGAACTGGATTTTGAGCCTGCAAATTCAAGGCTCCTGAACTATTCCATGCCAAGAACTTCCTGGGTGGAGGATACTGGGCCATTGGGACTAGTGGATGTGACTGAGAAGATGGAAAACTAGTAACAATACCAGGGATTTGTGTGGATATGGCAGATGATGCAAGTGATGGGGAAACCAACCTAGAGTGTTCACCTTTTTTTGTGTTGTCAAGTTCAAAAAACTCAACAAGATCTTCAACTTTTTTGGACTTTGATCTCGTGATCATGAAGTACAACTTTCACTGCATCCACGTTCAAAGATTTTTGGGTACTGTAGAGTCACCAAATGTTCTAACTATACGGCATGAAGGCGAACATTAAACCCTCAATACTATGGGATCTTTTTGAGACAGAAACAGTCTGTCCCACCGGGCATGCCAAAAACTGTTGGTCACGAATCTGCCATAGGAAAGGATTTTATACGAAATGCGCCCTAGACCCGGCCAACATTGAAAGGCTGGGAGAAAGAAATGTCTCCCAGACCAATCTCTAGAGAGGGCTGGTTCCCTTACTAAATCTAAGCTTGATGAAGACTAGAGTTGCAGGAAAGGAATTGGAAATATGTAGAAAGAAATGGGAAATTATTGAATGAGACGGGAAATATAGCCATAGGCCAAATTTATCAGATCAGGAAAAATTTAGCAACAAGATAACTTCAAGCACACTAACAACATATAACAAAAGATAGCGACGTAATTAACTTACAACCTTGCGTAGAAAACCTCCAAGATCACATTCCAGAACTCACTTCCTCACTAGCAATATTTAAACTCAGATGCAGAATTCAAATTAAGCAACAGATAAGAAATATGAGCGTAAATTAGGAATGCATAAGACAGAAGGAAAAACACATAGACAGTTGCTTGCAAAACTAGAGGCCAAATATCTTTCATTCATGCAAAGAACTTCAAAGCTTTCAGCAAAAGTCTCTCTCTCGATCCCTCTTTCTGAGATCTACATTGATATTTATAGAGGTCTTGCTTCTCTACAACATTAAAAATATGCAACGAACTTCCTCGAGATCTACAAAATGTGCAACAAAAACAAGGAAATGATCCCCTTAAACCAGCCTCGGAGAAACCAGAAATTGAATGAAATAAGGAACCGATCGTCTTCATTAAATGGTCATTCTCGAAACATGCTTGAACCGTTAGAAAAATCATGAACAAAAGCTTTGAATAATGGAGGCATCTTCAATTCTGGTGGCTTGGACACGTTCTTCTACCTTGCTTACATTGGAAAGCAACAAAACATTTAATTCTAGAGTGCTTTTAATCCTTGGAAATCGTAATGCTTCATCGGGCCGTTTGAACTGCTTTCTGGCATGAAACTGTAACGAGTCACGAAAACGCGACATGTCACGAAATCATGACATATCTCTGCTCCGTACACTTTTGTCACTTTGGGACCATGAAAATCAACCATGTCATGAAATCATGACGTATTCGGCTCCTTGGTCTCCTTCGCCACCTTAGCTCACGAAAACATGACGCGTCACGAAATCGTGACATTTCATACTATTCTGCTCTTTCTCCGCTCTATTTCTGAAAATATGACCTATCGTGAAATTTCACGACATTCTTTACCCATGTTGTCCTTTGGCTGCTTCGAACCACGAAAACGCGACAAGGCACGATTTCGCTACACCTTTCTCTCTTTTGGCTTTGTCTCCCTTATACGTCACGAAAACAAGACAAGTCGCGCTTTCGCGACATTCTTCTCCGTTGCTCAATCTTCTCTTCTATGTCATGAAAACCAACATGTTGCGATTTCGCGACAATTTTCTCTTGCCTTGTACGGTCCTTGCTCTCAACCTCGTGAAAACATGACACTCTTGCCTCAAGTGGTTCTTTAATCTCCATCATGTCGCAAAATCGCGACAGGTTCTATCTCCTTGGACTTTACTGCTTTTGACCGTGAAAATTCGTCATGTCGCGAAATCATGACATTCCGTACAATTTGGCTGTCTTCTTGCTACCTCCCCGTAAAAACGCGACAAGGCACAAAATCACGACAATTCTCCGCACTTGGTCCTTCCGCCCCAATATGTCGCGAAATCGCGACGATTTCCTTGACCCCTCCACAATGTCACAATAATTCCGATGTCTTCTTCTTGCTTGCCCTCATCTTCAAAAATGTCACGAAATCATGACGCCTTTCATGCCTTATGCCTTTCTTTCAACTTTGTCGTGACCATGCAACACGTCGCGATTTCGCGACGTCTTTCGCCTTTTGTGCCTTGTTCACTATTCTGTCGCGAAATCGCTACGAGGTTCATTGTCATCGCCCTTTGCTTAGTTATGTCACGATTTCGTGACCTTTTCTCTTACTCTGCTCCATGGCCATTGTAAGTCGCAAAAACGCGACATGTCGCGATTTCGTGACAATTTTACTGCGCTGCCCCCGTTGACCATTTTGACTACGATTTTGGAACACGTCGCGAAATCGCGACAACTTTGCTTTTCGACCCTTTTGGAGAGATCACGAAATTTCGCGACACCTTTAACTTTTGCTTCTCTCTCCTCGAATGACCCGCGATAACGCGACATGTCGCGATATCGCGACGGTTTTGAAACTGTGCTCTCCATGCTTCTTTTTTGTCGCGATATCGTGATAGTCTTCGGACTTAGCTTTTTTGGCATCAAAACTCGTAGAGGAGTGAGAACTTCAACATCTTATGCATGAATAATCAACAATCAAAACAATGTGGCAAAAATGCCAACACATAACTTACTATATTGAAAGTTATCAAGCACTTTGTAGATCACTTCTTGATGATTTAACAAGTTACATAAAATCTAAAAATAAAATATTACACATGTAGTAAGTGGTATTTTTACAAATGAGAATATGTTAAAAAGATAAACATACTAAAAACTAGTGTTCATGCAAAGTCTTAATTCAATAGCACCTAAGAATGTTTTCACTATTGAATTCTTCACTTTTTGTTTTTTGAAAATCGCTTTGAATCGAAAGTGGAAGAGAGAATCTCTTCCATGACATATAATTTTGACTGTGTAATCTATTTTGAAAACTCCTCTTTTATTAATGGTTTATGGTATACCCTTAATTGATTCCCATTTACCACTAACTTCCTCCTTGAGTCATCAATAGGATAAATATGGACAACTTCATTTCCAAGCACTTTCTCGATCTAATATGGTCCAAGCCATCGAGTTTTTAACCTACCAAAAAAATATTTGTAGTGAGAATCAAACAATAATGGCCATTCTCCTGGTTCAAATTTTCTCCATTGAATGTGATTGTCATGCCACATATATCACTACTATTGGATTATTTTTGTTTAGTATAATACCTCCAACCAAAGATCATCCAATGCATTAAGTTGCAAAACTCTGTCTAGCTATACTTGCGATAATTCAATACCAATTTTCAAATATGTGTGAAGTGTTAGTAGCTCAAATTCTATTGGAAAAATAGGTTTCTTAACATAATCCAATTCATAAGGTGTGAAGCCCATGGTGGATTTCCATGTTTTTTTATACACACCAATGGCTTCTAGTAATTTATTCATCCAATTATTCCTATGAACAACTACTATTTTTGTTAGGATCCTTTCTAGTTCTCTATTAGTGACTTCGAATTGACCATTTGCCTAAGGATGGTAAGGTGATGATTTTCTATGTTTTATTTCATATAATTTAGTAAAAACCTATATTACCTTAGATGCAAATTGGGTTCCATGATCTATAGTAATAAATCATGGTGCTCCAAATATTTGAAAATTTTGAGAATATAAAAAGTCAGCGACTTTCTCTTCACGAGCATATATGAAAGCATACACTTCTACCCATTTGGTTACATAGTCGATAGATACCAAAATGTGCACCTTCCCTTGAGAAGGTGGGTCAATGGATCCAAAAAAATATAGCCCCCATATTTCAAATGGTTCTAGAACCACTGGAGGTTGTAGAGGTATTTCATTTGTGGGTGTGAGTTTTCCCATTCTTTGACATGCATCACAATATTGTATATACATTTTTACATCCTTATGAAGGGATGGCCAATAATAGCCAATTCCTAAAAAAATTCTAATGGTACTTTTAACTTAATAATTTCCTCCTAAAGGTTCATCATGATATGCACAAAGTATATTATACACCACATATCATCGAATTCATCGATGTAATATGTAACCAAATCCACATTTGATTAGTAGACCATTTATCCACTTAAAGGATGAGCTTTGTTTTATCAACTGTTTCCTTTATCTTGGGGTAAAGTGAGAGGAGACTTTACATGTTGCTAAATAATTAGCAAAATCAATAAACCATGGTGATGTTAATGATATTGCAAATAATTTTTCATCAAGAAAGGTATCCTCTACCAATTCTTCTTCTCATGTGTTGTTTAGTCTAGACAAAACGTCAATTACTACATTAGCCTTTCCCGGTTTATCCACTATAGTAATATCAAATTATTGTAATAGTAATAACCAAAAAATTATTCAACCACTAATCATAGGTTTTTCCATCAGGTATTTGATTATCAAATGATCTTTGTGAACAAACACCTAATATCCAGTGATATAACGATAATTTTTTTTTAAAGCATACACTACCACTAGGAATTATTTTTCGGTGGTAGTATAGTTATTTTTAGATCTTGAAATATTCTTTCTAATATATTATATAACATAATTCTCCCCATTTTACACTTGCTCTAATGCTACTCCAATTTCAGTATTGGATGCATCAGTTTGAATGTGAAATGGTAAATCCTAGTTTGTATCTCTCAACATAGGTGAAGTGATTGGTTTTTATTTTAAAGTGTCAAAATTATATTAACACTTTTTAATCCATTTGAACTTAGAATATTTCATTAGAAATGCAAACATATGATTTGCAATTGTACTAAAATTCTTGATGAAATGACGATAAAAACCAATGTGTCCTAAATAACTCCTGATATTTGTTTGAGTTTTTGGTGGAGGAAGGATTTTAATGATTTCTAATTTTTTTATCTACCTTGATCCCTTCTTATGAGATATTATGGTCAATTACAATGCCTTATTCCATAATCATATAGTATTTCTTAGGATTTTGGGATAAATTATATGTTTTGTAGCAGGTTAGTACCTTTTCAAGATGTTCTAAAGTTGTATCAAAGGCCTCCCCATAAACTATGAAGTCATCCATGTAGATCTCTACACGTTCATTAGTCAAGTTAGAAAAGATAGTAGGAATGGCATGTTTAAAGGTTGTTGGAGCTTTATAAATTCCAAAAGGTAGGACTCTATAGGCAAATGTTCCCCATAGACAAGTGAATGTTTTATTTTCTTGATCTTCAAGTGTAATCTAAATCTAGTTATAGCCACTAAATCCATTGAGAAAACAAAAATATTTCTTTCCTGTGAGTGTATCTAATACTTGTTCAATGAAAGGTAATGGAAAATTATCCTTATGTGTGGCTTTGTTTAATTCTCGATAATCCACTCACACTCTCATTTTTCTATTTTTCTTTGGAACAATAATAAATGGTGAAACCCATTGACTATCAGAAATGGCATAAATGAATCCCACTTCTAGCAAATTTTCAATTTTGTCTATCACAATATTAGGTAAATAAGGATTCAATCTCCATTGTAGCTATTGCATAGGTTTTACATCCTTTATATATATTCTATGAGTACACACATCAAGATGTCTTTGTAATCTCACGCAAAGGCATTGATGTGTCGACTTAATACATGGAATAGTTTTTCTTCCTGGTCATTAGTCAACCAGTTGTTGATATTCAAAAATTTCCCTAGTTGTACTTCAACTTGCTTTGTTCTAGTATGGACATAATTAACTCCTTCAAATTTACTTATTAAGGAGTTAATAGGGCAATGATATGGTATAATGGAATGAAAAAATCATGTTTCATTGTTAAACTCAATTCTTATGGAATCATATATAATGTAGGACAATGAAAAGATGATAGAATATGATGATGTCATCCATGTGGTAATTTAAATGGACTTTCTTGTAGTGGAATAGGTGACAATTTTTCAAATTCTTGTTCTTCATCATTCCATAATAATCGATGAACAGTGGTAGGTTCATCCTCTAGTCACGAATCATACATGGTATTAACCAAAATAGTTTCATCTTCAAAAACATATCTTTCACATGAATCACACTCTTCTATGTGGTCTTTCACAATTATGGTGGCTAAGGTTGAAATAGTTTCTTTATTTCTTCATCGAATTTAGGATACCATAAGTGTCCTAAAAAATTGATTGATGGTTTTTTAGGAGGATATAGAAAAATATTCTTTGCATCAATCCCATTTGAAATGGTCATATCTCCCTAACTTACAGTTAATGAAAGTAGTTGTCGTAGCAAGCCAAGGCCTTCCTAAAATTATTGGAGAACCATTAATATAATTTTAGGATTGTAATACCAAGAAGTCAACTAGATATTCTCATGAGGAAATCATCATAGGGATATCTTCGATGGTTCCTTCTAGTTTGGTGACTTACCTATTAGCCATCTCTAATACAATATATGTAGGATTCAGATTGTTCAATTGTAATCTCTGCATTGTACTTTTTATCAAAACATTACTAGATACCCTAGATCAATCAAGATATTGGACATTTGCATTGATCCTATGGTTACCATAACTATAGGACTTCCTAGATCACCATACTTTGGAAAAATAAGCTTCCTAAAAATGAGGTCTACTAACTTGCCATCTACTTGGATGGTCTTGGAAAATGTTCTTTTCTTCCTTCCTAGTTTCTTAAAACAATATTCTTGAATGATTTTTTTGATTAATGGTACATCCTTGATAGCTCATAGTAAAGGAATTTTAATGTTCAAGCATTTTAGTTCCTTCACTAAATTTGATTCTAAAGATATCTTAGATTTTTCAAACCGTTCAGGGTATGGTACTTTCCTTGATGAAGAAGGTAAATCATTTTGAGAAAGGTGACGGAGACCGGAAAATTCACACCTTACAAATTTCACCTTTTCATTAAAACCAGCAGAAAAACTTTACATATGCATCCTAAAATAACACAGCCCGCAGGCATTACAATAGCCGAGCTCGGCTTCGGCTTCCACTGCCACTCTATAACTCCTTCCTATCTTCCGTCCACCACCCCCACTCTTACAAAATTTTCATGTTTTTATCGAGGCCCCCGGTCCTCCCGGCCATCAATGCTTCCACCAAACAAGATTTTGAATTCGAAATTTCCCCCCTTTCGGGTTTTCAAAATTTTGACATAAATGGGCCATCTGCCCGATCTACCCGGAGCTTGCATTAATGTCCTCCTTGACCTGCACCGCCGCTCCGGTCAGACTGTCCTCTGCGCTGCCGTCTCCTCCATACCGGCCATGCCCTGCAACAGTTGTTTTTCAAAAAGACCTTCATGAGGTGGTTCTCTCCCTTTAATGCATGTGGCTGTAAAATTTAATTCCATGATACGTGGCCTTCATCTTCACTTTGATACACGTATGCTTTCGCGTGCAAAACTTGCCATGCCTCCTTCTGGATGTAAAATATTTCAAACACGTGTCCTTCACAATTTTCAAGCTACACGTGGCTGTCCACGTGTCAAGTTCGGCCTTGCTCGACCGTCCGCTATTCTCCTTTCGGGCCTTGCCCTGTTCTCTATCTTCTCTAACTTTCACGGCTATCCAACGTTGCGCCACGTGTCGGCCTATGACTGGCCGCGATATCGCGACAGGTCATGAAATCGTGTCATGTCACGATATCGCGACCCACAGCACCTCCACCGTGCCAAAGTCTTTTGGGGCCACGAAATCGTGACATGTCACGATTTCGTGACCCCCACGCCTTCCGTACTTGCCTTGCCGTCTTCGAAACTGATGCGTCTTTGCTTTGAAAGACGTCGCGATATCGCGACGTCGCGATCTCGCGACTGCGCTCTCGCCTGCGAACTCTCATCGACGATACTCTCGACGTCGCGATATCGCGACGTCGTGATATCACGACGGAAACTTCCCTCCGCTCCGGCTGCTAAGTAATGTCGCGATATCGCGACGTCGCGACGTCGCGATATCGCGACGAAACCGACCCTTGCCATAGTTGAAGCCAATGAGGTCGCGATTTCGCGACCTCACCCCAACTTCAGCCCAAACTTTGCAAACTTCCTCTTCTGCATTGCAAAACTTCCCCCCCCCAGGAAAGGACTAAAATACAAATACTTAAAGAAATTTTTAAGGATGCAGGATTGCTCCATTGCGGTCGGATGCTCCTGCATCAGACACCCGGGGTAACAAGAGAAGTGACCTTCACTTCTAAGCTGTTTGGTCTGCGTCCTTTGCAATATTTCCGAACACCCATCGACCTTTGCAATCTGCTCAAGTCCCGTTTCTTGGCAAAAATTTTTGCCTTCTACCAGACAAATTCTGGCATTGCTGCACATCTTCTCATCTTCGGTCTGCAATGGCTTCAACTTGTGCCGCACTCCATATTTCATCAAGGAGTAAGTATTTGCACGACCATCATGCACTGCACTCCGATCAAACTGCCATGGCCTTCCCAACAGCAAATGGCAAGCATCCATGGGGAATACATCACACAGGACTTCATCCTGGTATCTCCCAATCTGGAACGTGACTAAACACTGTTCCCGGACCCAAGCTCTGTGGTCCTTCCGCAACCACGCAATCCGGTACGGATGCGGGTGCCTCCTCCTCTCCAGCTGCAACTTAGAAACCATCTCCTCGGAAACCAAGTTGTCTGTACTCCCATTGTCTATAATCACATTACAGACTTTGTCTGCACTTTTGCACCGGGTGCGGAACAAGCTTCTCCTCTGTTCAGATTTGTCTTCCTCCACCAGTATGGTCCTCCTCACAATCATTGCTTCTCCCTTTTTAGCTTCTTCAGAATGTTCTGAATCAGCATCTTCAACTGCCACAACTGCTCTGGCAGGACCCACTGGTCGCTTGTTTGTCCTTTCTCGATGTTGTGGACACTCAAATGCCCGATGTCCTTCTTCTCCGTAGTGGAAACATGTTCCACGAAATACTCCTCTTCCATACCCGCGTCCAGATCTACCTCTTCCTCTCGGGTAGCCATCATTCTGAACTTGCAGTTTGGGTTCTTCATCTTCTTCCTTTTGACTTCGGCTGTTGCTCTCCTCTTCTTTCTTCTCTTCCTTTCCTTCTTTCTTTCCACCGTTCTTTCCTCCCGGTCCTTTTACTCTTTGCTTGCCCTCAAACTTCCGGTTCAGTTTTTCTTCCACCTTTAAAGCAAATTGGTAAGCATCTTCAATGGTGCTTACCCGAACCAAGCTCAACTCCTCCTGAACACTGGGTCTCAACCCATTAATATAACGGGCCACTTTTTCCTTACTTGCTTCTAAATGCCCGGTTCTGATGGAGATTTTGTAAAACTCCTCCGTGTATTCTTGAACCGTTTTGTTCATCTGCCTCAAACTCTGCATTTTACGTAGCAGGTCCAGTTCATAATCTACGGGGATAAACTGCCTTTTCAATTTCTCCACCATTCTGTCCCATCTGGTTATCCGCTCTTTTCCTCTTCGGTTTCGTTCTAGCTGTACTCCCTTCCACCAAATGCTGGCATGACCCTTCAGTCGGGTCTTAGCAAATCTGACCCGGTTAGGGTCTTCAACCTCCTCATATTCGAAATACTCTTCTAAATCATTTATCCAATCTATTAATTCCTCCGGATTCAAGTTCCCGAAATACGTAGATACTTCTAACTTCGGCCTCTTCCCGATCTGAGATATGGCCTTGTAAAGTCTGGCTTGTGCCGGATCTACATCTTCTTCCTCTTCTTCAAACTGATTCTCCTCTTCATCAACTTCATCTTCACTGTCTGCATCTCTTCTCGGCTCATGTCCTCTACGCAGTTCTTCTTGCAGGGCCTGAACTTGCCGCTGCAATGCCCGAAAATCTTCCGCTGCCATGCCTCTTCCACCCACGGGGTTTCTTCTCGGAGGCATCTTCTCCAACTCTCACGAGCCTTCCCACAAGTCCTGGTACAACTGCCTCTCCTTCGGCGGTCTGTTGTACGCTCAGGAACTCCCGCTCTGATACCACTGACGGGGACCGAAAAATTCACACCTTACAAATTTCACCTTTTCATTAAAATCAGCAGAAAAACTTTACATATGCATCCTAAAATAACACAGCCCGCAGGCATTACAATAGCCGAGCTCGGCTTCGGCTTCCACTGCCACTCTGTAACTCCTTCCCTATTCTTCCGGTCCACCACCCCCTCCACTTTACACAAATTTTCGGGTTTTTATCGAGGCCCCGGTCCTCCCGGCCATCAATGCTTCCACCAAACAAGATTTCGAATTCAAAATTTCCCCCCTTTCGGGTTTTCAAAATTCTGACATAAATGGGCCATCTGCCCGATCTACCCGGAGCTTGCATTAATGTCCTCCTTGACCTGCACCGCCGCTCCGGTCAGACTGTCCTCTGCGCTGTCGTCTCCTCCATACCGGCCATGCCCTACAACAGTTGTTTTTCAAAAAGACCTTCATGAGGTGGTTCTCTCCCTTTAATGCACGCGGCTGTAAAATTTAATTCCATGATACGTGGCCTTCATCTTCACTTTGATACACGTATGCTTCCGCGTGCAAAACTTGCCATGCCTCCTTCTGGATGTAAAATATTTCAAACATGTGTCCTTCACAATTTTCAAGCTACACGTGGCTGTCCACGTGTCAAGTTCGGCCTTGCTCGACCGTCCGCTATTCTCCTTTCGGGCCTTGCCCTGTTCTCTATCTTCTCTAACTTTCGCGGCTATCCAACGTTGCGCCACGTGTCGGCCTATGACTGGCCGCGATATCGCGACAGGTCACGAAATCGTGACATGTCGCGATATCGCGACCCACAGCGCCTCCACCGTGCCAAAGTCTTTTGGGGCCGCGAAATCGTGACATGTCATGATTTCGTGACCCCCACGCCTTTCGTACTTGCCTTGCCGTCTTCGAAACTGACGCGTCTTTGCTTTGAAAGACGTCGCGATATCGCGACGTCGCGATATCGCGACGGAAGCTCCCCCTTCGCTCTTGCTGCAAACTCTCGTCGCGATATCGCGACGGAAACTTCCCTCCGCTCCGGCTGCTAAGTAATGTCGCGATATCGCGACGTCGCAATATCGCGACGAAACCGACCCTTGCCATAGTTGAAGCCAATGAGGTCGCGATTTCGCGACCTCACCCCAACTTCAGCCCAAACTTTGCAAACTTCCTCTTCTGCATTGCAAAACTTTCCCCCCGGGAAAGGACTAAAATACAAATACTTAAAGAAATTTTTAAGGATGCAGGATTGCTCCATTGCGGTCGGATGCTCCTGCATCAAAAGGTCATCTTATTTTTATTTTTCTTTCTCAATGTTTGGTTGTTGTAGGTTGGATGTAGATGGGTTTGTTTTTTTTTATTAGTTTCCAATTCTACTATGATAGGTGGATTAGGTTCAATAAGTGTTTTTTTAACATAATTGAATATTGTTCCAATAAATTACGTTTATCATGGCGATATCATCAGATTCAGACATGTAGATAGGAGTTGCATGTCTAGTACTATTCAGGTTTGCCATAGGTTGGGCCAAAAGTGGAGGTGTTTCACCTATTTTTGTTGTTGTGATTGTCGTCCTCATGGAAATTGTTTGAGTAGGACTAGACAACATATTTTTATTTTGATATCTTTGTTGTCCTTGATATGGTTGATACTATTATCCCTTTTTTTTTCCATGATATTTTGGCTGCATCCATGGTGGATTTTGTTGATTCTATTATGGATTTTTCCACCCATATTGTGACCATTATTGAGAGGATGTCCATGGAGATTGATTCTAATATGGTTGTGATGGTTCTTAATAATACCATTGCATAGACCAATGATTTTATCCCCAGTTTTTGGGAAAACATGGGATATTTTGATATAGATATTATGGAAAATTTCTCCCTTGTCTTTGCCCTACAAAATTGAGTTATTATGATTATATTTCTAAGACTTTTTGTGTTTTGTAAGTAAATGACATTGGTATGTGATATGTACTTTTGCACAAATGCTACAAATATCAGATACAAAAGTTTTGTTTAAAGGACAATCTTGAAAAGCATTCTTGTTTCTGCATCTCGGGTAATAAATGGCTAAGGGTTCCATAGAATTATTTTTTGCATTCATTTCCCCTAATATAGTATTGAGATGCATAAGAATATTGGTTTTTAAATTGGAAAAATATTTCATGAGTTCTTTCAAATCACTTTCATTATTACCCCTTTTTTGTCTTCTTTGTCTTGTGCAGGAGTAATTTTACATAATTCTAAAATCTCTTCAATGTTAAGGGTACTCACATCCCCTTTGTCCATTATATCTAATACTTCTCTAGAGTCATATTGCAACCTCCTCAAGAATATGGCTTTCAATATTTTTGGTTCATCAACCTCGCATATCTTTTGCACAAAAGCAAATCTATCCAAATAATCTTCCAAATTTTCATCATCTACTTGTTTAATCATGAATAGTTCATCCTTCCTATTTTTCACTCGATAGTATTCTTGGTACTTGTCCAAAAATTCTTGCTCCATTTTTGCAAAGGTTTGAATTGAATCGAGTGCTAAACTCACAAACCAACATAAGGCTAAGTATTTGAGTGTGGAAGGAAATACCTTAAGTTTTTTGTTGTCATTTATATAATCATATGTTTGGAAAACAACCTTGAATTCATATAATAATTGGTTGAGATATTTAGATGGAACTCCCCTAAAGGTTGGTAACACTGAAGGTGAAATTATTTTCATTGGGGAATTCTATATGGGATTTAATCGAATAAGATATTCAAAGGTTCTGGCAGGAGCAGGGAGGTTATCTCGATTGATAACATTAAAACCCCCATCTATATGTCCTTATGCATCTACCATTATGTATTCCCAATGCTTGGTATATATTCATTTAAAATGACCTAATGGTACAAATATATTAGGGGTAGGTGATGAGAAACTAGCAATTTGCTCCTCTTTCAATTCTCCCTTAGGGTATCCTATACTTCTTGATGATGAGGATTGTAGTTCTCTTTCAATGATGTCGAGAATATCAAATGAAAGCAATTCACCCCCTTATCATGAATATCACCTTCATATGTTTTGTAAAGGTTTTGTTTTAAGGAATCATATTTTTTATCCCTTAACCTATTCATGCATCCTATGTTTGGATCCTAATATCTAAAATGTAACTTTTAGCAATACAACTATGTTTATGTAAATTTGTATTTTTGTTATCACTATTTTTGTTTTTAAACATTATTCTAATATTTATTTATCTCAACTTCACAAAACAATAATTTCAAGACTGATTTATCCTCTAATCAACACCAATTGTCCTCAACGATAGCACCAAAAATGATGGGTTGTCATTAATACATATCATTTAATTAATTTTTTCAATCTAGGGTGGTGTCCAAGGCTATATACAATAGAGGATGTTTATGGTTTCACACTTTAGATATTAGGGCACTTGTTGTTTAGTGGGAATAGATATTTGTAAATTCTATCATTAACTTTAATTTGTAGAATGGAAACTTATCTTAGTTTGCAAGAATGAAACCTATTTAATTTGTAGAATTGAACTTTGTTGAAGGAAGAAAAAAACTATTCTATGTTTGCTAAATTGCATTGATTGAAATGAAGATGCTAAAATGGAAGCAACAAAAATGATAGTGCTGAAATATAAAGCTTCTAAACTAAAAACTGCTAAAACAAAAAATTGTTGCTAAAAACTATGAATGAACTGTTCAAAATGAAATTACATTAAATGAAATGGACAATACAAGAAATATAAATGTCAGCTAGCTGAAAATACATCATAACATTAATTTACAAAAATAGGGAAAACAAAAACAGGGGAAACCAAACAAAGTTATTTTTAACTTACAATATTTTAGCAATAAATTGATAACTTTTTGACAAAAAATAGAATTAACTAAAAAACATGCAAAAGTGTGACAAATGCCTTCCACCAACACCGAGAGTGGGCCCTTGCTCCCAGGTTTGGCATAAGGACTAAACTACCAATTGCTAAGCTCTTTTCAACCAATCATACATAAAACACATGCTAAAATAAAGATTGCATTTTATTTGACAAAAAGATTGTTCTTACAAAAGATGTTGACAATTTCAAAATAATATTATCTATTTCCAATTTGCCTATTATCTTCAACGTAGGTGGGTGGAAATATTTATACAGTATTTCCATATTCCCAATCTACGTTTTATAAATACACACTAATCTTCTTATTGTCAGTTCCTAATTTGCTGACCTATTGTAACAATCTTGGTCTAAAATAAGGATAGAATCTTATTTGTAGCTAGTTGTCCTATTGTTCTTACCTCTAAATGATGGGAAAAGGGATGTAAATAGCTGGAATATAATTTTTTACATCCATCCATGAACTATATCTCTTATTCTCCTAGAAAATTGGCCAAAAAATTATTTTCAACTAATTCTACAGTTTTCCTACAATAGCTCTAGAATATCTAGTTACATAGTTGTCTGATGTTGTAGGTTCAAACTTGGTCATGTTGAGGCACTTTCAAATGATTGGTGGGTTCCTTCTAGTTGCTTTGATGCTCCAAATAATTTAAGCCTTGATATTAACATTCCTCATTAATTCTCTATTAACTTGCAGGTTTTTGCTCAGATGTTCTAGAGCTACACCTACAAATTTTATTTTTAGCAATTTATGCCCTATTTTAGCTTCAATAGGCGTTAATGGTGCCACATCATCCTACACACATGTCTAAAGTGAGAAAACACTTCAAAGTTGTTTAGCAAATCAAATTTCATCAAAAATTTATTCAATAGTTATTTTCCACTATGCCTTATTCATGCTATTTAACTACTGAAATCATACAAAAAATGTAGAAAATTATAAAAATAGTAGAATAGGATTCCTTAACATTTCATCATGTTAAAACTAACATATATATGCATATTAATCAAAAATTTGGTAAATTAACTATATTATATGTCAAAAATTTAGCAGTTTTCATGTTTACAATGATGAAATTGTTAGAATAATAAATTATATCCTAAGTTGTTACTAGGATAATTTGTGTGGTTGAGATTAGCTCAGTTAGTTATGATCCAACTGATCAGATTGTAAGCACTTTTTATTTAAGCAAGGTCATTTCAAGTGAATAACATCAAACATTTAATTTTCTAACATGGTATCAGAGCAAGCTTTCCCTGCCTTGTGAGCTTGAGGAGCTTTTCCTCAAGGGGGGATTTCCTTTGTGGAAATACCCCCCTCATTTTTCTTTTTTGGCCAATTTTTTTCTAATTTTTTTTTACTAAGGTAGTATGCTCTCCATTTTTTGATGGATCAAAAACTAGATGGTTAAAATTTTAGTTTGGGAGGTCATTTTTAGTTTTTTAGTTTTTAGAGTTTGTAGATCTTGACAAGGCCGCAGATCTTGAAGAGGCGAAGAAGTAGTGAGATTTTTTTATTATAGAAGTGTACTAATATTTTTCTCTCTAGAAAACTGAGGCATATTTTTTTCTAGTTGCTTTTGCGCCATCCACGATTGGAGAAGCCATTCACCTTTTTTTTTGGATTTGAGAAGTTTTTTGTCTTTTCACCGAAGGGGAATACAGTAGTGCACAACTGGCACCATTGTGGAAAGATCCCTCTAGGCAGAGTGGGTCAAAAGTTTAGGCAGATCTGTTGCTAGAGTTTATGGGTCCAATTTATCTTTACAGTTTGAAGGGCTATCATTTTTCTTTGGTCATGGCATGGATAACGGGCTCAAATCCCTAAGGGGACCCCTCTTGCATGAATTTTGAGGCAATATTTCCTCAAGGAAATTCTCATATTTTGTTGCCACTCCTAGTTATGGTTCTGCATATGATTTTATTTAATCATTGGAAGTGGGCACATAATCCCACTCCCATATGGGTTGCTAACAACACGGGCTTCTAGCAACATGGAAAATACTATAGGTTGTCAGATCCTCGTAGGTGCTAGCCGATGACTTGACGATTGGGATCCGTGAGGGTAGGCAGCCCTATGATATTTGATGATCACCAATAAGAGCTAGGGAAGGATCACCCTGACTTAAGACCCGAATCAAGCCAGTGCAAGAGCACCCTGACTTAGGACCCAGCTTGACATGTGGTAAATATTGACACTGACTAACACTAGACTAGACATGAGGGCAAATTGACAGTCTGACTAAGACCAGACTTCAGATGGACTAATGTGGATATAAATGGGAAGACCAAACCTAACAGTCATTGGCCTTAAGGCCAATGTGAACACATAGTATAGGAAGGACAAACCTACCATAAGCTTGGAGCCTGATACAAAACTGACACGTGGCACTCAGCCATTGACCCGAAGGCTGACATGGGATTGGACATGAATTGTGGGCACAGCTAGTGGATGGAATGCGTAGGCAGAGGCTGCTTGTGCATAAGGAAAGCAAGGGAGAACCACAAATTGGTGGTAAATAAGGTAAGATATCCTTATCCCTTATAAAGCACACAATGTGCTTTACACGTCCCATGTGGGACTAAAAAAAAACATTTTTTTTTACGCTTGAACCAGGTGAAAACCCGTTCATAGTTTAAACCTTCATCGATTTTTCCTTAAAATTCATGATGTCTGATCAAATATTTGCTAGCACTAATCAATTCTACACTCAATTTTAGAGGTTTTTGGTGGATTGAAATTGTGATTTACCCTTTATATTGTCACAGATCACCCCTCATAATCAGTTGTTGCCATCTCGAAAGGCAATAAATTTTTTTTTTGCAGATCAGTTTGAGCACATCAAATGGTGTAAGGTAACCATTAATTGTAGTTTCTTGCACAAAATGTACATTTTTCATGGGTTCAAAGGTTGCTCTACAAGCAGGGTTCGTCGACCGATGGAGTGATGGTGGACTGTTGGTGGAGTGGTAGAAGAAGCACAACATCGCCAGTGGAGCATCACCATCAGTGGAGCACTGGTGGAGCACCAGTGGAGTGGTGGAGAAGAGCCACCCGATGGTGGACACCACTATCATAGGCCACTTGTTTGTGTCCCTACCCCATGGGACAAATTTATCAAAGGATCGATTCCCGTCAGGTCAAGCAAAAAGTGGTAATTTTTTTTTGTATATTTTTTATTGATTTTTTTAAAATAATTTTAATACATTTTTTTATATTAAATCATTTTATTTTAATACTAAAGTGATTTGTTATGAAAAAAGTATTTTTATTATTAAAATTTACTAAATATTTAAAAATTTATGCATTAAAAATGAAATTTGGAGGTATTTTTTGCAACAATTCATAAAAGCATGCTTTTGTTTTTCTCTCCAAAGAGGATATAAGACATTTAAGAGCATTTTTTTATTGCAAATTAGAAAGCCCTAAATTCTTCTCAAACCTTGTTAATTTTGCACAAAAAAAGGGGGACAAAATCAAACACATTTGATTCTTTATTGCAAAATTGGAAAACAAGGAGACTCAAAAATTTGCAAAACATCAAAGTTGAAATTGTGCATTTGTTTTCTCCAAGGGGGGATATAAGACATAAAATTGCACATTCTATTTTTTGCAAAATTGAGAAGAAATTGAAGCCTTGGGTCCACTAAAACCAAGTCGTTTGTCGACTGGTTCTAGAAGCCTTTCAAACGCGGGTCGTGTGTCGACTTGTCTTGGAAGGAGTGCTAGTTTTGTTAATTTTGCAAATCAAGGGGGGAAGACAAGAAATTGTACTTCTTTGCAAAATTGTAACACAAAAGTGAGGAGCACTTTAAAACAAAATCAAACTTGTTAAATTTGCAAAACAAAAAGAAAAGGCAATTTGTTTTATGCCACATTCTTTGCAAATTTGGAAAACAAGAGGAGACAAAATATATCAATTTTTTGCACAACACAAATCCAAATTTTGTTGCAAAAATTAAAAGGTGCATTTT
The DNA here is from genome assembly GCA_028583015.1 of Wollemia nobilis. NCBI lineage: Eukaryota > Viridiplantae > Streptophyta > Pinopsida > Araucariales > Araucariaceae > Wollemia > Wollemia nobilis. Next base: position 2,633,866 of record JAQPPZ010016995.1, on the reverse strand, counting down.
CGATTTTACTCGACACCTTCATTTCAAATTGGCAAAATTAGGTGCATTTTTGGTTGCATCCGACACCTATGTGATAAGAATTTTGTGGGCATTCTTGTTTGATTATTGCATTATTTTTTGCAATTATAAGTCATAAAATCAAGAACACTCAAACCCCAAAATTTCACAATAATTTGTGTCAACCATTGCACATGTTTAAAGCCAATTTCACTTGATATTCTCTCCTAAAAACAAAAACCCCTAATTCACTCTTATTTGTTTGGCTTAATTTCCTCAAACTGATTATTCCTCTTCAAGAGGATTTTCAGGCAGGTGCCATTAAATATCTTTTTGAGTGAATTATCTTTCATCTCTTATTTGTTTGGCTTAATTTCCTCAAACTGATTATTTCTCTTCAAGAGGATTTTTAGGCAGGTGCCATTAAATACCACTTAAGAGTGAAAGAAAGATCATCTTAGTACAAATTCTAGGACCTTCATCATGGCAACTATCAAATACTTAAATGATACACAATTGCTTAAAGGTCCTAACTATTCAACATGGAAAACTAAGATGAAAGCCATCTTGACTATAGAGGAAATGTGGGATTTAGTAGATGGCACTGAATCAAGACCCGCATCACCAAGAGTAGATCAAAAAGCATGGGATAAAAAGAACAATCGTCTTCTTATGTTGATACTCCTAGCAACTACTGATGAGATCCAACCTCACATAAGTGAAGCTAAAAATGGTAAAGATGCATGGGATGCACTTAGTACCATTTTTGAAGGCAAGAATCAATCAACTATTCTAAACCTTCAAACACAACTTCATACACTCCATATGAAGTCAGGTGAATCAGTAGAACTCTTCCTCTGCAGAGTGTCAGAACTGAAGTCTAAGCTCAATGCTTTAGGAGCTAAAGTAGAAGACACCATTTTGACTTCAGTAATATTGAGGGCTCTTCTTGAATCCTATAAAATGTTGATTACATCCCTTAATGTATCACAAAGATCAGTCACCTTTGTGGAGTTAGTCAATTTGCTTCAAACAGAGGAAGCAAATCAACTCCAAAGTGATGAAGTGTCAAACAATGCACTTTACTCAAACAATCAGGGTGATAAGAAGAAAGGAAACTTTCAAAAGGGAGGATCATCTTCAAAAGGTAAGGGAAAGAAAACTCAAAAGAGGTTTTGCTCGCATTGTAAAAAGGATAACCATGACACCAATCGGTGTTGGTTTAAAAACAAGCAAAACAAGAAAGGCAAAGGCACATCACAGAAGCAAAACAAAGGCAATATTGCTAGTGAAGTGTCTAATTCCGATTCTGATTCTGGTTCAGAAAAAGCACACAGAGTGCTCTTGGCTAAGACAATATTGTAGAGGGAAAGCAAATTTGTCACCTTAAGCAAGCACCATTTCTCTCTCTTTTTTTAGGCTTCATAAATAGCATAAGTTTTTGTTTGAAGTACTAGAAATAAAGGGGTGATTGTACCTCTTTTAGGCTTCATAAATAGCAAACTCTCATTGTTTGAAGTACTTGTAACAAAAGGAGGAAATTTTCTGGTGAAAATTTTGCCTAGGAGGCAATCTTTGTACAATCCTTCACAAAGCTTCTTGAGTTGCACATCTTTTGCAATTAAGGGGGATAAACATTTCTTTTCTTACTTCACACAAATTTTTTGTAAAAAGGGAAGAAGACTTATAAGGGTGCATTTTCGACAATGACCGACACCTTAGTCACACTTCTTTCAGAAATTTCATTACATGTTTTGCAACAAGGGGGAAACTTATAAGGGTGCATTTTTGGCAGTGACCGACACCTTAGCTACCTTATCAAAACTTTTGCAAAATCATATTGTAACCGAATGAACCTCGTATGAAGTGATCTACTCTACTACACCTAGCGGTTGCAGTGGCTGGTTACCCATGCAATTCGGTTGGATGACAAGATTACAATAAGGACATTCGTTGATGTGAAGACAAAGTGAGGAATGACCCACTTTTTGCTTAGGAGCAGCCAGAGCACTGTGATAGAGCAAGAACCAACAGTTCAACATCTTTTTCACTGTATTGGGACAGTTATATACATTACCCAAATAATGTAATAAGGGGGGATGTTAGAGTAATATTCCATCATTTGGGATATTTACCCTTTTCCTACACTAGGTAGAATTTATTTTACTTTTTACCATGAGTATTTACTTTTACTAGTTACCTAGGTTAGTTCTTTGGTTTACCGATATTTGTTTGGTCGGCTGATATTTTGGACGACAAGTTAGTGGTTAGTCTACGTAGTCAATTTGATTACGTTACTCTTACCTTTGTCCTATATATTTTTGCATACTAGTAATATTCCTTATGTTTTTGCTCCCTACTTTCATTTTACAATTGCTCTATTATTACGGAGAGTGCAAGTAAATTTGGTTGCTAATCCTTCATAACATCCATAAAAAATTTCTAAGAATGGTATCAGCCTAGCTTGCTAAAATACTTACACCAACTTTTTTTTTCTACCCCATGCTAGCTAAAATCAGTGCACCAATGTCTTCTACTCTTTTGCTACAATTTTTCTATAATCTCATTTTTTTGGTAATGTTACTGCACTCTCGCAGATTTCTAAATATTGTCTTCCTGTATTGCATCACTTGGATTCTTGATTTCATAGATCATGTTTAATTTCAACGACATTTTTAATTTTGGTGATTACAGAGCTCATGCATTCATGACTTTAGCATATAGAAATAAGCTTTGAAATATGGTGCAAAGTACACTATGATTTGCATGCATCAACCAGACATGTGGTGCATGGTGATTTTGGTTCTATTTTTAAAATGTGAGTTTCAACATGCATCAAATGTGGTGAGCCAACATCCCTTTAGATTACCATGCAATATTTTTAAATTGTTAGCTGAGCTGGACAATTCGATCTGACCCAAATTTACCCTATGAAAAAATGGATTCCCACCTCCTCAATCTACGTGATTGCTCATTTCGAAGCACCGTAGTCACATGAGTCTAGAGAAAGTTATAAAAACTAAGTACAACAAGCACTTTGAAATGTGTTAGATGATGCCTATTTGATGGATGCCATGTGTGTCTAAAAACTTGTGCCTATGTTCATGATGGTTGTGTGAGGTGCATTACGTGGGATATTTTTTTTTAATCCCACAATACATGCATTGGTCAAATTCAAATTTTTGCATGCCTGCACATTTTTAAATTTTTCCAAGCCTCATTCTAAAGCTCTAATCATTTCAAATATTTGTAACTTTTCTGTTTCTATACAACCAAATCTAAACTTTTCATGCAACCAAGGGTAGGATAGGGTGCTTCTTGACATTTTGAATAGAATATTCCTTTTTTATTTTTCAGATTTAAATATTATTTATTTCAAATGCTGAATTACCATACATTACATAATAAATGCTCACTATGACTAAATGCAAGAAACACATACCTTACTACTCTGAAAAGTTATCATACACCTTGCAATTCACTACTTTCGATGATTGTTAGCAAATTACCTAAAAACAAAAATATAGCATATGTGCAGTAAGTGATATTTGTCTAATGATAGATAATATCAAGAAGGAAAACATGTCAGAAACTAGTTTTCACGAAAGCCTTAATTCAATAGTGCATTTGGAAAGGTTTTCACTATTGAATGATTTTTTTTATCTCTTTTTTCATTTTTTTTTCATTCTCTTTTTTTTTTTTCTCCCTTTTCATTTTTTGTCTTTATTGTGCCCATGAAGGAATTTTACAATCTCCCTTGAAATTATACCCATGAAGGAATTTCATAATCAAGATTATTCCCCTTTTTTTTCTCTTTGATTTTTCTGTGTTTTTTTTTTTTTTTTTCAAATCACTCTGAATCTGTCATGGGAGATACATTCCCTTCCATCATGTGTAAATCCAACTATACGGTTTGTTTCAAAAAATCTTCCTTAGTTAATGGCTCATGGTATACCTAAAGGTGATGTCCATTTACCACTAAATTTCTCCTTGAATCATCAATGGAAGAAAGACAAACTGCTCCATTTTTGAACACTTCTTCGATTAGGTATGGTCCAAGCCACCTAGTCTACAATTTACCAAGAAAATCTTCATAACAAGAATCAAACAATAAATCCCAGTATCCTTGCTCAAATTTTCTCTATTTAATATGACTATCATGCCACATCTTCTGTTGTTCTTAGATAACTTTTATGTGATGTAATGCTTCTAACTGAAGTTCATCCAATGCATTAAGTCATAGAATCCTGTCCATCTATAGCTGTGACAATTCAATATCAGTTTCCAAATATTACAAAGTATTAGTAACTCAAATTCAATAGGAAAAAGATGTTTCTTACCATAGATCAATTTGTAAGTGTGAAACCCACGGTGGATTTCCATGTTGTGTTGTATGTCCAAACTACTTCTGGTAATTTGCTTAACCAATTTTTTCTATGTGAAGCTACTATTTTTGTTAATATTATTTCTAATTACCTATTGGTGACTTTGATTTAACCATTCACTTGAGGATGATAAGGTGATGCTTTTCTATGTTTGATTTCATAGAGTTCAGTGAAAGCTTCAATGAATATTGATTCAAATTGAGATCCATGATCTGTGGTGATAGATCGTGGATCTCCAAATATTTAAAAGTTTTGGGTATAAATGAAATCAATAACCTTCTCTTCATGAGCATATTTAAAAGCACACACCTTAGTCCATTTAGTAACATAATTAGTACATACTAAGATATGTACCTTTCCTTGAGATGGTGGGTCAATGGGTCCCACAAAATCTAACCCCCATTTCTCATTTGTAGAGGCATTTCATTTGTATGTGTGGGTTTTCCCATTATTTGATATGCATCACAATGGTGTGTGTACTTTTTTACATCTTTGTGAAGGGATGACCAATAATAACCAATTTCTAAAGTATTTTGAATTTTACCCCTAATTGAATAATGTCCTTCTGAGTAAGGTCCGATATGTGGACCAGTTGGTTCGACCAAACCCCGTAAGGGGGTGGAGATCCAAGGTTCAAATATTGAGCCTCATCAAACTGAACACTTGTCCCTTTCATGATGCTTTCAGTGATGTAATAGGTTTAAAATAATTGTGGCATGGTGGTTATAGGGGTGGATTGTACGAAGATCTACATGGTAGCTTTTGGGGTGTACAACACAAAATATTGTGGTGGCCATAAAAGCTGAATAGCTTGTCTGAATTCATGGTGGCTACCGATTCCACCATGTAAATTAGAAAAAAAATATCCTCTTGAGATTTCATCATGACAAGCATGAAAGATATTTTGAATGCACCTACATAACACATGGTCAAGTCCGCACTTGAATAGTATACCTTTGATGCATTTGAAATGTGAGATTTGTCTTATCAATTGTTTCTTTTGTTTTGAGGTGAAATGAGGAGGAATTTTTCCTGTTACCAAATAGATAGCAGTATCGACAAAGCATGGTGATTGTACTGATATGGAAAATAATTTTTCATACGGAAAAGTATCCTCAACTAACTCTTTTTCTCATTTATTATTTAGTATTGAAGGAAATTTGCTACTACGTTAGCCTTTGTTGGTTTGTTTACTATTGTGATGTGAAACTCTTGTAATAGTAACAACCAGCAAATTATTCTTACACTAACCATTGGTTTGTTCATCAAGTATTTAATAGTTGAACAATCGGTATGGATAAATACTTGATAATAAATGATGTAGTGATGGAATTTATTAATGGCATATACTATTTTTAAGAATTCCTTTTCAGTACTAGTATAATTATTTTCTACTCTAGTGAGGTTTTTGCTTTTGTAGTAGATAGCATAATGCCCCCCATTTTCTATCTAACCTAAGGTTGCTTCAATAGTAGTATTGTATGCATCATTTTGGATATTGAATGGTATTTCTCAATTTGGACCTCGTAACACAGGTGGAGTGGTTAATTTTTCTTTTAAAGCATCAAAAGATTCTTGGTATTTTTTGATCCAATTAAATTCAGAATCCTTTTTTAACAATGTAAACATGGGATTTGTAATTGTCTTAAATTCCTAAATGAATCATCTATAAAATCCAGTGTGTCCAAAGAAACTCCTGCATCATTTTGGTTTTATGGAGGAGGAAGGTTCTTAATGATTTTTACTTTCCTAGGATCAACCTTGATTCCATTAGAAGAAATATGATGACCAAGATAAATTCCCTCTTCCATCATCATAAAACACTTTTTAGGGTTTAAGGAAAAATGATAAGTTTCATAGTAGGTTAAGACCTTGTCAATATATTCTAATGTGAAGTCAAAGGTTTCCCCACAAACTGTGAAATCATCCATATAAATTTCTACACTTTCGATGGTCAAATCAGAAAAAATATCTAGAATAGCTTTCTAGAAAGTTGTTGGGGCATTACAAAGACCAAATGGTAAGACCCTATAAGAAAAAACTCCCTATGGACAAGTAAAAGTTATTTTCTCCTAGTCTTCAGGTGTAACCTGTATCTAATTATACCCACTAAAACCATCAAGAAAGCAAAAATAATTCTTTCCTACGAGTGTGTCTAACACTTGATCAATAAATGGTAATGGAAAATGGTCCTTATGTGTGACTTTATTTAGTTCCTAATAATCTACACACACTCTCAGTTTTTCATTTTTTTGGGACAATAACCAATGGAGAGACTCATCGACTATCAAAAATTGGATATATGAATCCAACCTCTAAGAGTTTTTCAATTTCTTCCTTAATAATATCTCTTAGAGTAGGATTCAATCATCTTTGTGGTTTTCAAATAGGTTTAACATCTTCAGTATATATCCTATGGGTACATACATTAGGATGAATTCCTATCATATCTTTGTATTCCCAAGCAAACGCATTAACATGTCTTTTCAAAATAGCAAACAATTTTGCTTCTTGTTCATTGATCAAATAGCTATTGGTGTTTAAAATTTTTTTTGTTCCTGGATGAACATAATTAACTCATTCGTATTTGCTTACTAAGGAGTTAATTGGAAAATGGTGTGGTAGAAGAGAGTGAAATATTTATGTCTCATTGTCGATTGTAATTCCTAATGGAATCATGTCTGATATGTTACAATGAAGAGAGGACAGAAGATCATGATGCTATCCATGTGGTATTTTTAAGGGACTTTATTTTAATAGAATGGGTGCCATTTGTTCAGATGTTTGAACTCCATAATTCCATAACAAGTGATAAATAGTGATTGGTTCATCCTCAGTTCATGATTCATGTATTGTATTTACCAAAATGGTTTCATATTCAAATGTCTCACTTTCATATGAATCTATCTCTTCTATATGTTCTTTCACTACTATAGTATCTAGTGTGCAAATGGTTTCTTTGTGTTTTCATCAGAATCAGGAAACCATAAATGACCTAGAAAGTTTGTTGAATATTTTGCAGGAGGGTACAAAGAGTTTTTTTGAATCTATGCCATTAAAAATGGTCATTTCCCCTTACCTACAGTCAATGAAAGCAACTGTCATAGCAAGACAAGGTCTTCCCAAGATAATTGGATAACCATTCACATTAAATGGGATATTCCCATGAGGACACCATCATAGGAATATCTACTATGATTCCTTCTAGTTTTGCAATGGATCTGTAAGCCATTTCTAAGATAGTAGATGTAGTATTTAATTTGTTCAATTGTAATCTCTACACCGTATATTTGGTCATAAAATTAATGGCTACTCCAAAATAAATTAGAACATTAGAAATTTTTATGGATCCAATGGTTAATGTGATGACTGGACTTCCTGGATCACCATATTTTGGTGGAATAAGCTTTCCAGAAGCAAGTCAACCAATTTTCCATCTACTTGTATAGTTTTGGAAAAGGATTTCTTCCTCCTTCCTAACTTTTGAATGCAAAGGTCTTAAATAATTTTGTTTATTAAAGGCACATCCTTGATTGCCTGTAATAAAGGAAGTGAAATGGTCAAACATTTTAGTTTCTTTATTAAATCATATTTAGAGGCAATTTCAGATTTTTAAACTGTTCAAGATATGGTATCTTTTCTGAAGAAGGTAAACTTTCTTTTGAAAATATTCCTATTTTTCTTTTCCTTTATCCAAATTTGATTTCTATGGTTCTAGACTAAAAGATTTATGTTTCTCTTCACTGATTTTAATTTCTTCTATAATAGGTGGAGTAGGCTTTGGAAGTTTCTTTCTAAAGCGTAGTTGGATATTACTAAAATTGATTACGTTGATCATGGTATTTTCATCAGATTCAGCCACATAGATAGGAGTTGCCTATCTTATATTATTAGGATTGACCATAGGTTAGGCCGAAAGTGGTGGTTGTTTTACCTGTTGTTGTTTTTTGTCTTTCTTAAGGAAAATTCTATATAGGACCCAATAAAAAATTTGGTGTTTGTTTTACCTGTGGTTGTTTTACCTCTTGTTGTTTTTTGTCTTTCTTAAGGAAAATTCTATATAGGACCCAATAAAAAATTTAGTATTTGACCTCAGTATCTTTGTTGTCCCAGGTATGAAGGATACTGTTGTCCCTAATTTTATCCATGATATTGGGTTTACATTAAATGTGGATTAGGTTCATTCAATTATGGATGTGCCCATCCATATTGTGAAAAATATTGATTAGATGTCTATGGAGGTTGACTCCAAGACTGTTGTGGTGGTTCTGAGTAATTCCATGGTATAGTCCAATGATTTTATTATATGCGAAAATGTGAAGTATTTTGATATTGTGCAAATATTCCCCCTTGTCTTTGCCCAACAAAGTTGAGTTATTTTGTTTTTATTTCCAAAATATTTTTGAGTCCTCGAAGTAGATGGCATTGGTAAGTGATATTTCCTTTTGAAAAAATTCTACAAATAGCAAATATAGAGGTTTTTTAAAAGGATAGTCTTGAAGAGTATGCTTTTTTTTGCATCTTGGATAATAAATAGCTAGGAATTCTATAGATTTAGTTTTGGCATTCATTTCCCCTAATGTAGTATTAAGATGTACCAATATGTTAGTTTATAGATTGGAAAATTCTTCCATAAGCTCTTTTAAATCACTACCATTATTACTTCGATTTTGTCTTCTTTGTCTTGTGCGTAAGTAATTTCTACATAGTTCCAAAATTTCATCAATTTCAAGGGTGCTCACATCTCCCTTGCCCATTAAATCTAGCACTTATATATAATGATATTGTAACCCTCTTAAGAATACAGAATTACACATTTCTAGTTCAAAAAGCCCACATCTCTTTTGTACAAAGGCAAACCTATCCAAGTAATCCTCTAGATTTTCATCTTCTTCTTGTTTGATTTGAAATAGTTCATCCTTTTTGTTTTTCACCCAGTATTATTCTTGGTATTTATCCAAAAATACTTCCTCCATTTCTTCCTAGGTTTGGATTGACTTGGGTGCTAAGCTCATAAACCAGCACAAAGTTGAGTCTTTGAGTGTGGAAGGAAAAACTTTTAGCTTTTGGTTATCATTTATGTAATCATATGTCTAGCACACAACCTTAAATTCAAACAAAAATTAATCAAGATATTCAGATGAAACTTTATTAAAGTTTGGTAGCACCAAAGGTGAAATTGTTTTCATTTGAGAATTTTGTGTAGGATTTAATAAAATAGGATACTCAAAAGTCCTGGCAAGAGTAGTATTGTCCGATTGATTATGAACAATGTTTCCCCTATCCATGTTCCCTTGCATTTTTGCCATTATGTCTACCCAACACCTAGTATAGATTCATTTAAACTACCTTGAATTCAAGGACATGTTAGGAGTAGGTGAGGAGGTACTAGCAATTTGCTCCTCTCATATTTCTCTCTTAGGAGATACACTTCCTGATGATGGTTCTTGTTTAACAATTTTAGGAATTTTAAATGAAGGTAATTCACCACATTTGCATGAATATCGCCTACCTATGGTAGGTAAAGGGTTTTTAATAAATCATCCTTTTTCATCCCTTAACCTATTCATTCATTTTGTGCTTGTGTTTCTAATTTTTTGAAGTGCAACTATCAATTTTACAACTATGTTTCATGCAAGTTGTTATGTTCAGGATTTTACTCTAAAGTTCACAACTTAGCATAATCAATAATTATTTAACTATTTTATCCCCTAACAACACCTATGTTCCCTGAAAATAGTGCCAAAAATAATGAGTGTCGTTATTGTCGTCGTTTAATTTCAATTTTTGTCTAATTCAAGGCGGTATCCAAAGCTATCTATGATAAAGGATTTTGGTAAGTTACAGTTCAGTCATTAGTTCACAAGATTTATTTAGTGAAATAGAGTTTTATTAGGTCTTTCAAAGGTCACACTATTCCTAATTTATAGAATTGAAACTAATTTAACTTGTAGAATTGAAATTGCTTCTAAATTGAAGAATTAACACTTCAATCTAAATTTGCAAAATTGAAACTTTAATCTAAATTTGTAGAATTGAAATTGCTGAAGAAACTATTTTACATTTTCTAATTGAAACAACATAAAATTAAAATGCTAAATTTAAGACAACTAAATTTATCCTTACTGAATTTGAAACTGCTAAAAACTATCAGAAAAGTTGTTGCAAAAACTATCAAAAAAATTGCTTGAAATTGATACTCAAAAAATATAGGAAATAAATGCACACAAAAATAGGGGACAACTAGTTGCAAATCCATACACACATATCATACTTTAAAATATAATAAAAATCACACTAAAACAAAGGAAAATATTTTTTACATGATTTAAGCAAGAAATTTGATAAAAACTACAGAAATCAATAACTGTAAAAAAAAACATATAAAAATGCTTCCTTCCTCCATCCCCGAGAGTGGGCCTTTGCTCCCTAGTATAGAAGAAGGTGTAATCACTCCAAAATATAAATTCTAAACACTTACTCACTCACAAATAAACAAATTTGAATAATATTGTACTTTTTTATTAAACTATTGTTTCAAACTACAACTTTTATGTCTATTCCTATTTTCTGACTTTTTTTGGACTAATTGACACCCTCAACCAATGGGTGAGTGATCCTATTTATACTATTTCTTACATTCATATTTGCAACTACAAAATCAAAGGATGTGTTGTTCACACTTGATTTGTTGTTCTATTGTAGCAGACTTGGTCTATTTCAAGATATAATTTGCTGCAGCAGTCATCCATGCACCTATTCATTCCTTCAATCCAATAGGAGTTGGAAAAGAGTAGGTTAAAATCAGTTGTTACACCTGTCCTCATGCTAACCTCTCTTATTCCTTACTAAATGGATGTGATATTTTCTTTTTGGTTGAAATTGATTATTTTTGTTTGTCATTCCAAAGCAGCTCTGGAATATCAGGTCAAGTAGATGTTATGTCTTTTTGTAATTAGTTAGACTACATGGGGGAGCTTCCAAGTGTATTATAGGTCCTCTATTACCACCTTTAACATGTTCCAATTGGTTGAACTCACTACTTTTGACTTTTCCCATGCCCTCATTTAATGTTGCAAGTGGTTGTCATATATATGCTATGTACAATTCTCATACCCTATTTCACAAGAGTGGCTTATTTTGGTACCAAGTCACCTCAACATATTGTTTTAAGTTAGGAAAATATTCAAAATACCTAAACCAATTGCAAGTTACAAACACTTTTAATTTCTACCAATTACACTATGCTATTTTTACTACTAAAATCATGCAAACAAATGTCATAAAATGCAGAAAATAGTCAAAATAGAGGCATATTATTCCTTAACACCTAATCATGCAAACATTAATAAATAATGTACTTTAATCAAATATTTGGCACAAAATTATATTATATATTGTCATATGGTAGTTTTTATATGTCAAAAAGACAACAAAAATGAAGCATTATTTGGCCTCATCAAATTCCTTGATCCCCCCTCTAACTTCTCTAAATTCCCAAAATTCTTCTAAATCCCTCTAATTCCCTTAAATTTCCTAAATCCTCAATAAAAGCTCCAAAATCACCAAATCATCATCAAAAATCTCAAAACCTCAATTAACCCCTAATCCTTAATCAACTCTCCTAATAAAAGCCCTAATCATTTCCAAATCCCTAGTCAAATCCCTAATAAAATCCACAATAAATTTCCAAATACCCAAAAGTCCTAATTCTTTTCCAAATCCCTAATCAAATCTCCTAGGAAATATCCATAATAAATTCCCAAATCCACCTTTGCAATTTTGCGTGAATTTAAAATTCTCCAAAACCAAAGTCAAAGCTCCTAATAAATATTCATCATAAATTCCCAGATCCTTTCAAATCCACCTTGCAATTTTCCATGAATTTAAAATCCCTTCACACCACCCTAGGTCTCTACAACCCCATGCTCCATCACCACTTCCCAAGCCCATTTATGATACTAGGGTGGGTGAGGACTCTCTTGTCCCAAGTCCACAAATAGTGGAAGGTGCACATTCCTCCACATAGAATTCTCTAGATTTACCTTGTCCTCCACACCTCCCACATGGTTGCAACCTCATGCAAACTCACCTCCTAGTCACCACCCCCCTCTCCCTTGAAAATTTCTATATATACTCCCCTTATTTATTCATTTGTATAAGAAGTTTGAGTTCACTAGCCAAAACTCTACCAAAATTGCTCCATCCCTTTGCTCCTTTGTGTGTTCAAGCATCTTAGGGTGATCATCCTCCTTTTGTGTGCACAAAACAACCATGGAATGAAGGTGTCTTGAAGCATACATCCATATTCATCTTGAATTTTCTCTCAAATAGGAGGTCAAACCTACATCAGACTAGAACCAAAGTATCCTAGCATTCCATAGAGGGGCCACACCAAATCTCAACTCCACAAGAGCATAAGAAAGCCAACTTCCTACCCCCAAGTGGTTCGTAAACCCAACCACTAGCCCACTTGGTAGTCAATAGTCCCAACTACAACCCCCTAGGCAATTGCATTCTGAGGCTATATATAGACACCAAATTTGTAGTAGATAGGTTAGCAAGGTAAGTAAGGTAGTATTCTTTGTGTTTTGTAGCATTCTAAGTTATGTTACTACTTTAATCAAGTTTTGTAACTTTATCATTGTTATCATCTTTCATTGATTTGGGTATAACCATGGTAGACCCATAGATGCTACTAATATTTGTTTTGGGTTGTATGTAGGTGCTATGAAGGAGCATGCATCCTAGGATGGTCCAGCTATCACAACTATTGAAACCCATCCATCCTTTGGAGGTGACCAAGGAAGACCATTGAAACACCATTTGATGTATACTTTGTAAAAAGGAAAATTCTTGATGTTGGAGCCCTTGTAAGCCCCAAGAGGGTTATTTGTAAAAGAGAAAATCATTGTAATATACTCTTTATCAATAAACCATATTTGGTGATCACCATGACACACCAGGAATTTCTTGTCTTTCATAGGTTGTAGCAATAGTTTTTTCTTCCTACTTTCTATCTTAACATGTTTTATGTGTTTCTTTTGATATTTTTCATGTTCCTTTGTTCATCTTAATTTGATTGTTAATTTTAATGCTCTATATCTATGTCATAGGTCTAAAATGACATCAAAACCATTCATGCATCATTCAGACTGAGGCTCCCATTATCAACCTCTTATCATCTATGTCCAAGTCTAATTGCCAACCCCTATGCAATCAATAGTCCCAATTGCTAGGTCCTAGGTGGTTGGCTAATTATCACTTTTTTTCACTTATAGATATATCTACAAGATATATATAGGTCTCCAACAACCTATCATATCAAATCCCAAGGTGTGTATAAATATTTACCTCCTTATCATGTATCAAATTTGGGTGTTTGAGGCATGTCACCTTCACAATTATCAATCATTATTATTTCATCTCCAAATCTTAGTTTTTCTTTACAAATTCTCATTTCATTTCAACTAGGATTGCAATTAACTTGTTAGATAGGCTTATCATTAGTTTACCATCAATTTTGGGGTGTTAATTTTGGTCACCTTCCCCCGTAATTTTGCAAAACATAATTATTGCTTTTGCTTATTCCTTAGTTTAAACTTTTGTTAGCTAGGCTTATTATTAACTTGCGAGTTAATCTAAAATTTTGCTAGAATTTGGTTGTTCTCCTTGTGGATGGTGGTTCTTCATCTCAAATTTGTATTCCCCTTTTTCTTACTATCACAAAATATCTCCTAATAATTTTATTATACACTATATTTGTAGGGAAAATTTAGCCAGATTATCCTCTGACAAGCAAATAACTACAAACATTTGAAAGAGTTGATAAAAACCTCTCACAGACACAATCACCTACCCCTTTATAGTTAGTGGTGTCAACTACCACCCCCCTGGCAGTTAGGATTCCCAAGGCAATATGGACCACACAGATAGACAACTTCCACCAAATCCACCAATAGCATAGGATCATAGGTCAGAGGTTTTTCCCCTCAGCTTTCAATCTAAATCATCATCATTCATTTGCTTTATTTATCATATTTGTTTTCAATTTCATAGTTTAGTTTTCTTTCAATCCCTTGGCTTAGCATAGATGTCCATTCCCTTAGCTTAGTTTTTCTTTCCAAATTCCTTAGCATAGTAGTTTTTTGTTGTATTATTTCACTTGCTTTACTTTTCCTAGCATAGGTACTTTCCTCTTTCTTAGCTTATGTGCTTTACTTGCACTAGTTTAGTTGCTTTACTTTCCCTAGCATAGAGTAGTTACTTTTCTTCTTCCTAGATTATTTGCCCTTCATTTTCATAGATTATTTACATTGTTTTTTATTCTTATAGAATTAGTTGTCTTTCATTTGCTTAGAGTATTTGTTTTTATTTCCCTAGAATAGTTGCTTTTCATTGCCTTAGAATAGTTGTTTTCACTTTCTTAGCATAGTTGTTTTCATTTCCTTAGAATAATTGTTTTTCATTTTCATAGCACAATTGTTTTCAATTTTTATTAGAATAGTTGTTTTCATTTCTCTTGCATATTTTTTCTCATTCTCTTTAGCATAGTTGTCTTTCAAGTTCCATAGCATAATTGTTTCTTCAAATTTCATAGCATAGTTTTTTTCCAAATTTCTTAGCATAGTTGCTTGTCATCTTCCTAGCATTAGTTATTTTCATTTCCATAGATTAGTTGCTTGTCATATTCCTAGAATTATTTATTTTTATTTCCATAGATTAGTTTCTTGTTATTTTCATAGATTAGTTTATTTTCATAGATAGTTTTTTTTCCTTGCCTTAGAACAATTGTTCTTTATTTTCTTAGAATAGTTGTCTTTCATTTCTTTACTATTGTTGTTTTTCATCTTTTTAGAGTAGCTACTAGTAATTTTCTTATTTTTGAGTACCTTCATTGTTTTTATAAGATAGGTTCATCATCATACTTTTTTCAATTAGCATAACTCTTCACCCTCTTAATTTAGCTTAGATTAAACTATAATTAGTCACCAAATTAGTTGTAGTCCCATCCACAACATCTACATCATTCTCCCAAGTTATGCTTGCTTTATTATTCCTTGTAATCTACCTTTGGGCCCAACCACTTACCCCTATGTGGTTAGAAATCCCAACCACCACTGATAGATAGCAACTACCATCTCCCTAGAGGTTTCCCCTATGAATTGATTAACCTTATACTATCAAGCCCAAGGTCATTTTGTAGCCTTCATTGTCTACGTTACTCATTATACCACTAGTTTAGTCTTTTGTCCTTTTTGCAATATCTCTTTATTTTCCCTCTATTCCTCCAAATTTAGGATTGTTACTTTCTCTCTTCTTTAGCATAGATTATCTTCTTCTTCCATAGAATTGGTTGCTTCCTTCTCTAATAAAAGGCTTCTTCCTTTCATTTTAGCATAGGTTTTCTTATTTTCATTTTAGAATAGGTTTTCTCCTTTTCTCTTTGCTTCTAGGATAGATTCCATATCCTTTTATTAGTTGGTATTTTATATTATCACTCTTGCTTAGACTAGGTTGCTTTTTTTCCTTTGCATTCTTAGATTAGTTTTATTTTTATTTCTTATCATTAATTTCCTAGTTTAGTTTTCTTTTCATGCAATTTACTTGCTTTCCTAAGTTTGTTTTTATTTTCATGTCATGTCCTTTCATTCCTACATTAGTATTTATTTGTATGTCAAGCTCTCCCCTTTCATAGGATAGTTTTTATTTTCATGTCATGCTCTTTGCTTTCTTAGGTTTTCTTTTATTTCATAGATTAACTTTTATTTCATGTTTTTGTCTTCACTTCTTAAGATAATTTTCTTTCATTTTTATTTATTAGGCTCAGGTGTGTGTGATTCCTCACCACTTAGTCAATCACTTTGGGGATCACAAGTTTGTCACCTCTCTTCCCATCATTCACTTTTTCTTTTGTTTCTTAGGCTCAGGTGTGTGTGAGTTCTCACAACCTAGCCAATCACTTTGGGAACTATAGGTTTATCACCTCTCTTCCCATTAATCACTTTTACTTTTATTTCTTAGTCTCAAGTTTGTGTGAGTCCTCACCACCTAGCTAATCACATTGGGTACCACAGGGTTATGACCTCTCTCCCCATAAATCACTTTTGATTTTATTTATTAGGATTAAGTGTGTGTGAGTCCTCACCACCTAGCCAATACCAATAGGTTTGTCATATCTCTCCCCATAAATCACTTTTAATTTTATTTCTTAGGCTCAAGTGTGTGTGAGTCCTCATCACCTAGTCAACCACCTTGGGAACTACAAGTTTTTCATATCTCTCCCCATAAATCGCTTTCACTTTTATTTCTTAGGCTCAGGTGTGTGTAAGTCTTCACTACCTACCCAATCACTTTGGGTACCATAGGTTTGTCATCTCTCCCCATTAATCACTTTTGGTTTTGTTTCTTAGGCTAGTATTTATTTCATGCAATTTCTTTACTTTCTTAGACATAGTCCACAAGCATTCTATATTAGTATTTGTATTTAGTAGAGAAAAAAATTGCATCTCATTCTTAGGGTAGGCCATTATTTTCTTTATTATTGATTATATTAGTTAGAGATAGGTCATCTTAGAAATAGTACTTGTTTATTTTTTAGCTTGCATCCTTTATATTAGCTTTAGTTGTGTATTGCAAGTAGGCATATTATACACATGAAAAAACAAAAACAAATAAATCACACACGCTTGCACATATTTTTAAAAAAAATTGTGAGGAAAAACAATCGGTGTTGTTGGACTTCATTCCCAACCATTGGTTGATCCCCTAGACATCGTAGTATAGACCACATAGTTTCCTATATTTCATCATCTGGAAGCTTACTACTCTTGGGACTAGCTCAAGGTAGTTTGAGGATTTGATGCCCTTTCTCAAAAGTCTTAATAATCAATGGGTTACCAAGCTCACCTAAGTGTGAAGCGAAAGCCCATTTGACCTATGCGGGTTTTAGATAATGTTACCTCTTCTTGGAGGTTTCTTTTTCCCTTAGGATACTTGGAGTCAACCTCACCCTAAGAAGCATTACTTAGTTGCTTGTGTACTACTTCTCATTGAGGAGTGTGCATAAACACACCCTTGTAGATACTGCCCCATACCCACCCATTTTGTATAATTTAGGGCTAGGATACATGAAAACACACTAAAACAAAAAAAATAAACTCAAAAAAAACCCAAAGACCTCCAAATATTATCAAACAACAAAAAAACATTCACTTAAACATCATCCTTATTGATTGTTTGTTTGTTTCTTTGTTTGTATAGATAGCATACTTCTTTCACTAAAACCAACAACCAAACCACACAAGAACCCAAAATATTTAGCAAACATCATATAATAAGACTTACACCTCTATATCATTATTGTTTGTCTATTTGTTTGTTTATTTCTTTATTTGCATAGATAGTGTTTTCTTTTACAAAAATATATTACAAATAGCCACCAAACCCATCGAAGAATTTAAAAATAGTTTATGGCCTATATTCTATCCTATCCTAAGTTGCTCATGGTCCTGATTCCATGTCTAACCCATACTCAAGAATGCTTTCCCATGGAACATCCTGAGAAAATTTCTCATCCCTTGGTGACTCCTTCAAATCATCCAACAGAGGTACTTTCTACCCCACCTAATACCATATCTTCCATCCATTCTTCACATCTTGAGGCTTGTCCTTGACCCTCACATTCTAATCCAGGCCTACTATCTTAGGTCACCTACACCAATCTAACCAAGAGATCTCATGTGAGTACCATGTTATCTTCATCACACCAATCAACCTTATATATACCTCCTCTAAGTCCAACACCATCTCTTCCCCCTCTCCTCCTAACACCTTGACCTTTATCATATGTGGTTTTTGATGCCCCGCACTCATAGCTTCACCACTCATATTATTCTCTCCCTCCTTATTTCCCACATGCATCTCCTCCTTCCTATCATATCCATACTAATATTGTCACCTCTAGATTAATCCTATCTAGATTATTTTTATCCCATTTCCAATTAACTTACAGCATATCTTTGATCGACTTGTAAATATTGAGATGTAGTCAAGTCATCAAAAGACTTCCCCATAAATATCAAAACATTTCCCCATCCAACCTTCCTCAACTCCATAACCTTCTTATAAACCTTTCAATCATCTTCATCATCCTTCTTGTCCACTATGCAATTGGATATTCCTATCAGAGCCAATGTCAAACATTTTCCAAAAGTTGCAAGACACAAAATACTTTATTTATCTGACATCCACCTAGAGTGAAACAACAAATCCAAACCTAACTGGCATAAATAAAGTCACTATTACATATACCATCATCAAAAATGTCATAACATTGTTGATTATCGATAATTTCAGCACCTGGTACAAGATATGTTTGACTACAAGGAATTGATCATCTCATCGGTATTATTCCCCTCCTTCTCAATGGGTCCATTTGTCTTCAATCTCTTATTCTTTATAGTTTTGCTTCTTTCACTTATTAATACCTTATAAATAGTCACCCCCACCCCTATAAATCTAAACTCATATCCCATCATCACACATCATCTCATGTCTTGATTTGGATGACACTACCTTATTAACATCATTTTGAACATGATCACTACCTAACATCCATTATTGGAATCTATGTCTATCCAAGATCCTTTATTGAGACTATCACTTGCTCTCCTCTACTGGATTAAAATTAAAACTTCTCTCCTTCAATCAAAACTCCAATCCAATCCCAATTTGGTATGATCCATACCTATATTTATACAGTTACCCATACTTATATTGCATCTAGGTAGCAACTTAAGCCCACTTACAAGTGATCCATAATAGCTTGAGGTAACTTACCATACGTCTCATTTCTTGCTAAATATATTTCACTCAACAATATATCAATGGCAAGGTTTAATTATATTCATCTCTTCCATCACTAGGGAATCTTACATTGATCGTGATTTAAGATAATATTATGTCTTCTCCTCAAGTGTCACTTTTTCCCATTTCATCCATCATCAACCACCATAATCTTCCTTACCTACTCAACCTCCTTTACATCTTCTTCTTTGATAGGTTCCTAGTCAATGTTGTATAATCATGCTTTGAGTGGCTACATATCTATGGTTGGTTCCTTTCCTATTTTCCTTTTTCTTCTCTCATTCCTTTCTCCTCTTCTATTCCCCCCACTTTTCCCTTCCTTTATTCATCCTTTTTTCTTCCTCCAACCACCATTTCTTTGTCATCTCTCTTCCCTTCCTCAACTCACTTCTAGTCTATATGATTCCATCCTTTTTCAAAGATACCCCCTAGTCTAGGGGAGTTTTCCATCCTTTAGAATTAATTTTATGTCTTGGGGAGTGGCAATTCTCTCCATTTACACTTTTTATGACATCGCAAAAATCATAATTCTACCTTTTCTTCCTTCATAATTCTTCATTTCCATCCAACCATTCCTCATTGTCATTTAGTGTCTTTATTACATATTCGACAACACACACTTCCAATGTTCCATTGATTTTTTCCTATGTTACCTTGGTTCTTTCCACATTTCCCCCTTGTTCATTCCTACTTCCTTCTTCATAACCATTCCTTATTAACTAGGGGGTGTTCCCCCTCCTTCCATCCAATTTTATGTCTAAGGAATTTCACACTCCCTCCATGGCATCAACTTCTTTGGCTTGAACTACAAATGGTCACTTCAACCTTACTCAAAATAAAAAATGAACCTCATTGTACACACATTGGTCCCTGATTGTCTTGACTTATCCAAGATGTTCTAAGTCTCTAAAATATATTGATTGGCTAGTAGATGAGTTTTATTGGTGCTACTAGGGTGTTTGAGTTTCCTAAAACACTTCTAGGATCTGAAAACCCTTAGGTGTCTATAACAACAAAGCATTTTAGTTCCACACCATTTGTTACACAAATATCTTCATATCTCCATTTGTATTATTTATCGTACATCTTTCATCATCAGGTTCACATATCACTATCTATATCTTATGTCTTATATCCATTATAATTATCATATATCATGTCCTCTTATGTGTTATCATGATGACTACTTTTTCATTGATTTATTAAACTAATTTTGACTATGAAATACATATACCAATATTAAAAAATGTGATCCGACAACAACATCTAAGTCTAAACCATGTAAATAAGTAGATACATCATTATCCATAACATCATAATATCAAATTCATGTCATCTAACATGTTATATCTATCCAACCATAGGTATCCCTTAATCATACACATGAAAAGTACCCTAAAAACATGCATAACACCATTCATACATAATATCATATCATATGAACCATCAAATCATCATCATACCTCTATCATTAATGAATAAATATAGTCCATCACATATCCATATACACACATTATGCTCATCTCCTCAAAATTAAAAATACTCTACAACATTGTGGCCCCTTGACCACATCCACCAACATCCATCACTATCACTACCATCTCTCCAATACTACCAATTAATCTACTTTTCATCAATATTCATCAATTTACCCTTATACATTATCCTCTAAACCAACCAGGCTAAATTCGCCTTGCAAAGACCTAAAATTGAGCATTTATCACTTCAAAAAGTAAGGTCATATTTGAGCTAATTTTTCCCATATCAACATTCTCCAAATTTTCCAAAACCACCACCATTGGATCAGGATTGAAAAGAGCTTTTTTATGAGTGTAGTTTTTTCCAAATCTGACATCATTTGGTCCTCCAAAATACAAAAACATTATAGATGGGTCACTCTAGTGACTACACCGAATGGTTGCCAACTGCCTAGGATGGTTGCCATTGCCAACCATACACCCCTATATAATTTCCCACTAACCAATTTTGCTCTATTTAACCTCTAAATATAACCCTCCATCTAATTCATCATATTTTTATCCTTTGTGTAATGACTTTTTTCAAGCACCTCATTGATGTCCTATATTTCATCCTCCATAAATTCATCGTTTGAGGGGTAGACAATATCCAAAAAATTCTACCCCAAAACATTCCAATGCCCACACACTCAATTATAAAATCACATGTCCAAAAATATTTACCTAAAGATATCATTAGCCCTCCTCTATTGGGGCAAAAGTAAAACTTCTCCTCTCAACTCAAAATCCAACTCAATCAATTTGGTATACCCCATGCCTATATTTGTATGATTTCCCATGATAATGCTACATTGAGGTGGCAAATGAATCTCACTTACAATCTATTCCTAGCATCTTGATGTAACCTACCATATGGCTAGTCAACTTACCACACCAAAATAATATCATCAATCTATCAAAGTTAAAGTATCAAGGGTATTTTTCCATTCTATAATCGAGACATCTTACATTATCCCTGATTTGAGGTGATCATATGTCCCACTCCTCAAGTTGTCATTATAGCACACAAAAATCCATTATCATCCATTGTCAATCACTCATCGTTTATCACTCATCCATTTTTTCATCCATTATCAATCCAACTAACCCGATGTCATTTGTTTTTGTACCGTATTGTGTTTACACACAACACAACATAAAAAAGGGGTAAATGTAGACACCCAAGATATGTCATTTGTAATTTCCTGAAAACTCTTTTAGAATAATTTTGCAAATCCCCAATTTCCTCCCAAAATACCCCAAATTTATAATTAATTTCCCAAAATCCCAAGACATTTCCTAAATTCCTCAATTACATCCAAAAATCTCCAAAAACCATAAATAATTCACAATTTTAAATTAGTTCCCCACATTCTAACCTATTTTCCAAAATCCATGATTAATTCCTCAAAATCCTAAATAATTCCTCTAAAATCTCTAAAATCCCTACAATTTCTCAAATTCCTAATAAATTCCTTGATCCCCCCTCTAATTTCTCTAAATTCTCAAAATTATTCTAAATCCCTCTAATTCCCTTAAATTTCCTAAATCCTCAATAAAAGCTCCAAAATCCCCAAATCTTCCTCAAAAATATCAAAAACCTAATTAACCCCTAATCCTTAATCAAGTCTTCCAATAAAAGCCCTAATCATTTCCAAATCCCTAATAAAATCCACAATAAATTCCCAAATCCCCAAAATTCCTGATTCTTTTCCAAATCCCTAATTATATCTCTTATGAAATATCCAAAATAAATTCCTAAATCCCTCCATATCCACTTTGCAATTTTGCATGAATTTAAAATTCCCCAAATCCCAAGTCAAAGCTCCTAATAAATATTCATCATAAATTCCCAAATCCTTTCAAATCCACCTTGCAATTTTCCATGAATTTAAAATTCCTCCACATCACCCTAGGTCTCCACATCCCCATGCTCCATCACCACTTCTCATGCCCATTTATATGAAGAACATGTGCTTATACTGAGAGGGGGGTGAACAGTATAAGATAAAACTTTTTTCTTTTCAATCCATATGATAACATCAACAATATTAAAGTAGTAAACATCACACAAAGCATCACACACATGAGAGACATGATTTAACGTGGTTCACCCAATGTGGGCTACTCCACGGAGAAAATATTCCTTATAAAATTTTCTCAAATAAATTCTCTTGGGAATCCTTTCCCTATTACAATGTTTATGGACCTCTGTCCAAAGGAGACACCAATCCCCTAATCAAGTTCATGGATCTCTATCCATAGGAGAACTCCTTTCTCCTCTGCTCTAGCTGGTGATCTTCTAGAAGAACTACTACCTCCACTGCACTGGCTAATGGATCTCTATCCACTGAAGACTCCTATCCCCACTCAGAAGACCTATCCTCACTACCTTGGCTAATGGATCTCTATCCACTGGAGACTATCATCCTCTATACTCTACCACCTCCAAAGCTCTATCTCAAATCTGCACTAAACACAATCCTTCGATCTAGTACAAATCTGCTCAATCTCTATCTCTGGTCTGGCACAAACCTATCCTCAAATCTACACCAAAATCTATCCTCAAATCTATATTGTAAGCTTCCATAAAATCTCACACAATCTATCCACAAGTCTTCAAATACTTCCTCAATCTCTATCCTCAAATCTTGTATTGTAAGCTTCCACAAAATCTCACACCAATCTATCCACAAGTCTTCTCTAAAGACTTATCTCAAATCTGCTCAACAAGTCCTCACTAGAACTTGTCCAATCTCATAGAAACATATAGAGAATTGTTAGAGACTCAATATGCTTCACACCACAATGCTCAATCACTTTCAATATCTTTTTTTACCACATAAACATATAGAGAATTGTTAGAGACTCAATATGTTTCACATTACAAACACTCAACCTCTTTCTCAAATCAATTTAGAATATGGAACAATTTGTTTCATATAACTTGAACTATCACTTCAACACATCCACTTAACTAAGCTCAATCACTGTCACTCAACCAATCATAAATAATCTTTCACAAACCCTATTCCAGATAAACTCACTCTCTTGTTTCAAATCTATAACAATGATACTCATGATCTTTCAAAACCTAGTTCAAGTTCTTCATTCAATCAATCACTTCAACAACAATGCTTATCAAACAATCCTTTTCACTCCAACTTAGCATTCACAACATTCAACAATCACTCACTAGGAAGATGTGCCCATACCTTTTTGTTTGATGTAGAAGTGCCCTTCAAAACCTATCTCAATCACAATTTTCTTCTTTGCCAATTTCAATGGTTAGATGACAAAATATCACACTAACACTCTCTCAAAAATATTTCTCAATTACAAAAATAATCAAACTCAAATACACCTTATTACTCCTTGAAATTAGCAATCATCAAATCATACATAAAAATAATTACTCAATTGCTCCTTATAATCTCCAACTTTAATTAATCAATCTCCAAAAATTAACCTTTCAAAATAATATTTCCTACCCTTTTATCTCCCTCAAATACTCAATATCCAAATTAATTTAGGAAAAATTAAACTTTATAAACCATCAAAAATATTTTATTTTTCACAACCTTAGCACATCCAAAATAATCAAGCGACCAAGACAAATGACATCAGTGCATACCTTTACACTACAAAAAGGCCTTGATGGGTTTTGAACATGAGACCACTCTCATCGAGCGCCTTATCAAGGTGCTAGCCCACCACGTGGGCTAAGCGCTCCCATGGGAAGGGAAGGCGCAAGCCTCCATTTATCCCCTTGTTCGGTGCTTGCTCAAAAATATATGCCCTCTCTTTGCAAAATGAACTCGAGGGATTCGAACCTTCACACTTGCTTGCCACACAACTTAGCACATCTCTCATTGCCAATTGCACTACACATTTTGTGCTATGGTATTAGGAGCCTCCCCTTATTTATCCTTCTCATCAGAGACCTTTTAAAAAATATGAAAAACTTTCCTTTTTGCGCACAATACTATGGAGCATAGGAATTCGATCGATAGCATGTTAGAAGGAGTTTAAGGCAAAGGTTTGCCACCTTTTATACACAATGCTCCATGCCATAAAATTTCGGTGCTTTAAATCAAATTTCAAATTTAATTTTTAATTAACCTTATAACCCTCTTTAGGGTTAATTAAATTAATATAAATTAATTTATAATTAAATTAAAATTAAATTATAATTAACTTAAATAACTTTGAAATTTAATTAAATTAATTAATAAATTAATTTATAATAAAATTATATTAATTAATTTATAATTAATTTAAATTTCCTTTTAATATTATAATAAAATATTATAATATTATTTTCTTGGGCCTCTTCTTTGCACTTTGGACCACATCTGACTACTTGGAATCGGATCTGACCAATTGAAGGCAGACTCTCCTTTTTGCACTGATTTTGGAACTTCTTCCTTTTGCACTC
Source organism: Wollemia nobilis (assembly GCA_028583015.1). NCBI lineage: Eukaryota > Viridiplantae > Streptophyta > Pinopsida > Araucariales > Araucariaceae > Wollemia > Wollemia nobilis. Next base: position 2,608,661 of record JAQPPZ010016995.1, on the reverse strand, counting down.
GCTTATTGAAATCAATGACCTCTTGACATCAATGACAACTCATCTACTCAAAATGTCCAACAATATCCCCCTTTGTCATTGATGGCAACCCAATTATCTTTTCAAATTTCCTTAACCTTTTTCTGTTCTGCTCCCCCTAGGAAACTGCTCCCCCTAACTCAATGCTCTCTTCTTAAATCAAATCTCTCCCCCTTACTCAAATATCTCCCCCTTTGACATCAATGGCAAAGGGTCACCTTTGGGGCTCGGGGCTAAGAATGAGTCTCTTAGCTTAGCCCCTCCCCCACCTCCTCTTGAGGTGGTTAATTCTGGGGTGGGAGTATTACTCCCAGTTTTCCTCGAAGATACTCAAAGGTCTCCTTCGAAAGTGGCTTAGTGAAGATGTCTGCTATCTGCTCCTTTGTAGTAACATATTCCAACCTGACTTATTTATCTATCACCTGTTCTCTCAAAAAATGATACTTGATCGAAATGTGCTTTGTCCTGGAGTGCATCATTGGATTCTTTGAGATACTTATAGCACTTGTATTATCACATAATATGGGAATAGGATGATCATGTTTTATCTTGAAGTCTTCTAGAGTTCACTTCATCCATAATACCTATGTACAACTGGCTACTATTGCAATATATTCTACTTCTATTGTAGATAAGGATACTGAAGCCTACTTCTTACTTAGCCAAGAGACTAAATAGTCTCCAAGAAAGAATGCTCCTCCACTTGTGCTTTTTCTGTCATCAATGTTGCTAGCCCAATCTGCATCTGTATACGTTGTGAGTGTGAAACTATCACTTTTGGGATACCATAGCCCAAAATCCATAGTTCCTTTTAGATACCTAAGAATTCTCTTTATTGCTACCACATGTGTTTCCTTAGGTGCTACCTAAAACCTTGCCACTAATCCCACTGACTGCACTATGTCTGGTCTTGTAGTTGTAACATACAACAAGCTGCCAATCATAGATCTGTATAATCTCTGATCTACCTCTAGAGATTCATCATCCTTACTTAACTTACATCCTGTAACCATGGGGGTACTTACTGGTTTGCAATCTTCTAACTTGAATTTCTTTAGCATCTCTTTTATATACTTGGTTTGTGAAAGAAATACTCCTTTCTCTGATTGTGAAATCTGAAGTCCAAGAAAGAAGGACAACTCACCAAGCATAGACATCTCAAATTCATTCTGCATGTTCTTTGCAAATTCTTTACACATCTTATCATTGTTTCCCCCAAAAATGATGTCATCAACATAAACAACCACAATTAGTAGATTATTCCCTTCATTTTTTATGTATAAGTTGTTGTCCACTATTCCTTTTCTGAATCCCTGTTCTTGAAGATACTTATCCAATCTTGAGTACCATGCTCTAGGAGCCTACTTTAGACCATACAATGCCTTTTTCAATCTGCATACATGATCTGGTTTATCTATTAATATGAATCCCTCTGGTTGTTCAATATAGACTTCTTCTTCTAGAACACCATTTAGAAATGTTGACTTAACATCCATCTGATATACCTTGAAGTTTTTAAAACTTGAGAAGGCTAAGAATATTCTTATGGCTTCAAGTCATGCAACTGGAGCAAATGTCTCATCAAATTCAATTCCCTCTACTTGTGCATAACCTTTGCATACTAACCTTGCTTTATTTCTGACTACCTGTCCATATTCATTTAACTTATTTCTGAATACCCATTTTGTGTCGATCACATTTTTGTCCTTTGGTCATGGAACAAGTTCCCAAGTCTTGCTTTTCTCTATCTGATCTAATTCCTCATCCATTGCCTTAATCCAGAACTCATCTTCACTTGCCTGATTGAAGTCCTTTGGCTCAATCTTAGATAGCAAAGAAAAATTTGCTTGTTGAGATGGTGTTATTATCCTTCTCCTTGTCTGTCTTTCATCTGGATTCCCAATGATTAGATCTTTTGGATGATGCTTCTGTACATACCTGGATGGAGTTTTAGGAAGAAGTCTTTGTGTTTCTTCTTCTTCTTCATCTGATTCCTCATGAAACTCTTCTTGACAACTTCCATCTTCCTGATACACAATTTTTTGAACTGGTTCTCTTGAATCTATCTTCTCATCAATTGTTACATTTATACTTTCTACAATAGTGTGTGTTCTCTTGTTGAAGCATCTATAAGCTTTACTCTTAGTGGAATAACCAAGAAAAATTCCCTCATCACATCTTGGATCAAACTTGCCTAAGTTTTGCTCTTCTCGTCTTATGTAGCACTTGCTTCCAAAAACCTTGAAGTGTTTTATAGTGGTCGGTCTTCCTTTCCAAAGCTCATATGGAGTCTTGTGATGGTTTACCCTCATTTGAGCCCTAGTGATTATATATACTATTGTGTTGACTTCTTCCCTCCAAAATCCATCTAAAATTTTGGACTCATTTAACATAGCTCTAGCCATATTCTCAATGGTTCTATTTTTCCTTTCAACTACTCCATTTTGTTGAGGAGTTCTTGTGGTTGAGTATTCTCTCTTGATTCCATGTTGTTCACAAAAATCTACAAATTCATTTGAGGTAAATTCTCCTCCTCTGTCAGATCTCAAACACTTAATCCTCTTGCTAGTTTCATTTTCAACCAGTTCTTTAAATGCTTTGAATTTTTCAAATGCTTCTGACTTATCTTTCAGGAAAGCTACCCAAACCATTATGGAGTAATCATCTATAAACAATATGAAGTAACTCTCACCCTGAATACTCTATGTTCTGGTAGGACCACATAGATCAGTATGTATTAGACTTAATGGCTCAGATGACATATATCCCTTTGACTTAAAGCTTGTTCTAGTTTGCTTTCCATGTTGACAAGGTGCACAGATTGTGTTTTGTGGCCTTTTTAGCTTGGGTAAATCTCTGACAACCTGCTTATTGCTTATGTTGACTATGTTGTCAAAATTTAAATGACCCAATATTCTATGCCACAACCAAATCTCATATTCTTGTGATAGAAAGCACTTTTCCCCTTTGATCTCACTAAGCATGTATAGATTGTTTGGAGTTCTTCTTGCATTTGCAATGACTTTTCTAGTTTTTGATTTTCTTATCTCACACCTATCTGGGTGAAATGTAACCATATGACCTTGATCACAAAGTTGACTTACACTTAGCAGATTATGTTTTAACCCTTTGACATACAACACATTTTCTGTTCTTGTTTTCCCATTATCTAAACTCAGAGTTCCTCTTCCACCAATCTTTGTTGATCCATTATCACCAAAACTTATTGATCCTCTATTGGTTTCTTTTAGTACAATGAATTTGTCTTTGTCTCCTGTCATGTGTCTAGAGCAACCACTATCAAGATACCATTGTTCTTCTTTATCCTGAGCATGAAGGGTTGTTTGAACTAACATTGATCTAGCCTTTACATTCCCCCTTTCCTCTTTCCTAGTTGTTGAAATTGTTTTTCTTTTACTAGACTCAGGAAGTATCATTTTACACCATCTAGCCTTGTGCCCAAAATTATTGCATTTGTAACATATAATATCATTATCCATAAGAGGTGCAAAAGAATTGAAATTTCTATTGACATTGTTTCTTGCATGACCAATACAATGTACAACTCTATGACCATATTTGTTACAAGAAAAACAATGACCATGGAAGAAATTATGTAACCTATTTGGATGCCTTTGAGATTGTGGTTGAGTGCTTCTCCCTTTGTGATTAACTCTCATCCAAGGTTCTTCTTTGCTTTCTTCCTTTCTGATATCTTTTCCTTTTGAAGTATCCTTTACTTGCCTATATTTGTTTGAAGTTTCTGCTTCTTGAAGACTTGACTCCTCTTTCTATTTCCCATACTCTATATCTTGTAGTACCTTGGTCCTTTCAACTTCATTCCTTAGATAAACAATTTTTGCTTCCAATATTTCACATTCTGTTTCTCTTGCTCTTAATAGATCTATCATATCTTGCTCAATTTTATTTCCCTCTTCTACCTTTATCTTGAGTTCTGTGAGACTTTGTAGAAGTTCCATCCTTGCTTCTTCATCCTCTTGAATTTGTTCCTTCAAGCTTGAGTTCTTCTCTCTAATTCTTTCCAAATTTCTGAGAGTAGTAAATAATTCCTCTTTTATATCAAACATGGTCTCTTCTTCATTTTTTGAAGTCATGTGTGTTTCTGATGGATCCTCCTCCAAGTTGTTAGTCTTTTCATGGAGAGACCCACTCTGATACCAATTGAAGAACATGTGCTTATACTGAGAGGGGGGTGAATAGTATAAGATAAAACTTTTTGCTTTTCAATCCATATGATAACATCAACAATATTAAAGTAGTAAACATCACACAAAGCATCACACACATGAGAGACATGATTTAACATGGTTCACCCAATGTGGGCTACTCCACGGAGAAAATATTCCTTATAAACTTTTCTCAAATAAATTCTCTTGGGAATCCTTTCCCTATTACAATGTTTATGGACCTCTGTCCAAAGGAGACACCAATCCCCTAATCAAGTTTATGGATCTCTATCCATAAGAGAACTCCTTTCTCCTCTACTCTGGTTGGTGATCTTCTAGAAGAACTACTGCCTCCACTACACTAGCTAATGGATCTCTATCCATTGAAGACTCTATCCCCACTCAGAAGACCTATCCTCACTACCCTAGCTAATGGATCTCTATCCACTAGAGACTATCATCCTCTATACTCTACCACCTCCAAAGCTCTATCTCAAATCTACACTAAACATAGTCCTTCGATCTAGTACAAATCTGCTCAATCTCTATCTCTGGTCTGGCACAAACCTATCCTCAAATCTGCACCAAACTCTATCCTCAAATCTATCCTCAATATCTATCCTCAAATATGTATTGTAAGCTTCCACAAAAGCTCACACCAATCTATCCACAAGTCTTCTCAAAGACTTACCTCAAATCTGCTCAACAAGTCCTCACTAGAACTTGTCCAATCTCATAGAAACATATAGAGAATTGTTAGAGACTCAATATGCTTCACACCATAATGCTCAATCACTTTCAATCTCTCTTTTTACCATAGAAACATATAGAGAATTGTTAGAGACTCAATATGTTTCACACTACAACACTCAACCTCTTTCTCAAATCAATTTAGAATATAGAACAATTTGTTTCACATAACTTGAACTATCACTTCAACACATCTACTTGACTAGCTCAACTCTAACAATCAATTAAAATAATCCTTGCTCAAAACCTAGTTCAATATTCACTGAATCAATTACTTCAACAACAATGCTTATCAAATAATCTCACATAACAATGATACTCATGATCTTTGCAAACCCTAGTTCAAGTTCTTCACTCAACCAATCACTTCAACAACAATGCTTATCAAACAATCCTTTTCACTCCAACTTAGCATTCACAACATTCAACAATCACTCACTAGGAAGATGTGCCCATACCTTTTTGTTTGATGTAGAAGTGCCCTTAAAAACTTGTCTCAATCACAATTTTCTTCTTTGCCAATTTCAATGGTTAGATGACAAAATATCACACTAACACTCTCTCAAAAATATTTCTCAATTACAAAAATAATCAAACTCAAATACACCTTATTACTCCTTCTTGAAATTAGCAATCATCAAATCACACATAAAAATAATTACTCAATTGCTCCTTATAATCTCCAATTTTAATTAATCAATCTCCAAAAATTAAACTTTCAAAATAATATTTGCCTACCCTTTTATCTCCCTCAAATACTCAATATCCAAATTAATTCAGGAAAAATTAAACTTCATAACCATCAAAAATTTTATTTTTCAACCCTAAAAATATTTTTTTTCAACCTTAGCACATCCAAAATAATCAAGCGACCAACACAAATGACATCAGTGCATACCTTTGACACTAGCCAAAAGGCCTCGATGGGTTTCGAACATGAGACCACTCCCACCGAGCGCCTTATCAAGGCGCTAGCCCACCACATGGGCTAAGCGCTCCCACGGGGAAGGGAAGGCACAAGCCTCCCTTTATCCCTTTGTTCGGTGCTTGCTCAAAAATATGTGCCCTCTCTACTTTGCAAAATGAACTCGATGGGATTCGAACCTCCACGCCTTGCTTGCCACACACCCTAGCACCATCCATCATTGCCAACTGCGCTACATAGCGCCTTTGGTGCGAGGTAAGAGGAGCCTCCCTCCTATTTGTCAATCCTTCTACCATCGGAGACCTTTCAAAAACATGAAAACTCTTTCCCTTTTTGTGCACAATATACTTGGAGCATAGGAATTCGATCGATAGCATTGGGGGTGTAAGGCAAAGGTCTTTGCCACCATTTATACACGATGCCTCGTGCCATAAAACGTCGATGCTTCAAATCGAATTTCAAATTCGATTTTTAACTTAGCCTTATAACCCTCTTTAGGGTTAATTAAATTAATATAAATTAATTTATAATTAAATTATAATTAACTTAAATAACTTTGAAAGTTAATTAAATTAATTAATAAATTAATTTATAATAAAATTATATTAATTAATTTATAATTAATTTAAATTTCCCTTTTAATATTATAATAAAATATTATAATATTATTTGCTTGGGCCTCTTCTTTGCACTTTGGACCACATCCGACTACCTGGAACCGGATCTTGACCAACTAGAAGCGGACTCTTCTTTTTGCACGGATTGCGGAACCTTCTTCCTCTTGCACTGCTCATCGAAACTGACTTTTGACATCAATGACCACTCACTCTTGACATCAATGACAACTCATCTACTCAAAATGTCCAACATTATGATACTTGGGTGGGTGAAGACTCTCCTCTCCCAAGGCCATTAATAGTGGAAGGTGCACATTCCTCCACATAGAATTATCTAGATTTTTCTTGTCCTCCACACCTCCCATATGGCTACCACCTCATGCAAAATCACCTCCTAGTCACCACAACCTCTCTCCCTTGTAAATTTCTATAAAGACCCCTCTCATTTCTTCATTTGTAGAAGAAATTTGAGTTGACTAGCCAAAACTCTACCAAAATTATTCTAGCCCTTTGCTCCTTTGTGTTTTCAAGCATCTTAGGGTGATCATCCTCCATTTGAGTGCACAAAATAACCATGGAATAAATGTATCTTGAAGTATACATCCATATTCATCTTGAATTTGTTCTCAAACAGGATCAAACCTACATTATACCAGCACTAAAGTATCATAGCATTCCATAGAGGATCCACACCAAATCTCATCTCCACTAGAGCATCAAAAAGTTAACTGCCTACCCCCAGGCGGTTAGCAAATCCAACCACCAACCCCCTTGGAAATCAATGGTCCTACTACAACCTCTCAAGTGGTTGCATTTTGACGCTAGATATAAACACAAAATCAACAATAGATAGGTCAGCAACATAAGCAAGGTAATATTCTTTGTGTTTTATAGCATTCTATGTTTTGTTACTACTTTCATCAATTTTTGTAACTTTATCATTATTATCATATTTCATTGATCTGAGTCTAACCATGGTAGACAAATAGATGCTATTAATATTTGTTGTGGGATGTGTGTAGGTGCCATGAAGGAGCATGCATCCTAGGATGGTCTAGCTACCCTGGCTATTGAAACCCATCCACCCTTTGGAGGTGATCAAGGAAGACCATTGAAACACCATTTGATGTATACTTTGTAAAAAGGGATATTCTTAACTTTGGAGCCCTTGGTGTAAGCCCCAAGAGGGTCATTTGTAAAATAGAATATCATTATAATATCCTTTTTTCCAATCAATGAAAAATATTTCCAAATATAAGTGGTTATGGGATCAGTATAACCTAATATTCTCTTTGCCAATCAATGAAGAATCTTCCTAGATATAAGTGGTTATGGGATCAGTACTTTCTTTAAACAAAGCTACTAGAACCTCTTTATGTTTATGGAAAGAAATTATTTGGTTAAGGAAGTTGAAGACTACCATTTCCTAACAATCTTGGATAGGGGACAAGTAACCTAAGGGAGGGGCTCCATCATATTCCTCTTCATAAATAGGATTTCCATAAATGGTTTGATTCTCTTGGATACAGGCCAAGGAATCAAGGTTAGTAGCTAGCTATTGAGAAACACTGTGTCATGTAGCATTTCTCAGCCATGGTTTGGGGAGAAGAAATATTAAATTTATTAAATTTGTATTTATAGTTTTTATTAAATAAGAAGAGAGAATATGTATTGATATACTTATATCACCTTTCTTCAATATACTAACTTGACCTATATAGCTCAAGATCCTCCCTATATACAAAATTTCTCTATATACCTAACCACTCTCTATATCCCCATTAGTACATGAGAGACAGTTGGTACATGGGTATCCAATGATACATGAAAGTGATCCTCTAAATGTAGCGACCCCGGGAAGCGGTGCACCATCCACTCACTCTATTTGCGATTATTATTATTAAATATTTTAACGTTTAACATGCATTAAATGAAAAAGCATAAAAGAAAGGCATAGCCAAAGTACGAAGAAATAAATGAATGAATGCTTTGTATTGATATTTCCAAGATCCGGTTACATATAAATCCCTCTACGGGATACCCTTCATTTGATACATGATTTTACACAAAGAGGGTAGCAGATGTATAAAATATCCCCTCGCAAAGGGAGATGCACTTTTCCAGGCTTCTCGATGATGCACACGAAACTGTATGAGGGCTTACAGATGCCTCCTTCTCTAGGTCTGATTCCTAGAGGGATCCTCTTGCTCTCGTATGTTGTGGATTTGTCCGATGAACCTATAGCCCTGCAATCAATGAAACAACAACACACGCTTAGATGTCCGAGATTGCCTCCTCGGATGAGGTTGTTAGCATAATGAAAACAAATGCAATGAAACTAGTACTATGAATGCCAATAAATGAAGTAAATCTTATGCTAATGATATGAAAGCATGGAAAAAGCAGAATAAAAGAAACTAACACCTAAACCCTAGACTAGGTTGTGGGCCACTATCCAGGACAACGGCCGCTAAGGTGAAATCTATCTCTATTGATCCAAAGGCTATGGGCTTAAGTCTGCTACTAATGTTAAATGATTATTGTATGTGCATGGATGATTACCTCTCAGTTTGGCTAGCACTTCGTTGCTCCTCAAGGGTGCTCAGATTCACTCTCCAATCCGATAGGGCTTCACTATAAAAATGATCTCCAAGGGAAGCTCTCCAAGTATGTGATGTTCTCTCTCTCTTGATTCACAAAAGAAGGTCCCCTAGTGCTTTTAGGTTTACTCCTTATAAAGTGTTTGAAACCCTAGGTCAATGTTCAAACCCTAGGATTGAATCCCTCATGCACACTGGATGTTAGCATGAGAATTTTAGCTTTTGTCTACCCTTGAGGGGTAGTTAACTGATGTCTAAATCTGGACTTGAGTCCTTCATGTAGACTGGCTGTGAGGAGGAATGCAAAGTTGTCCCCGCTCGGCCTTATTGCATGCAGACTGCCACTTCCACCCGAGATTAGGCTAGATTGGTGGAAAAATGCATTTAAAGTTTAGCCACTGTCATCTACAGTGGCTAAGGTTTGGCCGCTCTGAGCTTCAGCGGCCAAAATCCAGCCACTCTGGTCCATAGCGGCCAGGCTTGGATGGGCTAAAAATGCCCCAGATGAGTGGTAGAACCACTTTTGATACTTGGAAGGTCCCAAGGTTTAGTCACATGACCTATGAATGTGCCCATGTGAGTAGTCTCCCTAAACATGACATGTTTTAGGTGTCTACAGATGCCCCTTTTTGTGATGCATTGAGTGGAAAACACAATGCGGAGCAAAAACGTAGACTACTATGTTTGTAGGGTGTATGATGATCATTGATCTGATCAATGTTGGATGGCCCAATCATGCAAGATGACACACATCCTTGAATCATTGCTTCAACCTGATTGAAGGCTTTAATTTAGCATAGGGCTTGCACATGTCCACTTGCACTCATTCCTCAAATGCAATCGGGTAGCTTATGTTGCTACAATAGAACCGACCAGAGGAGAGCTACAAGTTGAAGATGTCATATTTGCTTATGAACCCAACAAATGGGGAAAGTTTTGTAAGAGTTGTATGCAATGATTCATAGGATGAACACTATTTTGATATGATCGAGTGATCTTTGGTTGACTTTGATTATGATTATTTGAATATTTGAACTACCCCCTCACACAAATGAATTGGTGAGGGAAAGGCAATGAATGAAGTGACAAGTCGCTTGACCAATCTGACTAGTTTTGGTTCCTTTCTAGTTGTTTGTTCTTTTAATGGGCAAACCCCCATCCAAGTGTGATTCCAATTTGTTTATGATGATCATTCATCCCTATCCTAGGGAGCGGTCCGACCACAAATAGCCTTCTTAGGGAGTTAGGATGAGTGATTCTATTTATGCTTGTATTGCATCACTTGGCTCAGTGTTTTTGGTGTCATAAGAGAATTAGGATGATTCCATCGTACCCGTGGAGCAGTCCGACCATCTTGATCTTCTTCGGGGTTGAGGTGATACATCGTAATTCCAAAATGAGTAATTTACCCCAAGTAGCTCTATGGTAACTTACTCATCTCACCGAGTTGCATGGAGTGCAAATCATTGCAACCGTTGAGTTGATAGAGTAAGTAACTGAATACGAAGCTTACTCGAGATTTGTTTTTATGTGATTTTTTTGTTATTTTGATTATTATGATGATCAGGGACCATCAAAATGTGCTTATTTGATTTTTTTGTTATTCCTCCTAGAAGGAATCTTCTTGATTTTTCTTGTGCATCCGACCATTGTCAGATCCAATGGTCTCTAAGTCCTTGCCTGTGGCCGCTATCACCTTGAGCGGCCAAAAATTTTGGGTCGTTGATGTCAGCAGTGGTTGAGGCATAACTTGAGAAGTATAAAAGGGAATCTAGGGTTTTGAATTTTCATTTTCTAGTTGGTGATTTGCTTTCTAGAGCTCTGATGAGAAAGTGACATTTGTGACTTGGAGTGTTGTTGCGTTGGAGACTATGGTTGCGTAGGGTGAGACATCGATGAGCGGAGGAGCTAAAGCTTCTCGGGTATTCTCTCAAACCTTAACCCTACTTTTCTTTTTGGGTAAAATTGAACCTCATTAAGTAATCGGTAAATGAACCTCACTAAACTTGCTGGCAATGAACCGAATCCGTAGATAGGTTTAGGTTAGGTTTTGTTTTGGTGGGCTTGCCCCCATTTTTCAAATTTTTCAATTTTTTGGCATTTTTGGCCTAGGGCGTACATGTCTGTCATGTCGCCCGTCGGCTGCTCTCAGAGTGGCCATCTTGGCCTATAATTTGGCCATTGTCACTCAGAGCGGCTAGCTTTGAATCCCAATGGTCAAAAATTTGACCATTGGGGTTTGGCACTCTATCTTTAGTGGCCAATTTTTGGTCATTGTAGGTGACAACGGCCAAGATACTTAGGTAAATTTTGTAATTTTTTTGGATTTTGTGAGATGATTATCTGATTTTTTTGAATTTTTGAGTTTTTTTGTATTATGTTGCTTGATTAGGTGCATTTATTCCTCTTTCACTCAGACTTAGGATAGTTTATCATTATGTGCACCATTTTTCATGTTTTATTTGTGATTCATGCCTTAGATGCATTGTAGTTATACCTTTGATTTTTGCTCTTAGATTCTCACTACTCGGGCTCGGGACCCGAAGCTCCTTAATGACCTTCTCCCACTCTTGGATGATATGGACTGGGCCTAGCTTAAGGCCTATGGACTATAGTATGTTACCCGGCTACCTCAGATTATGTCGGATCAGGCCTACCTCACTGCCCTGGTTCACCGATGGGACCCTAGGATGAACACCTTCCATCTTCCTATCGGTGAGATGACTATCACATCGGAGGATGTGTATAGGATTTTCTGGATCCCCTTTGATGGAGTGGCCATCATCTCTTCGACCACTAATGATCGTGATGCAGTTTTTCTTTGGGTGTTCGGGAGCATGCGATGGCTGCCTTCAAGGACACCAAGTCTGGAGGTGTATCTATTATACATTGGTATAGGGAGCATGTCTTCATGGAGAGGCATGCGGTATTGCTGATGGTCATCAACAACATCCTCATCTCAGATTGCTCAGGCTTGAGGTTCCCATGGAACCTCCTTGCGATGGTTCAAGATTTGTTGGATAGTGAGGAGCCCATCATCTATGCATGGGGGAGGTCTCTACTAGCATAGTGTTATGATGAGTTGTATCACATCCATCGATGGGGCCGCATCAACATTGGTTGCAGCTTGCTCCTTTAGGTATGGGGATGGGAGCATATCAGTATGGATCATCCCAGAGGACTCCCTACTAAGATTATAGTTATTGATGCTAAGATGCAGTGCTATGCTACCAGGTGGGCTCGAGAGCATGAGGAGCACAAGAGCCATCCTAATGTGAGGGAGCTCCCCCATTATACTGCTACTTTCACTGGGTTGTAGGCCGAGATCATCATGTGGCACCCATATTATGAGTGCCCAATTTGGGATGATCCACCCAGCTTTATAGCTAGGACATGGTATGAGCGGTGGCTCATTGGCCGCAAGGTCGACATCAGGGAGTATTTCTTCTACTCTCGAGTTCTTCGTCAGTATGGGTTACAACAGGATGTGCCACTTGTCCCATTCTTGTATAGGTACATCGAAGCAGAGAGAGACCTCCCTCCCCCACATATCATAGAGTTGGTTGATGAGGAGGATGCCCCAATAGTTGACCCATGAGTCACTAGGGGAGTCACAGATGCATTTGCATAGTGGTGGGGTGACCGGATGTGGCATGGTGATGGTAGTCTAGGCTATGAGGGTGATGGTGGAGATGGTGCAGATCTAGTAGGGCATAGAGTCTAAGCTAGGACTGAGGTATGGGGCCACGATAGAGTAGGTGGTAGTGGAGGAGCAGGAGGCTCCTGAGGATGAGGATGAGGAGTTGGATCTTGAGGAGAGAGATTCTCCTCTGAGAGCATAGTTGCATGATGTAGAGGTCGAGCTCCAGTCGGCCAAGATCTAGGTACAACAATGTGATGCTATCATTGCCCAATGGGATGCTACTATAGTACAGTGGGATGCTACTATAGAGCAGCTCATGGCTTAGATATAGGCTTTGTAGGCTGCTATCGAGGGTGGTGCTTCCAGGATATAGGTTGTTGTTGATCCTTCCACACCTCAGGGCTCTACAGGGATAGATCTGGGGGTAGAGATCAGGTGGATGTAGACTCTACTGGATGAGTATGAGGTAGAGATTATTGGTCATGTAGGCCACATTGCTTCTCTCGAGATGTAGATCAGGAGGCTAGGAGCCACTCCTAGGGAGAGGGTAGGTGCAGGTGGATCATAGGCTAGTGGGCGCTCTACTTCAGGGTAGTCTTCCATCTGGCCTAGTCAGAGGACCCAAACTCGCATAGAGAGGCCAGTAGGCTCACATCGCTCCACCCGTGATCCATCCATAGGGGGTGGCACTACAGGGGGCACAGGCCCAGTGTTTGATTGATGATGCATTAGGCTTTTATTTTTGAGGTCAGCTGACCTATATGATTGTAGCCTTTGGGTATTTTTGTATATCTATGCACTTTGAGATACATATTTTGAGACTTTTGAGACACACATATTTATGAGATCTTTGCATTATGCTTCATTATGTGTGTCATTTATTGCTTATGTTTTTGTTTTACTTATGTGATGTGATGATGGAATTATGATGAGTTGATATATGTGTTAGATGATAGATGATATTTATGATGATATGGATATTTGAGATGGATGCTTATGTATATGTTTATGTAGATGCTTATTGTGACATGATGTGATGTATCATGAGTTGATTTGATGATGGATTTATGATTCTATGTATGGGTGGATGCAATGATGTGATCTTAGATATGGATGGATGATTTATGAAATTATGTATTTATGGATGCAATGTTTTCGTTAGATGCATGTTTAATTTTGATTTAATTGTATGCATCTAACTTATGTTATGATATGGTAAAATGCAATGTGTAATGTATTGTCTATATGATGTTTAATCTAATGTGAATGAACCTGTATGCTTTAATCACTTAAAACATAAGGAATGCATATGATATGATTTCATCAATCTAAATGGGTGATACCACAGAAAGTATAACAATCATGAATGTAAATAATCACTCTTATCATAAGAACTAATTATTTGGGCATTCATATGTGAAATGTAATGACATGGAATGTATGTAATTTCTTGATAAAGCTTATGTGATTTAAAAGATTACAAAATAGTCAGTGGTCATCTAAACATCATTTCTGACATCCATCCGGTATCTATCCTACTTTGTTAATACCCCTTAATTCACAAAACCTCATAAAGAAAATTGATGATGTGATGGATGATATGATTTGTTGCTATGTAGGAATTTTTGAGGCTTTTCCTGAGACTCAAACACTCTAGTTACCCTATCAATAACTGCGTACTGACCATACAAGACTTTTGAAAAGCAAGGCTTTCATCATGGACCTAGATATTCATTATCCCTATGTGTGCAAATGAATATATTTAGATAGAACTCAAGCATTTCCTCCGATGTCAGGCGGGATTCTTTCAGCCCATTGCTAAGATCGTGGATCCTCAATTGTTCATCTTATCTTGTGTTGGACTTAGTTGGACTATACCACTAGGTAGCTTTGGGTTACCTAAAGCTAGCTCATCCACATGCAAACATTGGTCTACACAAATGCAAAATGCTATTGTGATAGACATATCATCATGCGTAAGGGTATCACCATTGCCAGGCATGGTTGTACACCAACCTGTAATGGGGATCACCTTCCGATTTTGTGCAATGTTGAGAATTCCAGGGATTCAAGTTCCATTCCCTTCTTTTCTTCATTTCATTTGGGATACTTGCTCATGCTTAGTGATGAAAATCACTATTTATTTTTTATTGATTTTTTTTTTGAGCAAGGGACTTATGTAGTGATGAAAATCACTATTTGTTTTGTTTTTGTACTTTTTGAACTATGACTTTGGAAACTGGGGTTTTGAATTTGTGCTTTGTTTCAGGATTTTTGCTTGTTTTAATGAAAGCAAGGGATTTATGTAGTGATGATAATCACTCATTTTTAGGTAGGGTGGAACTTGTCCTTTTGCCAATTCTCAGCACCTTTGAACCGGTCACATAGGGGGATAAGCAAGGAAGATCCTTTTTGCTTAAGGTAACCTAGACCACTTTTGTAGCTTTCATATTTCCCTTGTACCAACTAGGATTTTAGTGTTTCAATTAGTGATGGGATCCTGAATATCTAAGGCATTCACGACTAGACCTTACTCTCTACTAATCAAGATGGCTTCCCACAAAAATTGATAAGACCACTAGATATGGTTGAATGACCAAAAAATCTTAGCCTATTCCTTATAGCAACATGATATGGTTGTGTTGAAAAACATAGTTACACACATGGATGAATGGATGAAGGTGGACTTGTGTATTTGTGGTTGTGATACAAACTATGGCATCATTTGCAAGAATGTGATCATAACATATGCAAATGCAATGGATATGCATGTTTGATGTAATGCAACTATATGGATGCAGATGTGAGATGCAACTATTTTTGTATTTTTTATTTTTGCATTGTTTTTGTATTTTTGATTGTATTTTGACCAAAGGGCTTATTGTGCCTTTGGGGCTTTTTAGAGTTTGACCAAGTGGTGTGAAGATACCCTTGGAGCCTTTTTGATTGAATTTTGACCAAGCGGTATGGTTTACCCTTGGAGCATTTTTGATTGAATTTGACCAAGTGGTTTACCCTTGGAGCATTTTTGATTGAATTTGACCAAGTGGTGGTTTACCCTTGGAGCATTTTTGATTGAATTTGACCAAGTGGTACCCTTGGAGCATTTTGATTGAATTTGACCAGGTGTATACCCTTGGAGCATTTTTGATTGAATTTTGAATATTTGAATGTTTTTTTATTTTTATGTATATTTGAATGTTTTTGTATTTTATGTATAAAATATCTTCAAATGAATGATATTGAGGGGCTCAGGCTCCTCAACGCCATCCAATGATGTGAGGCGATATGCCCTAGGCCCAACCCTTTCTGAAATCATGTAGGGGCCTATCCAGTTTACCATAAATTTGTCTCGTAGGTGCGGTGGTAGATTTGAGTTCTGTTGGTTTTCTTTAAGCACAAGATCCCCAAATTTGAATTCTCTTAAGTGGACTTTACTATTGTAAGCTCATGCAAGGTGATCCTGATAAACATGGAGATGCTCCAAGGCATTGACTCGACGTTCATCAAGAAGCGTTAACTGATCAAGGCGGGCTTGCCATGCGGTGTCATCATCTATGAAATCCTTCAATGCTATGCGTAGGGTTGGAATTTCCAACTCTAGGGGCATGATGGCTTCAGTGCCATATACAAGTGAAAATGGTGTTGCCCCAGTGGGCATCCGCACACTAGTCCTGTATGCCCACAATGCCAGAGGCAATTGCAAATGCCAGTCCTTATGATTATCTTTCACTATCTTCCTCAAGATGGAGACTATTGTTTTGTTTGAGGCTTCTGCTTGCCCATTTTCTTGTGGATAATAGGGTGTTGAAAAACTATGTTGAATATGATATTTGTTCATTAAAGCATGCACATTTTTGTTCTTGAAAGATGGCCCATTATCCGATATTATCTTCGAAGGGACCCCAAAATGACTTATGATATTATGGAGTATAAACTCCGCAATCCTAGGTCCAGTTGTCGATGTCAAGGGGATCACTTCGACCCATTTGGTGAAATACTCTATGGCCATTATGATGAACGTGTGTCGGCCTAAGGATGGGGGTGAGATCTTCCCCACTAAGTCTAGTCCCCACTACGAGAAGGGCCATGCTTCCTGGATGGGTTGCAAGGCTTGTGATGGCAAGTGAGTGAGGTTTGCATGATGCTGGCATTTAACGCATTTCTTGACATACTCACAATAGTATTTTTCCATAGTGGGCCAATAGTAACCCATTCTCAAGATGCGCTTAATGATGGCCATGCCACTGAAGTGACCACCACACGTGCCATCATGGGCTTGCAAAATTGCCCAAGATGCTTCTTGGGGCTCAAGACAATGAAGGAGCATTCCATCATAGCCTCGTCTATAAAGGATCTCTCCTAGCAAGATGTACCTCATCACCTTCTATTTAAATGCTCATATTTCGGCATGCGATAGGCCTTGTGGTACCATTCCAAGTTTTAGGAAATCTCATAATTGGGAAAGCCAATCCTGATAAGCCATAACCTCTATGGATAAAATGACATGCTCCTCCTGTGATCTAGAATCTGAGAACACAGATTGAGAAACAACCCTATGGTGAATGGTCGTACCACACTCCGTAGGACCTTGAGAGATCAAAGATTCCCAAGGTGTCATTTGCAAGAAAGCTCTAGCTCTAAAGGACCAATCTTGATTTGGTTCGGTCTGGATCATGTTGACTGACTCTTGATTGTCCATAGCCTCACGTTGTATTGCTGAGTGCATGAGCACTTTAACGTGAATGGTTGTGAAATCAGTAGATGGATTCTGAGGGATTAAGGATCCCAAAGATGCCATGGTGTCTACAAATCTGTTTGACGTGCGAGGGATTGCCTCGATGTCATACCATTCTAGTCGGGCTAGGTAAGTGTCAACAAGCTCCTTGTAAGCTTTCAGGAGTGGGCACCTACATTGGAACAATCCTTTGACTTGATTAACTATGAGCAAAGAGTCACCAAAGATATTCAATATTTTAATGCCCATTGCAATAGCTGCTTGGAGTCCCAAGATCAGGGCCTCATACTCTGTGTTATTGTTCGTGCAAGGGAAGTCTAGCTTGAATGATAAGGGCAATGGAGCACCCTATGGTGTGATAAAGACTATCCCTACTCCACCCCCTTGCTCGCACTTTGAACCATCAAAGAACAATGCCATGTCTCTTTCTTTTTCAGGTTCTTCGAGTTTGGGTGGATCTGATAATGCGAAGACCGCATCATCAAGCAATTCTATGGTGAGAGGCTTGCTATCCTGAAGAGGTGCCTCTACTAATTGATCTGCTATGACTTGTCCCTTGATGGACTTCTGGCTTATGAACTCTAGATCAAATTCTATCAATAGCATGATCCACTTTGCAGTACGTGTATTGTGATAGGTCTTGTTCATCATATACTGCAAAGGATTTTGTTTTGATATAACGTAGGTCGTATGGCTCAACATGTAGTGTCACAACTTTCTGGTTGCAAAGACCACTTCTAAGCACAACTTTTCTACATACGCATATCCTAGCTCATAACTCACCAAGGTGCGACTAATGTAATATATGACTTGCTCTTTATCTTGTGCATTCTTTTGGGCCAACATGGTGCCCAAAGCGAAATCAGTAGCCGATATGTATAGTAAAAATGGTACCTCTGGCCTTGGTGGAGCCAACACTAGCGGTGTTGCTAGGTAAGTTTTGATCTCTGCAAAGGCTTGTTGGCATTCTTCATCCCAATGAAATGGGACATCCTTGCATAGCAACCGGTTCATGGGCCGACACTTATCTGATAATTGAGCAATGAACCATTTGATGGATGCTACCTTGCCTTGTAGGCTCCTTAACTCCCTAATGTTGGTAGGGGTGGCCATTTCCATTATAGCCTTTACCTTTGTAGGATCGACCTCGATGCCTCTCTTAGAAATGATGAACCCTAAGAGCTTACCGAAAGTTATGCCAAACACGCACTTCTTAGGGTTCAATCTGACATTGTGCTCAATGAGGTGATCGAAGACTTTTGTAAGGATTTCAGCGTGCTCTTGCCACACTAAAGACTTGGCTAGCAAGTCATCCATGTAGTCCTCTAGGATTGTGTGCATATAGTCATGGAAGATGTATGTCATGGCCCATTGATATGTGGCACCAACATTCTTTAGGCCAAATGGCATCACCTTGTAATAGAATGTCCCCCATGGAGTAATGAAAGTAGTCTTGTGTTGGTCTTCGGGTTTGATTCAGATTTGATTGTATCCAGAAAACCCATCCATTAGGGAGAGCATCTCATGACCTGTAGTGGCATCAACAAGAGCATCTATGTTTGGCAATGGGAATGAATCCTTTGGAGTTGCCCTATTCAAGTCTCTAAAATCTATGCAAATGTGGACTCTTCCATCTAGTTTTCCCATGGGCACCATGTTTGAAACCCATTCGGGATAGTCAATTGGGACTATGAAAATCGCATCCAATAGTTTTTGTAACTCGTTCTTCACCATCAAAGTGATGGTTGGATGCATTTTCCTCAACTTTTGCTTGACTAGCTTCTTCATGGGATCCAATGAAATATTGTGAACAACTAACTTTGGATCAATCCCTGGCATGTCTTTGTAAGTCCAAGCAAAAATATTTGGCCTCTCTTTAAGGAGAGGAATTATGATGGCTTGTTCCTCGGGAGACAGACTTTCTCCGAACTTGACTTTCTTTGGTTGAGTAGGATCATCACTGATGTCCATCTCGAAAGTCACTTCTATAGCCATATGTGACCCATCCTCCAACTGATGAGGCATGGGTATCAAATGAATGTCATCGATGGGATTTATAGGTCCTACTGAGTCAGGATCCAAACCGGCATGGAATACATCATATGCATGGCCTGATGCAAAATGAAATGGTTGTAACACCTCTTCGTTAGGGAAAAGGTCCTCAGGCTCTATGGGTGAATCAACGTGATCCCAATCAATAGCCTCTGTATCAAGACACAGTGGTTTAGTAGGATCTATCGGGTTATGAAGTGGAGTGGCCAAATCAATGGAGATCATATTGATGGATGGAATGAAATCTCCAGGACCACATGGGTGAAACATTGTCTCAGAGGTTTCTCCTCCATACTCATGATGAGGCTCTAGAGGAAGAGGAATCTCTGGATCTAGCCCATGAGTAGGCCAGATAATAGGATCATTGGGTTCTAAGAGCTCCCTAAATGTAGGTGGAGGGGGATTGACCGCACGGTAAATGGCATTTAAGTCGATAGGTCTCCCCAAAAACCGCAAGCCAGGGTCTATGGCATGAAGTGCCACTTCTCTTTCGACCAACATGTTGACTTGCTGCAAGTGGTGAGGCCCAAGATAAGCCATCTCAGTCTCATCATCAAAGTCATCATCACTTATCCAAAAACCATTAGCATTGGTATGTGGCCCCAAGATAAGGGGCACATCTCTTGGCCCCAAGTAGGCCATCTCTATTTCATCTTCATATTCTTCATCACTTATGAAGATGCCATTTGCATTAGTATGTTGCCCCAAGTCATGGGGCCATTGCCTTGCCCCTAGGTAGGCTCTCTCTGTTGAGTCCTCTGACTCATAGCCACTTTCATCCGATATGTACCCACTCTCATTATGGATAGACCAGGTAAGGCTTTGTAAATAGCGAGGCCCATGATAGGCTAAGCTGGCTTGTACTTCATCATCACTTGCCTCATATCCATTTTCTTCTTGCTCTTCATCCCATGAGTTGTAACCTATTGGGATGGCATCAATTGTGAAGCTTGGATGATAAGTCTTGGGAGGTGGTATGTTTACCATGACCACTTGTCTGTTACTTGGATGTCTTGTACTTGGTGGGTGATAAGGAATAAAATTGATGTCTTCTCCTAACCCCAAGCTTAATCTATCCAAGGTTACTACTAGAGAGTCATCTCGACCTCTGATGTGATAGCCTAACCCAAACCTATCAGAGGGAAGTTGGTATTGTGGCTCGAATGGCCGCCTACGCCCTTGCTCATATATACCAAGACCATAGCCATGCCAATGGCAACATTCAAAGTAGCTTAGAGCAAACTCAGGATTAGAGAGGTAATAAACATTAATAGTGAATAGTTCATCATTGTCCTCTTCTATGTCTATAGACTTATGGGTGCAGTCCAAGCCAACATAGACAAAGTTGGTCTGGTTGGGAGGGATTCCAAGTGGCACCACTATTCCCACTGGTGGTCTTAGGTCTTTCGGTCATCCCATGTCCTGTGTAGACTCTATGATGGGTATGAATGTTATGTTCTACACAAGATACTCTCCTATCCCTATGCTTGCCAAGTGTATTGTTGCATGTGATGTAGATGATCCTACAGATGACACTGGCGAAGCGGGTTCTAGTATCTCCTCAACTTGATCTTGGAAATCTTCTTCTTCCATTGGACTTGGAATTTTCTCAATGGCTATGGTTAGCACTTCCTTGGGATTTCCTTCCTCAACTAAGGGTACCTTTAGCTTCTGATTATCTTTTGGTTTAGATGTTGATGGTCTCTTAGAAGCATTAGTCATTTTGGGTGCAAGATGAGGTGTTGATGTTGATGGGTCTTTTCGTACCCCTTTGTCTCTGTTATCTAGTTGCGTAGTTGGAGATGAAGGTCCTACATATAGGTGGGTAGAAGGAATCACAAATTCTCCTAGAAAATCCACCTGATGGACATATTTGAATGGCTCTTCATCGGCCAACACCACATAGACTTTGTCATCATGCACATACTTGACACATTGATGTAAAATTGAAGGAACACACTTCATATCTCTTATCCAAGGGTGCCCTAGGAGGATGTTGTATTGCATGGCCCCTTCCAAGACATGACACATCATAGGGATGGTCTTATGCCCCACCTTGATGGGTAGGACTATCATTCCCATAGTATTGCATAAAGCATCATTGAAAGCTCTTAATGTGTAGGCTCTCGGAATGATATTTGACTTGGGGATCTTAAGGTGTTCTATTGTTGTAGTTGTGATGATGTTGATTGATGAACCTGTATCGATCAAGACCCACTTAAAAGGTAAATCATTGACTGATGCAACAATGTGCAGTGGAGGGTCTGGTAAGGCAGTAGGCACTATCTTAATCTCATGATCATAGAATCAAATTATAGGTTCTTGACACTCTTGTACTTGTCCCACAAAATGCGTGAATGCATTGGGGTCTTGTGGTTGGAGCTCAATCGATCTCAAAATCTCCATCAAAGTCTCCCTATGCTTTGGGGACTATTGTATGAGCTCATAGATAGATAGCTTAGCCAGAGTCATTTGTAAGTTTTGCTCTAGTCTACTCCGAATAGTTACCACAGGTCGAGTTGGTGGACCTAGAAAGTTGTCCTACCCCTGCCTCTACCTAGGTGTAGTTGGGACATTGATTGGAGCCACAGGAGGCTATGGTTGACCATATCATCTAGTCCTGGTAGCTATATTGACAATTTCAACCATCCCAATGCACCCATGGGTAGGCGTATCAATTCAGACCTGATTGACTTGGGCACCTTGCCCTCTAGGGACCTCATGGTTGGGCAACAGGTTTTTGTATATGCCCATATCTCTATTATCAGGAGCCAATGGGTTGTCAACTTTAAGTTCTCCCGCCTCAATCATGTTTTGCACTTGATGTTTGAAACCAATGCAAACCTCAATATTATGCCCCGGTATCCTATGATAAGGGTAAAATTGATCTTCCCTATATCCTTTTGGCTTAGGATGGTTGGGATCTATGAGAGGTATATCAAGAAATCTGATTTTTCTAGCCTCGCTCAATTGGTTGAAAATTGATTGCATTGACTCTGATAGAGGTGTAAAATAGTGAGGTGGCTTGCATTCTCTGTTTCACCCCTGATTGTTCTTTTGATCATAATTGGTTGGTGGGGGTTGTGCTTGATAATTATGGGGTTGTTATGCAGCCCCATCCTTAGGTGCAACCAATACTACTTGATTAACTAGAGTAGGGCTTGCCTGCTTCTGCTTGTGTTTGTCATTTTTGCCATTTTTGTTCCACTCCTTGTTTCGGAGCTTGATGGTTCCCTCATCTACTTTTATGTCCTCAATGAGTTTGGCCTATGCCAAGGCTTCCTCAAATGATGGATATTGTTGAAGTTGTAGCAAGAGGGAAATGTGTTTAGAACAACTCTTGGTGAACATGCAAATAATCTCTTCTATGGGGATAGAGAATGATAACTTTACCATGACTTTTCTCCATCTATCCCCATATTCCATTACTGGCTCATCATCATGATGTTTTAGGTTGGCCAAGTCTGAAAGGTTCACCTTTATTTTAGCACCAAAGGAGAAATGCTTTAGGAATGCATTTACTAGTTGTTCAAAATTGGATATGTTGTGCTTAGGCAGTTGGTTGAACCATTGAGTGGCAACGCCCAAAAATGTCATAATGAAAGTCCTTAGCATAAGAGCATCATTGTCTTCAAGATGAAAACATGCATTGATGAAATTGGTAACATGCTCTTGTGCATCCTCTTCACCCTTAAACTTTTCTAACCTAGGCATCTCAAAATGCTTAGGATATGCAGGGCTAGGGACTGATGGGCACAATGGTTGGTTGTGTATTTTACTCAATGTTGGTTGGCTCCCTACCATTTCTTGTTTCTCAAAGGACTTCATATTTTTAGTGAGTGCCTAAAATGCCTTTGAGGTGAGGAGTTCCTCTTCTTGTAGGCCCCCTCATGGTGGTAATGGAGGTAACCCTATGTGCATTTGACTTGTTCTATTCTCTTCCCTCCTACGAGGGGATTCAGGATGTGTTTGATCCTGATTTACCATGTTTACCCTTTCTCCACCAGTTTGATGTTGTTCATGATTTGAGTGGTGGTTTCTTCTTTTCTGATGCACCCCTCTCTTGGTGATTCAATGCATTTATCTCTTTGATGATCATTGCCATTGGCTTGTAAATTGATATGAGCTAGTTGCTCAACTTGTTCTCTTAGACACTGCTCATGTTGGTGTAAAAGCCTTTCTCTTTGTTTTTCATGCTCAAGAGCTTCCACTAGCTCTCACTCTTTGTGCAATACATTCTCTAACCATCGCATGCGGTCAGATTGCACTGTTAAAGAGGACTCATGTTTGTCTGATTCTGTTCTTGTGGTTTTGATTCACAGATTCCTCGAAGAGGTCTCTATAGTTTCTTTGCTCTTGCTAGCTACTGTAATTTGTTCCATGTGTTGATAAGTACCTCTATGGTCAGACTCTGCATGAGACTTGTGGAGTCACTCAGAAGCATCCCCAGATTGAGAGGTGCATTTAGAAGTAATAGTTCGTGAACTTCCAGATGCAAATTTTTTGTGGCTACGGTTCTGGGAGGTGGCCTCGGATGAAACCGATCCAACTCATCCAACTGTCTTGTTTTCCATGGCTGATCCCTTGGGGTGCCATTTACTCCAATGAGGTCATGGTCTATTGGAATCCTTCCTCTTGTGTGAAGGGTATCTTCTGTTTGATGTCTATGACTAGATGTAGCTCTAGTTTCTTGCCCTTCAGTAGGCAGACATGTTCTCAATGTCTCATGTGAAGTTTGAGGTGTTGTGACTCTTGTGTGTCTTTTTGGTGATGAGGGCTTTGTGGCCCTATCTACCCTCCATGAGGATGGATATGGGGAAACCTCATCATCCCTATGTGAAGAATGGGGTCTAGAACCCTTCTTATGTCCATGTGGGGAGGAAGCCCTTGAAGCCTCCTCATGTCTTTGAGAAGTTTCTGTGTGTTTAGAGGAAGACCTTGAGGCTTCCTCATGTCTCCTTGATGATGATGGCCATGAAGCCTCTTTGTGTTGTTGTGATTTAGTTCCATGATTTGACTCTCTATTTGGGGTTTCTCGAGGAGAACCCCCAAGGGTTGAATTATCACCCCGTAGACTCATGGAACTACGTCTCACGGTCTTATGAGCATGTGGTTCAATGTTACTACGACTTCATCTATGAGTATGTGTTGCTTCAGATTCTCCCTCGGTATTGGACCGAGGATGTTTACTTCTGGTTTTGACCATTGTGCTTATGAATTAGTTCTTTTGGATTGCAATTTAGAGATAACCAAACAATATCAAGCAAGTGTTTATCTTGATTACCAATTTATGTGTGCCCTAAACTATTTGATGTGTCTTTGATATGTTGTTCTTCTTG
The DNA here is from genome assembly GCA_028583015.1 of Wollemia nobilis. NCBI lineage: Eukaryota > Viridiplantae > Streptophyta > Pinopsida > Araucariales > Araucariaceae > Wollemia > Wollemia nobilis. The sequence continues at coordinate 2,583,792 of JAQPPZ010016995.1, read as the reverse complement.
TTTCTTGCTCTTGTTTTGGATTTAGAATAAGGAGACTCATCCATAGTGGGAATCAAGAACACCCATGCCAAACATGATTTTCTCAAAAAGAGACTAGGGTACACCGCTTAAATCCCAGTGGGGGGTTCGCCTAGCTCTTCCACTCTGAACCAATTGTTCCAATAGTGGGAGATAGTTTGAACATGAGTAACTTAGTACCACTATAAAGAAGTTCCCAATTCCATTCTAAGAAGATCTAGGGGGCAAGCCGGTGGAAGGAGATGAATGCCAACGTCACCAGACTGAATTGAAGGTTGGTGATGAAATCCAACTCTCCAATGTTTAAAACATGCGTGTGTGTGTGGGGTTCATTTTAAGTTTGCATAAAATAAAATGCATCATACAACAAAAATGTATCTTTCCTATATGCCTAATATGAATGATGTTTCACTTTTCAGAAAGATGCATAATGATGAGGCCTGGATAAGCCTCATTTATAGCATATTTTAAATAGTTAAAACTGCCTAAAACTCTTATGAATTATCTTATATGCTAGTTAAGTTGATTTAATATGTTGTGTATTAATTGTTTGCATGATTGAAGTGTTAAGGACATTATATTCTAATTTTTAACAGTTCTTGTATAGTTTTATGTTATCTTGTCATGCTTAGGTTGACAATGCAACACTTCACTAGTCTTATTTTGATGATAATTAAGCATTAGTTTCTCTAAATTCAGAAAATAGTACAAAGACTTATTACTGTGCAGCAGAAAACTGGTTTTTTCCATATAAATTCCAGCCAGCTACCAATGAATGGCAAGGCATGGAATTCACATCCAAGGAAGAATGAAGACTATTGCAATCTAATCCTGAGGGTTAATCCACCTGAGAAATGTAGCCAAAACCATTTGGAGTCAACACAGTTTTTCATTCTAAAGATCTTCGAAATGAACACAATGTCTTCGAAATAAACATAGTGTCTTCGGAATGAACACAATGTCTTCGAAATGAACACAATGTCTTCGAAATAAACACAGTTTCTTCAAAATGAGAAAAGAAAGCACTTTTTGACTTTTTGACTGACTTTTTGTGGTGGAAAAGGGGATAATAAGGTTGAGAAAGTTAAGGGAAAATATCTTCCATCTAACTTTGTCGTCCTTGTTGTCGAAAGCCACCATTTATGGAAAAGATCAAATTGATCCTCTTCTAGGATAAACCCAGGAAATTCTACAGGATATCAGGAACAACATATTTTCTGTTTGTAATTAGATTTTAGGCACCTATAAAATATAGCTCCCATCCAAGTTTAGCTATTAGATAGAGGATATAGAAAATAAATAGAGAGATAATAGAATAGTGATTTCAGACCTGTAATAGATTTCAGCAGAATTGTAATTATGTTTCTGAAGCAATAAAAGTGTAGTTTCATTCCATTTATCTTGTTATGTCTAAGTGTGAGTAAGACTTAAATAAGAATTCAAACCTTCTTCTGAGAAAGGATGCTGGCCACTTCCAGACCTAGGAGGTGGACTGACAGACAGGTTTTATTCTAATTTTGCTACAGCATAATAAGTTGTGAACTTGTCATTTTCATTCATTTGCACAACTAACATTCCTAGTTGTTTAATTCTTGTTCATAATGTTTTTGTGCTATTATTAGTGGTAGATATGGTTATTTTTTTTCATTCCCAACAACTTTCCAATTCACTGCAAATTTCCATTTCTAGCAATTTACAAGTTTTCTGTAATTTCCCTGCATTCTTGTTTTTGCTGTCAAAACCCTTCACAGAAGATTGACGACCTTCTGTTACATATCATTGATAGGATCTAGTTTTTATGTTTCATTTCAATTATTGCAAGATTAAATAGACTTTCAATTTTGCAACTATAACTAGAGTTTCAATTCTGCAATTTAATTAGATTTCATTCTTGCAACTGTAACTAGGGTTTCATTTCTGCAATTAGCAATTAGTTTTCATTCTTGCAAATAGATTAAAGTTCAATTTATGCAATTTAGGGGTAGAAGTGACACAAAATCCCCACACAATAAATTCCACCAATAAGACCTCGTCGCTTCCAAATGAACTGAACTACAACCCTGCTTGAACTTTCTCTCATAAATAGCCTTAGACACCACCCTGGATTGACAAATTCATTGAGAATTAATGATGTGCTTAATGAAAGCCCATCATTTTGGCACCATTTCCTGGGAACACGGTGTTGTTAGAAGGCGAAAAGCAGCCCAATAATTATTAAATATGCTAAGTTGTGAATTTTAGAGTAAAATATGAATGTAATGACTGGTATAAGTAATTTTTATTGGTAAATTGTATTTTAGTCCATTTAGGAAATAAGCAAGAAACCACAAGAAGAAAAATTTTACAAGAGGTTGAAATTATGTCAAAAATGTCTAAATTTTTTATTTCCAAAAATGTTGGAATTTTCAAAGAATCTCAATCATCCACTTCCAACACTGCAATATCCTTTGAGAAATCATTACAAGGAGGAAAATTAAGTAGTTCAACACCATTTTCTCTTGACAAATCCATACAATCAAGAAAATTTGACAGGATTTATAATTGTTTTTGGGAACCTACAATGGAAGGCTCACAAGAGAATCAAGGTAGATCCAACAATGTGCTCCACCCTAGTGCAACTAGTGCACCTGCCAGAACTTTTCAAAATCCCATCCAACTAGATCTTGATCAAAATGCTCCCATGAAGGTCATTCACCTGCAGTATTACCAACTTTCAATGGAATTACATCTGAATATCTTGATATGTTTTTATTTGAGTTTAAAATTGTATGTCAAGCTCATGATTACACTAATGACAATCAAAAACTCAAACTATTTCCTTCCACTCTTAAAGAGTTAGCTCTACGATGGTTTATCACCTTAGCACCTGAATCAATTAGAACCCGGGATGAGATGGAAAACATATTCTTGGATAGATACCAAGAATATTGTCAAGTCAAGAATCAAAATGATGAAATTCTTACAATGAAACAAGAGGAAAATGAAAACTTAGAATATTATCTAGACAGATTTTCTTTTGTTCATAAGAGATGTGGAAGTGTTGAACCTGAAATTTGCAAAGTCATATTCTTAAGGGGACTACAAGATGAATCTAGGGATGTATTGGATATCTTGGGAAGAGGAGATACAAATGCACTTAAATTTCAGGAAATTATTACTCTGTAAAAATTACTCTCATTCAAGGCATAGAAAACACAAAATTGGTAATGAAAAACATGATTTGAAAGAATGCATGAAAGAGGCTAATATTTAAGTACATAATAGAACATTAGATGAAAAAAATGAATCTACTGAATCTTCAGCCATCTATTGTTCAGAATGTAAAAAGCAACACTCTCTTCATGATTGTCCTTTGAAAAAAATATTTATACTTGCTACATGTAGCATTTGTCAATTAGGACACCCCACAGATCAGTATAGTTTATTTCCAGAACTTTCAAGTGTCTTTAAAAAAGAGTCTCAACCTATGAAAAAATCAATTTTGTAGGACAAGGACAAGGGAATAATCAACAACATCCACCATTGATTTTTTCAACTTTAGGTCCACTTCAACAATGTTGGAGTCAACCACCATGGGCATACTACCAAGCATGGTCTCAACATGGTTGGATGCAACAACAATGGAATCAACAACATCCACCATGGTTGCAACCAAAATTACAGGGATATCTATGGGTACAACATCAAAATCTGTACAAAGGGCAGCAACATTGTCAAAAAAAAAAATCAAATTTGTTAGCTAATTATATCCATAATTTCTATCGTGGACAACAACAACAAAAATTAAAACATTTGTTTTCAACTCAACCTGTGGTCAGTCCAAATCATGTTAATCAAATAACCCCTGTATCTGTGGTTGAATCAAAAAATATAGCCCTAATAAATGTTAGTGACTATGTTAAAACTCAGTTGTGTTCAGGTGAACCACTGCTTGAACCTATTCTACTTATCAGTTTATAAAGTGAAGTTAAAAATAATGAACATGAAAACAAATCCACACAAAAAACATCAAGAAGAACAAGATACCTCATCAAATAAAGTATCATATTTTGAACAGTCTGAGATATCAAAAATAACATCTTCACAATCAAATTTGATAAAGGAATTAGAACATTTAATTGTTACAATCCCTTTACCTCAAGTTGTACCAATAATTAATAGGATTGTTCAAGAAATGTGTTTTAGCAAACCAAGAAAAAAAATAAAGTATATCCTAAAACCATACAAAAATGTGGAAAATTAGTTAACTTGATTTTAGGTAAACTTATTACACCTAAGTATGATTGTACAGAAATCCCACAGTTTCTTAAAACACATAAGAAAAATGAAAATAATACTTTAGTTTTGGCCTCCATTGTTGTAAATAAAAATGTAGAAGATTTGGATTCCTCCAAAAAGTTTGTTTTTGCTGAAAATTTTCAAAACTCATACTTTAAAGATGAACTAATTATTGTTCAGCAATTACTACAGACTGATGAAAAACATAATTCTGAAAATTCATCACCCATTCCAAGTACAAAACCATTTTCTTTATTTACCACATGGATGTCATTATTGTTTCTCATCTTTTCATTATCATTTATCAAAGTTAATTCTTTCAAGAATTGTTTTTGGTAAACATATACAGATTTTTCATTCTTTTCCACCATATCATTACTCTCTTAATTTATTAATGCATCATTATCCAAGAACCAATTCAAATCATCCTCGTACAAAACAAATTGAAATACAACCAAAAAAACCTTTGAACAACAATATTTGGTTGACTAAAAACTAGGGAGCAAATTTGTTTGATATATTGGTGCAACATCCTGATGCTTTACTAACATTTTATGCATCTTTAGCAGTTGGTATTGAGTTGTTGTAGGTACAAAAAAAACAAATTTTGCAGTTGAATGCATTTGATGAACTTTGGTTGGAAGCACTTCACCAAATAGAGTTCACTTAACAAAAATGGAAAATGTGGCATGATGATCACATTAAGAGCAGCAAGGATGAATGAGGGGAGTTTGAGAATGAAGTTGTTCAAATTTCTTTAGTTGATGATTTAAGGAGGATATTAGTGGTGAATGGACATCTTTTATAGTTGTACCATAAACCACTAACAAAGGTGGAATTTGCTCAGTATTTCACACAGTTACATTTGACAGAAGAGACTTCTTCTGATGATAAATATTTCAAATGATCATATCTTTGAATCTTAAAAGAAAAATAAAAAGAAAAAAAATTAGAAAAAATAGAAAACAAAAATATGAATAAATTCTAGCTATGAATTTCTTCATGGGCATGATTTCAGGGAAGTCATGAATTCCTTCACGAGCACAATCAGAATCAAAAAGACAAAAAGAAAAAATAAAAAAAGAGAAAAATGAATAGCTCAACAGTGAAAACCTTTTTCTAAGGCACTACTGAGTTGGTATGCATGAAAACCAATTTTTTGGCATGCATAACGTTGAAATTTCTAAGTCACCATTGTACAAATTCACCAACTGCACTTGTTTTTGAAGTGTTGCAAGAAGCCTCAGTAGAATATCAACAAAAGCAATCATCTTTCAAAACTTGCATTAACTTGTTTTAACCAGGTATATATGTTTCTTGCACTTTTATCATTGTAAATATTTGATATATAGTATATTACAATTAACCATTAGTATAAAAGTGTTCATAAGAGTTGGCATAGAAAAAACATGCTTGGAGAAAGAGAAAATTGTTGGTTTCTGCTATGTCTTCAGAATTACTGTTGTATCTTCAATAACTGTGGTATCTTTGGAATGAAGCCTTTGTCTTCAAAATGAAGGTTTGTCTTCGAAATGAAGGTTCATCTTTGAAATGAAGGTGTGTCTTTGGAATGAAGGTTTATCTTTGAAATGAGGTTATCTTTGGATTAAATGCCTAGCTTAGCCTTTGAAATGAAACATAATCTTCGAAATGAAGATTTTACAGTCTGTTTCCACGTGGCATCCAAGGAGGGAGAAAAAGACATAGTCAGCAAAAAATTTTTTGCTCCATGTGATCATTGACACATGTCAGCTAGCTTGCGATTAGATTCATCTCATCTTTTACACCCATCAATGAAGTCCGAAAATCATAGGGAAAATAACCAACAAACATGCCACCACCATTCATTGCTAATAACCACTCATGTGGGAAAATTTACATGCAAAATGGACATGCTAAAAATAGTAAAGAAAATTTGATGGAAAGGATGTCCAATGATTGATTTCCAGGTGGTCAGAGCATAGAATAAGGAAGTGTGCCATATTTTTTTTTCAAAGACATATTTTTTAATGATTACAAGGAAAAGTAAAAAAAATAAAAGTTCTTTCTAAATAAGAACAAGAGCAAACCCTGTAATTTTGTAGAAACCAAAAATCAGTGACCTAGCGGATGACTATAGTAGTAGAAGAGAGCAGTCTTCTCAGCATCAAAATAGAGAAATGAAGTGAAAAATGAAAAATGGCCAGCCTACAAGAACCTTGGAATAACGTAACCATATGGGTTACCAGATTTTTTCAACCTATGAAGGGTAGTATGTAATTTTATCAGGGCATCATTTCAAAATTTTAAACCACCTCAAACATGGTAGGCAACAACCTAAATTTAGAGTGAATTTTCCAGCATACCTACACTGAGAACTACAAAGCATGGCAAAACATTATCAAGAGGAAAAAAGGATCCCTCATCATCATGGTCTTATTAAACTGGTGTGCCAACATCATTTTAGGAGAAACCCTAGAAGCTTTAATAGGTTTTATTCTACCCTGATAATGTAGTTTTTGAAGAAGAAGATGAAGGAGAAGAGGATACAGATGTTACTATAAAAAAATATGCTACTGAGGAAGAAGAAAATGCTAAAAAAAATGCTATTGCAAAGAAGGAAACACACCAAGCAAAAGCAACAAAGCATTTTTCTCTAGAACCATCAACCTCACAGACTAAGAAGAGAAGGGCTGAAACTGATAGCAGAAAAATAAAATAGAAGAGGGTTCATTTTTCTAAAGATGTTATTTATCTAGGAGAGTGAAGTTCCCAGTGAATATCCTGAAGCTATCCCTATAGCCCCTGTACCCCAATAAAATAGGGCAAGAAGATAAAATATACATTAAGGATTAGGAGGTCTGCAAGACTCCAACAAAAAGAGATAAAAGAACATATGATTGAAGAGAAGACCAGACAGGATAGCCCTGATGTCATAGAAGTGCAACAAGCCACTAATAATTTGGATGTAATCATAGATAATTTTATGGAACCTCCTATACAGGAGTAGGGGTCCAAGGCAGAGGATGAGATCATTGTTGAGCAGCAAACTGCAGTTGATTTGTCAGTAGTAGGTTCTGAGTCAAAATAAGAAGAGGAGGTGGACATCACAAAACAACTGAGAGCAGCCAAGATTGTTATATAAATACAAATGAGATGGATTGAGGAAAGAGAAGATGTTATTGAAAAACATGAAAATAAAATTAGAGAAATATAGTAGAAAGTGGAGAAACTAAAAAGCAGGTTGTCACAAGTTGAAGAACAATCAACTACATCAGATAAAGAGGAGGATTTAGTTCAGTTACTACTTGGATTATCTATGGAAGATGAAGACATAGGTGCTCATTCTAAAGTAGTGCCCCTCCACTTTGAAGCAGTGCCATTCCATTCTGAGGCATTGACTTCTCAATCCAGAGAAATACCTTTATGCAACATTATTTGGGTAGGTCTCATACTCAGGCCTCCAACCATCATTACTCTAGTTCACTCCTATTTTGAAAAATATTCCCAACCAGATGATCAGTTTGAATAATGACTCAGAAACCTTCATGAGAAATTACACAGGCACTAAATTGTTCTATGAAACATGGAATATGAGTATGGACATTTGTGACTACATAGCCCAGTGCAATGCATGAGGTCATGCATTAATATAAGTTGGTGGGAATGATGAGCCTCATTTATAGCATTTTTTAAATAGTTAAAACTACCTAAAACTCTTGTGAATTATCTTATATGCTAGTTAAGTTGATTTAATATGCTATGTATTAATTGTTTGCATGATTGAAGTGTTAAGGACATTATATTCTGATTTTTAACAGTTCTTGTATAGTTTTATGTTATCTTGTCATGCTTAGGTTGACAGCAACACTTCAATAGTCTTATTTTGATGATCATTAAGCATTTGTTTCTCTAAATTCAGCAAATAGTACAAAGACTTATTACTATGCAGCAAAAAACTGGTTTTTTCCATATAAATTTTAGCCAACTACCAATGAATGGCAAGGCATGGAATTCACATCCAAGGAAGAATGAAGACTATTGTAATCTGATACTGAGGGCTAATCCACCTGATAAATGTAGCCAAAACCATTTGGAGTCAACACAATTGGTCATTCTAAAGATTTTTGAAATGAACACAGTGTCTTCGAAATGAACACAGTGTCTTTGAAATGAACACAATGTCTTCGGAATGAACACAGTTTCTTCGAAATGAGAAAAGGAAGCACTTTTTGACTTTTTGACTGACTTTTGGCGATGGAAAAGGGGATAATAAGGTTGATAAAGTTAAGGGAAAATATCTTCCATCTAACTTTGTCGTCCTTACCGCCCAAAGCCACCATTTATGGAAAAGATCAAATTGATCCTCTTCTAGGATAAACCCAAGAAATTCTATAGGATATCAGGAACAACATATTTTCTATTTGTAATTAGATTTTAGGCATCTATAAAATATAGCTCCCATCCAGGTTGAGCTATTATATAGAGGAGATAGAAAATAAATAGAGAGATAATAGAATAGTGATTTCAGACCTATAACAGATTTTAGCATAATTGTAATTATGTTTCTAAAGTAATAAAAGTGCAGTTTCATTCCATTTATTTTGTTAGGTCTGATTAATACTTAAAGAATAATTCAAACCTTCTTCTGAGAAATAAGGCTGGCCACTTCCAGACCTAGGAGGAGGACTGACAGACAGGTTTATTCTGATTTTGTTGCAACAGAATAAGTTGTGAACTTGTCATTTTCATTCTTTTGCATAGCTAACATTCCTAGTTGTTTAATTCTTGTTCATAATGTTTTTGTGATATTATTAGTGGTATATATGGTTATTATTTTCATTCCCAACAACTTTCCAATTCACTAAAAATTTCCATTTCTAGCAATTTACAAGTTTTCTATAATTTCCCTGCATTCTTGTTTTTGCTGTCAAAACCCTGCATGTAAGATTGACGACCTTCTCGTTACGAGCATTGACAGGATCTAGTTTTTATGCTTCATTTCAATTATTGCAAGATTAAATAGACTTTCAATTCTATAACTATAACTAGAGTTTCAATTCTGCAATTTAATTAGATTTCATTCTTGCAACTGTAACTAGGGTTTCATTTTTGCAATTAGCAATTAGTTTTCATTCTTGCAAATAGATTAAAGTTCAATTTATGCAATTTAGGGGTAGAAGTGACACAAAACCCCCACACAATAAATTCCACCAATAAGACCTATTGCTTCCAAATGAACTGAACTACAACCCTGCTTGAACTTTCTCTCATAAATAGCCTTGGACACCACCCTGGATTGATAAATTCATTGAGAATTAATAATGTGTTTAACGACAGCCCATCACATAACTAGTATGAGATTCATGGATGCACTCTCTTTTGTGCAAATATAGCCTCTAGTAGGGCCTCAAATAAAGCAAACCAACACATAATTTCTAGCACGTTGGATTCTAGGGCAAAATTTACAATAATAAGTTGTTGTTCCTAGCAATGCCTAGTGGAAATCTAAAAAAACTCTAATATGCATAAGATGTAAGTTTTTTATTTTCCATTCCTTGATTTCCCAAATTAAAATGTGTCTTAATATTCATGTTTTAGTAAAATAAAAGAAGATAAAAGAACATAAATATCAAAAAATTTATACCAACCTCTAATATAGCTCAAAGAATCAATATTTTGACCTTTGCTGCACTCTAGTTTTGGCAATTGTCGACCATAGTGGTTGATTTCTGGTCATTGTAGGCTAGAGCAACTGCTTTCTTGCTGCTATAAATCAGAGTGGATAATTTTTTGCCGATGTAGATCGGAGTGGCTAAACCTACACACAAAAACATGGATCAGTAAAGTGGCATAAAATAAAAACTAAGCAGGAGATTGTGGGTTCGATTCCCATCGTGATCACCATCTGTAGTGACCTCGTGGAAGCGGTGCATCGTCCACTCACTCTATTTGTAATTTTTATTATTAAATATTTTAACGTTTAACATGCATTAAATAAAAAAGCATAAAAGAGAGGCGTAGCTTAAATACAAAGAAATAAACGAATGAATGCTTCGTATTGATATTTTCAAGATTCGTTTAAATATAAATCCCTCTATGGTATACCCTTCATTTGATACATGATTTTACACAAAGAGGGTAGCATATGTATAAAATATCCTCTCGCAAAGGAAGATGTTCTTTTCTAGGCTTCCTGATGATGTACACGAAACTGTATGAGGGCTTACAGATGCCTCCTTCTATAGGTTTGATTCCTAGAGATATCCTCTTGCTCTCGTATGCTATGGATTTTTCCTATGAACCTGTAGCCTTGCAAGTAATGAAACAACAACACATTCTTAGATGTTTGAGATTGCCTCCTCGGATGAGGCTGTTAGTGATAAAACAAATGCAATGAAACTAGTACTATGAATGCCAATAATTGAATTAAATCTTATGCTAATGGTATGAAAGCATGGAAAAAGCAGAATAAAATAAACTAACACCTAAACCCTAGACTAGGTTACGGGCCACTATCCAGGACAGCGATCGCCAAGGTGAAATTTGTCTCTATTTATCCAAAGGCTATGGGTCTAAGTTTTCTACTAATGTTAAATTATTACTATATGTGCATGGATTATTACCTCTTAGTTGGCTAGCACTTCATTGCTCCTCAATGAAGAGAACTTACAGAAACATATTCTAGAAATAATGCAGAAATAATAACTAAGGAAATAATGACACCATTCAATGCACATATAACACACAAGATTTACCCTAGTTCACCCAATTTGGGCTAGTCCAGAGAAACAAGAGTCTATCCTCCTTGATATATTATTCTCTCTCCTATCCCTCAAATGGGGCATTACAATAATTATATAAGGAAACTCATACAACCCTAAACCACCAAGTGGTATTAGGGTACCGTGGATACAACACCGTGGGCTAAAACCACCCACACCCACTAACCACCCACCAACCGTGGGAATCCCTGGGGCCGCTCCAAAAGTAGCGATAAAAGTAGGTGAAAAGTAGCGATAAAAGTAGGTGAAAAATTTTAGTCGGCTCCGCCGGCTATTCTCAACTGGTCTTCGCCAGCATCTTTCACTTTCACCGCATCCGAGGGCGTCCCCCTACGCACCCCGAGCCATCACCTATTACGTAATCACCTTTACCATAGCCGGGGTCCTTGGGTGCCTCCGGCACCCCCGGACCCCCCTACCCGTCGTCTTTTGCGCTGTAGTGCCTGTCGTACAATTCTTTTTCGGAAAAGAATGAGACACATCCAACATTCTCCCACTTGTTGAATACTTTGCCGCACCCATTTCAATTGTACGTAATCTAAAATTTTCAGTGCTTACGACCTTGGTTAAAGCATCTCGCAACATTTTCCTTGGTGTCTACCTTTTCCAAGGAACACTTTCCTCTGTTCAAGCATGTCCCCGCAGAAATGGAACTTTGTATCAATGTGCTTCGTTCTAGAATGGTAAGCGTGGTTCTTTGCCAAAAATATGGCACTCGATCGTCACAGTTTATCTTCACAACTCCTTGAAAGAACCCAATTTCAGCACATAGTCTTTGCAGCCATACAGCCTTCCTTACTTGCATCAGTGGCAGCCATATACTCAGCTTCAGTAGTTGAAAGAGCAACAACAGTCTACCTCTTGCTCATCCAACTAATGGCCCCTCCGAACAAATTGAATACATAAGCACTAGTAGATCTTCTCCTCGTCCGGATCTCCACCCCAATCTGCATCAACAAACCCTTCTATATCCAGCTTGTCCTATTTTCTTTACTCGTACCCTCATAGCAGATTGTAAAATCGGAGGTGCCACGCAAATATCTCGAAAACCCTTTTCACATCAATCCAATGCTATTTACCAGGTTTAGACATATATCTACTCAAGACTCCCACCGCATGGGCAATGTCTGCTCTAGTAGAAACCATGGCATACATTAAACTACCTACAACATTTGCATAAGGAATATGTGACATTTCCTCTACCTCTTCTTCTGTCTTTGGACATTGTTCAACAGACAATTTTTCACCTAAAGGAATAGGTACCTTCACCGGTTTGCAATCCTGCATATTGAACCTTTTCAACACAGTCTCAACATACTTTTTCTGATCCAGCCACAACTTTCTGTTAGAGCGATCTCTTTTTATTTGCATACCCAATATAAAATTTGCAGGGCCAAGATCCTTCATGTCAAACTGTGATGCCAACTGAGACTTTACTTCCCTGACCAGTTTCCTGCTATTTCCAATTAGTAACATGTCATCAACATAAAGAACTATAATGACAATTACATTACCAATTTTCTTTGAATACACACAATGGATCAGCATTGCTACGAACAAAACCAATTCCTAAGACATAAGTATCAAATTTTTGGTACCACATTCTAGGTGATTGTTTCAGTCCATACAATGATTTCTTTAACTTACATACCAGATCCTCCTTTCCCGCAACAGTGAAACCTTCAAGTCGCCTCATATAGATTTCTTCCTCCAAATCTCCATGAAGGAATGCAGTTTTCACATCCATCTGTTCTATTTCAAGATCAAATGCAAGCAGCCCACAACTAACATAAATCTAATTGATGTTAGCTTTGCAACGGGAGAAAAAACTTCACCATAATCAATTCCTTCAACCCGGGAAAAACCTTTAGCAACCAAGCGAGCTTTATATTTCTCCACTTTACCTTCAACGATTCTGCTTCTTCTTAAAGATCCACTTGCACCCTATTGCTTTCCTACCACTTGGTAATTTCACTAAATCCCATGTTCTGTTCTTTTTCAGGGACATCATTTCCTCATCCATGGCCTCTTCCCAATGGTTTGCCTCTCCATAATTAACAGCTTCTCTAACTGTTCTAGGATCTTCATCAGTAATAGATAGTACAAAAGAAGTAGGAAAAGTAGATGGACTGTACCTTTCAGGTTGCCTCCTTTCCCGTGTTGATCTCCTTACCACAGGTGTATGAACCTCTTCTTCATCCTCTTCCAGATCCTCACCTGTATGCTCCTCTTCCATATCCTCATCTGTATGCTCCTCTTCCAGATCCTCTACTGTCTGATAGTTGTCCATGAGATCAAATTGGACCATTCCAGGATCCTCTTCTGTAACTACCTTCCTAGAATCACCGATCATCTCCCTAAACACCACATCTCTACTATACATTGTACTTTTAGTTTTTGGATTCCAAAGCTTATATCCTTTAACACCATATTTATAACCAATAAAGATACATTTAACAACCTTTATTATCTAGCTTACTTCTTTTCTCCTTTGGAATATGCATGTATGCATCACAGCCAAAAACTTCGAGATGTGAAATAGATGGTTTCTTACCAAATAGAGCTTCAAATGGAGTTTGATCCGGCAATGCCGATGTAGGTGACCGATTTCGCAAGTAACATGCCGCACTCACCGCTTCGCCCAAAATTCCTGTGCCAAACCCGCACCACCGAGCATACTTCTAGCCTTCTCCATCGCTGATCTGTTCAACCTCTCTCGCAACTCCATTCTCGTTGAGGTGTATATGAAGTAGTCTTCTGTCTTGCAATACCACATTGCTTACAAAATTTCTCAAATATATTAGAACAATATTCCCCTCCATTATCGGACCTCAACACCTTAATCCTTTTATCGCTTTGATTCTCAACAAGTGCTTTAAATTCCTTAAATTTTTCAAACACTTCATCTTTGCTCTTAAGAAAGTAAATCCATGCATATCTTGAAAAATCATCAACAAAGGAAGCATAATACCATGATTTTCCAAGAGACGGCATAGGAACAAGACCAAAAATATCACTGTGGATCAAATCTAGTACCCCACTAGATCTTGTGGCATTAGATGGAAAACTAACCCGATTCTGTTTACCATAAATACAATGTTCACAAAACCTCGTAAGTCATTGAGTAATTAGGGATACCATGAACCATACCTTTTGTGTACAGGGTACGCAATCCCTTTTCTCCAATATGTCCCATCCTTTGATGCCAGAGTGTTGAGCTTTTATCATAATCAACCTCAGGAACAGTTGAGCTATTGCACTCATTTGTCATAGTGCTTCCCAATAGCTTATACAATGTTCCAATCCGAACTCCCCTTGCCAACACCATTGATCCACTGAACCATTTTGCATGAATCCTTGCCAAAACCGACATTCACTCGCCGCATCGGCCATTTTGCTTACCGAAATCAAATTTCTAGCAAGTCCCGGAATATGCATCACACCCGGTAGGGTCTTAACCCTACCATCCCGCAAAGAAAATTTTCACTCTTCCACGACCCATGATTCTGAGTGGTGAATCATCTCCCAATAGTACCTCCCCTCCATCATATCTTTCATATTCACTGAACCACCCTCTATGAGGAGTCATATGAAAAGAGGCACCAGTATCAATCAACCAATCATTTTTATCTGATCGTGTGGAGCACGATGAGCAGGATGCCAGATACACATCCCCTACTTCATCAATGGATTTATTCATCTCTGTGGAAGTTGATTCATCAGAATTTTTTCCAGACTCAACTTTCTTTGATCTGCAATCCTTCTTCATATGACCAGGCTTGCCACAATTCCAAAGATTTTCTCTCAAACTTCCCTCGAGACTTGGATCTACCTTTTGACTTAGACCTATCACCATATCTAGATTTTTCCTTCTCCTTGGCACACCCTCTCACCATTAGGGCTTCCTTAGATGTGCCCTCCATGGCTTTTCTCCTCATATCCTCAGATAATAGAGATGCCACTATATCTTCAAACTTTAATGTGGATGAAGTTGTACTACCAATTGCTACTACTAAGTTATCCCATGAATCTGGTAAAGAGCATAACAAAGTAATGCATTTATCTTCCTCACTCAACTTAATTTCTACAGATGTTAGTTGACTTACCACTGTATTGAATGCATTCGGATGATCTGCAACCGAATCCCCGTCATGCATCCTAAGATTGTACAATTTCTTTCTGAGGAATAATTTGTTCACTAGGGACTTCGATTGATACAAAGCCCCTAACCTCTCCCAAAGATCCTTTGTTGTAGCTTCTCCCAAAACATTGATGAGCACCGAATCTGCAAGACACAGTCGAATCAGACTCCTTGCTTTTCGATTCATCTTCTCCCAATCTTCATCGAAAATACCCGTAGGTTGTGTTGTTTCTGAAATAGCAGCCCACTGATCTCTGTCCACGAGCATATCTTCCATCTTTAACTTCCATAGCTCAAAAATTTTGCCATCAAACTTCTCGATCTCTATCCTTGAATGATTTCCTAACATTTTTCCTTCAAACTCCTTCTGCGTAACTCCCACTCCAGTAATAGGTTTCCTCTCACTCCTAGAAACCCTAGATCTTCTTCAAACGGATTTAAACCCTAGCAATAAAGGCGTCCCCCTATGGCTAATGACTTGGATCTGATACCAAATGAAGAGAACTTACAAAAACATATTCTAGAAATAATGCAGAAATAATAACTAAGGAAATAATGACACCATTCAATGCACATATAACACACAAGATTTACCCCGGTTCACCCAATTTGGGCTAGTCCAGCAAACAAGAGTCTATCCTCCTTGATATATTATTCTCTCTCCTCTCCCTCAAATGGGGCATTACAATAATTATATAAGGAAACTCATACAACCCTAAACCACCAAGTGGTATTAGGGTACCGTGGATACAACACCGTGGGCTAAAACCACCCACACCCACTAACCACCCACCAACCGTGGGAATCCCGGGGGCCGCTCCAAAAGTAGCGATAAAAGTAGGTGAAAAGTAGCGATAAAAGTAGGTGAAAAATTTTAGCCGGCTCCGCCGGCTATTCTCAGCTGGTCTTCGCCAGCATCTTTCACTTTCACCGCATCCGAGGGCGTCCCCCTACGCACCCCGAGCCATCACCTATTACGTAATCACCTTTATCGTAGCCGGGGGTCCTTGGGTGCCTCCGGCACCCCCGGACCCCCCCTACCCGTCGTCTTTTGCGCTGTAGTGCCTGTCGTACAATTCTTTTCCGACAAAGAATGAGACACATCCAACACTCAAGGGTACTCATAGTTCTCTCTAATATGATATGGCTTCACTATAAAATTATCTCCAATGGAAGCTCTCCAAGTCTCCAAAAGCTCTCCTCAATGATCCAATATGTTCAAAGTTCTGATATGTGATATATGATATTCTCTCTCTTTCTCTCTTGATTCATAAAAGGTCCCCTAGTGCTTTTAGGTTTACTCCTTATAAAGTGTTTGAATCCCTAGGTCAATGTTCCAACCCTAGGATTGAATCCCTCATGCGCACTGGAAGTTAGCATGATAATTTGAGCTTTTATCTACCCTTGAGGGGCAGTTAACTGATGTTTAAATCTATACTTGAGTCTTTCATGTAGACTGGTTGTGAGGAGGAATGCAAAGTTGTCCCCACTCGGTCTTATTGTATGGAGACTGCCACTTCCACCCTAGATTAGGCTAGATTGGCAGCAAAATGCATTTAAAGTTTAGCCATTGTCATCTACAGCAGCTAAGGTTTGACCGCTCTAAGCTTTAGCGGCCAGAATCCAGCCACTTTGGTATATAGTGACCAGGCTTGGATGGGTTGAAAATTTCCCCAGATGAGTGGTAGAACCACTTTTGATACTTGGAAGGTCTCAAGGTTTATTCACATGACCTATGAATGTGCCCATGTGAGTAGTCTTCCTAAACATGACATGTTTTAGGTGTCTACACTAAATATGTGATCCAAGGTAGTACATGAGGGGTAATAGAAATTATCCTTATGACTTCCACTAGCCTACCATACTATACTCATTAAGCATAAGTATATGTGAGACCCTATATGGGTGGTTGGTTTCTTGAGCTCACTATATACCCAATATAGCTTAGTGGCTTATACTATAGTTATTTAGGATTGTGTACAAACCCTAGTAGGACTAGTCCTTGGTTATATTCTTGTTAATCTTGATTAGTGTGGTATAACTATGCAAACAAGATTTAATTGATCTTGATTAAAGTGAGGCTGATTTTATCTTGATTAAGGTTTGGCTAGGAAAGAAAGGACATTTTGAAAACCATTGTGGTGTTCACATCTGGTTCACAAAAAAGTGAGGAAAAAAGGAGCGTGAAAGGAAGATCGAATTCCTCTCCTCTTACCACTTCTCACTTTTGGGAATAAAAGTGATAAGACTAAAGACTGTATAATTTGTAATTTTGCAAACACCTATGTTTCTAATGAAACAAGGAAACCAAGTTTCCTCGTAATATTTCTATCTAGCACAAGCCTTTTTTATTTTAGCTATTTGATTTTATCTTTGATCTATGATGCATAAATAGAAAATGCAACAAACAAAAACTTAAGATGAAATGATGCACTTTTGATAAAAAAAAATTAGTCTTTCTTCCCTTTTTAGACGAGAAATATGTAGCAAATATTTTTTTATAAATGCAAGCTACATGCAATTTTTATTTTAATGCATATAAAAGAATGATCAAGTTTCCCCTATTTAAATCATAGTTAAAACAAGATTCACAATTTTCCCTTTGCTAATTAATCAATAAATGGAAACAAAAGCCCTAATTACTACACAAAATAAATAGATATAATGCTCTAAAATAGAAATTATAAAATGGAGGACAAAAAATATCTAATTCTATCACAAAGCAAAAGTGTTGCTCGCATGAAAAAACACAATTGGATCCTTATTGGAACTATAACTCTTTACTAGTGCTTTCATAGAACATGTTCAGTGTAGAGGAGTATGTCAGGTCTTAACAAAGACTATGAATTTCTTACTTTGACAATCAGACCCTTATTTCTTGATAAAAGGATTAAAAATATACAAATTTATTGAAGGATAATGAATTCTAAAAGATAAATTTTGAGTAGATGCAAAAACGGGTAGAATAGACACAACCCAAGACCACATGTTACCCCTTTTCTAGTGAAAGATTGCTAAAAGAAGTTTGTTAATGACTCGATAATTTGATATTGATTTGATAACAATTTGATGTTTGCTATGAATTTCTAGAAAAATGAAAGGATGTAGGTTCACCAAAAAAAATGTGTAAAGTGTCTCTAATAGCATATGGATCTCTTTTGATAATTATTCTTTAAAGAATTATATTTTCTTTTGCAATCTTTTCAATCTTTGCAATCTACAATCTCTTTTATATTGCAATATAACCTAAGACTTACTAAAGGGTGACTTTATATAGGGTTTTATATTTAAATTCTTGGTTTTTAACAAGATATTTGGCCAAATTTTGTGCCAAAAAAATTAGTTTTTTCAAAAACATTGGCTTTTGGTATGAAAAAGGTCAAAAATACCTAAGTGTTATTTTTTCTAAATTTGATACATTGATCATTATAGGAGTATAGGTATATATACTCATTGCAAATCTCGTTTTGAGTCCATTCTAATGGGAGTATTTTTTTATAGTTTTGTGAAGATTTACAACAGATATTAATGCCCCAAAAATACTATTGCTTTTGGAGTAGTAAATGTTCCAAATTTGGGCATGAGAATGGTGGATTCAATTAAGTTGATTAGAAGGCTTGTGGATGGAAGTTATAGTGGCTGAAAGTATGTAAAATTGGGTGCCTACACTACGGTAAAATAAAAATATCTAAAAGTTGGGTTCATCACACTTGATTTTAATAACACTTACAAATATTAAGATTGCATTGAAAAATATGAAGATATATTTTAATTGAGGGAGAATTATATATATTTTTAATAATATATATGTGGCTTCTATTGGGGGTTACTCCCATAAAAATAATAAAATATTATGTTTGTTTTCAAGTCAATTAATCCATACCAGCTTGCCCTTTTATCAAATGATAATTTTAATCTCCTTTTCTATCAAATATATTCTTCATCTTCTTCAAATTGTTATATTTTGACAATCAACTCCTTGACATCTCCAATTATCTCCTTGACATCTCCAATCGACTCCTTGGCATAATTTTCATTAAAAGATAAAATTTCACTTAGCTAATTGCCTTCTAAAATTTGAATTTCTCCAAGACAAAAATCAACACCGCAATTGACTAAATTATTTGCTACCTGATTTCTTTTTCTATATATATTATCACATTTCCCAGAGAATATATCCAATAATAGTTGATGAATATCAATGACTATTATTTTTGTATCCAATCCCCACACCCATTTTTGTTGATAACATTAATTATAATTTGTTAATCACCCTCAATTAAAATATGTTTACAACCATTTTTATTCTAATTTTCATCCTTGTCAGACGTATCCTAGCCTTTGCATAGTTGTAACTTGAAGTTCCATATGATTCTAAGTATGTGAGAAGAAATTTGTCGTAATTACTTTGAAAAACACCATATTCACTAGTTTTTCATGGATTTTCTTTGGAAGCACCATCAAATTCTATTATTCCTTTCAAGCCATAAATTATAGCAAATGATTGCAAGAGAAAGCCTCGATAGAATACATAATGCTTTTCCTTTGAAACTATTTATTCAAAATTTTATTAACTCTTTCAATTTTGATGGAGCTACCCTATATATTCTCATATTTTTAAAATAGCACCGCCAAATGGTGTAAGAAAAGGTACAATGAAGAAGTAAATAGCCTGATGTTTCTAAATCCTTCTCACACAAATCACACCTAAAAGGACCATGATATCCTCTTCTTTGTATACTATCTCCTATAATAATCCTGCTTTGGACTACTAACCAAAGGAATTTTGAGGCCTTAGGGAGGTCCTCCAATAACCAAACATTCTTCCAAGGGAAATCATTGGTAGTGGGAAACTATAATTTCTCTAAATTATCAGAGCCCAACTTGACCAAGTATCCACTATAGTTTGATATACACAAAATCAACTAATCCTTCTACTTAATGCAAATAGAAATTTTAAAGCATATTTTAAAGCTCATTTGTTATTTCATTGAGTTTCTCTTCTTCAACTAGTTTACTAATAGAATCCATGACATGAAGTTGTTGCTCAAATTAACATAATATTTGACCTTTACAACCTATACATACTCTATTCAATGGTTTGAATTTTGAATCAAATATAAGAGTATATGGTTTTTGGGATTGAGAGGTAACAATAAAAAACTTAATCACAAAATTATGCAAATATAACACAAATAATATTTCACAATAATCTTATCATGTCATCAACACAATATTATAATTTTCTAGATCACAATCTACTAGCACTTTGCATTTATAAATGCATCATGGAGTCTCTTCACAGTTGAGATACTCTTCATTAATTTTGTAGCTCATAAAATCTCACTTATAGTTATCTCTTCCTCTTCTCACAATCTTATGGTAGATGTAACTCTTCAAATTTCTCATATGGGAGAAATATTAATTTATCTCCCAATAATATCAAATGATTACATGATTACAAATAATGTAATAAGGTCTAACACCTCCCTTATTACATTATTTGGTAAAAATATCATTATCGCCCCATGCATTCAGGATTGGTACAGTGGAACTATTATTTGGCTTTGGCTCTAGCTCTTACTCTCACTCTGGATTTGGCTAAATTTATGTAACCTCCATTAGATCTACCTCTATGATTTTTTTGGTTATGCCTCTCAGTAAATACCTATGGGTCTTTGGCTCAAGGTCATCAATACCTTAGATTTGCCTTTGGATATCTACCACTCAACCATCAATACCTCTAGGTCATCTCTTTGGGTTACCACTAGGTCAAAATTATTACCTCTAGATCAGTAACTGGAATAGTCATTCTTTCATCATATCTAGGAAATCACAACTACAACATATCCTTGGAATCATCCACATAAGCATTCTTATATAGGTCTTTGTCACTACAGGTCATCTTCCAAGCTATGCTTAGATCATAATATTCTGATACTAAAATCATTTATCTTAATCTTCCTAACACATTTCACCATGGAAAAAAATTACATTATTTTCATACTCAAAACTTTGATGTTTCATCATACTTGGTCTCCTCCTATAGAAACTACACAACATTTTCTTTATCTTATCCCATTTATACATATGTATCCATCCACAACTTAATTGCATTTTATTATTTTTTCTCTCCTTATATCGATAATTTCTTTGGGAATGATTATTTCCTTCACAAACTTCACAACAATGGAGGTCCCAACACTTTTCTCTCACATGTCCATATCTACCACAATGTTTACAATTCTTCTTAGAAACTTTATTCCTTTCATTAATTTATATTATCACATTTTTTTTTTTTTACCACTTGTCACAAGTTTTGTGGCACTGCTTCCTTCTTGACTTGTATTTTTATTTTCTTCTTTTCTAAAGAAATCCTTTTTCATAAATTTGGTTTCACAACCATCTGATTTTTCTATATATCCAATACATTCATTCTTTGTCCTTATATATGGTATTATATAACCATATCATCATATCCCATTTTTCTAAATAATTTTGAACCAAAATCTGTTAGATAATATTACATTATTTGGTACATGTCAATGTACCACCTTGGTACATTATTATAAATATTATATTAGGGTTATTTCATATATTAGTGTGTGAGTAAATATTTTATGTAATGTAATAATGTGTAGGAAATGCACAAGTATCATGTAAATATGTGTGCAAGTGTTATGAGTGTAAATGTGCACAAGTGTCCAATATGTAAGTGTGCACATGTGTCCTTATATTAGGAATATTTATGTGAAGATTCAAGTACAAGTGTGCATACAAGATAGTGTCATGTGTATGCAAGTGTCAAGTAGAGAAGCCAAGAGTCATAAGGCTTGGCATATGGAAAGGAAGAGTCATGGTAACCAAAGAGTCATCCTAGAAAGGCTATATATTACTCCATAGATAATATCATATCATATCATATC
The DNA here is from genome assembly GCA_028583015.1 of Wollemia nobilis. NCBI lineage: Eukaryota > Viridiplantae > Streptophyta > Pinopsida > Araucariales > Araucariaceae > Wollemia > Wollemia nobilis. The sequence goes on along the minus strand of JAQPPZ010016995.1, from coordinate 2,561,665 downwards.
ATAGTCTACATTGTCTACAGAGAGATTTTCTATGAGATATTGTAATAGAAAGAGGAGTAATACAAGTTTGCATACATTTGAGCAACTAGTATTGTAAGTGTTGTTATATTGTATATTTTAGGCTTTATATTCATATTTAAGCATATTATTGAATTTTATTTCACATATTGTTAAGCCTTGATAATACATATTAGTTATCATTTATCTTTGTTACAATATCATTATTGGGTCCATTATATTGCAACTTTATTATATTTGATTTTGTGATTATTTTCCTATGGTGATTTATATTAAGTATTATAGCATCAAAAGTGAACAAAACCTTTTGTATGCCTTTCAAAAATTTTAAATTCTTCATTACAATAATTATGGCCCTTGTTACAAGACTTGATGTTTAAATTCTCATTTGTCTTATTTCCAATATGGTCTTTGCCACTAAATCAAGTCTTTTCTATTGGAGAATATTACATTTTTTGGTACATTCAAATGTACCCCCATGGTACCTTTATGGTACAAATGTTATATGATAGATTATATTTTGATTATATAGTTATATGAGTGATTTATATTTCCCTTTTATGTAAGTGTCACGTAAGAGTGTAATGTGCAGGATATGCACAAGTTTCATGTAAGTAAGAGTGCAAGTGTGTATTGATAGAATGTGCACAAGTGTCATATATGTAAGTGTGCAAATATGTAATGTAAGGATGTGCACAAGTGTCTTGTATTAGGAGTGCATGTAGGAGAGTAAGATTCATGTAGAAGTGTGCAAGTGTCATAGAGTCAAGTATACATGTAAGAAGAAAGTGAAGATTCTAGTATACAAGTGGCAAGATGAGAATCCAAAAGCACAAGAATAGGAAAGGTTGCAACTCCCAGATATGTGAGGAGTGAAATAGACAAGTATTTAAGAATCATATTCCTAAGTTTATATTATGGATAGAAAGCTCCATACAATGTAAGTGGGAAAATTATCTATAGCAATCACCATAGAAAGCATTCATAATAAAGCTTGTATACATATTTTGAAGAATTTTATTGTAAGTATTCTTCATGCATGTACATCAATGACTTTGGCCATTTAAATTCATATTTTTTCAATTGGTTATATGGGATTGAAATGTGTCCCACCCATATTACATCATCACCACATAGTGGTATTACAACAAAGCTTGGATATTATCCATGTATCACTTGGCAATATTTGAACCTTGGTCTCCTCCTTAAATGTTGATAAATACAATCATTTGATCTAATGCCACTTGATGCATTTACATTCATATTTGATATTATAGTGAATGTTATTTTATTTATATTGGCCTGGATATACATTTGATTGCTCATATATTTAATTCTACTCTTGATTATTGATATTTTGACCTAAGATATTGTGGATTAATTATATTGGGACCTGAGATAATTTGAGGTAGTCTAGATTAAAATCCAATAGTAGTATCAGAGCTACCACTTAACTTTGTCCATTTTTGATAGAGTTATATTTTAGATTCACCACAATATTTGGAGTTTGTCCACTTTAAAAGCAATGAAGACTTGGACTCTATTTTTAAAGGTTTGATTAAGTATATTTTGAGGGGATAGATAAAATTCACCCTAATTTGGATGTTAGGGTCTATCCACTTGGTTAAAAGAAAACCAATGAAGACAAGGACTTAGCCAGAATAAATTAAGATCCAAATTTAAAAAAAATTGGACATGAGGGTTCAAATTCACCCTAATAATAGTTGGATTCTCTAGAAAATAGGAGAATAATTTTGTTCTTAGGTTCAACCTAAGACATCATATATAGATTACAAAATATTTAGAAGCATCAAAGATTTCATAGATTGAGAAGAATCATAGCTTTCATAGATCAAGAAGCATCATAGCTTCCAAAATATAGAGAAGCATCTAAGCTTCTAGAGGAGAGAAGTAATATAAGTTTCCATAGATCAGAGAAGGAGAAAAATATAGAGAAGTAGGAAGCATCATAAGCTTCCAGAGAAAAGGAAATATTGGAGAAGTAAATTTTTTAGCTAATTAAAAAATTAGAAGGATCAAGCTGACTAGAAACTCATTATAGCATTTCAGTTTTGGCTTTGAGGATAATTTATAAAGATTTCTAAGAGCACCTACTTGAAAAAAAAAAAGGGAGAATATTCAAAGTGCTATTAAAGGTGTTTTTATTCAAAGGTGACCAGTAAGAAAGCACCATAAAGAGTGTTGTCCATAAAAGCTATCAAAATAGAAGTGCTATCAAAAGATATTATACAAAAATTTATACTAGTTTTGAATAGAAGCACTAATCAAAGAGCCATAAGCACTAGTAGATAGTTGCCTAGAAATCCATATGAGTGCTATCTAGAAGTGCTAACCAGAAGAATTTATAAGCATTAATTATTATCCAATATATGAGCACATTTAGAGTGCTACCCACCAAGAGCTATAAGCATTAACAAAATGCTATCCAATATTCTAGGGCAACAGGGTGTAGTCATACAGAGGAAGAGTGTTATTAGAGTGCCATCTATAAGGAAACCTAAGCATTATCCAAGTAATGAGAGTGTCATAAAATAAATCTAAGCATTTTAGAGCATTTTTGACCATGGTATATGAGTATTGTCTAGCAAAAGATACTTGAGCTAGAACTATTGTGTTATCTAGTAAAAATGACTCTAAACCTTAGCATGCTATCCAAATATCTAAAGTGTGCTAGAGAGCTAAGCCAAATATACTTGAGAGACACAAAAAGTGCCATCTAGAAGTATATAGAACCATATTGTAAATCTAACCTAAGTTTTAATCAAGTTTTGCAAGCGTAACAGTTGGTATATGATAGGCAGACCTCAAAACTAAAGGAGAAATCATCATAGCTGGTAGGTAACGTTCAAACATTATAATTTGGAAGGCATTTCATATTTCAGCTCATTGGAAAAAGGAAAGGTATGATAAATTACCTTTTATATTGGAGGGAAATTTAAATAGAATTAAATTTAAATTTTATAGAAGTTTTAGGAGGGAGTTATAAGGTTTTCTACTTTGAAATTTATTTTTTCAAAAGTTTATTTTTGAAAATTGGAAATTTATTAAGTTTTGGAGTGATAAGGATTTCTACAAGAATTTAAGTTTTTGAATTTGAAATTGGATTTTAGAAGGTTTGAAGATTCGGTAGTTTTTTGAAGTTTTGAAAATTGAAGAGTGAGAAGATTTGAATTTGAATAAGATTTAAGATTTGAATTTGAATAAGATTTAAGATTTGAGTTTTTAGAAGATTTGAAAGATTTGGTTTTTGAAAAAATTTGGTTTGAAGTTATTTAAATTTTTTTTGAAGATTTGAAACTTAGATAAATTTGAAGTTTTTTTTTTAATTTTGCAAATTTAATTTAGTAGGGAGATAAAAGGTTTGCTACTTCAAAAAAAATTTAAAAATTTAAAATTTACTAGTTGGGTGATTAGTTAAAGTTTTTTAAATTTATTATCAACTTTGGAGTAATAAGGACTTCAACTTCAAAGGAATCAAGAAATTTGAAAATGAATAAATGGTAAAGAAAAATAGGAGTTTCACATCATAGGATATCTTAAAGAACCATATTTCATGAAAGGAAGATTTCAAAATTAAAAGTTGTATCAAAAATAATCTTTTGAGTTCAAAGGGAAAAACCATAAAAGAGTCTTTTAAAATTATTATCAAAGATGTGAAATAATATCACTTGAATCTTAGGCAGAGGTAGTAGACTAATCAATTTTTTTTTAGTGTTTTCTAGCTTGAGGTCGGTGGTTCCAATTCTGATCCCTTTCAAGATCCCCCTCACTTGGAGTAAAAGTTTACCAAGGTGGGGTAGGGGTATGTGGGTGAAACTTTGCACCCCTTCACCCACTGTTTTTGTAATATGGTGACTTGTAGAAGTGGGTAAATTTTGTAGCCAAAATCTAGCATCTATGGCTAAGGCATATTTCAAAAGCAGGCAGATGGCGAAAGTGGATATTGAATTGGCAAAATAATAGACTACCACAAAGCAAGGTTCACTCCCAAAACTCCACCCTTTAAAGTCCATAAAAGGCAAATACTTGGCTAAGCATCCCGATGGGCCAAATTATCAAATTTGGCTAAGTTTGTGATCGGGCAGATAATTGGGTGAGCAAGTAGCAAAGGTGGATCCCAAATCCCCACCTAATAGTTAGGAAGAAATATCATATGATGATGATCTTATCCCTACCTACCAAGAAGGACCCACCCCAACAAGGGTGGAGATTTTAGAAGATGGCAAAATTATTGTCTTGATGGAAGATAGCTTGGGTAGAATTTTTGGAGAGCGACAATAAAAAGTAGAGCCCGACTCCCCGTCCCGATTAGTTGTAAAAGGTAAAAATTTAGGAAGTTAATAATCCACCCCATACTAGATTCACTGCCAGCACCTGGAATCTCAAGGAAGGTGCATTAATGATCTTAGCTACCCATGTATGGGATCTCCATGGGTAGGAATGATGTAATTTGAAATGCATGATCTTCAAAGTAATAAATATTAGCTTATCATTCACCTTATTGAACGCCCATCGCCTGATTGAAGGGGTAAATTAGATGAAAATTGAATTTTTGGTAAGAATATTAGAAGGATTGAAGGCCCAATTCATGTAGAAGGACCTAACCCCCTTCTAGACAACTGTTATTCTCCCAAGGAGTAGTGTCCTAGCTAAGCACCTATCTACTTCAACAATCTCTTCTCACCTAACACCGTTAATTCCTAAAATTTGAATTCATTATAAAATTCTTTATAAATAGTGGAATGCCAACCATTCCAAAGGGAGTCTCTTTAGACATTATAATTCATATATAAAGCTTACTCTATTTTTAATGCAAGTGTTTTACTGTTTGAGTTACAGAATTGACTCTTGTACATATGTGTGAATGTTGTGGGTTTATTTCTACTAAATCCAATTGAATGTGCATGTAATAATTCTACTATTTGAATTTTCTACATCTCATTCACTGGTTGTGGAATTCACTTGCAGCAGAGGGTATCAAATTATAGGCAATAGTAAGGTTGGTTGATCTGTTAGGTAACTCACCTGTGTTTTTAGTGGTGATATCTGCTTATTGTTCATGTGTCTTGATGCAGCTATGCCCATCCTTATCATTTTTAGTTGTGACCTCATTTCATCCTTTTCTTTCTCCTTTTTCTCTCCCCTATTTTTAGGCTAGTAGCTAGGATAGAGGAACCAACCTTATTCATATATTGACCACCTCATCTTCCCCGATCATGGTGACCATTCAATTTTGGCGCAAGTCCACAGGTGTATCAACCCTACCTTCTTGTTAGGTGTTATATCTACAACCAACAATTTTTGGCATACCCTGTGGGACCTGAAAGGTCTCATCTTCTGACTCAATAGAGTTTGGTGAAGCTATGCTATGTAATATCCATTTTTTCACCTGGTGACTCTGCTGCATAATAAATTAGGCTTCTTGTGACCAGTTGTCCTGAGAAAGAAGTAATACTTGACAAATATGCTTGGGACCCAAAAGATATCTATGCTAAAGGAAATCAGAGTTTAGTGATACTTTGGTTTACCTATATCTTACCAAATCACCTGGTAAATCCTCTAAGAAAAATATTCAAATCTGAATATTAGTTGCCTCTTCAATGCTTTGAAAGATCTTGATATCCTAGAGGACTCAAGATTTAATGAGCAATCTTGACATCACTAGTAGAGAAAGTATGCTCATTTGGTGACTCTAACTCCAACATAATAATCGATACTCTTGAAGACCATCATTGTAATGGCTCAGCAGTGCTACCCTCAATGGAATGACCCTGTCCCACTCAATCTCCAATGCTAGCATGATATTCCTAAAAGTTCCCTGAAGGCCCTAACAAGATATAATAGCAATGAAGGAACAACTTGAGAGCACCTTGAATATGTTGTTGTACTAGCACCCCTCCATGGTATCTCACATGAATATGTTATGATCAGGCTCCTAGTCTTGTCTCTATAAGGAAGTGCATGATTGTGGTATCTATCCCTTTAGTGAAAAAAACATCTGCTCATGGGAATAATTGGTGGGAGCTCTTGTTGGTATATTTGATTGCTCCTAGATCCCTTTAAAGTATTTATGCACCTCTCATTCATCAAGAGGGCCCATTTTGAAGACATCATATACTTTAACATCCGATTCAAAAGGATCTGGAAGAGGATTCCCTTTAAAAATCAATCATCTCCCACCCAAGCTCACCCGTATTATGTTCGAGCTTTTAGTTCAGACATAAGCATCCTCTTGCATCAATCTGGGGAAAATATATTTCCTAAAGTCTTTCAAGAGGCTTTACAGGTTGAGTGAATCCTACTTCAAGTAGAAAAAATGTCTTCAAGAGACTCTGTCCTCTCATCTCTTTTCCAACCATTGTTGCTCCCCTTTTGATTGCATAGTATCCACAAGGGATGCCATATAAATATGTGCAAGATCCAGTGCTACAGCTATGTAGAGTAGAAATGGAATATCTCTTCTCAAGATCATATAGAGGAGATGCAAGCAGGATCTCTATGATGAACACTTTTATTGCTTGTAATTTCTTCCAATAAATAGAGGACCTAGACTAAAAGGAGAACACCTATAACAAAAAGGGCATAGATTTGTACCCTTTTATAACCAAAATCACGTTGATCAAGGACCAAGCTATTTTTAAGAAGTTTTGACCAATCAAAATATATGTTTCAATGAGATCCTAGTAGTAGGGTTGTCAATCAATGTGCCCTATTATCAAACTCTTGCAGGGACATCAAAGGAATACATGGTAAGGATTCCACAATAGGTGGATCCCAAAGAATGATGACACTAGAGCCTATTGCCATCCAAACTAGTACCTAATGAGAGCTCCCATGTGTAAATATTTATTGCTACATTAGTCATCGATTGCATATGTACTGGTATGCATGATGACTCACCAAGTTTTGGATATACTACAACTTGGAAAATTTTTGGGTAATGTCAACTAGAATACAAAGAGCACCTCAAGTTTAGTATAATCTGGTCCAGCCATTGTAGATTCACTAGATGATTTCTATGATAATTTAGTGGTTACGGCATGCCAATTGCACTACAATTTTATGTAAATAGGTCAATAGCTAAATAAAGGTGCAGTAGGCACATGGTCAAATGGCATCATCTTGTACCATGGTGACTCATAATGGAAAGTGTAAGGAAAGACTTCCAGAAAGTGCATTGATTTTAAAGCACTACCCCTTGTATTTTGTACTCTTTCTCATGTGTTGTTGTTGTGACCCCATCGCCCAATGGATCAAGGTCTTAGATTCGAACATAATTTCGTGTAATCCCTAAAAAATATATCTACTACATTTTCAAAGGCAGTTCCCACTCCTCGATCAAATGTTAATATTGATCTATAAATAGTACCTTAAAATGTGGTAGCAGCATTTATTGAGTAGGATGAAGTTGATAATGAGGCTATGACTAAAGATTCCCTAGAAGAGTGATGATGAGCAAATGAATTGTTTGCATGATTGCATCAGAAAGAGATGTTGTATCAGTACTAGTAGATGCTCTTGGTATTCTATCTATTCTTGAATTGGCTATGATACTTCATAGGGTATATGAATGGAAGTGTGATCTAGAGGGTGTCCCACCTTCCCTTTTGTCTCTCTTACTTTTTGTGTCCTTCTCTTCCTTCACTTTCCTTAGTTCCCTGTTGCCACTAATCAAGGAGGTTATTGGTCGTCATATTCTTACCTTTGTTGTTTCCTGTGTTTCCCTCCCTTCCATCTTCCCCTATTTTTCTCTTTCCCTAGTTTTACTTGTTGTTTCCACTTATATTCCCCCTTATTTTCTTACCTTCCACATTCTCCCACCTCATTTTCCATCCACCTTTGGTTGCCTTCCTCCTTTATCTTATAGACTTCATTGGTTGCTTTTGTTTATGACCTCTTTTTCCTCTTCCTCTTTCCTATTTTTTATTTTTTAAAGGTGTAAATTTTTGGATTCTTCCTTTCCATAGGGGAAAGGTCCCTGTGAGTCACCAAGAATATGGGTGAAATTTTTCACCCCTTAACCCACTCTTTTTTTAAGATGATGACTTGTAGAAGTGGCTAAATTTTGGAGCCAAACTCTAGCATTGATGGTTAAGGCATATTTCAAAAGCAAGCAGATGGTAGAAGTGAATATTGAATGAGTGAAATAATAGGCTACCACAAAGTGAGATTCACTCCCAAAACTCTACCCTTTAAAGGACATAAAAGGAAAATACTTGGCTAAGCATCTCGACGGGCCAAATTATCAAATTCATCTAAGTTTGCAGTTGGGAAGGTAATTGGGTGAGCAAGCAGCAAAGGCATATCCCAAATCCCTTCCAGTAGTTGGGTAGAAATATTATATGGTGATGATCTTATCCTCACTTTCCAAGAAGGACCCACCCCAACAAGGGTAGAGGTTTTAGAAGATGGTAAAATCATCGCCCTGATGGAAGACACAACTTAGGTAAAATTCTAAGAGAGTTGTAATCAAAAGTAGAGCCTGATTCTCCATCCTAATGAGCTATGATAGGTAAAAATTTAGGAAGCTAATCATCCACCCTATACTAGATTCATTGCCAGCACCTAAAATTTCAAAGAAGGTGCATTAATGATCTTAGCTACCCATGTATGGGCTCTCCATGGGTAGGAAGGTTATAATTTGAAATGTGTGGTATCCAAGGTATTTAATATCAATTGGTCATTCACCTAATTGAAGGCCCATCATTTTATTGAATGGGTAAAGTAGATAAAAATTGAATTCCTAGTAGGAATAATCAAAGTTATATATTCGTGTATAATGACCTAACCCCCTTCCAGATAGTCGTCATTCTCCCAAGAAGCAATGTACCATTTGAGCACCCATTTGCTTTAGCAATCTCTTTCTGTCTAATGCCATTAATGCCTAAAATTTGAATTCATTGTAAAATTCTCTATAAATAGTGGAATGCCAACCATTCCAAAGGGTGGCTCTTTAGCCATTACAATTCATATGTAAATCTTACTATGTTCTGTTAATGCAAGTGTTTTACTATTTGGTCTCCAAATTGACTCTTATACATGTGTGTGAATTATGTGGGTTTATTTTTCTAAATCTAGTTGAATGTGCATGTAATAATTCTACTATCTGGATATCCTACATCTCATTTATTGGTTTTAGGAATTCACTTGCAGTAAAGGGCATCAAAGTATAGGCAAGAGTAATGTTGGCTGATCTATTAGGTAACTCACCTATGTTTTTAGTGGTAGTATTTGTTTGTTGTGCATGTGTCTTGATGCAGCTATACCCATATTTATCAGTTCTAGTTGTGGCTTCCTTTTATCCCTTTCCCACTCCTTTTTCTCTCCCATATTTTTAGGTCAGTAGCTAGGACAAAGGAACCGAACTTCTTCGAAGATCAACCACCCCACCTTCCCCAAGTGTGGTGATCGTTCAATGCTAGCATAGGTATATGGGTGCATCAACCCCTACCTCCCTGTTATATGCCAGATCTACGACCAACAAGGTATAGTGGTAACTTTCTAGATTTGAAACCACACCCATGGGGATAAAATAATGAAGATGTTGTTGATTCCCCTGTATAACAAAATATATATGTATATCACTTGAATCTCATCAAAAAATATAAAGAGAAAAATATGTTTGGTATATAGATTCAAGTGCTAGTCATCATATGACTAGAGATTTACATTGGTTTGAATCATTGGAAATCAAAAATAATATTTCACTAAAATTGTAGATGATAAGATTTATCAAGTTCAAGGAACTGGAAGAGTAATACCTGGAATGTATTTTTTAAATAATATGTTAGAAATTGTTTTATATATTCCTGGATTATCAACTAATCTTATCTCAATTTCTCAATTAGTTGAAAAAGGAAGAACAATGGAATTCAAATATACAAATAAATATAGAAAATGCATTATCAAGAATCAAAGTAAAACTAAAGCTATAGGGTCAATAAAGAATAGAATATTTGCATTAGATACAATGGTATTTTCTCAAGAAATAATTAAACATTTATTACCTCATGATCAGATTAATGATAAGATGATTGGTTTTTTAGAAAGATAGGAAACAGAAAGTTGGATCGGGCATAGTCCAAGGTTACCTTACAATTATTACAAACATCGGCAATAAATGAACCCAAGATTTAAGAAGAATGTTCCAAAGTAGTATAATATCATGTACATACATGATACAATATTGAATATTGAAGATAAATATTGAATACTAAAGTCTTCAATAACCAAATAATATAATATAGGAGGGTGTTGGAGAATATTACATTATTTGGTACATGCAAATGTACCCCCATGGCACCTTTATGGTACAAATGTAAATATGTAATAGATTAGGGTTTGATTCTATAGTTATATGAGTGATTTATATTTCCCCTTTATGTAAGTGTCATGTAAGAGTGTAATGTGCAAGATATGTACAAGTGTCATGTAAGTAAGAGTGAAAGTGTGTATTGAGAGAATATGCACAAGTGTCATGTATGTAAGTGTGCAAATATTTAATGTGAATATGTGCACAAGTATATTGTATTAGGAGTGCATGTAGGATATGAAGAGTCATATAGAAGCATGCAATTGTCATAGATTCAAGTATGCATGTAAGAATAGAGTGAAGAATCAAGTATACAAGTGGCAAGATGAGAAGCCAAAAGGACAAGAATAGGAAAGGTTGCAACTCTCAGATATGTGAGGAGTGAAATAGACAAGTATTTAAGAGTCACATTTCTATATCTATATTATGCAGAGAAAACTCCATACAATGTAAGTGGGAAAATGGTCTGTAGCGATCACTATAGCAAGCATTTTTAATAAACCTTGTATACAGATTTTGAGCAATTTTATTATAACTATTCTTCATGCATATACATGAATTTATTTGGCCATTTACATTCATATTTGATATAATAGTGAATGTTATTTTATTTATATTGTCCTGGATATACATTTGATTGCTCATATATTTAATTATACTCTTGGTTATTGATATTTCAACTTAAGATATTGTGGCTTAGTTATAATGGGACCTAATATAGTTTGAGGTAGTCTAGATTAAAAGACAATATTTTTATCTCATTACTCTGAACTATGTCACCATCATTCAACCATTGAATTTTGTCATCTCTACTTTGATTTCTATTACTTTTACCAACAATATTCACATGCTCAAAGATGTCTTCATTACAATGTCCTTCAACACGTTCTAAATGTTAGCTTTTGATGCTCTATATTTAATGTAAAATCTACCACAAGGTCTAAAATGAGCATGCAATATTAAATATATGATAATGGCAATATATTAAGCAAGTAAAACTCATATGAAAATTTTGTAATAACTCATAAATTTTCCATTAGTGAGAGCTTACGAAAATAGAATCTTTATACAAAATATGAAGTTCTCAAATACTTTGTGCACTACATTGTAACTAACTTGTGTTACTCTAATGTACTACTATCCCTCTTACTCTATATCTAAGGCCTATATATAATGGGATGTGACTCTTGACCTTTCACCTTCCCATGACTCTTCATCTTCCTATTCTATAGAATCGTGTACACATGGACAACATGCACATTTACATCATTGCACATTCTAACAATAGTTGTGCATTTATTACATTGCATAAAGAAAATCTCAACCTCTAATCTAAGACATACTCCTAATCTAAATATGTACCCAAGATGGTACATTACCACGTACCAAATAATATTATATATTCCAACACTAAACTATCACTGTCTCTATCATAAATACTATCACAATCCATTTTTAAAATATGGCCTTTATCATGGCCACCATAAACCACTTCTGCATCACCTTTATTTTCTTGAACAATCTTCAAATCATTGGTATCACAAGCTTTATTCTCCTCTTTTGATAAGATCTCTTGTATCCCAATTCACATTATCCACTATAGGCTTCAAATTACAAGTATGATAACAACTATCTACCATTATGGGATTTAAATTACATGTATCACAATTGACATCTATCCTATAAATAATATCATTTATATCACAACACAATTTTTTTTTAAATCAAAAAACCCCTTCTGGGGTGGCCTTGGTCTGAGATACCATGACCAGGGGGTTCTACATCGTCAAATTCAACTGGGAGTCACGCCCAACCCTTCCCGCACCAAAATTATCAATTAGATTTTGGGTACCCAATTAAAATTTTTGGTAGGGTGGAGATTCAAACCTGGGACCTCCCTTGCAGGATTGTCCTCTCCTCTCCAACTCACCTACAACACCCATGGGATTCTCCTTCAACTTTTCAACTATGTCCTCGTCTTTTGTACTTCACCTTAAGGACATTGAGGGTGAGTAATGCTATGCATATTATCTTCCCCACATCAATAGATAATGTAACAAAAAATTTATAGTAGACATTAGCTCTTTCGAGAATAATACTTAAGTAGTCCTTAAGTGTTGAGAAGTCTCCTTAAGTCAATTCCCTTGTAATACTATATATATATATATATATATCACTTGAATCTCATCAAAAATACAAAGATAAAAATATGTTTGGTATATATATTTAGGTGATACTCATCATATGATTGGATATTCACATTGGTTTGAATCACTAGAAATGAAAAATAATATTTCACTAAAATTTGTAGATGATAATATTTATCAAGTTCAAGGAACTAAAAGAGTAATACCTAGCATGTCTTTTTCAAATTTTATGTTAGAAAATGTTTTATATGTTCTTGGATTATCAACTAATCTTATATCAATAGCTCAATTAGTTGAAAAAGCAAGAACAATGGAATTACATCATGGAATATCTTCACATTTGGGAGAATTCATTATTTGTATAGCTCTTGGCATTTCCCTTTCAACTGTCTCTACATCTCATAATGTCATGAGAGATGTAACTCTTCAAATTTTCATATGAAATAAATATTAATCTATCTCTCAATAATATCAAATGATTGCATAATTCCAAATAATGTACTAATTTCAAACAAAGGTTTCAACCAAGCATCAGACCAAAAAATTATAAGATCTCCCTCACTAACTATGCAACTATATGTTTCTTTATAAATTGTAAACTATTTGATGTTAAGTTACATGTTGGTGATCCTTTACGTAGGGTCAATTTCATGAATAATTATATTGCATCAAGAGAATCATTTGTTAGAATAATATTTTTACCCAACTCTTTCATTAAAATTTTGAGTAATCTTTAGCCAACTTCAATTACCAAGGTTTTCCCTTCAATATTATTTTTGTTGCAAACCTTATTCCACTTGAAAATGGAAACCTAAATTTTCTCTCACATCCTTTCCAAGGAAAATCTCTTTGAATTTTATCAAATTTGAATGTTATACCTACTAGCAATCTTGAAATTGACATCGTATATATTGGGATGGATTACAATGTAGTCATCATGAGTTGTAGACTTTTAGCCATGGTTAAAAAATTACTTTTCTAACTTGCAAAACATGCTTTTATTATAACTAAAATTGGGTCCCAAATCTCCTCCTCCTCCTTTCCTTTAAAGACAGAGAGATACCCAAATGTTTGATAAACAAAATTAAATTTAAATCTCTAAAATATGTATAATTGTAGACACCAAAATCTAGCCACTTGTCATCCATCTATGTCCTCCAATCATAGCCACCCATTATATACATACATACATACATATATATATATATATATATATATATATATATATATATATATATATATATATATATATATATATAGTATGTATGTATGTATGTATGTATGTATGTATGTATGTATTTAATTAATATATATAGATATTAATATTTTATATATTATATTTATATATGTAATAAATATATATATAGATATATATTTATATGAATTAATCCTAGCCCTCCGTCACATTTTAATCTCAGCCATCCATCCACCTCAATCCATGCCACTTACCCAAATTTAATCTCCACCCTTCCTCATGTTTTAATCTTGGCCACTCATTACGTGTCATCGAAACCCTAACATTTTCAAGGAAAATTTATAAAAGATTCATTTTGATGAATCAAACCCTCAGTCCCTAATTTTTTTGAGTTTTAATTCTATTTATGAACATTCACAAATAATTTGTAGAAGGTCTAAACCCCTAACAATCAGCCCTAGCCATCTCATCGTTACTCTTACCCTCCATCGTTGCCCTTGCATCAATTGCATCTGTCACCGCATAACCTGTGTAGAATCAAATCTAGTTCTGCGATACCTTTCCTTAGCCTTCGAACACCCTGGTGAATCTATTTTCATTACAAAATGCCTTGGAGTATATTCCACCATCACAGAATACCCTGGTGCATCTGCAGCCATCACATAATACCTTTGGATATTTTATGTAATAGATCTGCAATCCTAACACCCTCAAGCACCATTTGGACATCCTTGTAATCATCATTGACAAAAACAAAAATCTCAAGTGACAAGGTAAATGATTTTATTTGCATTTATTTTATATTCTTATGTTCTATTTACAGTTTCATTCTGCAACATATAGGGCTTTGTAATTTTTATTCTTCTAAGGGTCTCACCTAATGGAGCCCTTCCAGGTATTACTGACTCTTTGTGTTGTTTGTTGTTTGTAGGTATAAGAATTAGTTTTTTTGAATTTTTTGAAGCTAGAGTGGCCCTTTTAGGATATACAAGACCACCCACAACCTCGTTTGGATCGAAGACAAGCGTGAAGACACCAACTATTATTTTTAACTAGGGTTTTTCTAAAAACCCTAGTAATTGTAAATCACAAAATGTATTGTAAAACCCCACATTGGGGCACATTTATTTTATCATTTTGAGATCCTCTTGCATTAATAAAAGCTTATGTATCTTGTGCAATCTTGTGTTATTTTTGTGCATTTATTTTATCTTGTGTATTGGTGTTGCTTATTTTCGGTTTACAAAATGGTGATGATGGTGGGACCCCAAAGGGTTCTCTATGTTAATTTACTTTATCACTAACTTTTTGTTTTTGTTTTCATTTTACATGTTCTATAAATTTGATCGCATAGGTTTTGCAAGACTAGGGTTTTTGGAGATTGCAAAATTTGATCAAAGGTTGTGTGTATGCCCTGCAGTGCTCGAGGGATGTCGTAGTGCATTCAGGATATTCCCTAGTGCATTTCAGTGGATATTAGGTACATTTTACAAAGTGGGAAAGGAATATGTAGGCTTCCTGATAAGCCTACTTCAAAACCTAACCCATTTTTGCTTCATTTTTCTTGCTTTTTATAGTAAAATTGACAAAAAGGAAAATAATTTAATTTTTGTTAAAAGCAGTTACATTTTTTGAATTTTATGCATTTACATCCATCCTGCATATTACATCTAGAGTAGAATTGTGTTTATGCATTCATTATAGATCATATTTATTTTATATTTTTGTTTTTGTCTAATGTATTCATTCATTTTTGCACATTGTTTTCATGTGAAATTACAAAAGCATAAAATAGTTGCATAATAGGGTTAAAATTTTATATTTTTACTTGTCTAAAGTGGAACAAGATTATAATACATAAGTATACTCCTGAATTTTGTGATTCAAGTTAGAATAACTAGGTAAACACTCCACTGTTGGAATCACTTGATGATTCACAATGCTACTTAAGTGGTGTACCCTAAGTTCTTTTGAGGAACTTGGTATTATTGTTTTTGGATTCTGATTTAGACCTATGAAATAGGTTATTTTTAACATTGTATGAACATAATAGATAACACAGATTTTAAAATGAATCACACACATTGCACATTTCATAATAAACAACGGTGAGTTGGATTTCATCACCAACCATTATTTGAGATTTGGCAACAGTGGGCTTCATCTCCATCCATCAATCTCTACCCTTAGCAACCGTAGACATCCATGAGAAAAAATTCTAGATTTCATCACCAAGAAGAATCTCATTTTCTAGATAACTATAGATTTTACCTTACATAATTTAGATTAGCACATTCATAACACACAAACCTCACAAAAACAAAAAACAAAAAAAAAAAAAAATTGTTACAAAACTTAGGGCATATTTTATTTGTTTTTTGAGTGTTTTCATTTTCATTTTTATTTTGTGCACCACACACATCCCCCACATTCACCAATCCTTATGTGTTCATAGTGTAGTGTATTGACTAGAAATTAGACTAGCAACATGAGTCAGACACCCACCACATCCATGGAGTGCTCCACTCCTAACCCCACCAATCTTGTCTCCAAACCACTTCATATTCCATCCATGCAAGCTTCTTCTTTCCAGCAGGAAAATTCTCATTCATACCTCAACAATCACAACCAATTCTTCACCAACCCTCTTTCTGAGGTAACCTTTGCACCATCTCATCACAATTTTTTACCACAACATAGCCAAAACACTTCCATCCCATCCACTTACACCACTACCCATTCTAATCCACTCTATGAAGCACAAGTCAATGTTGCTTCACAGATTCCATCTACCATTTCATCCACCATTTCACATTCAGTTGCAATACCTTTCACAACCTATCCTCCACCAACTTCAACCCACATTGTTAACATCCACAATTCACCTCCACCCCCTTCCACTTCCACATAATCTATTTTCAAAATTTCCCAAGTCACCATCCCCATGCCCCCAATTCATCACACCACCAACAACACACTCAATCTCATCCATTCATAAATCCATCCACCCTACCTCAATACACTCAACAAAAAAACTAGGGCTTACAATCAGATTGTCAACACACTTTAATTTTACAATAAATTTTAACTTGACTCACTAACATTGAGTTACAATTGAGTCATCATCAATTTCATAATCATCCATGTCAGTAACCACAATAGCTACAACATCCAGTTCCATAATCCACATCACATGTTACAATACTTGTACCACAAATTCAACATCCAAAACAATTGGACAAATGCACCAAGCATCTTAAAAATACCCCTCGCAACTACACAATGCTTTTAGAATCTTATGCAACCATTTTTCGAAGGCTTTATGAAACACAAGAGATTTCACTTCTAGAAATCAATCTAAGAGATCCTAACAAGCCACATGGAAAATGTTACAATAAGCACTTGTATTTTCCCTATCATCAAAAAGCAAGTCATAACATCAATAATTTCGATACATTTAAAGATATTATCCAAGATCTTATTGATAGGAAATTATTTCTCATAAATGGTCCATTCAACCCATCTGATAAGGACATTGGTACCAACTCAATCATCAAGCATACAGGGGATTCTCAAGATATTGCATCCTCCCAATCACTCACACCATCAATCATCAAGCATACTGGGGATTCTCAAGATATCGCATCCTTCCAATCACTCACATCATCAATCATTAAGTAAATCAATGATGCTTAAGGTATAGCACCTTCCTCATAAATAAAAAAACTCCAAAAGCATATAACACCTTTGATCACATTTCAATTTCAAAATACTCCAAAGACACTTAACACCTTTGGTCACACATCAACTCAAAAAGCTCCAAAGGAATAAAAAACCCTTTTGGTCAAAAAAAAAGAAAAACAAAAATCTTGGCATTGCATTTGCATAATTTTATCATTTGCATCTATACATGTTGCTTTTTGCTATAAAAATTCACAAGATTCAAGGAGCACATTAGCTTACCAGGATAGAGGGAGTAGAAGAACCCGAGCCACTGAACATCATACACTTGAAAGCATTCCATGATTACTGTGATTTATATATATACATGGCTAATACACAAAAACAACATTCCTTCTCACACTTTATTTCACACATTACATTTTACATATTGTATTGCACAACATTGCATTTCACACATTGTGTTTCACATATTACACTTTACATATTGCACTGCACAACATTGCACTACACAACATTGCATTTCATACATTACATTTTACATATTGCATTGCACAACATTGCATTTCACACATTGCATTTTACACATCACATTTTACATATTACATTGCACACATTACATTTCATAAATTGCATTTCACACATTACATTCACACCATCATCTTCATACATTACATTTCATATTAGGGGGTCATTTACTCAGTTCAGATAATAATTGATCCAATAAAATTATGTTGCCTTAAATAGGGGCAACTTCATAGCATCAGCCATTTCATTGCACCATTCCATAAAGTCCAATTATCATTTGCAAACCACATTTCCATAATCCCTAGGTGTTTTTGGTCACTCAGCCACTCCTAGTGTTTCCAGCAACCTCCAATTCATGTCGAGTTTTCTTTAGGACCAAGACACATTTTCACTAAGAAAATCTTGAGTTTTGGGAATTGACTCTAACATTATTGAACCAAACATAATCACACATCTTAAAAACATCTTGTGTCAAAGAGGGATAATACCATAAATGGGTTGAACCTTGAAGTGAAAAGGGTAATCCTTGCTTGTCCCATTATGCATATAGTCCAAAAATCAAAAATAGTGGTTTTCACCACTATCATAGTTGCTTCTAAATACAAGAATGAGTAGTAAGGATAGGGTACAATTCTCATCATACTTCGATTGATAATATGACTCCCCAAAGCTCAAAATATTTTACATCACACACCACAGATTCTCAATTTGTAAGGATAGAACTACATTTCTAGTCAGACGGTTAGGTATTCTGAATCCCCAAAGCTTAGAGATTATATTCTTGGATTATGGCGTTAATCTCCATCAGGGCTATAGGTGCTTGATTGGTAGTGGAGTACACTCATGCATGATGACACGTCTCTTTTAAAGAGACCTTTGATCGTACATAAGGACAAGATAGCTTCTTGGTCTTCTCCATGATAGGTTTTCATCTCAATATGGGTTAATGAACTTACTTGAACAAACATTGGTTCTTGATTACCTCAAGTCATTACCATACTCATGATTTGGTAAATGAATTCACTGCACACACATTTGGTCCTAAAAAATTAGGTAGTATTTAGTGAGTTTGTTTTATATCACTAGTATGTCTGAGTCTCTGCAAAACAA
Organism: Wollemia nobilis; assembly: GCA_028583015.1. Lineage (NCBI taxonomy): Eukaryota > Viridiplantae > Streptophyta > Pinopsida > Araucariales > Araucariaceae > Wollemia > Wollemia nobilis. Next base: position 2,542,653 of record JAQPPZ010016995.1, on the reverse strand, counting down.
TCAATTTTCCATATCAATATCCATATTTTCCATATCAACATCCATATCATTACATGAGTCTTCCATTTCACATACCACCATTTTGATTCCCCTGATTAAACAACAATGCTAACATGGTCAATTAAAATCTAAACTATGAATGATCATTAGAGCATTAATTCATTTGCATTCATACACATTATCATTACATTATCATCCATCACACATATACACATGCATTCACACAAAAGCATTTACACAAAAAAAATAAACACAATGTATATATATAATTTGCATATGCAAATATCGCTAGAAAGTTCTATACAACAACATAACTTGGAGACATTCAAGGTATAACACTTTCCTCTAATCAAAAAAACAAGCACACAAATTGGGGTATTCAAGGTATCACTCCTTCCCCCAATCAAAAAAATAATAGCACAACTTGGGGGTGCTCAAGGTATCACACCTTACCCACCAATTCAACAAATAATTCAATCATTCATTCACATTACACCATCAACAAATATATTTCCAGGTTCAAAATGTTGCATCCTTTTGTCAAAGGTTGAGCCCTTTGCCTTGCATACACACATCAAATTCAAAATACTCCAAAGGAACCAAACTCCTTTGGTCACATACACATTACATCATCAACAAGTCAATTGCTAGTTTCAAAAGATTGTGTCCTTTTTCAAAGGTTGAGCTCTTTGCCTCACAAACACGCATCAAAATCAAAAAGCTCCAAAGGTCCTAATCCCTTTGGTCACATTTCAATTCAAAAGGCTCCAAAGGAACCAAACTCCTTTGGTCACATACACATCACATCATCAACAAGTCAACTGCTAGGTTCAAAAGGTTGCATCCTTTTGTCAAAGGTTGAACCCTTTGCCTTGCAAACACACATCAAAGTCAAAAAACTCCAAAATACTTAACCCCTTTAGTCACATATACAATTTAGAAGGCTCCAAAGGTACCAAACTCCTTTGGTCACATGCACATTACATCACCAAATTACACCATTCATTTTTATTGTATCTTCACCAATCACAAAACCCTTTTTCTATTGGGGCAAAAATAGAATCAATCATCTTACATTTTCACAAACCCCTTCTCTGTTGGGGAAAAAACAGACTCAATCACTTACATTTTCATAAAAAACTTCTTTGTTAGGGACAAAATAGAATCAATCATACACATGTAAAAAAACCCTTCATATGTTGGGGTAAAAACAAAATCAATCATTACACTTTTCATAATCATTGCATTTTCCCATGTCAAAAACCCCTTCATCTATTGGGGCAAAAATAGAATCAACCACTTGCATTTTACAAAAATCAATTTACATCATTCATATCATCCGCATTTAACATCATCCATTTCATTCATCATTACACCTTCATTCAACATTTACATTTCAACACCATCAAATCCATCAACAATTGCATTTAACATTTGTCAATTTCACATACAATTTTAAGTGAACCTCATATCTAGTGGCATATTTTATCTCCTTGGTGATTGCAGCAATTGGTTTTCCATGAAATTTTGTAAGATGGGTAAATCACCATAAGGACACTTGGTCATATTCATCACCCAATATCTCTTTGTTCGAAAATAAAATTACTTTTGGTCCCTCACTTTTAGAGTGAGACTATGCCAAGACCAATTTGCTCAACAACTGTCATTGATGCCCTTTTCCATGGGGTTCCCAACATGGATAACTTTCATCATTTCCTTTACAATTACACCAGTATCTGAGGATACAGGTCGAGTAAAGTGATTGAGCAACCTTTTAGGAATTCTGTATTGGAATTAGCTACAATTTTGAGTGGTCCTGAGGATAGACTTTTTTTTTTTTGCATTTTAATGATGCTAAAAGGTGCTTTCTTCAACAACATGGAATCAACCCAAAAATAGGGCAACCACATTCAATTTTGATTTCCCACAATGGGATACATCTTACATGATCATGGTATTTACACTTGGCAAAAACCCTTTCTCTTTTGGGGTAAAAATAGAATCACTCAATTGCATTTCACAACTCCTCCTTTCCTTCATTGGGGTAAAAATGGAATCATTTTACATCATTCATATCATTTGCACTTACATGGAAGCTGATAGGTTGGTGAATGAAGGCATTGTAGTGGTAAACTTGATCACGTGGACTAAAAATCTTCCTCATGCAGTCTCGACGGTGATAGAAAATGAGAAAGCTCAAAATGAAAGGCTCAGAGTGGATCAATGACAGAAAATGGGGGTATTTTTCAAAATATTTTTTGAACCTTATAATGGCTTTGGTCATATTTTTTTTTCTTTCATGTGACTAGTATTTTTTGCAGCTGGTGGGGCACTGATATAGTTTTGTTATCTACAAATTCATGCATGGGAAACATCTCCTTTGGCCTCAAGTCTTGCCCAAGGTGTGTTTGGTTTTGATGTCACACCAGGGCCATGGCAGAAAATAACAGTGTTGGAGATTCCTGACAATGGTATACCGGACCCCATTGTAACATTCTTGAATAAGATGGAAATTTGATCAGCCTCCAATATTATCAACTAGTTAAAGAGTCTATTTGACCTCATTAGTACAACTGTTGATTTACGTGATTCTCTAAATATTTTGTTTTATAGCTAGCAGTTCCAGGGGTGCGAGGAGTTGAAGGTAGAATCTGAAGTTGATGGCAAGGAGGAATCTAAGGATGAGGATGATAAGGAATCAAATGAGGACTACAAGGAATACTGACTACTTGGCCTCCTGGTTTTTTGTTCTATGGGATGTTTGTTTAACTATATTCTACTATTTTTTGTATGGGCACAAGTGACTTTGCATGGCGCTTGCATGATTAGTTTTTCTCATTTTTGTTTCTGTTTTGAGTGTTTCTTTTCTGATGGCTACAATATTAGGCTTCCATAGTTTATTTTTATTATCTTTAGATGAAAAAGTAGGGCTTCACCCTTGTTTTTTTTAGATTAAACTTGTAGGGCTTGGCCCTTGTCCATTTGGTCGGTGGACCCTATTTTGTAAAATGGTTTTGGGTCAACCAGTTAAAACGTGGTGTTAATTATAATAGTCTCTTACTTACCAAAAAAGAAATATCATCTGAACTTACATCATACACTTGCACTTACACCATTCAATTATATTTTTCATCGCATAATTCTATCAATTGGCTTATAAAATTCATTCTTCACTCATTTTTCAATTGAGAGGGTAAGCTACACATACAAATTCTTTTATCTTCAAGTTCGTCTTTGAATTTCAAGAAAAGATAGTTGCTTCTTCATCAGGACAAAAATAGGTGTCTCCTATTTGTGTACCACGTGTTTCATGCAACGTGATACAAAAATGGGTATATGTAGACACAAAAATCTAACCACTTGTCATCCATATGTGTCCTCCAATCATAGCCATAATTATTTCTATATATGTATTTAATTAATATATGTATAGATGCTAATATTTTATATATTATATTTATATATATTTAATAAATATATATATATATATATATATATTTATATGAATTAATCCTAGCCCTCTGCCATGTTTTAATCTCAGCCATCCATCCACCATAATCCATGCCACTTACCCATATTTAATCTCCACCCTTCCTCATGTGCTAATATTGACCACTCATTATGTGTCATCAAAACCCTAACATGTTCAAGAAAATATTATAATAAAGGAGTCATTTTGACGAATCAAACCCTTGGTCCCTGATTTTTCTAAGTTTAAATTCTATCAATGAACTTTACAAATAATACTCAAAAGGTCTAAACCCCTAATAATCAGCCCTAGCCATATCACCATTACTCTTGCCCTCCATCATCACCCTCGCATCCTTTTCATCCGCTATCACATTACCCATGCAAAATCATATCTAGTTCTGCGACACCTTCCTCAACCCTCAAATACCCTGGTGCATTTTATGTCATCACAAAATTTCCTAGTGCATCTATTGCCATCATAGAATGCTCTGGAGCATCTTCTACCATCATAGAATATCTTTGTATGTTTTCTACAGTAGATCTACAATCCTAACACCCTCAGGTGTCATTTGAGAATTGTCACAACAATCATTGATAGAAGAAAAAATCTCAAGTGACAAGGTAAATGGTTTTATTTGCATTTATTTTATATTCTTATATTTTGTTTATAGTTTTATTCTACAACATCTAGGTTTTAGTAATTTTTATTTTTTTGAGGGTCTCATGCAGTGGATCCCTCGTAGGTATTACTAACTCTTTGTGTTGTTTGTTGTTTGCAGGTAGAAGAATTATATTTTTAGAATTTTTTGAAGCTAGAGTGGCACTTTTATGATACACAAGCCCACCTGCAACCTTATTTGGATCGAAGACAAGCACAAAGACACTAGCTATTATTTTGAACTAGGGTTTTGGAGAACCCTAGTAACTATAAATTTATATCACAAAAGGTATTGTAAAACCCCATATTGGGGCACATTGATTGTATCATTTTGATATCCACCCATATTAATAAAAGCTTATTTATCTTATGCAATTTTGTGTTATTTATGTGCTTTTGATTATTTTATCTTGTGTATTGGTGTTGCTTATTTTCGATTTATAATAATAATTTGTTGTATTTATAAGGTAGTGTTGATGAAAAATATCTTGGATTTTGTAATGTTAACCAACTATCTAGTAGGCCTTTCATAGAATGATAATAGTGATTGAAACTCCATGGCCTTAATAATCAAGGGACAATTGTTTCTACCTAAATACCTTGGAATTTTTCTTTTATTTTTTGCCTTCAAGAAAGCTCTCCCTAATGCCTTTGCAAGAATAAAAATAGATAATGATATAGTGATTTTGTTAGGACCCCATCCTAGCACTATTATGTAATAACCACCCTTCTAACATGGGGATCCAATCCTATTGATATTATGTAATATTTTGTAATAGTTTATGGCACTAGAGGTGCCTAGACAAGTGTTGTTTTTTAATGTAATTGTTATAAAGAATGTAATTGTTTTGTTCAATAGAATATTCTAGCTCGTGTAGCATTTTGCATGTAATCCAACCCTTGAGTGTTAGGTTTAATATTATAAAGATTATTTAAAAATGAAAGGGCCATAGATGGATGTATATTTTTGCATATTGAATCAAAGTTATGTTAAGTAGGTTTCTGGTAGGGTACCTAGGAATAGATATTTGGGGATATATTATTATATTGTATACGGGTTGGCATGGGCCACCCATAACCCAAGGTTGATTGTATTATAATATTATATTATATTATAATATAATATTATATTAGTAGTAGGATCCCCAAAGTAGAATAAGAATATAGGTATATAAAGAAGAGATATTTATCATTGTAATCATCATTGAAGAAGAATATTATGTAATCGTCTATGCCCACGAAGTGGCCTCTCACATTGGGAGATCTTGTGGAGTTATTACTTCCTTAAGGATTTTTATTGGTGTTGCCCTACCTTAAGGGTATTATCTATCTCTCTCTCATTTGTGGATTGTTATTATGGATAATGTATTATGGATGAATGATTTGATATGCATATTGGTGAATGATTTTTGTTAATGATAATAAAGTTTTGCAACAAGTGGTATCAGAGCAATGATTTTGGCAAAGTGGGGATTTTTGTGAAATTGCAAAATTAGGGCAAATTTTTTTTGGAAAAATGTCTCATCTTTCAGGAGCTATATCTCTGCGCAAGTTTATCTGATTTAGGTGATCCTTGGATAATATTGTATATAATTTGAAGAGCTTTAAAATGAATGGTCATATGAAGGAATATGAGCAGTATTGAAGGAGATACAACCTTTTGAATTTAGTGATCCAAAACAAGGATAGTGATGAATTTCACAGATGGAAAAATGTCTCATCTTTCAGAAGCCATATCTCTGTGAATTTTTATCTGATTCAGGCGATTCTTAGACCAATTTGTGTATAATTTGAAGAGTTTTAAAATGAGTGGTCATATAAAGGAATTTGAGTAGTATTGAGGGAGATACAACCTTTTGAAGTCAGCCATCTGGAACAAGGGTAGTGACAAATTTTCAAGTCACAAATTTTTCAAAAGATGAAATTTCTTTAGTTCATGTAAGCAAATCAGTTGCACTTTATTTTTTTTTAAAGAAAATTTGCAGATCTATCTATGTGGATTTTTAGCTTAAAATCAGTGAGAAGATATTTATTTCCATAAAACTCTAGTTTGCATTAGGGCATGATATATATTTCCAAAAAACCCTAGTTGCATTAGGGCATCAACTATGTCATTGGAAAATTTTAATGGAGAAAATGATATTGATGTGAGAGTGGAAAAGTTTAATGGAGAAAATGATATTGATGTGAGAGAGTGGTTGAAAATAGTAAAATCTCAATTTAGTGAAAGAAGGTTACAATATGGCTATCATAATTTGTTTACGGGGAAAGCATTACAATGGATAGACAACCTTACTAGGGGTAAAGGCTTGTACAAATGGGATCAAATTGAACCGACATTCTTGAGCACATGGGTACCTATTCAATTACAATGAAAGTTAGATATTTGTAAGAGAAAACATGAAGGAAGTAATTAAGATATAGATAGTAATTGGGATGTCATCGAAGACTATGAAAAGAAACTACAGGGAATTCAAAATTAGCAAAATGCAATAAAATGAGAATGAGAAATTTTCAAGAAACAGAATTAAGGCTATAAAAAAGAAATAAAATTACACAAGAAGAAAGAGGAAAAGGTCAAGGAAGATAAAAAATATGACAATATTCAGACAGAGGAAACCATATCTTTGGTAGAAGATAAATTAAAATATGGACAAAGGAATTTGTTTGAATCTAAAAAGTCTATTTTACAGGTTCATGAAAGCATTCAAAATAAACAAGTTATTATTTCCATTAACCCTGGTAGCCGATATAATTTTATTAATATTGCTTTGGCTAAGAAGTTGTAAGTTCAAGCAACAAAAATTAAGGACATACAGCTAGAGGGTGAGAATGTTCAGATTTTTGAAGATTTGAAGATCACCATGGATAAATATGTTTTGCATTCAGATTTTCCTACTATTCAGATGAATGATGAGGATATTGTTCTTGGTTATCCTTAATTATATTATTTGGGTACCATTAAAATTAATGTGCAAAAGAAGTTTATGAAGTTATGGTACAAGAAAAAGAAGATAACATTGCAGGATATTTCTCAACTTAAGGAGCAAGGATCCAAGGACAATCAAGTGGTTGTAGAGAAACAAATTTTATAACCTGAAACAGAATCCAAGAATGCAGTAGCAGCAAAAGATTCCATGGAATAAGTAGTAGCAATTGATTCAATGGAAATAACAGTTACAGATTCTAAGGAATCTTTGATAGAAGATCACAAGGACACACCAAACCAAGAGAACATGAAAGAACAATGTGTAGAAGAATTTAAAACAATGGAGCCAAATTTTGAGAAGTCAAATAAGGTAGAACATCAAGTTAAGGTTGCACCATATCACCATCCACACCACCATGAGCGACAACAATATTGGAGGTATGGTTCAAGGCAACAATATTATGGTTCTACATGGAATTAGAAGGGCACCAACTATGGCAGTGTTTGGCATAGAAAGCATAGTAATCCTGGTTTTCTAAGTGGATCATCAGAATCAAGGAACAAGTGGACCCATCATTCAAGTTATCAAAATACAGTAGCAGAAGCATGGAATCAACAAATCAGATTTGTATACTCAAGTAACAAAATGGCATACTAGTATCAACATGTTTCACTTGTATGGATGGATGATCGATATTGGTACTAGTTGCTAACTTTTCTTAGAAAATCATATTATCATGTTTCTTCATATGTTTTGAGGATGAAACATTTTTAAGGAGGGTGGCATGGTAGGGTACCTAGAAATAGATATTTGGGAATATATTATTATATTGTATAAGGGTTTGCATGGGCCACCTATATTATATTATATTATAATATAATATTATATTAATATTAGGCTCCCCAAAGTAGAATAAGAATATGGGTATATAAGGAAGAGATATTTATCATTGTAATCATCATTGAAGAAGAATATTATGTAATCATCTATGCCCATGAAGTGGCCTCTCACCTTGGGAGATCTTGTGGATTCATCCCTTCCTTAAGGATTATTATTGGTGTTGCCCTAACTTAAGGATATTATCTATCTCTCTATCATTGTGGATAATGTATTGTGGATGAATGATTTGATATTTTTGCATATTGGTGAATGATATATGTTAATGATAATAAAGTTCTGCAATAGTTCCCCCCTTGAAGAGGTCAATTATTATGTATTATTTTTATTGATAAAAGGATTTTGAAAGGATCTCAAAACCTTGATACAAGCCTAGAAGGGAGGATCCCCGATGAAAACCCTAATCCCAAAATAAAATAGACCAAAATAGAGGAACCAACCTGAAAACCTTAGCTAAAAATAGATAAGAGCAAAGAGACAAAGCCCACCACAACAACCATAGTATATGGTCCTACGCCTAGCACAAACCAAAAAGGAACACATGCATGCCAAAAGGGACCATCCGTAGAAAGCATAGCTACTCCAAAAGTGCGAGATAATCCTAGTCAACATCATCCACCTTGGAGACCTCCTCCCCAAGGGTGGCCATATTTTGGTTATTAATCTGGTTGATGAGTTTGCCAGCCCTCAAAAGCATCGATGTCACTAGGGAGATGATATCATCCAAGTCGATCATCGGGTCAATATCATCAGTGGAATGAGTAGAGAACACACCAAGGGAAGGAGCAGATATTGTCTTTTGCATTTTGTGAGCTAAAGAAGAGAAATCTAATGAAGTGGAATTAATTAAAAGAGAAACAACAATATTTTTACCTTTCTCATTAGAATACTTCACATGAGTCAAGCACTAGCTATGAGTGGGAACACCTGTGGAAGAACCCAATAATTATTTCTACCTTCTCGACTTATCGAAAGAGTCTACCTCCATGTCAATAGGCTGATCATTGGGCATACCATATATAACAACCCTAGGTGAGCCCAAGATGAGCCCAAGATTCTAATTCACCTCATGATCCCCCACCTAGGCAATCCTTTGATCAGGATTCTGGTTGATATAATTAAAGATGATAAGGTGCAAACTTTGGTGCTTTAGGTAGGTTGACTTTCCTTTTTGAAAACTGTCAATCAAATCTCCATTGAAAAAAAAAAGGTATTCTAGGATGTTAATCATTTTGACATCTTTCAGGAAGTTGAGAAATGCCATGTGAAAACTACGTAGTGGCGATGACAGTTCATAAATCATGAAATATTGCATCAGTGGAACTAGGACTCTGTTCCAAGGAGACAGGAGGTTCGATTAATATAGATTTCTTCATTTCTATTTTTTATTACAATATTTTGTTCTTTCATGAATTATTGCTTTTATTGCAATATGTATATGGATGTGCTTATGTTAATTATAAGGTTCCTAATAAGTGGTATTAGAGCAACTTTCTAGGATCGTGTTCTGTTGAGACTACAATAGTTCTTGCCCTGTCATTTCGACTATTATGTATAATTTTTTCATGTTTTCATGTTTTGCTTATTATCCTATTAAACAAATTGAGCTATGTTTTTCTATGTTTTAGTTTAATATGTTAGAAACCCTATTTTGGGGGTTTTTATATATCATAGAGGATTTTTCGTTATTATTTAAGCTAGATTACCCATAAAGCATCTAGTAAAGTGAGGGGTGATCAAGATCTAATACCCAGACCTCAAAAGACACATGTATATCAACTTGAGCTCTCACATATATTTAGGTATATAAGGAGACCCCACTTAGATTAGGAGAAACCTTTAGCCCTATGAAGCTTTTTGACCATTCATCTATCCATAGTTCACCAAGCATAACACTTGAGAATATCACCCTCTCATACTGTCAGAGAAACAGATAGTGTGCTCATGGGTATGTGTGGAATTCTCCTTGATTAAAGCCTAAAATATTGGTCTAAGCATTATCATTAGTCATTGTGGTATAACAAAGGGCTATTGACAATACATACATCTTGGCCTAGAGTACCTTATTTCTATTGAATGCTTAACCTAAATGCCAAAAACCCTACCACAAAAATTGAGCATACTAAAGAGACTACACCATCATAGAATTAACTAAACTAAAATAGATGGAATAAATTATGGTGAAAGTAACAATCAAGACAAGGTCTATCAGTAAAAATTAGATATCATTTTAGCTAGGGCCATAGTAAAAAATAATCAAGATAGAGTTTGACCATGTAGTTGTTAATTATAGTCAAGAATCATAATAGTTAGGGTAGTTGTTAGTAATAAAATCTACCAAGATAGCCATCAAAAATAGTGAGTTACAGAGTCATAGAGAATAGTATCAGTAATAGACACTATAAAGCCTACTAAGAGGGTTATGAAATAAAAGTTAATTTTTTGAGTGAACCAATATTTTAGGAGAAAAATAGACAAGACTAAAAAATAATTTTGGGTGCCAAAAAAAGTCATTTGGAGACCTAGCCCATTTTGATTGTCTTTTTGAAATTATCATTTTGATATATAGAACCCAAAAACTTTTCCTTGATCATTACTAAAAATAGTAACTGTCAAAATAATATTTCTATTTTTAGTAATTATCCTTAGAAGGACAAAAATCATAGAGTATTGCTACTAGCACTAGGAAACAACCAAAGACACAAGAAATGGATTAAAAAATTATCACTCATGTAACTTCATGGGGGAAGCATTTGGAGACCTAGCCCATTTTGATTATCTTTTTGAGGTGATCATTTTGATATATAGCATTTGGAGACCTAACCCATTTTGAATAAAGTCATTTGGATACCTAGCCCATTTTGCTTATCTTTTTTAGGTGATCGTTTTGATATATAGCACCCAAACACTTTTTCTTGACCATTACTAAATATAGTAACGGTCAAAATAGCATTCCTATTTTTAGTAACTATCCTTAGAAGGTCAAAAATCATAGAGTATTGCTACTAGCACTAGGGAACAACCAAAGGCACAAGAAATGGATTAAAAAATTATTGCTTATGTAACTTCATGGGGGAAGCATTTGGATACCTAGACCGTTTTGATTGTCTTTTTGAGATGATCATTTTGATATATAGCATTTGGAGACCTAGACCATTTGGATTAAAGTCATTTGGAGACCAAGCCCATTTTGATTATCTTTTTGGGATGATCGCTTTGATATATAGCACCCAAACACTTTTTATTGATCATTACTAAAAATAATAATTGTCAAAATAGTATTCCTATTTTTAGTAACTATCCTTAGAAGGTCAAAAATCATATAGTATTGCTACTAACACTAGGGAATAACAAAAGGCACAAGAAATAGATTAAAAAATTATCGCTCAAGTAACTTCATGGGGGAAGCATTTGGGAGGTCAATTAAGGGATGGTTTAAATTAGTTAAGGGATGAACTCAAATATTTACATGACTCCCTGGCCTATGTGATAAGGGAATAGAAGGAGATGAAGGAAGAATTAAATAGAAAAATTATAGATCGGCAAGTCGTCTAACTAGTAACACAAACACATATGATCAATTTGGTTCTTATGATCGTAAGGGTGAAGGACCCAACAATCAGGAGTAGGAATCCCACAAAATAAAGGATTTAAACTGCTCAAATTAGAATTTTTCATGTTTTATGGAAATTTTTTGGAGGGATGGTTGTCAGACAAAATAATATTTCAGTCTCCATAATGTTCCTTGGTATATGCATCTCACAAATACCTCTTTCAATCTTGAATTGGATGCCCTGCAATGGTTTTAATGGCTCAAAAAAGCAAATGCTGAGCTTACTTAGTTTGAATTTCAATAACTACTCACTTGATTTGGTCCTAGTGAGTACAAAGATTTTACAAGAGTCCTTTCTAAACTCAAACAAACCTCAACTATTCAAGACTATCAAGCTTAATTTGAAAAATTGGCCAATCATACCATTGACTTGAGTCTCAAATTTTTCCAAAGTTGTTTTGTGAGTGGTTTAAAGGATGACATTAAAGCTGAAGTTAAAATTTTAAGGCCACAAACATTATAGTAGGCAATAGCATTGGCTATATTGGTAAAAGAAAAATTTAAGGCTCAAGCATGCACCTCCAAGTTCTCCCCATCTTGACCATCTTTTTCATCCAAGCCAACATCAAATCCTCCCAATAAATCTCCTACCAACAAAAACTTGATATGAGAGTAGATGGATGTCATAAGATCCCAAGGGCTATGTTATAAATATGATGAGAAGTACTCCCCATGACATAAATGTGTGCACTAAAATTTGTATTTTCTTGATGTGGATGAGATGACAACAAAATATTTAGAGATGGAAGAGGATTGTCAAGAAGAGGAACACATAGAACAACCAAAATCCCTAGACAAATCCCAACCAAAATTTTTGGTGTATGCCTTAGTAGGAATATCAATTCCCTAGATCATGAAGGTGATAGGATACTTCAAATGATAACAGGTAATAATTCTTATTGACTCTAGGAGCACACATAACTTTATTGATATAAGGGTGGTAAAATAAGTGAATTGTTATATTAATACTTGTAATTCCTTTGAAGTTATGATTGTCAATGAAGGAACTTTGCCTCATAAAAAAAAGTGTCAAAATGTCAATATATAAATACGGATATATAATCTTAAGGTATATATGTTTGTCTTACCCCTAGGTGGGTGTGATGTTGTTTTGAGAGCACAGTGGTTGAGGATGTTGAGCCCAATATTATAGGATAATTTTGAGCTAGGGATAAAATTCATCTATCAAGGAATAAATAACACCTTATGCGGCATGAATTTTAGGGCTACTTAATTTGATTCATCTCATAATATGGAGAAACAGTTGAAAAATTCATCTGATGGAGTTATGGTCTGACTATTTGCTATAAAAGCTCCAAATGATGACAAGGACCATTTGGAGGAATTACAACTTTTTATGCAAAAGTATACTACAGTATTTGAGGAGCCTAAAGGACCACCCCATTGCCATACTCATGACCATGTAATTCAACTTATTCTAGGTAGTCTGCCTCCAAATTTTTGTCCTTACAGGTATCCATATGTCCAAAAAATAAAAATTAAGAAAATAATGTAGGAATTTCATGCTCTAGGGGTTATTCACCCTAGTGTTAGTCCCTATTCTTCTTTAGCATTATTGGTACAAAAAAAGGATGGGTCTTAACAATTGTATGTGGAATTCAAAGAAAATAAATAAACATTAAAAACAAATTTCCCATTCTAGTAATTGATGAGTTGCATGGTGCCTAATATTTCTCAAAAATGGATTTGCGGTCGAGATACCATTAGACTTGTATCAAGGATAAAGATATTCCTAAAGATACTTTTAGGACTCACTAAGGGAATTATGATTTTGTTTTACCAATGCACCTTCCACTTTTCAGAATTTGATGAAGTCCATTTTTCAGCCCTTTGCAAATGTTTTTTAGCCTTCTTTGATGATATTTTGATTTATAGTCATTCTTTATAGGAGTATCTCTACCATTTGGATAAAACCTTATAGCATTTGTTTGAGAATAAACTTTATACCAAGATTTCAAAGTGTTATTTTGGATTGCAAGAAGTAGAATATTTGGATCACATTGTCAATAGAGTTAAAGTTGATCCTAAAAATATTCAGGCTATTCAAGAATGGCCAAAGCCTCAAACCCTAAAGGAAATTCAAGGATTTTTGGGACATTAAATACTACCATAAATTTATGCAAAATTATGGAAATATGATGGCTCCCTTAACAACCATGTTGAGAAAGAATTCTTTTATTTGACCAGAACTAGTAGAGAAAACTTTCAAGGAATTAAAGCAAGCTATGACAATCACCCCAGTGTTAGCAATGCCTAATGTTTTTAATCCTTTTTTAATTGAAAGTGATGCTTCTAGAAATGGAATTAGGGCATTTTTTATGCAAGGAATATCATTGGCCTTCACTGGTAGAGCACTTTCACGCTAGAAATTGGGTAAATCTACTTATTAAAATGAGATGTTAGTCATTTACATGTTTTTAATCATTGGAGCTCATATATTAATGGGTTTCACATTTCAATCAAAACCAACCATTAAATTCTTAATTACTTCTTGGAACAAAGGGTAACCACACTTGAACAACAAATATGGGTATCTAAATTTTTGGGTTATGATTATGAAATTACATATAAAAAAGAAAAGCAGAATGTAGTGGTCTATGCACTATCCCAATAGTATGAATATTAGAGAAAGTTAAATATTATATAATCCACTTCCTCAATGGATAAATCATCTCATAAAAATGACTAAGGATTCTAGTTTGCAAACATTGATCAATAAACTTCAAGTAAATCCCAACTCATGCCCTGGATATACTTGGTGTGGTCAAGAATTGATATATCATGACCAACTTGCCATTCCCCAAAAACCACAAATGTGAGAACTCATATTGCAGGAAATGCATGCATCACTAATAGTGTTGAGGATATTATTGTACATTAGGCTTAATTATAAGCCTAAGTTATTATTATTATTATTTCTTATTTCTTACATTTGTATTTACATGGGACATAGTATGCCCACGTTGGATATGTATTTGTTATTTTTTAGGATGCATAGTTAGGCTTTTAGAGATGTGTTTTGTCATCTAGCAGTTAGTTTTTATTTTATATCTATGTTTGGCAGGTGGTTACCCTTGCATATCTTTTAGTTACAGTTGGTTAGCCTTGTATGGAAAATTGTTACAACCATTGTAATCTACGTGATTCTTTGTAATCTCTATATATTCTATTGCATATAATGAATAAAAAACTTCATCTTGAGTATTTTCATATCAGTGGTAATCAGAGTCGAAGGATAGATTGTGCAAGAAGGGAGGCAAAGTGCCAACTTCATTGTTAGGTGACTAGTTTTGTTTTGTAGCTAGTGCACCAGATCCTAGGTAGGTGTTGTGAGAAATTAGCTTGAAGCCAACTATAACATCCATTTTTGTGAAGCTCTTGAGGTGGCAGAGGGTGTAAATTATCCCTACACTGAACAACCCTGGTAGAGACTAGAGGGTAATCAGAATTACCCTAAGGAAGGCAAGAAAATTTTATCCTATTTGGAGATTGAAGAAAAAAATTGACTACTTTGAAAGAAGACATTTGAGGAGCAGTTGCACAATTTGAGGCTAATTTATGGATAAGAGGACATAGGAACTCTTTTCTAAGAGAAATCACTAGGGTTGCCGAAGAATATTTGAGCCAATTCTCTCCTTGCATGAAAATTGGTTAAATTGGGCTATTTTTTGCATTAAATTAAAAACTTTAGTATTAATATTCTAGTAATATTAAGGTTAAATTTAACCTAAAAGGTTAAAACTAGGTAAATCAGGTGTACTAAATTCGTGCCACCTAACTGCCTTAGTGTCCAAGCACTTGCGACCGACAACCAACCAACGATTGGCTTACTTACTGATGTCGGCCATCGATCAATCATCGACGGTTGAAACTCTCTGTCAGCCAGCTTGCGGTCCTCTAACATCCACTCCATTAGATATAATACCTCGGCATTTTTCTTGTAATGTTTTGGGTCCTTGCCTATGATTCTCAAACCATCACCTGGGTATGAGATGGACTCAAAATATGATTATGAGGGAATTTCCATGATAAAGCCCATGTTGTGCCTAAATCAAAGCATGACACCATCACAGTTGTCGTACACTCTAGAAAATATGATTTTTACATACAAATCATGTTAGAAATAAATATGCCTACAGGCGGTCAAATAAGACTCCACACAAGCGTTGTTGGTGGATGGCCTCTTCCACAATCCTCTAGCCTCTATTGACAGATGGTGAGCACAGGTTCCAGGGTATTTGCAAGCACTCTGATTATAGGTAGGGTTCTATTGCAAATGATGATGTAGGATGATTCTATGGCCCTCCCTCCATTATAACAGCTCCATGATCAAGAAGAAACCTCACAGGCAGATCGTCGATCGCAAGCAAAAAATAATATCGATGGCACAGAAAAATTTAAATAGATATTTAGGGTTTTTATTTGACAAATCAGAATGCATGCACAAAAACCCTAAATATCTCCCAATAGCAACATTCCATGTGGTATCTTGATGGCCTCCAATGATAATTTTTAGCTCCTATCCCATGTGGATGCGTGGCAGAGCTTGATTCATAAATATGTGTTCTCGATGATTGCAAATTATTTTTGATGACCTCCGATGGAGAATTTGATACAATTTTTTGGTGATCGTATTATTATTTTGGTGGATAATTTAGGGTTTCATGTTTTCATAATATTTTTCAACAAATTTTCAAGGTATCGGTAGTTCCAGATGGTTTCTACTATTCAACGACATCAAAAATATCTTTCTGATGGGTTTCAGCATTGATCGACAGGTTTGGACGAGCTTTCAAAGTTTCATAAGGGATTTTGTCCCACATGCATTGTGTGTGAGCTACAGTGCACTTTACAATATTAAATGCATAGTAAGTGAAGTGGCCACCCACTAGTCACATCGCTCGTGTGTGGCATCGTGCTTATTTGGTACTGAAAGACAGTTGTGGTAGTTGTCACCTATGGCAGACTTTGGATTGTTTGAAATTTCTTGTGGATGGTTTGACTTAAGGTGGACTGTGAAATTTCCATGCATTCAGGGGACCGTTGGCTCTTATTTGACCCACAATTGACCAATGGGACTTACAGTTGAAAAACAATTTTTTTTTGCACCTTTTTCAAAAATTGCTACCAGTTTTCAAAATTTATCGCCAGTTTTCAAAACTTTTTCCATTGGAGCCAAAATTTCAAAACTCAAACTTGAGTTTTGTCGCCCAAAACAGCAATTCTTTAATTTTGTAATTTTTTTAGCAATAATTTTTTTCTCACATTCAATTTATTCTACCTCCAAAGTCAATTTTGAAAATTAAAGGGCTAATTTACTCATTTTTATTTTTACCTCCTACAAATTTGAAGGGAAATTTTTGTGAAAGCACTTTAATTTAGCCCCATTTTGTAATTTGGAAAGCCAAAAGGTAAAATTTTCTTTTGTAATCTACGCAAATTGTGCATTAGAAAACCTTGTAAATTGTTCCTAACAGCCTAGATAGTTCTTGCAGCCAATTTGGAATCCTCTTAGTTTGGCATATACACGTCATCAAATGGTTACTGACCTCAAAACAAACATGAAAAATCTTACTATTGTAGTAGATATTTTTGCAGATAAAGTGAAATATATTACTGTCCAATTGACTCCTAGTGATGTCAAAATTTATAACAAATCTACCAACAAGGTAAAATGTGAGGTCAAATTGTATGATGGATCAAGAGATCTTGATGTCTTGTCTACTTGGATTTTAGATATGCAAACTTGGTTCACCTATGCTGAAATTCCTGAAGATGAACAAGTTGCTTTTACCACAATCAAACTCACAAGCTTAGAAAAAAAATTAATTGTAGAAATACAAAGCCACAATGCTACCATGACTTGGAAATAATTGATCCAAATTTTGAAAAACATCTTTTTCCCACAAAACTATCAAAGTGACCTCATGACCAAGTGGTATAGGTTGAGGTAAGCCTATAGTATGTTAGTTGCAAACTACATTTTCCAATTTAATAGGCTAAGGTTTCTTGGTGTGAAATATTTAGAAGAGGATTTGATTAACAAGTTCACTCATGGATTGCAAGATCAAATTTTTAGGGAAATCAAGTTTAATGATTTCCTCACTTTGGATGTGGCATTCAAGCATGTCATTCTTGTAGAGGAGAAATTTGGTGCCTCTTATAGATCTCAATAGAAAAGCAGTTCCAAAGGCACGAATCAGCATCAACAAAAGGTAAATAACACTTCTCATGCTTCCCCCTATTCTTCTTCTCCTCCCATTTCTCGTAAAGCACATTCTTCTTCTTCTCACTCTAAAGATTCTTCTTATTAAACATTGTATTGTTATTTTTGTAAAAAGCATGGTCATACAAAATCTAGATGTTTTACATTTGAAAGAATAGAGAATAATAAGTCTCAAATTGTACAACCTACAAATGAGGAACCGCAATATGGTCCCATTTTGACTATAGGGATAGAAGAAGAATATCCAGCTTTGAAGGGTAAACTAAACAAAGTTACTCTCATATCAAATTTTTTTGCACAAGGGGTCATGACCATTTGTTTATCACTAGAGCCCACCTTACTCATGATTTTTATGTGGATTGTATCATAGATAATAGCTTGTATAATAATCTCATCATGAGGACCATTTTTGAAAAGTTGAAGCTTCCCACAAAGCCACATCCTCAACCCTACGCACTTGGGTGGAAGGATGTGGACTCTAAATCTAACATCACACACACTTGCACCTTATCTTCTACTTTTGGTGATAATTTTATGGATAAGGTATGGTGTTATGTCATTTACATGTATTATTGTGGACTATTTCTTGGTAAGCCATATCAAATTTGATAGGAATGCAGTATATCATGCTAAAAATAACACATACACTTTGGATTTGCATGATAAAACATATTTGATACAAAGCACTACATCCACATGAAATTTAATGCTAATCTATAGGCAAGCTTGTAATTCGTTAAGTTAAGCACTTGTATTGGCTCCTACTTGCATAATTCCCACAGAATATAAAGAACAAGCACCTCCAAAGACTCATGATAAAGAAGCTTCACTTTCATAAATTGAACAATCACAAGAGCTCATGGTTAAAGAACCCATCACTCTCACTCATGAGAACGATACCAACCATTCCATTGGCATAATTTTGGGTACACCTATGAACACACAATTACTTGCTCCACAGAAGTTATCTTTGGCTTTGACCTCTTCCACCATTGAATATATGGAGAAGGAGCAAGATAAGGTCACTTAATTCAGCACCAGTAGAGCCTTCAAGGCAACATAAAACAAGACTTGTAAAAGACTCAGCATGCACAATAGAGAGAGATGAGAAAGCATCATAGTCCTCACTCATTTCAATTTGGATACAAATTTTGGATCCCTTTGGATAATTTATGTTTTATAAAGAAGCCATATTAGAATCCTATTTCAGTACCTAAACCTGTATCATCCCTATAGCAGTAGTGGCACCTAATCTTCAAATTCCTCTCATTAAAGATATATTTTTTTACATGAAGACTCATCACACTTGATAGTGTTATTCTACTTATTACCTTGTCGTATTCTACGGTCACTTTCCACATATGGCTCACTGGATTCCTCACCATCATATGGCCTATGATTTTCCATATTTTTTGAGAGCACTGGAGTCCAATGCTTCTATGCTTGGAAGGAGTGTTGAGGATATTATTGTACCTTAGGCTTAATTATAAGCCTAAGTTATTATTATTTATTTCTTGAATTTGTATTTACGTGGGCATAGCATACCCACATTAGATATGTATTTTTTATTTGTTAGTATGCATAGTTAGACTATTAGATATGTGTTTTATCATCTAGTAGTTAGTTGTTAGTTTACATCCATGTTGGCAGGTGGTTATCCCTGCATATCTTTTAGTTACAATTGGTTGGCCTTGTATGGAAAATTGTTACAACCATTGTAACCTATGTGATTATTTGTAAGCTCTATATATACTATTGCATTTAATGAATAAATAGCTTCACATTGAGTATTTTCATATCAAACAGTTAGATATTTTGGATTTCTAAAAGCCCATGAAAGGACCAAGCATACTCTATTTTTCAAGCGAATGAAAAGGGATATCTAAAATTATGGCAGAATGTGACAGGTGCCAACAAATAAAAGGTGAAATTGTGTGTTCCCTTAGAACCCTTCAACCATTGCCAATTCTAGAACATGTAGGAAAATCAATTATTTTAATGGTAGTGGATTGTCTCACAAAGTATGCTTATTTTTATTCCTTATCCCATCCCTACACAACCTCTGTACTTGCCCAAATATTTTTAGACTTCATCTTTCACCTTCATGGAATATCCAAATCTATTATGTCAGATAGAGATCCTACTTTTACCAATCACTTTTGGCAAGAATTGTTTAAGTTGTAGGGCACTTAGCTCAAAATTATATTGGCCTATCACCCTCATACTAATGGCCAAACTAAAATTATCAAGTGTTTAGAAATATACATTCATTTTTTCACATTAGAACATCCTACAGATTGGGCTAAATGGATCTCTCTGACCAAATGATGGTATAATACTTCATATCATACTACTACTAAGGTTACCCCATTTGAATTAGTACACTTTATTCCTCCAACACCCTCCTCCTACATCTCAGGAAGCTCCAAGATTCAAGTTGTTGGTTCCACTCTTAGCTAGGATGTCATTCTTCGATAGCTTAAGGTAAATCTTGAATTGGCCTAGAATTGTATGTGTCAACAAGTTGATCAGTATTTTTTTAAGTGCAGCTTCAAAGTGAGGGACATGGTTTTTCTTTTCTTATAGTCATACAAACAATTTTCTCTCCAACTTCATGGATTTTAGAAGCTTGCAGCCATATACTATGGTCCCTACTAGGTTTTATAACTGATTGAATGAATAGCCTACAAATTTTCCCTTTTGGCCATGTTCAAGATACATCTAGTATTTCATGTCTCCTCCCTAAAAAATATTGTAGGCAACAAGGTACAAATACAATTCACATTATCATATTTGGATGAAGAAGGGTCCATCATTCTTGAGCCTAAAAAAATTTTAGATCAAATATTGTGCACCCTCTATTATCGTGTCGTCATTGATGTTCTTGTTCAATGGATATGATTACAACCTAAATATGCCACATGGAAGTCCCTCCAATAGCTTCACCAAAATTTTCCTCATCTTTAGCTTTGAGGACAAAAATTTTAAAGGGGAAGAGCATGTTAGGACCCCATCCTAACACTATTATGTAATAACCTCATTTCTAATGTGGGGATCCCATCCTCTTGATATTATGTAATGTTTTGTAATAGTTTATGGAACTAGAGGCACCTAGACAAGTGTGACGTTTAATGTAACTATTTTAAATAATGTAGTTGTTTTGTTTGGTAGAATATTCTAGTTGGGTGGCATTATGCATGTAAGCAAATCCTTGAGTGTTAGGTTTAGGGTTATAAAGAGTCTTTAAAAATACAAGGGGTATATATGGGTGTATCATTTTGCATATTAAATCAAAGTTATTTTAGGGAGGTTGTCCCCTCAAATAGGCCAGTGATTTTGTATTATGATTTGTGAGATTAATATATATTTTTGCATTTCCATTTTGTATTATAATATTTTGTTCTTTCATGAATTATCGCTTTTATTGTAATAATTATATGGATGTGCTTATTTTAATTAGAAGGTTCCTAATAAATCCACCCTAGTAGAGTCTATGGGGTGACTAAAAGTATCTAGTGATGGATCCATTGATCAAAAATAGAATATTTTGGAGTGTTATAACAATATCTAATCCATTCACACAACCTTGATCAAAACCAAATGTTTTGACTCTATCATGTAGAAAACTCCAACAAACCCTATCATATGTTTTGTTCATATTTATTTTCATAAGCATACTTAATTTTTCATGGAATTAAAATAATGTATAGGATCCTATGTAATGATTACACCATCAATAATTTGTTTACCATGAACAAAACCACCTTGTTCCTCTCAGATAACATAATCTCAAATGATTTTCAATATGTTTGCTATTTTTTTCAAATAATATTATAAATCATATTACAAAGGCTTATTTGGTGAAAATTATCAAAATATTTTGTCTCACCTCTGTTGTGACCCAATATTATAAAAGTAGCATTGATGTCACTTATTATAGCATTTCTTTTTTCAGCCTCTCCAACCATAACCAACAAACCACTCTTCAATAAATCCCAAAAACTTTGAAATAAAATTATAAGAAATCCATCATGGACAGGTGCCTTGTTATGATGGAATGAGAAAATAGTATCATATAGCTCCTCCATATAAATATTCATCAACCTTTAATTTTTTCCATATGTGATAATTGATGGAATATTTCACAAAAGCTTACCTCATCTTGCCCAACATCTATCAATAAATATTTTAAATAATTAATTATGTCCTTTATAATATATTATTCTTCCTCAACATTTCTTCCATCTAGAGTTGAAATATTTTTAATGCAATGAAAAGAAAATTATGTTTTGGTTGTAGCATGAAAATTTGTATTTATAGCTCCTTCCTTGAGCCATATCTCCCTGGGAACCAGTGTGATTCCTTATTTTTCAATACATTATATTAATCAAAAGTTAATTATTTTTCTTGCACATAATTATTGTGGTCCATTCCATTCATTTCCACTTTCTTGTATATTTTTTTAGCTTATACAATTTTATCCTTTTCTTTAATTATGATACTGAAATATTTGGCATTCCAAATCTTCATTTTCCCCTTTAGATATTTCATATTTTGAATAAACCTATACATATATGATCTCTTAAAATTTATTTCATCCCACTATAACATAACCATATAGAAGAAATCAAGGTATTGAAGCCACATAGGCTGAAAGTGAAATGGCTTTGGATAACCATTATTGAGTAAATCACATCCAAGAGAATGGGCTTATGGTATGATCTTACTCACAATAAAATATCCAAAGAGATTGTATACTTTGTTTGTGGATGTATTGGATAACAAAATGTTATCCAATATTTCTACCACATGATTTTGCCTATACATCTATTATCACATGTATATTGAAAACTTGAAGAAAAAGCATCCCAAAGGCCATTTGAATTGACAAATAAATCAAAATTATGCATTGATTTAGACCATCTAGGAGTACCACCCTTATTTTTTAAAGGAGAGAACTATGTTGAAGTCATCCCAATAATCCATACATCACAATTATGAATCATCGATTATTTGACAAAAATATGTTGAGGTCCTTCCAACATCTTTCATGAGTAACTACAAGAGAATGTACATTTATAACCCCACTTTGATGTTTTCCTCTTTCCTACAAAATTAACTAACAAAATAATTATTTTTTTCTTCTAGCAATTGTCCATCCCATTTGTATTTATCTCATACTATCACATACCTTTGAAAGCTCCTATAGAAGAAACTCCCAAACAATCTCCCATATGCTAAATATTTTTTAATTTATCCTTGGATTCCTTAATACCTAAATTTATTTATTGTATTAAAATAAACTCAAAAGCATAACAACCTATTAATTCATTATTTACGGTTCTTATTCATGCCCTTAATATTTTACAATACCATTTTCATCATCACTTTTTATTTTTATTTGAGTGTAACCCTTTTTTTTTAAGCAAAAAATCTCTTGAAGGGCTGCCTTGGTCTGAGAGACCATGACCAGGGGGTTCTACACCGTCAAAGTCACCCAGGAGCCACACCTGGCCCTGCCCGTACCAACATTATCAATTGGATTTTGGGTACCAATTCAACTTTTTGGTAGGATGGAGATTCGAACCTGGAACCTCCCTTGAAGGATTTCCCTCTCCTTTCCAACTCACCTACAACACCTAGATTATTTGAGTGTAACCCTAATTCTTATTAACACTTGTGATATTTATTTTTTGGTTTTCCAAATAGATATCCCTTTGAGTTCATTTTTCTCTTTATTCTTGCTTTGAGGTTCTTTGTGTCCTATTTTTATTCCTAAAAACACTTTCATATTCATAAATATCTTCTATTTTTACATATTACTCATAATGAGACTTAATATTCTAAAGGTTTATGCTACCCTATATAATTTGAAATGCAAGTATCTCACAAATACTTTCTTCCTTATTTTGCCTTGGAAACCCTAAAGTATGAGGATGATCCTCAATAGTGATTACTTTCTTATGTTGCTCTTAAAACCCTGGATGTTGCCCAAGAAACCCTAAAGTGCACGAATGATCCTCCATGGCAATTACTTTTTATGTGTCATGTCCCTAAAATTTTTCTTCTATTTTTTTATATCTTCAATTCTAGGATATATATATACTCTAGATATTACTTAACACAACCACCACTTTTCCACTTAGAGTCCTTTCTGAGGCTCATCCATCCCTACACCTTATATATACGGGCCCATCTATAAGAGTATTAGATGATTTCTTTAATAATAAACTATATATCCCATTGACCCCCAATGAGCTAGCTTGTATTTTCCTTTTCATTATGTTGAAAGGAATATACCATAATCACATTCTACATAGGTCTTTTTATGTAGTGATTTGGTGTAAAGGGAATCCACTATCTCTCTCATATTCATATGAGCTAGCCCTCCCCTTAATAATACCTCTTCTAAATAGTTAGTGGAACTTATATATGAAAATCCCCTTCCTATAATAAATTAAACAATTAATACCCAATTCAAAGTGTCTCCTACTATCAAACATTGTATCCCTAATAATCATAATTTATAAGCTTAATAACCATTCAAATAATCAAATCGATCCATAACAACTTGGCTAACTTTTTAAAACCAAAGACACAAATTTTCCTCCTTGAAAAGGGCAATTACATATTAATTCAAACTGAGATAAAAGGTTTCGTAAATTAACCACACATTTCCATTAAGGTAAAAGTCCAACTCTCAAATATAATAGCAATGCACCCATCAAAAACCAAATTAATTACTAAAATATTTCTAGTTTGATAGTTCAGAAGTAGTGTCTTGGTGTTTTGATTCACACCCAAAGATACAATCAAAATTCTTTTTCCAAATTTGACGAAGTGCACAACCAATGAACATAAAGGTTTGTGTTCTCTTTCTGAAGCACCAAAAATATCAAATGACACAAGAGTCTCCACATATGTCCTGTTCAAAATAAATGTACAAGCAATAGGTTGATCCCCATTCAAGTAATAAGTGACACCCAAGATCATCTTTCACCCCTTTATACCGAAGTCATCTAAACCACATAATTCTCGAGCTCCTACATTTCTAGTGCTTGAGGTCTTTTGAAAACATAAAGAAGCTTTATCAAATAAAATCTATCATCATTTGCAGTGCTTTGGAATTACTCTCACATCAATTAGAGATTCCATACACTATCAATTATTCTCAATTCAATTAGATATCCTATACATTATCAACTATTCTCGTATCAATTAGAGATTTCAAATTGTTTCTCACATCAATTAGATAATTCGTACTTTATCAATTATTCTCACATCAGGCAAATATTTCATACAATATCAATTATTCTCACATCAATTAGAGATTTCATATGCTATCAACTATTCCCACATTAATAAGATAATTCACAATTCCATCAAAATAGAATACGATAACTTATCCATTTCAATAAGTGGTTCTAAGCCCAAAAAAATGAGAGTAATATTTACTTAAGCATTCAAAATCTACTATCCTTTTATCATTTTATTAACAATAGTAGAGTTACACATTTCCACATGTCAAAGTCCTTACCCAAATAGATTGAACTTAAAACAATCATACAAAATCTTTGTCATAGAACCTTCACAAGATCATTTCAACATTCAGGCATGTTAACTAATATCACAGACTCAAATTCTTGATATCCCTTCATAAAATAGATGGCCTCAATAAAAATCACATTATACCCACTAATTGATGAAGTATTCTATTCATTTCCACTGAATTACTACATGAAATTTGAAAGTCTTACATTCTTTCAGTTTACATAATTGACTGTGAAATTGATCATCACTCTCCTCACTCATTTCTAGTGCTAATAACCAGATGATATGACTAATGAATAAACACACTCATAAGAGGTATAACAGACTCTCTGCCAAAGAATCCTATAATCATATTCCCTTGATTCAACTACAACTACTTGTCTTCTAGGTGGTTGCTTTATTGGAAATTTAGGATCATCATGTAACTCATGACTCGATCAGTCATATAAATACAAATTCTACAACAACTAGTTGTTAACATCCATCCATTACAAAACTATTATAATTACAATCCACATAAATACTAAACTAATAATCTTACTATGACTACCTAGTTGTCTCCTTGGGTCAATAGCAACACAAGCACTATAATATTTGGCAATCATCTTGAATTAACAACATAACACCACCATATATGGTAGTCTTCTTGAAGAACATGTGCTTATATTGAGAGGGGGAGTGAAAAGTATAAGATAAAAAAAATTACTTTTTAATCCAAATAATAGCATCAAAAATATTAAAGCAATAAACATCACACAAAGCATCACACATATGAGAGACATGATTTTACATGGTTCACCCAATGCAGGCTACTCCACGGAGAAAATATTTCTTATAATTTTTTCTCAAATAAATTTTCTTGGGAATCCTTTCCCTACAATGTTTATGGACCTTTTTCCAAAGGATATGATGATCCCCTAAATCAACTTCATGGATCTCTATCCATAGGAGAACTCTTTATCCTCTGATCTGGCTGGTGCTCCTCTAGAAGACTACTGCCTCCACTACACTGGCTTGTGGATATCTCTCCACTGAAGGCTCTTATTCCCACTCAAAAGACCTATCCTCACTACCTTGGATGATGGATCTCTATCCACTGGAGACTACTATCCTCTCTACTTTGCCACCTCCAAATATATGTCTCAAATCTACACTAAACATAGTCCTTAGGTCTTGCTCAAATCTGCTCAACAAGTCCACATAAAACTTGCTCAAATCTGCTCAACAAGTCCACATAAAACTTGTTAAAATCCGTTCAACAAGTCCACACATAACATGCTCAAATCTGCTCAACAAGTCCATACAGAACTTGCTCAAATTTTCTCATCAAGTCCACACAGAACTTGCTCAAATCTACTCAACAAGTCCACACAGAACTTGCTCAAATATGCTCAACAAGTCCACACAAAACTTGCTCAAATCTGCTCAACAAGTCAACACAGAACTTGTCCAATCTCATAGAAACATAAAGAGAATTGTTAGAGATTCAATATATTCTATACTTATCACAATGCTCAATTACTTTCAATCATTCTCTTAGAAACATAAGCAGAATTGTTAGAGACTCAATATGCTTCAAATTCAACTCAATGCTCAATCACTTTCTCAACTTAATTTAGAATATAGAATAGTTTGTTTTATGGAACTTGAACAATCACTTCACTCATCCACTTGACTAGGCTCAACCAACTCTACTCAACCAATCACTCAATGAAACAACCCTTGCTCACAAACCCTAGTCCAAGTATATAACCACCAACTCAAAATATTTCCAACAATGCTCAACAACTAATCTCACATAACAATGATATTCATGTTCTTTTCAAACCCTAGTTCAAGTTCTTTGCATGGTAACTTACTTCAACACAATGCTTATAAAACAATCTTCACATAACAATGATACTCATGTTCTTTTCAAAATCCTAACTCAAGTTCTTCATACAACCAATGGCTTCAACAACAATGCTTATTAAACAAGGTTCTAATCACAAATATTTATTCCATAAAACCTTGATGCATTAACTCAAACACTCTCAAAAAGGAAACCCTAATCAAGTCCTTTTCACTCCAAACTTATTTTTCAGAAAACCAACCAATCAATTTTAAACTTTGAAAAATGTGCTCATACCTTTTTCTTTATGGTGAAGTAATCTTCTAAATCTGACAAAATCTCAAACACTTCTTGCCAAGCTCAAAGAAATTATAAGGTGATTAATTTCTCGAATTATAATGCAAACATTAAAACATACATACACCTTATCACTCCATCTTTAATAAGACATTCATCAATATTTACAAAAATTAAATTACCACTTACACCTTATAATCTCCGACTAATATTCAATACACTCTTATTTTCAAAAACAACCTAAAACAAGAAGCTCCCTTTATCCTTTTAATATTTCAATAAATCAATATGCCAAAACACTTTATTAAAATAAAACTTAACACCTTATTCCTCCAACTAATAAACCTTTCATGCACCCTTTTAACTCCAAACTTTAGGCATCATACAAAAATTAAATTTCAAAATTAATTACCTTGCCTTGGAGGGGAATCGAACACACAGGGTAGCCTCAACCGGTGCCCTAGTCACGACTCCCAATGTCACACAAGCTAGGTGCTTTCTTGGGGATAAACGAGCATCACATACCCAAAACCTTCCCCACTCGCCTTGCATAAAATGTACGCCTTCCTTGGCTCTCAACACCAATGCAACTGCCATAAACAAAACGTTGTCACCGAGTTTTGAACATAGACCTCCTTACGCCCAACACCCTAATGTTGTCCTCTTTGCCACTAGGCCACTTGCCTCATTGGTGCTTGGTCTTTTGGCGCAAGTCCCCTTGACGTTATTCGTTGGTGCTTAAACAAAAATGTTCACTGCTCTTTCTTCCTTATCAATTCAAAACACTATTGCACGCTTCAATTATTGAGTAAAAGGATAATTTCAAATGCCTTTAAGGCATAGCTTATATACCAAATTTCTTCTTCCATGCATGACGTCGACGCTTGATTTACCCTCAATGATTTTTGGACGTTGGCGCTCGAATTACCTTTGGAGCTTTATCAATTTATAAAATATTTAAATTCTTTTGAATTTAACTTTTATAAATTAATTATTTAAACCCTATAGTTTTATTTAAACCATCTTTCACTTTGCACCTTGGTATAAATAATATTTATTTATAAAATTTAAATTCATTTTGAATTTAAATAATTTATCAAATAAATATTAAATCTCCCTTTAGCTTTTCAAATAAAATTTCTTGGAGTTTTTATGAAAACCATATAACTCATGCTTCCACATAATATTTAAAAATATTATGGAGCCCTTTGCCTTTAACCTTTGCATTTTTCCTCTTGACCTTTGACTTTATTAGAAGTTTCTTCCTAAATACCAATGACAACTTTGATAACTTATTTCTTGACAAAATTCTAGATATGAATGATGACTTACTTTCTTGACATCAATGACAACTTTGACTTGAGAACTCAAAATGTCCAACAATATCTCCCTTTGTCATTGATGGCAACCCAAATTCTTTTCATCGAAAACTTGACTTTTTCCTGTTTTGCTCCCCCTGGGACATTGCTCCCCCTGGCTCAATGCTCTCTTCAAATACCAAATCTCTCCCCCTTACTAAATCTCCCCTTTGACATCAATGGCAAAGGGTCACATTTGGGGATAGCGGCTAATAATCAGCCTCTTAGCTTAGCCCCTTGATGTGTTGTCATTATACACATCATTAATTCTCAATGAATTTGTCAATCTAGGGTTGTGTACAAGGCTATCTACGAAAGAAGGGGTAAACAGGGTTATAACTTAGGTCAATCTAGAGCAACAGGTCTTATTGGTGAAACTGATTGTGTGGGGTTTTTAGGACATTCTTATCTCTAAATTGCATGAATTAAACCTTAATCTAAGTTGCAAAATTGGAAACTAATCATTAACTACAGAAATGAAGTCCTAATTACAATTGCAGAATGAGACCTAATTATGTTGCAAAAATAACAGTTGCAGAATTGAAAGTCTGATTCTAATTATAGAAAGGAAATCTATTTACTTTTGTAGCAATGAAAATCTACTTCTAACATGGAAATGAAACTGTCAAGGCTCTGTAACAAAAGGTTGTCAATCTTCTATGCAGGGGTTGACAGCAAAACATAAAATGCAGGAAATTATAGAAAACAGTAAATTCTGGAAATGAAATTCTGCAATAAATTGAAAGCTTTTTTGAAAGTGGGGATTACAACCAAATAATTAATCACAAAACATAAAATAAGCTAAGATTGCAAATATCATTAGTTGTTTACAAAGGAATGAAAGGACAAGTTCTACAACTCATTCTACTACAGCAAAATCAGAATAAAAACCTATTGTTAGTCCTCCTCCTAGGTCTGGAAGTGGCCAGCCTCTTTGTCCAAAAGAAGGTATGAGTCTCTCTCTCTTTAGATATTAATCACACTCATTTACAAGCAATATGAAATATAAACAATATACTTTTATTGATTCAAGAACATGATTACAATAATGTTGTTGAAAACTATTACAGGACTGTAACAGTCACTTTTTGATTATCACCTATTATTCTCTTATTTCTCTATCTTCTATTCCCCTTACTCTCTACTTACTACCTACTAGCTCAACCTGAATGGGAGCCATATTTATAGATGTCCTAAGATTTACTAACAAGCTGAGAATATCTCAAAAAGATCTAATCCTATTATGCTGCAACAATTCCTGGTTTTATCCTAGAAGAAGATCATACTTTGATCTTTCCATAAATGGTGGCTTTGGTCGACAAGGATGGCAAAGTCAGATCTGAGATATTTCCCCTTACCCTTTTCAATATTTATTTCCCTTTTTCCAGTGTCATAATTCGGTCAATAAGTCAAAAAGCACATTATGTTTTCATTCCGAAGATAAGTGGCTCATTCCAAAGATACTGCAATTCTCATTCTGAAGATCTGCTCATTCCGAAGATACTATAGTTCTCATTCCAAAGACACTACAATTCTCATTCTGAAGATCCACTCATTTCGAAGATACTACAGTTCTCATTTCGAAGATCCGCTCATTCCGAAGACACTGTGTTTTCTCATTTTGAAGATATATGTTCATTTCGAAGAGACTTCGGAATGAACAAATGTGGGCTCCTTAAATGATTTCCTCTGCATTTCTCATGTGGGTTACTTCTCAGGATCAAATTCTAATGGTCTTCATCTCTTTCCACATGTGAATTCCATGCCTTGCCATTCATTGGTAGTTGGCTGGAATTTACATGGGAAAACCCAGTTTTTGCTGCACAGTAACAATTTTCTTGAACTGTTGCCAGATTTAGGTAAAATGAATGCTTGAGACATATCAAAACATTATTAGTGAAATGATGTTATATCTCATTTTAGCAAGTCATAACAAAACAACATAAAACTTATACAAAAAGCTGTAAAAATCATAATATAGTATTTCAGATACATTTATCATGCAAATAGTTAATACACATCTTATTGAATTAACTTAACTAGCATATTAGATTAAACATAAGAGTTTATAGGCAATTTCAGTGTTCAAAACATGTTATGATTGAGGCATTTCTAGGCCTCATCATTTTCCCCCCAACTTATATTGATGCATGTCCTCATGCATTCTGTTGGGCTATGGAATCACATATGTCCATGGTCAAATTCCATGACCTTTAGAACAAATTCTTGCATGTATAAAATCCCCTATTCTTCTGAAGGTCCCTGAGCCATTATTCAAATTTTTTGTCAGGTTGGGCATCTTCTTCAAAGTAGAATGGGACTGGAGTGATGATGGTTGGAGGCCTAAATCTGAGACCTATCCAATTATGTTGCATGAGTTCAATCAACTGTATTACTCCTTATGTCCTTCTTCTGGACCATTCTAATTTGATGGGGGAAATGGGTTCTCTTTTCTGCAACGACATGGAAAGTTCAACCCACCTGTTTCTACAAACTGATAATGCTGGCACAAAATTGTCATTACAAAAATTATGGAATCTGTTCACACAGTCCCTTAAGTTTGTCAAGTACATTCACTTCACATCATCCCTGTTCATCATGGTGAAGTGTTGTCTTGTGATAATGGGGTGATTTGGCTGAATTGCTCTGACTAACAATCCAGCTCTTGTTTCAATCTCTTTATTCTACCTTTTTTCTTGGTCCCAATAAAATTGATTCTGCAAGGTGGACATGAATGCCCTCAATTGAACATCTCCGATGTAGATCTGTGGATGAAACTCTACTTCTTCTGGAATAAAGAAACTGTGTAAAAATAGTTCACACAGGAGATTTTTCTGCTCAAAAGGGTTGTCAAAGTATGCTTCCAGGAAATCTGTAGTGGTGTTCAATTTATATGGAAGACCTAAACTAATCCTCATGACCTGCCATCTACGGTATTTCTCCTTCAGAAGAAGACTATAAAATTTGGTTGGTCATCTGAATTGGACTAAAAATTCAACAATTTGACATAAATCAGACACCTTTTCTTTCAATGCCTGAATTTATGTTTCCTTGGCCTCTAGCTATTTTGCTTCTAATTTAAATTTTTCAATCTTAGTGGCAAGCTTCTCATACCTAATCATCCAGCTGGCTATGTCTGCATTGTATTGTTCTAAGGACACAGTATTAGGTGGTCTGACTACAGGTGGAATTCTAGGTAGCAAATCTATCAGAACCCCTTTTTCTGCCACTTCCACTAGTTGTTCATCTATCAATAATTCTACTTGCACCCCCTTATCTACTATTTCTATTGGGTTGTCATCAGATAGTAATTCTACTTGCACCCCCTTATCTGCTACTTCTACTGATGGTGTAATAGTTTGAAATACAGGGACATCAATAGAAGTACTTACTTGATCTATTTCATGCTGCTGCTTGGACTGTTCCTGTGTTGGTGACTCATCTCCAATGTTTTTTGCTATGCTTTTTGCAAATTCTGAAGCATCTTCAGAATGAAAGGGTGCTTTTGAATAAGAAGGCGCATCTTCAGAATGAAAAGGTGCTTCTTCAAAATGAGCTCATATATCTACCTCAGCAGATTCATCTGCCCTAGATAAATCCACAAGCAGTTGAGCCAAATAATCTTCATCATTGGATACAATTGGCTATTTTTCAAAATGTGACAGATTCTATCTCAGTTCTGTCGCTTCTTGCTGTAACTCTGCAATTTTTCTTTCCTGCATCTCAATGATGTTTTCTTTCTCTGAAATCCATCTGGTTTGTGTCTTGACAACACTCCTTGCTTCTTTGCTACTCTGTGATATTTTCCTCCTTTATTTCTACTTCAAAATCAAATGCAGACGAGTCAGCTATAGCAGGCTGCTCAACAACTGCCTCTTCCTCTACAACATATGTTTGCTCCTATTCAAGAGGCTCTATGAAATTGTCTATAATTGCCTCTACTATTTTTGTGGCTTTTTAAACTGTAGCCACCTCCAGATTATCCTGCCCAGCCTCTTGCTCAATTATCTGTTCAGGAAATTTTGGGAAGTTTTTAGGGGCTGGTTGTATCTCTATGACATTTGGACTGCTTTGTCCATCTTCTTGTTCTATGACCTGGTCCGCCATTTCCCTCAAGTGGAGTCTTGAAGACCTCCGAGTTCCAGATGCAAACTTCTTCTTTTTGCTCTATTTTCTGGTGATAGCAAGGGTTGTGGGGTTAATTTCAGATGCCTCTGTTTCCCTTGTTGTTTCTTCCCCTATTGGGCTAGGTGCTTCATTTCTCTGTTCTAACAAATCAGTTGCAACTTCAAAAAAATGGACCTTCTATTTTTATATTATGCTTCTAGTTCCAAATCCTCTTTTCTTTTGCCTTTTTTCTTGTGAAGTTAAAGGTTCTGGAGCAAGGTGTTCTGTTGCTGCTGTTGGGTGTGTTTCTTTTTCTGCAACAGCTTCTGTAGCATCTTCTGCAGTAGTTTCTGCAACATCTTCTATAGCAGCTTCTACAACATCTTCTGCAGCAACATCAGCAGTATTTGTTTCTTCCTCTTCATCCTCATCTCCAAAAATTACATCATTTAAGGTGGAGTAAAACCTCTCAAAGCTCCTAGGGTTTCCTCTAAAATGGTGTTGGCAAACTAGTTTGATGAGACCATGGTGGCGAAGACTCCCTTTTCCTTCCTAATATCTTTTTGCCATGTTTTTTAATTCTTGGTGCAGGTATAGGGGAAGATTTACCCTAACCTCTGGTTTTTTCCTACCATGTCTGAGATGATTTAAAAATTTTATATGATGCCCTAACAACAGTAGATACTGCCCTTCACAGGTTAGAAATTTGATTACCCATGTGGCCACTTCATCCCAGGGTTCCTGCAGGTTGGCCCTTTTTACCCCCTTGCATGTGTTATTATGTGTTAAATACTCCGGTGCCCTATCGTTTTCTTCCAAAAATTGATTAACTGTATTTACCAATGTATTTTTGCCAGACCTAGAAATTGGAATACCTTCTAATGGCAGCTCAATAATTTGACTCAAAACTTTAGGGGTTACCTCAATAGTCATGTCGTTAACGTGTGCCCGGTTGTTTCTGAATGTGTGGGCGAACATGTCAGCCAAGTCTTCAAAGGATCCATTAAATTTATCCAAAAATGGCATAAGCCCTCCATCTTCAAAAATATGCACCACTTCTAGATTTTCTCAGAGATGGGTGGTATCTGCTGGTTCCATTCTTATTTTTTTCCCCATTTTCCTATCTTGGTTCATCACAAACTGCTCTCTTCTGCCGCTATTCCTCTGTTGGATCTCTGGTTTCTAGTGTTTGCAAATTTGTAGGGTTTGGTTCTAGTTTTCAATTTCCCTATTTTTGTTCTTCGGAATGAACCGTAATTTGAGCACTGTACCTCGTAGTCATTTTGCATTAGCAAATATGTCTTTGGAAAGAAGAGTGGCACATGTTTCTATTTTTGCTTTGAACACATGTCCATCAACGATTGCGCAGATGCCCTTGCCGTCAGATCCACCTTACTTGTTTTTAGTTTTTCTATTTTTTCTGCAGACTCTCACGTGCATTGGCATCAAAAATTGGTGGCATACGGTTGGTCACATCCTCCGTGATTCTGGTATTTCCCAAATGGGTGCAAAAACAAACCATATGTTGACTGACATGTGTTCTTTTATCGTATGCTGTCAAAATAATTTTCACTTGATTGTATTTCTTTCCTTCCTTGGATGCCACGTGGAGATATTACATTGAATGTTCTTTTTGAAGATTATAATTTATTGCAAAAACAAAACTTCATTCCGAATATTATGACTTCATTTCAAAGATTATGACTTCATTCCGAAGATTATGACTTCATTCTAAATATTATGACTTCATTCTGAAGACGAGTCTTCATTCCAAAGATCATGCTTCTTTGCAATGTCAAATCCTCATTTCGAAGATAAATCCTCATTTCGAAGACAAATCTTCTTTCCGAAGACAAATCCTGCTGCATTCTGAAGACAAATCCTGCTTCATTTCGAAGACAAAGCTTCATTCCGAAGATGAGGCTTCATTCCGAAGACAAATCTTCATTCTGAAGACAAAGCTTCATTTCGAAGACAAATCGTCATTCCGAAGACAAAGCTTCATTTTGAATACAACACAACAATTAGTCTGAAGAAGATAGCAGGCACTTTTTTTGGCATTCTTGTTCCGAAGATTAGGCAAAAATCAATATTTCCATTCTCAAAACATGTTTAAGTATGCCAACTCTTATGGATATCTTTTATGCTAATGGTTAATTGTTATATACTATATACCAATCATTTACAATGAATAAATGTAAGAAATATATACCTGATTAAAACAAGTTAATGCAAGTTTTTGAAATATGACTGCTTCTGTTGATGTTCTGCTGAGAATTTCTGCAACATTTCAAAACAAGTGCAGTTGGTGAATTTGTACAATGATGGTTCAAAAATTTTCAAGGTTATGCATGCCATAAAATTGGTTTTCATGCATACCAACCTAGTAGTGCCTTGAAAAAGGTTTTCACTGCTGAGTTATTCATTTTTCTCTCTTTTTTTCTTTTTCTTTTTCTTTTTTACCTCTCTTTTTCTCTCTCTTTTTTTTTTTTTCTTGATTCTGACTATGCCCATGAAGGAATTTCATGATTTCCCTGAAATCATGCCCATGAAGGAATTCATAATCAGAATTTATTCATCTTTTTGTTTTCTATTTTTTTCTGATTTTTTTTTTTTGTATTTTTCTATTTTTTTCTTGAAATTCATGATCATGCTGATTGTTTTGAAGTGGAAGAGGAAATTTCTTCCACCTATTGTGTATCCAAATTTTCAAGCTACTGCAATAATTCCTCTTTATCCAGAGATGTATGGTACACCCTGAGGCGATGTCCATTCACTACCAACTTTCTCTATGACCCATCAATAGGAGATAAACGAACTGCTCCATTGTCAAATACCTCCGCAATACGGTAAGGTCCAAGCCATCTAGTTCTCATCTTTCTAGGGAAGTCCTCATAGTGAGAATCAAACAGTAAAGCCCAATCTCCTTGTTGAATTTTCCTCTGCTGAATGTGACTGTCATGCCATAATTTCCTCTGCTCTTGAATTACTTCAGTTTGGTGCAGAGCATCCAACCTAAGTTCTTCCAATGCATTCAGCTGCAGAATCCTGTCTGTCTGTGCCTATGACAATTCAATTCCAATTTCCAATGTTGTGCACAGTGTTAGTAGCTCAAATTCAATAGGTAAGAGGGGCTTTTTACCAAAGACTAGTTCATAAGGTGTGAATCCAGTAGTGGATTTCCAAGTAGTATTGTAAGCCCATACTGCTTCAGGTAATTTATCTAGCCAGTTCTTCCTATGAAAAGCTATTGTTTTTGTTAAAATTCATTCAAGTTCCCTATTTGTTACCTCAACCTGGCCATTTGCTTGTGGGTGATAAGGTGATGAGTTTCTATGTTTTATTTCATATAATTCTGTAAATGCCTCAATGACTTTAGATGCAAAATTGGGGTCCTTGGTCTATGGTGATAGACCAGGGAGCTCCAAATCTCTGAAAGATCTGAGTATATGAGAAATCAACAACCTTCTCTTCACGAGCATGTTTGAAAGCACGCACCTCTACCCACTTTGTCAAGTAATCAGTGCATACTATAATATGCACCTTTCCCTGAGAAGGTGGATCAATAGGTCCTACAAAATCAAGCCCCCACCTCTCAAATGGCTCTAAAACCAATTGAGGCTGCTGTGGCATTTCATTTGTATGAGTGGGTTTCCCCATTCTTTGGCATGCATCACAATGCCTGATGTACTTTTTCACATCCTTGTGAAGAGATGACCAATAATATCCTGTCCCTAAGATTTTCCAAATTGTGTTTTTTACAGAGTAGTGTCCACCTGAGGGTTTGTCATGACAAGCCCTAAGGATATCATACACCTCATCCTTTCGGATGCACCTACGTAACACATGGTTAGGACTTCACTTAAAAAGTATACCCTTGATCCATTCAAAAGAAGAATTTTGTTTGATCAATTGTTTTTTCTTTTTTGAAGTGAAATGTGGAGGAACATTCCCTGTGACCAAGTAATTGGCTATATCTGCAAACCAAGGTGATTGGACTAATATAGCAAATAATTTTTCATCAGGAAAGGTATCTTCAACTAATTCCCCTTCATCTGTGTTCTATAATCTAGACAATAAATCTGCTACAACATTAGCTTTTCCTAGTTGTTGATTATAGTGATATCAAATTCTTGTAGCAACAGTAACCAGCGAATAATTCTTGCACTTACCATAGGCTTATTCATCAAATATTTAATGGTTGTGTGATCTGTGTGAATAAATATTTGATAACCTATGATGTAATGCCTAAATTTTTTGATGGCATAAATTACCGCCAAGAATTCTTTTTCAGTTGTGGTATAATTTTTCTCAGCTCCTGTCAAATTCTTGCTAATGTAGTAGATGGCATAGTGTTCACCATTGTCAATTTGTCCTAATGCTACTCCAATTGCAATATTGGAAGCATCAGCCTATATGTGAAATGGTAATGTCCAATTAGGGCCTCTTAACATAGGTGGAGTTACCAATTTTTATTTTAGATCTTCAAATGATTCCTGACATCTTACAGTCTAGGAAAATTCAGAATCTTTAGTCAATAGGGCAAACATGGGATTGGCTATTATGCTAAAGCTGGGAATAAACCTGCGATAAAAACCAATATGTCCTAGGAAGCTTCTGACATCAATCTGAGTTTTAGGAGGAAGGAGGTTCTTGATAATTTCCACCTGTTGAGAAGCAACACACCCCCACTAAAAAATAAATTTCCACCCTTTGAAAATTTTGAACTTTCATTTTTGCAGTTGGGACCCTCTTGATGTTTTTCAGGTTTTAATTCCAAATTTGCTTGCCTCCTTTTTCAAGTTGTGCTTTTATTTGCATTTGGCTTTGATTTATTCCATAATTCATTTTTCACATGTTAGAATCATTGCTGATTAAAGAAAATCTTTCACCGGTATGAAAAAAATGCAGATTCCAGATAGATGATTTCATTGAAGGCCAAAACTTTTCATTTTTGGCAAGGTAGCGAAATCGCGACACTTCCATTTTTGGAAATGTCACGAAATCGCGACAGGTTTCGAAAAATTCGGCCAAGTCGCAAAAACGTAGCGAAATCGCGACACTTCCATTTTTGGAAATGTCGCGATATCGCGACACTTTCCATTTTTGGAAATGTCGCGATATCGCGACACTTTCCATTTTTGGAAATGTCGCGATATCGCGACACTTTCCATTTTTGGAAGGTGTCGCGAAATCGCGACGGGTTTCGGAAAAATCGGCTAAGGCAAGAAAACGTAGCGAAATTGCGACACTTTCCATTTTTGAAAATGTCGCGATATCACGACACTTCCATTTTTGGAAATTTCGCGAAATCGCTACAGTTTTGGAGAGAGAAAGCCAGAACGTACGAAACGTCACGAAATCGTGACATGTCACGAAATCACGGCAAAAGGAGGCAAAAGGAAGCTAAGGCATGAAAGGGTCACGATTTCGCGACACGTCGCGAAATCGCGACATGTCGCGTTTTCACTGCGCAAAGGAGAAAAGGGCCCAAGACAAGAAAGCGTCGCGAAATCGCGACGTCTCATAGTTTCGCGGCTGCGAGAGAGAAAAATGACTAAGGCACAGAAAGGGCATGATTTCGTGACATGTCGCGAAATCGTGACATGTCACGTTTTCGCGACGCAGAAAGGAGAAAAGGCATAAGTCGCAAACAGGTAGCGATTTTGCGACACGTCGTGAAATCGTGACGTTTTTCGCAGAGGGAGCCCGGGGCGTACGGATCGTTGCGATTTTGCGACATGTCACGAAATCGCGACAGGTCCAAGTCAAAGCACAGCAAGGACAAGAAGAAAAGCGCCTAAGGTTAGAATGTCGCGAAATCGTGACACAATTGAGAAAAAGGGCAAAGGCCAGAAGGTGTCGCAAAATCGCAACACAACGC
The DNA here is from genome assembly GCA_028583015.1 of Wollemia nobilis. Taxonomy (NCBI): domain Eukaryota; kingdom Viridiplantae; phylum Streptophyta; class Pinopsida; order Araucariales; family Araucariaceae; genus Wollemia; species Wollemia nobilis. The sequence goes on along the minus strand of JAQPPZ010016995.1, from coordinate 2,503,809 downwards.
AGTAAAAGGGCCAAGGCAGGCTGAACGTCGTGAAATCACGATGCGTCAAAGGGGAAACAAAGTCAAGAAGAACCAAATGCAAAGGGAAACAAAGTCAAAAGTTGCCAAGGCATGAAAAGGGCACGATTCCGTGACATGTCGCGAAATCGTGACATGTCGCGTTTTCACGGCTCATGAGGCAGAAAGGTGCATGGAGGCAGAAAAGGGCACGATTTTGCGACATGTCGCGAAATCATGACATGTCGCGTTTTCGTTGCAAAGGAAGGAGAAGGAGCCCAGCGCACAAACGTGCAGCGATATCGCGATGCATTTCAGAGAGAGGCCAAGTGCAAATGGAAAGTCACGATTTCGTGACATGTCGCATTTTCGTGGCAGCGACAGAGAAACAGGCCGCGATTTCGTGACATGTCGCATTTTCGCGGCCATGACAGGAAAACAACACAGCATGAAAAGACAGCTAGAAAATGACATGTGTCACGATTTTTGCGACACGTGTCAAAGCAGAGCAAGCCTACGTATAATGAACTTTAGGGTTTTGACTGAACTTTAGGGTTTTGATTAAACTTTAAAGTTTTGATTTAATATTATTAAAATACTAATCCTTGTTTGTCTTTCATGCAGGAAGCCATCTGGCACTTGCATGATAACGGAGAAATTGCCATAAAGACAAAGTTAAGTGCAAATTAATCAAAGATAGCCATATTGAAATGAGAGATGCCAAAAATTGTTGTTTTATCCAAATTTTACAGATCTGGCCGCAAAGAGACTTTACGGTGACTAAGCAACTGCCCATTTAAAGGAGTATGTCGAGAATTGGCCGGAAAGCGAAAATATCTACACTCAGTTACCAGAATTTGTCGATGGATGCATTTAATGAAAATTTATAGCAGAATTAATGGCTTGCAGGCATTTTCAACTCAGGGATGGCTCTGTGGAGATGAAATGTCAGAGAAGTGGTGACTCACCCAAATTACCCGAGGGCATTAATGAAGACATTTACTCACAGTTACGGGTGAATGCAAGTGGCATTCGAATTATGTCTTCTCCATTTATGGCAAGTGACTGCACTGAGTTGCAAAATGGTTAAGTTTTATCAAGACTTTATTTTAAATGGATTTATATTGTAAAACCCGGGTACTAGGGTTTAAGATGATAAGATTTACGATTTGAGAAGAAGATATTTCTAAAAATATCAGGGTCTGTCCTAAGTCTATAAATACTTCTTCTCAATGTAATCGCAAGAGGCGGAAACTTAGAAATAAAATGCTATTGAAGCAATTTCTTGCAAATCTTGTTAAATACTTTGTTTCTGGACTTGGAGTTGATGTGCTTTTGTTTTCTGTGATAGCATGGCCAGGAGCCTAATCTTTTTCAGATTGTGATAAGTTCATCTTCTTTTGTTATCCGTTTATTTAAATTTTATTAAATATATGCTGTGAATCTGTGTTATCAAGATTAAATATGTTGTTGGGCTTCATTTGTTCTATTGTATGCTAGGGAAAAATTACAGATTTAAGGTTCAGGCCTGTTCTAATTGCTCTGTCCTCACTATGCGAGCTAGGCTGCCGGTGAAAGATATCAATTTTAACCGACTTCCCTTCTATTTTTTTTATTTTTCTGTTAGATTTGTTCCATCTCTGCCTTATGCTCTTAGTAGAAAGTGATCTTAGAAAACTGGACACTTTCTTCTTTGATTTGTTCTGTTGTGAAGCTGATAGTATAAATAAAATTGGTAGTTTTGTTTTATAGTTAAGTTTGATAAACTTATCTTTCTGACTTACCCTACCCTCTTTGTTTTATCATGAAACGATCCATTTTTATTTTCTTTTAAATTTGTCTTTTATTTAAATCTACTGACCCATAAGAGCTAGATCAAAGAATCAATTTTAAATCTAATTGTCAACAAGTGACAACTTCTAAACATTACTGAACAAGTTCAGTGAGCCCATTGTAAGGTAACAGACTGTCCATATTGAAAACTATTCCAAAAGTGGAAAAGAGTGAATAGACATTCGACCCGACTCTGTAACTCACACCTTGGATAACCAGCTAGATCCTAAAGTGAGTGGGATTTATCCCATATAAGTGTTATCAGATTTTCATGCTCATTCTTCACAGGGTGTGTATAAAAGTCGGACCAACATTTAAAAATGGCGCTAGAAGGAGGGCCGACTGAACTCCGATCAGTATTGTAAGTTGTCAGTACAATATTTAAAATTGCCGAAAAAGAAGACCTCAAGTTCGATGCATCTGTTAAGGATTGTAAGTTTGTAAGTGTTTGTGAAAAGTCGGATTCTACATACAGGGTAACAAGGTCCCACCCCAGAGCTGGAGAGCTCCTTGTGCCTGAATTAGAAACCCCGAGAAGAAATAGCCTCAGAAGGGCCAAGTCTCTGTCTCAAACAGTTTTATCACCACTGGTAGTTGCTCCAACTACAACTCAGAATATCACTGTCAATCAAGTAGTAATGGCAAACTGGTTAGGTGCCACTGCTTTAAATATTTCGGGTATAGCCCATGACCTGCCCAGAAATCTCGAAAGATATCTTCCCAGATATAAACATGATGGAACAAGGACAGCAGAGGAACATCTGCTAGCATTCAAGAATGCTTTGAAATTGTTAAATATACAGCATGAAGATGTTGCTTGCAGATTGTTCCCGTTCACTCTCCAGGAGGGAGCTTATGACTGGTTTCTAAATCTCACGAGCAATTCTATTACCAGTTGGAATGACCTAGAGAAAGTTTTTATATCACAATTTGGGGAAGTGATAGACCCCAGTGTGTTATACCAACAATTTTTCAATATCAAGGGAGAGTCGGGAGAAGCTGTCAGGTCATTCAATATGAGGTTCCAAAGAGCTTATGGTAGAATGACTGGTCATTACATCCCAAATGCAAATCTGGACTTAGAAATCTATAAGAATGCATTGGATTCGATGGCCTCTATTTTCCTCAAAAGAGACATCAATATCACAACCCTGGCAGGAGCTTATAAAGAAGCTTTAATTCTTGAAAGACAGTTAGGACCTCAAATTCTGAGCAGTCCTTTGATGTCCTATGTTACACAGAACATGCCTATTTTGAATCCTATTCCACATCATGAGTTAGTGCCAACATGTCATGCTCTACCCAAGGAAACTCCGTTAACTATGACATCCACTCAGCATGTGCAAAATATAGAGAAAGGTTCTGACAAGTTCAAAGTGGAAGTGCTTGAAGTAAACATTTGTGATCTAGCATTACCCAAATTTGAAGTTTTTCCTGGTGAGTTAAATTTTCTTAAAAATCAAATAAATATTGATATTTTTGGTTCATCCAAAAATAGTACAACTAGGGTTTCAGATTCTTTCACTTTTCCTGAAGAGTTAGAAAGTCTTGTAGAGACTCCTAAGGATGAAATGCAAGATTTTCAACAGTTCAAAAGGGACAGTTATAATTTGAGATGTGAAAATCTAGAACCTAATAATGATCCTTCCTCACCAGAGGATGATGAAAATGAGATTCAATATCACTATACAAAAGTAACTGAGAAGGAAGATAACATCATTGAGGATATGAAGGAAATTAAAGCTGACATCATCCTCCATGAGCTGGCCCTGATTGTTGAACAAAAAGATAACTTGATTGAAGTTTACTCTGGATCACCTATTGAATTTCAAGAAAATGAGGAAAATATAGTAAATGTGAATGTGGTCAACCAACTTGGAATAGATAAAGAGTCTCAATATAAGCCTGTAACTACTGAACATAATATCAAAGAAAAGGTTGTAAATCATGTTGATGTGGATATTGGAGATTATAATTTGGCAACCAAGAAGGTGAGAACAGTTACAGCTCTAATCAATCACAATAATGACATTTGGACATTACACATCGATGGGGTTAAATCTAAGCAAAGCTCAGGTGAAAAAACAAATTATGAGAATTCTGCTAGAGGGATAAAAATTGAAGTCTTGGATATTGAAGTAGTACAGCAACCACAAAATGTTTGAGCTATTAAGAACCAGGACATACGAATAAAATGTGATCTCTTTGAGTTATTACATAAATCTGAAGATGTGATGATCTGGGTCTATAAAGGCTTTAAGGTATTTGATCTTGGGGGGTTTTTACATTTCGTCTCTTTGAAAGAATTTTGCAAACCCTTCAAGTAGAAGCATAAACATGTTATTATATGATTTGTTATTATATGATTTGTTATTATATGATTTATTTAATTTGAAAGAGTTGCAGATTTGTTTTTCAGTGAGACAAGATCCATAAAAAAATGAAAAAAATAAAAAAAAAAATGAGAGAGGGAAGATGGTAAACACAAGTCTTTCCCAGGTAGCAAAAAAATTTGAAGCATAGTCTGGAGTGCATTTCGTCAACAGGACCTGAAAGGTAATTTTTCTAAATTTACTTGCAAATGGTCAAAAAATTTTAAGGCACTATTTCTCTGCTTTTCCATCTACTACATTTTTTGAGCCACAAAGAAGTTGTAACATTTGTATACATTGTAAATAAGCTTTAAAGTATTTCAGTCTGTGTAGTTTTATTTTATTTTGTTTTTAAAAGTCTGTACAGTGTTTTTCAGTCTGTACAGTGTTTTTCAGTTTTATTTTATTTGTTTTTCCCTTTCAGGTCTGTACATTTCTGTATTTTATTTCCTTAAATGTCTGTGCAGTGTTATTTTATTTTATTTCCTTTGATGCCTATACAGTTTTATTTTGTTTTATTTGATTTTGTTTTGTTTTAAAGTCTGTGCAGTTTTATTTTATTTTGTTTTTAAAAGTTTGTACAGTGTTTTTCAGTTTGTACAGTGTTTTTCAGTTTATTTTTATTTTATCCTTGAAGTCTGTACAATGTTGTTTTATTTTAAATGTTTGTACAGTTTATTTTATTTGATTTTAAAGTTCTGTGTTTTCCCTTGTCTGTGCAGTTTTATTTTGTTTGTTGTTTAAGGTCTGTACACTCTGTGTCTTTCCATTTCGGTCTGTACACTCTGTGTCTTTCCCTTTCAGGTCTGTACAGTTTTAGTTTATTTTAAAGTTCTGTATTTTATTTTTTTAAAGGTCTGTGCAGTTTTATTTCCTTTGCTGTCTGTACAGTTTTATTTTATTTCCTTGGAAGTCTGTACAGTTCTTTAGCTTTTAAAATTCTGTTCTTTAACCTTTGCCTGAGCATCAATGAAAAAGTCAGCCTTCTAAAAAAAATTGTCTTTATTCTGAGTCCAGAATCCAGTGTTCATTATCATAATTGTGAGATAGTCTGCTTTAACTGAGCAGTGGAATTATTTTGTTATTCATAACTACAGTGGAAGGATGATTGGATTTTGTGTCTTGCTTGCCATAGTTATTTTAATTATAAAGAAACTGCTATGCTGTTTGGTTGGAGAAACTCCCGGGGAATCCAAGAAAAGTTGGTCATAAGAGGAGACTATGATTAGTGTAATTATTTGAGTATCCACAGAGGCTATCAGTGCCCAGGATGAAGAAGTTCCAGATTGATGAAATATTAAAAAAAAATTGTTATTCTTTCTAAGAATTTTCAGATGTTGATGTATTTCAAAAGAAAGAGATGAAAGTTGAGCAGGCAACATGAAATTGGCACTCTGTTATTTCCAATATATATATAAAAAAAAAAAAGATAAAAAGAAAAAAGAAAAAGAGTTATATAATGAAAGAGGCAGCCAAGACTTCAAAAGATGTTTTTCTTCTACCAAGTTGTAGATTCTACCTTACAGTTGTAAATCTGGGTCATGTAAATCTAAAGGGTAACTCTGTCGGGGCTGTAAAAGGCTAAACTAGTAAACAGAGCTCTACTAGGTTTCCCTTTTTTACAATCTAGAAAAGCAGATCAATCCAGAGTTCAACATTTGATCCAATCATTCTTGAAGAAAGTTTTATACGCTTGTAATTGCACATCAAAAATCTTCCTTAAATGATTCAGCCTAGTATGTCCTTGGGAATTTTTAACAACTATCAGTTAGTAGTCAATTTATTTTGAAGAATATATGTGGCAAGGCTTGATGCATGGTTTATGTTGTTTTGAAACTAGAGTCCTGGGTTCTAAAATAATGCTACTATTTTACCCATAGATATCGTCATTTGTTGAGAAGCAACACATCCCCACTGAAAAATAAATTTCCACCCTTTGAAAATTTTGAACTTTCATTTTTGCAGTTGGGACCCTCTTGATGTTTTTCAGGTTTTAATTCCAAATTTGCTTGCCTCCTTTTTCAAGTTGTGCTTTTATTTGCATCTGGCTTTGATTTATTTCAGAATTCATTTTTCACATGTTAGAATCATTGCTGATTAAAGAAAATCTTTCACCGGTATGAAAAAAATGCAGATTCCAGATAGATGATTTCATTGAAGGCCAAAACTTTTCATTTTTGGCAAGGTAGCGAAATCGTGACACTTCCATTTTTGAAAATGTCACGAAATCACGACGGGTTTCAGAAAAGTCGGCCAAGTCGCAAAAACGTAGCGAAATCGTGACACTTCCATTTTTGGAAATGTCGCGATATCGCGACACTTTCCATTTTTGGAAGGTGTCACAAAATCGCAACGGGTTTCGGAAAAATCAGCTAAGGCAAGAAAACGTAGCGAAATCGCGACACTTTCCATTTTTGGAAATGTCGCGATATCGTGACACTTCCATTTTTGGAAATGTCGCGATATCGCGACACTTCCATTTTTGGAAATGTCGTGATATCGCGACACTTCCATTTTTGGAAATGTCGTGAAATCGCTACAGTTTTGGAGAGAGAAATCCAGAACGTACGGAACGTCGCGAAATCGCGACATGTCGCGAAATCGCGGTAGAAGGAGGCAAAAGGAAGCTAAGGCACGAAAGGGTCACGATTTCGCGACACGTCGCGAAATTGCGACATGTCGCATTTTCGTTGCGCAAAGGAGAAAATGGCCCAAGACAAGAAAGCGTCGCGAAATCACGACGTCTCGCAGTTTCACGGCTACGAGAGATAAAAATGACTAAGGCACAGAAAGGGCACGATTTCGTGACATGTCGCGAAATCGCGACATGTCACGTTTTCGCGACGCAGAAAGGAGAAAAGGCATAAGTCGCAAACACGTCACGAAATCGTGACGTTGGGAAATCATGACGTTTTTCGCAGAGGGAGCCCAAGGCGTACGGACTGTCACGATTTCGCGACATGTCGTGAAATCGCGACAGGTCCAAGTCAAAGCACAACAAGGACAGAAAGAAAAGCGCCTAAGGTGAGAATGTCGTGAAATCGCGACACAATTGAGAAAAAGGGCAAAGGCCAAAAGGTGTCACGAAATCGTGACACAACGCAGTAAAAGGGCCAAGGCAGGCTAAACGTCGTGAAATCGCGACATGCCGAAGGGGAAACAAAGTCAAGAAGAACCAAAGGCAAAGGGAAACAAAGTCAAAAGTTGCCAAGGCATGAAAAGGGCGTGATTCCACGACATGTCGCGTTTTCGCGGCTCATGAGGCAGAAAGGTGCATGGAGGCAGAAAAGGGCACGATTTCGCGACATGTCACGAAATCGTGACATGTCGCGTTTTTGTTGCAAAGGAAGGAGAAGGAGCCCAGCGCACAAACGCGTAGCGATATCACGACGCATTTCAGAGAGAGGCCAAGTGCAAAGGGAAAGTCACGATTTCGTGACATGTCACGAAATCGCGACATGTCACATTTTTGTGACAGCGACAGAGAAACAGGCCGCGATTTCGTGACATGTCGCGAAATCGCGACATGTCGCATTTTTGCGGCCATGACAGGAAAACAGCACAACATGAAAAGACAGCTGGAAACGGACACGTGTCACGATTTTTGCAACACGTGTCAAAGTAGAGCAAGCCTACGTATAATGAACTTTAGGGTTTTGACTGAACTTTAGGGTTTTGATTAAACTTTAAAGTTTTGATTTAATATTATTAAAATACTAACCTTTGTTTGTCTTTCATGCAGGAAGCCATCTGGCACTTGCATGATAATGGAGAAATGGCCATAAAGACAAAGTTAAGTGCAAATTAATCAAAGACAGCCATATTGAAATGAGAGATGCCAAAAATTGTTGTTTCATCCAAATTTTACAGATCTGGCCGCAAAGAGACTTTACGGTGACTAAGCAACTGCCCATTTAAAGGAGTATGTCAGGAATTGGCTGGAAAGCAAAAATATCTACACTCAGTTACTGGAATTTGCCGATGGATGCATTTAATGAAAATTTATGGCAAAATTAATGGCTTGCAGGCATTTTCAACTCAGGGATGGCTCTGCGGAGATGAAATGTCAGAGAAGTGGTGACTCACCCAAATTACCCGAGGGCATTAATGAAGACATTTACTCACAGTTATGGGTGAATGCAAGTGGCATTTGAATTATGTCTTCTCCATTTATGGCAAGTGACTACACTGAGTTGCAGAATGGTTAAGTTTTATCAAGACTTTATTTTAAATGGCTTTATATTGTAAAACTCGGGTACTAGGGTTTAAGATGATAAGATTTATGATTTGAGAAGAAGATATTTTTAAAAATATCAGGGTCTGTCCTAAGTCTATAAATACTTCTTCTCAATGTAATCACAAGGGGTGAAAACTTAGAAATAAAAGGCTATTGAAGCAATTTCTTGCAAATCTTGTTAAATACTTTGTTTTTGGACTTGGAGTTGATGTGCTTTTTTTTTCTGTGATAGCATGGCCAGGAGCCTAATATTTTTCAGATTGTGATAAGTTCATCTTCTTTTGTTATCCGTTTCTTTAAAGTTTATTAAATATATGCTGTGAATCTATGTTATCAAGATTAAATATGTTGTTGGGCTTCATTTGTTCTATTGTATGCTAGGGAAAAATTACAGATTTAAGGTTCAGGCCTGTTCTAATTGCTCTGTCCTCACTGTGCGAGCTAGGCTGCCGATGAAAGATATCAATTTTAACTGACTTCCCTTCTATTTTTTTATTTTTCTATTAGATCTGTTTCATCTCTGCCTTATGCTCTTAGTAGAAAGTGATCTTAGAAAACTAGACACTTTCTTCTTTGATTTGTTCTGTTGTGAAGCTAATAGTATAAATAAAATTGGTAGTTTTGTTTTACAGTTAAGTTTGATAAACTTCTCTTTCTGCCTTACCCTACCCTCTTTGTTTTACCGTGAAATGATCCATTTTTATTTTTATTTTTATTTGTCTTTTATTTAAATCTGCTGACCCATAAGAGCTAGATCAAAGAATCAATTTTAAATTTGATTGTCAACAGGTGACAACTTCTAAAAATTACTGAACAAGTTCAGTGAGCCTGTTGCAAGGTAACAAACAGTCCATATTGAAAACTATTTTAGAAGCAGAAAAGAGTGAATAGACATTCGACCCGACTCTGTAACTCACACCTTGGATAACCAGCTAGATCCTAAAGTGAGTGGAATTTATCCCGTATAAGTGTTATCAGAGTTTCATGCTCATTCTTCACAGGGTGTGTATAAAAGTCGGACCAACACCACCTTCTTTGGATCAACTTGGATCCCTTGAAGAGAGATGTGATGACCAAGAACTATTCCTTCCTTCATCATCATAAAACATTTTTCTGGATTCAAGGATAACTGGTATGTTTCACAGCGAGTTAAAACTTTTTCAAGGTTCTCTAATGTAAAGTCAAAAGTCTTTCCACATACTGTGAAATCATCCATGTATATTTCAACATTGTTGGTAGTCAGATCAGAAAAAATTGCTAAAACTGCTTGCTGAAATGTTGCTGGGGCATTACACAAACCAAAAGGTAAAACCCTATAGGCAAATGTTCCCCATAGATAGGTAAAGGTTGTTTTCTCTTGATCTTCAGGTGCAATATGAATTTGATTATATCCACTAAATCCATCAAGAAAACAAAAGTATCTTTTTCTAGCAAGGGTATCTAACACCTGATCTATGAAAGGTAATGGAAAATGGTATTTATATGTCACCTTATTCAGCTCTCTATAGTCTACACATACTCTTATTTTTCCATTCTTCTTAGGAACTATAACCAATGGAGAGACCCACTGGCTATCAAAAATTGGGTAAATGAATCCTACCTCTAGAAGTTTTTCAATTTCTTCCTTTACAATATCCCTTAGGGCAGGATTCAGTCTTCTCTAGGGTTGTCTTACTGGCTTGACTTCTTCAATATAAATTATGTGGGTACATATATCAAGGTGAACTCCTAACATATCTTTATAGTCCCAAGCAAAAGCATGAACATGCTTCTGCAAGAAAACTATCAATTTGTCTTCCTCTTCCCTAGTAAGCCAACTATAAATGTTTAAAACTTTTCCTAGTTGGACTTCTATTTGTTTTGTATTTGGAAGGACTGAACTCACTTCTTCATACCTAGTGGTTAGGGAGTTAAGAGGATACTATTGATATGGGAGAAAATAAGAAATTTATGTTTCATTATTTTCTTATGGAAGCATATCCTGTATGGAACAGTGAGAAGGAAAAATCAAGTGATGGTGCCACCCATGTGGTAGTGAAATAGAGTTTTCCTGTGATAGTACAGATGGTTCACCTTCAGAGTTTTGGTTCTCCTCATTCCTTAATAATTTTTGGATATTTACTGCTTCTTCTTCTAACGCTTGTTCATGTAGAACATTCATTAGGATAGTTTCATTTTCTAAGTTTTCTGTGTCATGGAGGTCTTCTGTGTGTTCCCTTACTACCAAGGTGGCTAGTGTGGAAATAACCTTCTCTGATTCTTCATTTAAATCAGGAAACCATAACTGACCTAAAAAATTATTGGAGGGTCTTGCAGGAGGATACAAAGAGATCTATTTTAGATCAATACCATTTGAAATAGTCATTTTTCTAGATCTACAATCTATGAAGGCTACTGCAGTTGCAAGCCAAGGTCTTCCCAAAATGATGGGATATCTATGTGTTGAATTTCTTGGTTGTAAAACCAAAAAATCTACAAGGAATTCCCAAGAAGAAACTTCTATAGGAACATTTTCAATGATACCTTCAGGTTTTGCAACTGACCTATCAGCCATTTCTAAAATCGTAAATGTGGGGCTGAGATGTTTGACCTATAATTGTTTCATTATATCCTTGGTCATGAAATTTATTGCAGCTCCTAGATATACTAAGACATTTGATATTGGTACTGAACCTATAGTAACTATGATAACTGGACTTCCTGGGTCACTATACTTTGGAGGTACTAGTTTTCCAGATAAGAGATCAGCTATCTTTCCTTCAATCTAAACAGTCTTGGGAAATGCCTTCTTTTTCCTTCTTGCTCTTCTAATGCACAAATCTCAGATAGTACTTTTAATAACTGGTATATACTTAATGGCTTGCAATAAGGGCAATGATATAGTTAAATTTTTAAGTTCCTTGACCAGGTCTGATTCATAATTTTTTGTTGTGATATTGAATCTTTTAGGATATGGAATTATCCTTGATGAAGGTAATTGTTCTGCCTGTGGTTCTATTTTTTCTTCTTCTTTATCTATTGTTGGTTCCACTATAACTGGTTCCAAGTGTTCTTTCTCTTCATTTTCTTTTATTTTATTGGAAATGGGTTTAGGTACAACTTTTCTTGAATGAAGTTGGATGTTACTACAATCAATAACATTGATTTCAACATTTTCTTTAGCTTCAGCCACATAGACAGGGGATGCATGTCTCATGCTGTTTGGATTAGTGACTGATTGAGCTAGAAGTTGAGGTTGTTTCACCTATTGTGTTTGTTGTTGTTGGTTCTTTTTTTCTTGAAAGTTTTGATTAGGTGCAGGTAGCAAATGCTGATTTTGACCTTGATTTATTTGTTGCCTTGGATAGGACTGGTATTGTTGATTCCACTATGGTTGATTTTGCATCCAATGTGGATTAGTCTGATTCTGATTCCAGGGTGGATTTTTTTGATTCCATGATGAATTTTTTTGACTCCATGATGGGTTTTTTTGATTCCATGATGGGTTGTTTTGATTCCGATTCCAGGCTGAATTACTCCAATTTGTTTGTGGCCATTCTTGGGAATTTTTCCATTGAGGATAATTCCAAGGACATTGGGATTGTCCCCAAGGCATAGTACCAGGATTATGCCCCCAATTTGTAGGAAAACGAGGGGGATTTTGGTATTGAGAGAAATTTCCCCCTTGTTTTGGTCCAATATAGTTGAGTTCCTTAGTCTGACTTTCCAACATAGTTTTGAGTTGTGGTAGCGGGTGGCATTGATTAGTTGAATACCTCTTTGAACAGATACTAAAAATGGCTAAGATAGATGTTTTATTCAAAGGACATTCCTGCAAAGCATGTTTATTTCTACATCTTGGGCAATAAATTGCCAAATGTTCTATGTTTTTTGCTTTTGCATACATTTCCCCCAAAGTTGTGTTTAATTGCACTAGAATATCAGTTTTAAAATTTGCAAGTTCCTCTATTAGTTCCTTCACATCAGTGCCATTTGTATTTTTTTCCTTCTTCCTTGCTTATTGCGAGAGTAATTCCTGCAGATATCCATAATTTCCTCATTACTAAGAGTATTTACATCTCCTCTTCCCATCAAATCCAATACGTCTTTGGATTCATCTTGTAATCCTCTCAAAAATATGGTTTTGCATAACTCTGGTTCTACAAGTCCACATCTCCTTTGAATAAAGGAGAACCTATCAAGATAGTCTTCTAATGTTTCATCATCTTCTGTTTAATCCTAAATAACTCATCTTTCCTGTTCCTTACACGACAATACTCCTGATATTTGTCTAAAAACATAGTTTTCATTTGATCCCAAGTTTGGATGGAATTTGGCTCTAAACTCATGAACCAGTGTAATGCTGAGTCCTTGAGTGTTTATGGAAAGACCTTAAGTTTTTTATTATCATTTACATAGTCAAAAGTTTGACATACTACTTTGAATTCAAACAAAAACTGATCAGGATCTTCAGATACACCTCGAAAGGTTGGAAGTACTGAAGGTGAAATGGTTTTCATGGGAGAGTTTTGTGTTGGGTTCAAATGGATAGGATATTCAAATGTTCTGGAAGGTTGGGGCATATCCTGATCATCTCCTTCATTATGGACATAGCCATGTTGGCCATCTCTATCCAGATTTTTTGCCATAGTTTCCTGTTCTTTGGGAACAGTTAACCCTATCCAAATTTCACTCTCAAGAGGTCCAAGACCCTCTATTGATGATGATTCTGATGATTCTTCTTTCTTAGGATGTTCTAATGATGGTGAAACTGGTGATTTTCCTTTCTCAGAATGTTCTAATGATGGTGAGATTGGTGATTTTTCTTTCAATCTTTTTGGTAATTCAAACACAGGTGATTCACCCCTTAGGCGTGAAGATCTCCTTAATAGAACAAGTCAGGGATCCTTTTGGGTAATTCTACCATTTTCATCCCTAGACTTACTCATTCATGTTTACTCTAAAATGACATAAATTATAGGTCAATAGTTGTTATTTTAACCAGCTGTTCTATTCAGATTTTAACCTGAATTTTCATAGTTTACTCTAATTAACAGCTATTGAACTGTTATTACCTTATAGCAACATAATTCCCTGGAAACGATGCCAAAATGATGCATTTTTGTTATACACATCATTAATTCTCAATGAATTTGTCAATCCAGGGCTGTGTACAAGGCTATCTGTGGAAGAAGTGGTAAACAAGGTTATAACTTAGGTCACTCTAGAGCAACAGGTCTTATTGGTGAAACTGATTGTGTGGGGGTTTTAGGACATTCCTATCTCTAAATTGCATGAATTAAACCTTAATCTAATTTGCAATATTGGAAACTAATCATTAACTGCAGAAATGAAGTCCTAATTACAATTGCAGAGTGAGACCTAATTATGTTGCAGAAATAACAGTTGTAGAATTGAAAGTCTGATTCTAATTGCAGAAAGGAAATCTATTTACTTTTGCAATAATGAAAATCTACTTCTAACATGGAAATGAAATTTTCAAGGCTCTGTAACAGAAGGTTGTCAATCTTCTGTGCAGGGGTTGACAGCAAAACATAAAATGCAAGAAATTACAAAAAATAGTAAATTCTGAAAATGAAAGCCTGCAATAAATTGAAAGCTTTGTTGAAAGCGGGGATTACAACCAAATAATTAATCACAAAACATAAAATAAGCTAATATTGCAAATATCATTAGTTGTTTACAAAGGAATGAAAGGACAAGTTCTACAACTCATTATGCTACAGCAAAATCAGAATAAAAACCTATTGTTAGTCCTCCTCCTAGGTCTGGAAGTGGCCAGCATCTTTTTCCATAAGAAGGTATGAGTCTCTCTCTCTTTATATCTTAATCACACTCATTTACAAGCAATATGAAATATAAACAATATACTTTTATTGATTCAATAATATGATTACAATAATGCTGTTGAAAACTGTTACAAGACTATAACAGTCACTTTTTTATTATCACCTATTATTCTCTGATTTCTCTATCTTCTATTCCCCTTACTCTCTACTTACTACCTACTAGCTCAACCTGAACGGGAGCCATATTTATAGATGTCCTAAGATTTACTAACAAGCTAAGAATATCTCAAAAATATCTAATCCTATTATGCTGCAACAATTCCTAGTTTTATCCTAGAAGAAGATCATACTTTGATCTTTCCATAAATGGTGGCTTTGGTCGGCAAGGACGGCAAAGTCAAATCTGATATATTTCCCCTTACCCTTTTCAATCTTTATTTCCCTTTTTCTAGCGTCAGAATTCGAACAATAAGTCAAAAAGCACATTTTGTTTTCAATTCGAAGATATGTGGCTCATTTTGAAGATACTGCAATTCTCATTCCTAAGATCCGCTCATTTCAAAGATACTACAGTTCTCATTCTGAAGATCCGCTCATTTTGAAGATACTGTGTTTTCTCATTTCGAAGATATCTTTTCATTCCGAAGATACTTCGAAATGAACAAATGTGGGCTCCTTAAATGATTTCCTCTGCATTTCTCATGTGGGTTACTTCTCAGGATTAGATTCCAATGGTCTTCATCTCTTTCCACATGTGAATTCCATGTCTTGCCATTCATTGGTAGCTAGCTGGAATTTACATGGGAAAACCTAGTTTTTGCTGCACAGTAACAGTTTTCTTGAACTATTACCAGATTTAGGTAAAATGAATGCTTGAGACATATCAAAACATGATTAGTGAAATGCTATTATATCTCATTTTAGCAAGTCATAACAAAACAACATAAAACTTATACAAAAAGCTATAAAAATTAGAATATAGTATTTCAGATACATTTATCATGCAAATAGTTAATACATAGCATATTGAATTAACTTAACTAGCATATTATATTAAACATAAGAGTTTATAGGCAATTTTAGTGTTCAAAACATGTTATGACTGAGGCATTTCCAGGCCTCATCACCCCTCCCCCACCTCCTCTTGAGGTGGTTAATTCTGGGGTGGAAGTCTCACTCCCAATTTTCCTCGAAGATACTCAAAAGTTTCCTTTGAAAGTGGCTTAGTTAAAATATCTGCTATTTGTTCCTTTGTAGTGACATATTCCAATATGACCTATTTATCTATCACTTGTTCTCTCATAAAATGGTACTTAATCGGAATGTGCTTTGTCCTGGAGTGCATTACTAGATTTTTTGAGATACTTATGGCACTAGTATTATCACATAGTATAGGAATGGGATGATCATGCTTTATCTTGAAATATTCTAGAGTTCTCTTCATCCATAATACATGTGTACAACTGGCTACTGCTACAATATATTCTACTTTTGTTGTAGATAAAGATATTGAAACATGCTTCTTACTTAACCAAGAGACTAAACATTCTCCAAGAAAGAATACTCCTCCAGTTGTGCTTTTTCTGCCATCAATGTTGTCAGCCCAATCTGCATCTGTATATGTTGTTAGTGTAAAACTATCACTTTTGGGATACCAAAGCCCAAAGTCCATAGTCCCTTTGAAATATCTAAAAAAAAAAAGTATTGTTACCACATGTTTTTCCTTAGGTGTTGCCTGAAACCTTGCCACTAATCCCACTGATTGTACAATGTTTGGTCTTATAGTTGTAACATACAATAATCTACCAATCCTAGATCTGTATAATCTCTGATCTGCCTCTGGAGATTCATCATTCTTACTCAACTGGCATCCTATAACCATGGGAGTACTTATCGGTTTACAATATTCTAACCTAAATTTCTTTAACATTTCTTTTATATACTTGGCTTGTGAAAGAAACACTCCCCTTTCTTATTGTGAAATCTGAAGTCCAAGAAAGGACAAATATCCAAGCATAGACATCTCAAATTCATTTTGCATGTTCTTAGAAAATTCTTTACACATCTTGTCATTTTTTCCCCCAAATATTATGTCATCAACATAAACAAACCCTATTAATAGATTACTCCCTTCATTTTTTATATATAAATTATTGTCTGCTATTTCTTTTTTGAAGCCCTGTTCCTGAAGATACTTATCCAATCTTGAGTACCATGCTCTCAGAGCCTACTTTAAACCATACAATGCCTTTTCAATATGCATACGTGATCTGGTTTATCTGCTAGTATGAATCCCTCTGGATGTTCAATATAAACCTCTTCTTCTAGAACCCCATTTAGAAATGTTGACTTGACATCCATCTGATATACCTTGAAGTTCTTGAAACTTGAGAAGGTTAAAAACATCCCTATAGCTTCAAGTCGTGCAACTGGAGCAAAAGTCTCATCAAATTCAATTCCTTTTACCTATGCATAACCTTTGCATACTAACCTTGATTTCTTTCTGACCACTTGTTCGTCTTCATTTAATTTGTTTCTGAAAACCCATTTTGTGCCAATAACATTTTTGTCTTTTGGTCGTGGAACAAGTTCCCAAGTTTTTCTCTTCTCTATTTGATTCAATTCCTCATTCATTTCCTTAATCTAAAATTCATCCTCACTTTCCTGAGTGAAGTCTTTTGGCTCAATCTTGGACAACAAAGAAAAATTTGCTTGTTGAGAAGCTTTTATTATTATTTTCCTTGTATGTCTTTCATTCGAATTCCTGATGATCTGCTCTTTTGGATGATGCTTCTGTACATACCTAGATGGATTTTTAGGAAGAATTCTTTGTGTTTCTTCTTCTTATTTATCTTATTCCTCATAAAATTCTTCTTGACAACATTCATCTTCTTGATACACAATTTGCTAAACTGGTTCTCTTGAATCTATCTTCTCATCAACTGTTACATTTATACTTTCCACCATAGTGTGTGTTCTCTTGTTGAAAAATTTGTAGGCTTTACTCCTTGTAGAATAACCAAGAAAAATTCCCTCATCACATCTTGTATCAAACTTACCTAAGTTTTGATCTTCCCGTCTTATGTAACATTTGCTTCCAAAAACTCTGAAGTGTTTAACAATGGTAGGTCTTCCTTTCCAAAGCTCATATGGATTCTTGTGATGATTTACCCTTACTTGAGCCCTAGTTATTATGTATGCTGCTATGTTTAGAGCTTATCTCTAAAAACCATTTGATATCTTAGATTCATTTAACATAGCTCTAGTCATGTTTTCAACAGTTCTATTTTTCCTTTCAACTACCCCATTTTGTTGAGGAGTTCTTACTGTTGAGTACTCTCTCTTGATCCCATGTTGTTTATAAAACTCTACAAATTCATTTGAAGTAAATTATCCTCCTCTATCAGATCTTAGACACTTAATCCTTTTGCCAGTTTCATTTTCAACAAATTCCTTAAATTATTTGAATTTTTCAAAGGCCTCTGACTTCTCTTTTAGGAAGGCTACCCAAACCATTCTAGAATAATCATCTATAAATAGTATAAAGTAGCTCTCACCCTAAATGCTTTGTATCCTGGTAGGACCACATAGATCAATATGTATTAGGCTCAATGGCTCAGATGACATATATATTTTTGACTTGAATGTTGTCCTAGTTTTCTTTCCATGTTTGAGGTTTCTGCTTTCTGATGACTTGATTCCTCTTTTTGTTTCTCATATTCTACATCTTGTAGAACCTTGGTCCTTTCAACTTCATTCCTTAGGTGTACAATTTATGCTTCTAATCTTTCACATTTTATTTCCCTGGATCTCAATAGATCTGTCATGTCTTTATCAATCTTCTTTCCTTCTTCCACCCTAATCTTGAGTTCTGTGAGATTTTTTATAAGTTTCATCCTTGCTTCTTCATATTCTTGAAATTGTTCCTTCAAGCTTATATTATTCTCTCTAAGTCTTTCTAATTTTTTGAGAGCAGCAAATAATTCTTCTTTTATGTCAAACATAGTCTCTTCTTCATTTTCAAAATTCATGTGTGGTACTGATGGATCCTCCTGCAAGTTGTTAGTCTTTTTATGGAGAGACCTGCTCTGATACCAATTGAAGAACATGTTCTTATACTGAGAGTGGAGGTGAATAGTATAAGATAAAACTTTTTACTTTTTAATCCAAATAATAGCATCAGCAATATTAAATTAGTAAACATCACACAAAGCATCACACATATGAGAGACATGATTTTACGTGGTTCACCCAATGTGGGCTACTCCACGGAGAAAATATTTCTTATAAATTTTTCTCAAATAAATTTTCTTGGGAATCCTTTCTCTACAATGTTTATGGACCTTTGTCCAAAGGATATGTTGATTCCCTAAATCAAATTCATGGATCTCTATCCACAGGAGAACTCCTTCTCTACTCTGGTTGGTGCTCCTCTAGAAGACTATTGCCTCCATTGCATTGGCTTGTGGATATCTCTCCACTTAATACTCTTGTCCCCACTCAAAAGACCTATCCTCACTACCCATGCTGATGGATCTCTATCCACTGGAGACTATTGTATTATCTAATCTATCACCTCCAAATCTCTGTCTCAAATATATATAAACACAGTCCTTCAATCTAACACAAATCTATTGAAAAAGTCCACATAGAACTTGTTCAAATCTACTCAACAAGTCCACATAGAACTTGCTCAAATCTACTCAACAAGTCCACACAGAACTTGCTCAAATATGATCAACAATTCCACACAAAACTTGCTTAAAACTTCTCAAAAATTCCACACAGAACTTGCTCAAATCTTCTCAACAAGTCCACACAGAACTTGCTCAAATTTGCTCAACAAGTCCATACAGAACTTGCTCAAATATGCTCAACAAGTCCACACAGAACTTGCTCAAATTTTCTCAACAAGTCCACACAGAACTTGTCCAGTCTCATAGAAACATAAAGAGAATTGTTAGAGACTTAATATATTCTATACTTATCACAATGCTAAATTACTTTCAATCATTCTCTTAGAAACATAAGGAGAATTTTTAGAGACTCGATATGCTTCAAATTCAACTCAATGCTCGAATCACTTTCTCAACTCAATTTAGAATATAGAACAGTTTGTTTTATGGAACTTGAACAATCACTTCACTCGTCCATTTGACTAGGCTCAACCAACTCTACTCAACCAATCACTCAATGAAACAACCCTTGCTCACAAACCCTAGTCTAAGTATATAACCACCAACTCAAAATATTTCCACTCACATAACAATGATATTCATGTTCTTTTCAAACCCTAGTTCAAGTTCTTTGCATGGTAACTCACTTCAAAACAATGCTTATAAAACAATCTTCACATAACAATGATACTCATGTTCTTTTCAAAATCCTAACTCAAGTTCTTCACACAAACAATGGCTTCAACAATAATGCTTATTAAACAAGGTTCTAATCACAAATTTTTATTCCAAAAAACCTTGATGCATTAACTCAAACACTCTCAAAAAGGAAACCCTAATCAGGTCCTTTTCACTCCAAAATTATTTTCCAGAAAACCAACCAATCAATTTTAAACTTTGGAAAATGTGCTCATACATTTTTCTTGATGGTGAAGTAATCTTCTAAATCTACCAAAATCTCAAACACTTCTTGCCAAGCTCAAAGAAATTATAAGGTGATTAATTTCCTCAAATTACAATACAGACATTAAAACATACATACACTTTATAACTCCATATTTAATAAAACATTCATCAACATTTACAAAAAGTAAATTACCACTTACACCTTATAATCTCCCACTAATATTCAACGCACTCTTATTTTCAAAAACAACCTAAGACAAGAAGCTCTCTTTATCCTTTTAATATTTCAATAAATCAATATACCAAAACACTTTATTAAAATAAAACTTAACACCTTATTCCTCCAACTAATCAAAAATTATTTCCAACTAATAAACCTTTCATGCACCCTTTTGACTCCAAAATTTAGGCATCATACAAAAATTAAATTTCAAAATTAATTACCTTGCCTTTGAGGGGAATCGAACACACAGCGCAACCTCAATCGGTGCCCTAGTAGCAGATCCCAATGCCATGCAAGCTAGGCACTTGCTTTGGTATAAACAAGCATTACGTGCTCAAAACCTTCCCCGCTCACCTTGCACAAAATGTGTGCCTTCCTTGGCGTTCAACACCAATGCAACTACCACAAACAAAATGTTGCCGCCGAGTTTCAAACATAGACCTCCTTGCACCCAACACCCTAATGTTGTCCTCTTTACCACTAGGCCACTTGCCTCATTGGTGCTTGGTCTTTTGGTGCAATTTCCCTTGACATTATTTACTGGTGCTTAAAAAAAATGTTCGCTGCTCTTTCTTCCTTATCAATTCAAAACACTATTGCACGCTTCAATTATCAAGCAAAAGGATAATTTCAAATGCCTTTAAGGCATAGCTTATATACCAAATTTCTTCCTCCATGCATGACGTCGGTGCTTGATTTACCCTCAACGATTTTTGGACGTCGGTGCTCGAATTACCTTTGGAGCTTTATCAATTTATAAAATATTTAAATTATTTTGAAATTAAATTTTATAAATTAATTCTTTAAAACCTATGGTTTTATTTAAACCATGTTTCACTTTGCACCTTGGTATAAATAATATTTATTTATAAAATTTAAATTCATTTTAAATTTAAATAATTTATCAAATAAATATTAAATATCCCTTTAGCTTGTCAAATAAATTTTCTTGGGTTTTTATGAAAACCATTTAACTTATGCTTCCACAAAGTATTTTAAAATATTATGGAGCCCTTTGCCTTTAACCTTTGCATTTTTCATCTTGACATTTGACTTTATTAGAAGCTTCTTCTTGAATACCAATGACAACTTTGATAACTTGTTTCTTGACAAATTTTTGGATATTAATGATGACTTCCTTTCTTGACATCAATGACAACTTTGACTTGAGGATTCAAAATATCCAACACTTATGGGATTTAATAGCAATACCACTCTAAACTATCAACCTTACTATGACTGCTCAACAGTCTCCTCCATTGATTCTTTGGAAACTTCATCTGTAATACTGAAAGGATTTCAATCACACAGTTACTATCCGGATACAACATTTCTATCATAAGTTTTCTACGATACCAAAATTTTCAAACATCCTACATAAAAGGCATTCATTCAATCAAACGTATTTTCTCTCAAATTTTTGGAGTAAGTGTCCATTCGCATACAATGTCCAAATATAAGCAGGAAAGCATTATATCTATTAGTAAGGCACCTATAGTATTTATCATTTACTATAGTCTCATTAGAATCCTTTTCTAGGATGAGTTTAACTTCAAAAATCCATGCCCACAAAAACTTCCAAGGAAAAAAAGAATAAAAGACCTCAATAAGAATTACCTCATATTCTCGATGAAGCTCCACAAGAAAATCTAAATCCTGCAAATCCTTATTGTCTATCTCTTTACTTCTTTTGGCTTTTATTTCGCATCCTTCTTCCCTTATACATCTTCACTTCTCTGACTCCAAAACTCCCTAACGTTTCTCAAAATCTCACCTACTCCCCATCACTCCACTTCCTGGAGCCTACGTTGAGGAACAGGTGATGTCCCTAACAAATCTTACACATCCCTCTCCTTTGTGGATACGTTGAAGAGCATCGTCCAGTAAGCAAAAATATCCAAAACTCTTCATTTAACTACAAGTGGATCTAAGATTTTAGATAATTTATTCATCATGGAACAAATATTCCCTATGCACGTAGAGAAGCATTAAATTCCTTTTTAATAAAATGGACACTTTATTTACATGGAAAAAGCATGGTGCTTAACAAAAGGTTTGATTCAATATTAGTTCTCAAGCAACTCAAAGCATTTAGTCTTTTCTTTTCTGACTAACACCACAAAGTTGAGCATTTTGTAGCCTTTTTTAAAATACAACAATATACATAAACATTTATTTATATATATACATTTCTTAATCAATGGAACACTATTAGACCCATGCAACCTTTCCTTAAAATGGATATAACAAATGAAATCATCAATCATTCCATTAAAAAAATATCTCACATATTTCATTAAATACACATTTTGCATAACTAATTATGAAATAGCCAATCATCTCATCTCATATCACCACAACAAAGCATAAATTCATTCAAGTAAAATTTCTACCAAGGGAGGTTCATGATATCCTCCCCTCCTTAGACTTAACATAGTCGTATGTGTTTCATCCTAGTTTAACATAAGTCAATAATTAGACAATATTCAAACAAAAATGGAAAAAAAATTTGCATGTCTACCACTTTCTTCCAAGTAGCATTTCATTTAGAGTAGCGGTCCCACTGGACCTTGCATTTCTCTAGAGTCCCTTTCCTCATTGATTTGGAATGGAACTCAAGGATTTTTACTAGCCGAACCTCTATAGCCTTCAGATCCGTCATTCTGCAATTTAGAAAAGTCCCACACATGGTCAGGATTAACTATATCCTTTCTAAGCAATGAAATGTGAAAGGTATCGTGAATCTTTGACAGCCAAATACTTTGTCACCTATAGTAAACTCTCTTGGTGACCTTTTAAGGTTGGCATAACTTTTCTAACGATTTGTGAATTCCATAAGCCTTTCTCTGATCATCTTTACCTGTTTCTCTATTTCTTTAACTATTTTTTGTCTAGGCACAATCTAGTCTTCTGGATTATCCCAATACAATGGTGTCCTCTATCCCTTCCATATCGAGCTTTAAAAGGTGCCACGCCCAAGGTCGAATGATGACCATTATTGTGGATAAACTCTACCAAGTGTAATAAATATTCCCATTAGGTTTTTTGATCCATACAATACATGTAAAGCATGTCTTCTAACACTTGGTTTACTCTCTCAGCTTGCCTATCAAATTTTGGGTGATATGTAGAATTGATGTTTAACCTAGTTTCAGTGGCTTGATGCAAAGCTTTCCAAAACTTAGATGTGAATATCGAGTCCCTATATAAAATGATAACTTTTGAAAACCATGAAGCCTGAATATTTCCTTGGAAAATCTATTAGCCACAACCATGGCATCATCCTTGGTGTTCTCAGGTATAAAATGTGCAACCTTTTTCAGTCTATCAGCCACAACTAGGATTGCATCAAGCTAGAATCTGGTCTTTGGTAACTCTACAATAAATCCATCAAAATCACCTACCATTTTTGTGTTGGTACCTCATGAGGGTATAATAGTCCTACATGATATCTATTTTTTGCCTTTACTTTTTGGCATTCAAGACATTGGATGACAAATTCAGTTATATCCCTCTTCATTCCTGGCCAGTAGAAGGTTTTCTTCATATTCTCTCTCATTTTTGCCCCTCTTAGGTGAACAGAGTATGGAGATCTATGTGCTTCATTCATGATCATTTTCTTCAAATCATCGACCTTAGGAATTACTACCCTATCTTTAAAGCACAAGAAACCATCCTTAATGTTGAAATCCTTCCTTTCATCAGGTTTCCTTCCCATTCTTTCTCGGATTTGATTGCAAAACACACCATGTTGCATTTACTTAACATGTTCCATCAAGTCTACATGGATGCAAGATAATACAACTATATGTCTCCTCCTACTGAGTGCATAAGCAACCTTATTTTCATTCCCTTTATGTATTCAATGCAAAAATCATATTCAGCAAGAAATTTCATCCACCTTCTCTACCTAACATTTAGAAAATATTGAGTAAATATGTACTTCAGAATTTGATGGTCTATTCTCAAATCAAAGGGTCTCCCTATCAAATATTATCATCAAATTTTGAGATCGAAAATCACCACTACCAATTTGAGGTCATGGTTTGCATAAATGACCTCATGTTATTTCAGTTTCCTAGACCCGTAGGCTATTACTATTTTATCTTGTGAGATCACTCCTCCCAAACCTTCCAATGATGCATATGTGCATACAAAAAAAATACCCTGAGGATCTAGTACCTTTAGTATGAGAGATGAAGTGAGTCTTTGATTGAGAAAATCAAACCTCCCTCACATTTATCCACCCATTTAAATTACTATCTCTTCCTCTGAAGGTTAGTTATTGGAGTGATTATCTTGGCATAGGCATTCACATAATACCTGTAATATCCAATAAAACCCATGAAGCTTAAAACTTCTGTTACATTGTTTGGCAGCAGCAAATTCAGTATAGCTTCTATTTTCTTAGGATCTACTGTGATCCCCTTGGTTGATACAATATGCCCTAAGTATTGCAATTTTGACACATAAAATTCACATTTTGACAATTTCTCATACACTGATTCTTTCTTAACAGTTCCATAACTATCTTAATATGTTTGTCATGCTCTGACTTATTGCATAAATATATCAAAATTTCATCTAGGAACACAAGAAAAATTTGATCCAAAAGCTTTTGGAAGATGTTATTCATCAAGTTCATAAATGTTGTTGGAGCATTTGATAGACCAAAAGGTAAGACAGTAAACTCATAATATTTGTAATGAGTTTTAAAGGTTGTCTTATGAGTATCCTCTTCTCGGATCCTCAATTGGTGGTATCTTAACTTCATATCAATTTTTGAGAAGATAGTGTCATATTTAAGTTGATCGAAGAGATCTTCAATTTTGGATAGGGGTATCTATTTAAATTTTTGCCTTGTTCAACATCCTATAATCTATACATAGGTGCAAGGAACCATCCTTTTTATTGATGAACAGAACTGGTGCACCCTATGATGACACACTCGGTCTAATTAATCCCTTCTTCAACAATCCTTGTAACTGCACTTTAAGCTCTTGCATATCAATCGAATTCATTTGGTAATGAGCTCTATGAATAGGCTCTATTCTATATTGGAGTTTTATTATGAAATCAAATTCAAGTTTAGGTGGTAACCCAAGTAATTCCTCTAGAAGTACATCTTTGAACTCTTGAAGAACTAGGTTTTTTTCAAACACCTTTTCCTTATTTTCATCTTCTATTTTATTTAATTTCATTACATAAATTGTTCCTCCTCTCTTCATTGCCTTCTTAAGCTGCACTGTGGAGAGGATCTAGGGTCGAAAAGTCCCTTGTAGGTTGTGCACCCTTTGTATCTTCCTGCTATATTTCAAGAATTCAATCCATCTATCTTGGAAATTGATTACGGTCTTATGTGATTGCAACCAATCCATTCCTAGGACTACATCGAAAGCATGTAGTGGTGCTACATAAAGGTAACCTACAGTTGTACCACCAGGTGAGATAATTTTATTCATAGGTTAACACTGGTCTATAGAGTAGGTCTATCCTAATCCATAATCGATCTTCCACCCATGTGCCAAGATTCTTGACCTTTCTGGTACATATTTAATTAATCTAGTGGAAACAAAGCTATATGTGGCACCACTATTAATCAAAATTCTAATATTTCTACACCATATCTTACCTTTTATTAGTAGTAGAGTGGCTTGTCCTTCTAAATTTTGACTCCCTATTATTGCATAAATCTTGTGTTGGTTATTTATAAGCAGGTTCTTTTCTCTTCGAACTCGATCCTCGATCTTGCTTTGAGTGGATATTTATTGGCATAATGCAGACCACCACATTTGTAACATCCTGCCTTGGGTCCTAAATGTGTTTTTTGCTTCTGTCCATCTTCCACTTTCACTACTACTAGGTAATTGGTTTGATCCTATGCTGGTGGTCTATTATCATCATTGTGATTATTAGAATTTTGGTTCTTCCCTTTAAACCTCTTTTTTTTAGCAAAAAATCCCTTGCAGGGCCGCCTTGGTTTGATATACCATGAATAGGGGGTTCTATACTGTTAAAGTCACCTGGGAGTCGTGCCCGGCCCTGCCCACACCAACATTATCAATTGGATTTTGGGTACCCAATTCAACTTTTTGGTAGGGTCAATATTTGAACCTAGGACCTCCCTTGGAGGATTGCCCTCTCCTCTCCAACTCACCTACAACACCTGGGTGATTTGAGTGTAACCCTACTTCTTATTAACACTTGATATTTAATTTTTTGGTTTTCCAAATAGATATCCCTTTGAGTTCCTTTTTCTCTTTGTTCTTGCTTTGAGGTTCTTTGTGTCCTATTTTTGTTCCTCAAAACACTTTCATCTTCATCAATATCTTCTATTTTTACATAATAATCATAATGAGACTTAATATTCTAAAGGTTTATGCTAACCTATAGAATTTGAAATGCAAGTATCTCACAAATACTTTCTTCCTTATGTTGCCTTGGAAACCCTAAAGTATGAGGATGATCCTCAATAGTGATTACTTTCTTATGTTTCTCTTAAACTTTTCTTGTTTCCTATCATTCCTTTTGTTCTATCTAGGAGGACTCTTGTTTTCCTATTCACTTTCCCATTTCATGAACCCTACACTATTTATTTATATTCGTGCCTTTCTGTCTTTCTCAGATGCCCTTTCATAGCCAAAGTAGGGCTTGATATAAGTTTTAGCTTTCCTAGCAAGATCATAGGCCTTTTAAAGAGTACTAGGTTCTCGCATATTCACTTCATGCCCTACTCTAGGATCTGCTCCTAGTATAAACTTATGTACCTTCATTTTCTCATTATACATAGGCACATACTTCAGTAGTTTAACGAATTTCTGATAATATACCTCCACAGTCCTAGTCCCTTGTCTAAATTTGGTGAATTTCTCAAATTTCTTGATGTATATGTATTCAATGAGGAATATTTCTTTGAAAGCTATCACAAAGATCTTCCATTTCAAATAAATGGTAACCTTCCCACTAAACATTTCCCACCAATACAAGTCAACTTCCTGTAAGTGTAGAGTGACATAAGATGTCCAAGTACCAGTGGAATAGTTCTTCATATTACAGAAAGTCTCTATCTCCTTTAACCAAGCTTTAGCTTTATCACCATCTTTCTCTCCATTAAACTTTGAAGATTTCATGTGTTTCATATCCTTGCCCAATTCTACCTCTATATGGATTCTAACCTATTGTGCTTATGAATGGTTCTCATTCACTTATCTTGCTCTAGAATTTCTAGCTGTTGAATCTTGATTCACTATAGCTTCCAACGGTTTTTTTTATGTTTTATCTATTCTCTTAGTAAGGCAACTATTGCAATAAGATTCTTGCTCTCATTATTAGGAGCATTCGTACCTATATCTGAGGTCTTGACCTCTACATTATCTATCATGTCTTCCTAGTCAATGGGAAACACTCCCTCTCCTTCTCTTGGGTGGCATTGTCCCTGGCCACACACTGGAGATATAGTAGAAATTTATTAATAATTTCATCCTTATAATGTTTCTCCTACTGGCAACTATATTCCTAGTTATCCTAGTTAGACAATCGAGGTCTACCATTAACAAATACACTAATATTATAGGTATAGTATTTTCATGGTGTACATCATGTTAAACTCCATCTATTCTTATGCAAAAACTTGTATCCCTATGAACCAAGCACTCTGATACCAAGTATCATGTCCTAAAATTTTGTCTTCTATTTTTTTATAGCTTCAATTCTAGGATATATATATATATACTCTAGACATTACTTAACACAACCACCACTTTTCCACTTAGAGTCCTTTCCGAGGCTCACCTATCCCTACACCTTATATAGACAGGCCCATCTATAAGAGTATTAGGTGATTTATTTAAGAATAAACTATCCATCCCATTGACCCCCAATGAGCTAGCTTGTATTTTTCTTTTTATTCCGTTGAAAGGAACATGTCATAATCACATTCTACATAGGTCTTTTTATGTAGTGATTTGGTGTAAAGGGAATCCACTATCTCTCTCATATTCATATGAGCTAGCCCTCCCCTTAATAAAACCTCTTTCTCTAAATAGTTAGTGGAACTTTTATATGGAAATCCCCTTCCTCTAACAAATTAAACAATTAATACCCAAGTCAAAGTGTCTCCTACTACCAAACATTGTATCCCTAATAATCATCATTTATAAGCTTAATAACCATTCAAATAATCAAATCGATCCATAACAACTTGGCTAACCATTTAAAGCCAAAGATACAAATTTTCCTCCTCGAAAAGGGCAAATTACATATTAATTCAAACTAAGATAAAAGGTTCCATTATTTAATCACACATTTTCATCAAGGTAAAATTCCAACTCTCAAACATACAATAGCAATGCACCTATCAACAACCGAATCAATTACTAAAATATTTTCAGTTTGACAGTTCAAAAGTAGTGTCTTGGTGTTATGATTCACACCCAAATATGAAATTAGAATTCTTTTTTCAAATTTTATGAAGCACACAACCAACTAACATAAATGTTTGTGTTCTCTTTTCGAAGAACTGGCAACATCAAATGATACAAGATTCATCGTTCAGATGTCGTGCTCAAAATAAATGTACAGGCAACAGGTTGATCCCCATTCAAGTCATAAGTGACACCTAGGATCCTCTTCCGCCCCTTTATACCAAAGTCATATAAACCACATCATTCTCGAGCTCCTGCATTTCTATTGCATGAGGTCTTTTGAAAACATAAAGAAGCTTTATCAAATAAAAGCTATCATCATTTCCAATGCTCTGGAATTACTCTCACATCAATTAGAGATTTCATACATTGTCAACGATTCTCAAGTCAATTAGAGATCCTATACACTATCAACTATTATCATATCAATTAAATATTTCAAATGCTAACACTATTCTCACATCAACTAGAGAATTTTTACTCTATCAATTATTCTCACAACAGGCATATGCTATAAGCTATTCCCACATTAATAAGATAATTCACAATTCCATCAAAATAGAATACGATAACTTATCCATTTCAATAAGTGGTTCTAAGCCCAAAAAATGAGAGTAATATTTACTTAAGCATTCAAACTCTACTATCCTTTTATCATTTTATTAACAACAGTAGAGTTACACATTTCCACATGTCGAAGTCCTTTCCCGAATAGATTGAATTTAAACAATCATACAAAATCTTTGTCATAGAACCTTCGCAGAATCATTTCAACATTCAGGCATGTTAACTAATATCATAGGATGAAACTCTTGAGATCCCTTCCTAAAATATATGACCTCAATAAATCACATTATGCCCACTAACCGACTGAGTCTTCTATTCATCGCCATCGAATTATTACTCGAACTTTGGAAGTCTTACATTCTTTCAGTTTACAAAATTGACCACAGAATTGATCATCACTCTCCTCACTCATTTCCAGCACCAATAACCATATGACATGACTGATGAATAAAAATGCTCATAAGAGGTATGAAAGAGAATACTATAATCGTATTACCTTGATTCAGCTACAACTACTGGTCTTCTAGGTGGTTGCTTTATTGAAAAGTTGGGATCATCATGTAACTCATGACGCAGTTAGTCATCCAAATAGAAATTCTACAGCAGCTAGTTGTTAACATCCATCCATTACAAAATTATTCAAATTACAAGCCACACAAATACTAAACTAATAATCTTACTATGAATACTCGTCGTCTCCTTGGATCAACAACAACACAAACACTATCATATCCAGCAATCATCTCGAATTAACAACTCAAGAACCACCATATTTGGTAGTCTTCTAGGATTTAATAGCAACACCATTCTAAACTATCAACCTTACTATGACTACTTGACAGTCTCCTCCATTGATTCTTTGAAAACTTCATTTGTAATATCAAAATAATCTTGATCACATAGTTACTACTTGGATACAACATTTCTATCATAAGTTTTCTAAGATACCAAAATTTCCAAATGTCCCACATAAAAGGTATTCATTCAATCAAACACATTTGCGCTCGAAGTTTTGGAGTAAGCGCCCATTCCCATACAATGTCCAAATATAAGCATGAAAGCGTTACATCTATCAATAAGGCACCTATAGCACTTATTATATATACAGTCTCATTAGACTCCTTTCCCAGGATGAGTTTAAATTCAAAAATTCATACCCATAAAAACTTCCTTGAAAAAAAGAACAAAAGACCTCAATAAGAATTACCTCGTATTCTCAGTGAAGCCCCACAAAAAAAATTGAATCCTACAAATCCTTATCGCTTGTCTCTTTTCATCTTTAGGTTTTTCTTCTCTGTCCTCCTTCCCTTCTGCGTCTTCACTTCTCTGACTCCAAAATTCCCTAACATTTCTCAAAACCTCACCTACTTCCCATCACTCCACTTCTTAGAGCATTCGTTGAGGAACAGGTGTTATCCCTAACAAATCTTGCAAGTCCCTTTCCTTTTGTGATACGTTGGAGAGCACCATCCAGTAAGCAAAAATATCCAAAACTCTTCGTTTAACCACAAGTGGATCTAAGAGTTTAGATAACAAATTCATCATGGAACAAAGATTCCCTATGCACGCAGAGAAGACATTAAATTTCTTTTTAATAAAACAAACACCTTATTTACATGGAAAAGCATGGTGCTTAACGAAATGTCTGAGTCAATATTAGTTCTCAAGCAACTCAAAGCATTTAGTCTTTTCTTTTCTGACTAACACCATAAATTTGAGCATGTTGTAGCCTTTTTCTTTAAAAGAACAATATAAATAAACATTTTATTAATATATATGTGTATATACATTTCTTAATCAATGGAACACTATTAGACCCATGGAACCTTTCCTTAAAATGGATATAACAAATGAAATCATCAATCATTCCACTAAAGAATATCTCACCTATTTCATTAAATACACGTTTTGCATAACTAATTATGAAATAGCCAATCATCTCATCTCATATCACCACAACAAAGCATAAATTCATTCAAGTAAAAATTTTGCCAAGGGAGGGTCATGACATTATGTTACCCTTGAAACCCTAGATTTCCATGGATATCCTCCATATGCATTTCTTTATTATGTTGCTCTTGAAACCCTAAAGTGTAATAGATACATTCTATACTATCATTTTTATTACAAGGACAGGATGTTATACTACTAGAGGAAAATGAAGATGATTTACGTGGATTAACCTTGATCTCTTTTGTGTCCTTTGCTTTACAATTTGCCTCCCCATTTTCCATTACACCTTTAACTCTTGAATTTGAACTTGCACATTGTATTTTCTCATCCTTTGTGTGATTTTTCTTCT
Organism: Wollemia nobilis; assembly: GCA_028583015.1. Classification (NCBI taxonomy): domain Eukaryota; kingdom Viridiplantae; phylum Streptophyta; class Pinopsida; order Araucariales; family Araucariaceae; genus Wollemia; species Wollemia nobilis. The sequence goes on along the minus strand of JAQPPZ010016995.1, from coordinate 2,472,484 downwards.
AATGGTTTATCTGAGTAAATAGTAATAACCTTCACCATATGATGATGCAAAGGGGCCATATTTACCACTTTCTTGGGAGTGGAAAATCCTTGGTTTAACCTTAGCTTCTACTATAATATGATCTCCTTGCTTCATATTGAAGTTTCTCATATGCCCAAAAATTTCCATCTCTCCATATCGTTTTCACTTTGCAATTTCTTACTATGTGTCTAGAACATTTGCAACATCAAAAAGCAATATTTTCATAATCCACTAGTTGATCTCATTCTTTTGGTTTAGATTTGATCTTAATTGACTAAAAAAAAGGTTTTGAAATAACCACGGCAACACATATTCGAGTGTATACAACATGCATTCACTCCTTCGTATTTGGTCCCTCTTGTATGAACTTACCCTTTTATTGATAAGTTGATATGAAAGTCCAAAAAGCTTGAGCCACATCATTACTCCATGGTTTTCAATATAATGCATCTCGCCCCCTAAGCCATGGGCCACCATCCATAATTATATTCCTAATTTTCAAATTGGAGAAGACAATGAGAAAAAAATTTGGACCAAAAAAATCATAAAGTAATTTGAATTCAATGCCCACTTACCCTTATCCATTTTTTAATCTTTGAAAAACCTAGCCAATATTCAAGGTACTTATATATTAACCCTCTACTTTGAAGAACCATTATGTCATGTTTGATCACCTCATTATGTCATGCTCACTCATCTCATCCTTAATAATCACTTCTCATGGACTACCTTGATAAGGTTTTCCATGGATTCACTCTTTCTCGTCTTTAACTAGTGCATCCTTACTACCGATTAGGAGTTTGAAAATGACTTTCTTGCTATGCTACCTAGATTTTCTTCAAAAAGATCCTTTAGATTTTAAATTTTCCCAAGATATGAAAAAAGAAAAAGAGACTGATAGCTCCTTGCTCACACTCACAATAATTGCTTTCTAAAATAAGAAAAGGTAAGGCTTCCACTCAAGGGAATTCATTAATTATTAATAATGTTTTCAAGAAAAAGAATCTAAAGAATGGATCAACAGCATTATATTTTGTCCATTAGACGCACCTTGGAATATTAACATAGCTATGGAGAGGAAAAAAGAGTAAAATAATTCAGCTAATTATGGTGTTGATCGTTATCTTGATGGAATTCAAATTTCAGAAGCTATTTGGTCAAAGGAAGATTCATTTTGTTAATTATATGAAGGGGTTGATAGAGGAAACATAGTGGCTTGAAGGAGATGAATATCCTTGATAGAAAAGCAAGTTAGATACAACAAATGTAATTTTTTGATATTTTGATGGTAATGGCCCTCCAGTTGGAAGACGCAGGGTTGAAACCCTCATGCGCAAGCAACGATGGTGAAAGCAAGAGTAACAACGGTCGGTGGATGGGGTCCTGTGAGGCACAGTGGAAACGGCAAACCCTTGTTTCGCCGGAGGGAAAACCAGGGGTGATTTCTGGTTTGAAGGGCTACAAGAATGGAAAATATGGAAAACCCCAACAAAGCAACACCGAGAAATTTTTTCTTTTAGGGAAAACACTTCAATTTGGATGCTTTGTGGAGCTATGGGAAACAAATTGAGAGTCGAAGAGAGGGCAATAATGGAGGGATCATCTGGATGGGGTTTAACCAAAGGGATGTCCTTGGGGATCAAACATGATCCTAAAAATCCTCACATGCAACCTTTCGTGGATGCAGTGAAAGGCAATAAACCCAACAAAGAAAATATAGAAGGTCAAGCTCGAAAAATTTTACAAAATTTAGAAAAGAGAGAAGAGAAAAGAGAAAGAGGCAGATCAAGCAAGAAGAAATGGTTGCCTACCTAATACGGATTCAATCCTGGTCTTGGAAATAGCATAGGAATTGGTAGCAGATGACATTATTTACAGATCCACGCATGCCCTGATTTGTAGGTTTTTAGGTCTTAGACCTTCTCCTCGCTTCCTATACTCATGGGCAAGAAACCATTAGAACCCTCAAGAGGAAGTGGATATCATAACACTTCCAATTGAATACTTTGTAGCAAAATTTACTCTAATTTTTTATAACGATAAGGCTTTTGAGATAGGACCCTATAACATCAGGGCAGCAGGGTTATTCATGCAACCATCGCGACCGGCTTTTGATCCCCGTGTTGAACCATCAGCAGCACCGATTTGGCTGAATTTATATGCCCTTCCTTTGGAATTCTGGGAAGATGAAGTTCTGGAATTGATTGGAAATTTGTTGTGCATATACCTAGGCAGATCATGAGAATCAGTGGGAGGGAGATCAAGTTTTGTGGTTCGAATTTGTGTGGAGATGGACCTGAGCAAGCCACTACTAGTCGAAGTGGACCTTAGATTGGGAGGCAACATATGGAAACAACAATTGGATTATGAATTAGTCTCGTTCCGTTGTAGAGCATACCATGAGTATGGACATTTGTTTCGAAACTGCCCCAAGAACACTCAAGAGGAGATACCACAAATAGTTCAAAACCCAAAGGATCAATCTTCAATTAAAGAGACTACAATGGGTTTTCAAATAGTAACAAGAAGAAGAGCAAGAAATAATATCCAGACAAGGAATAGGAGTCAATTCAAAGGAGAAAACATGAACCACCACCGGGAATGGAGGGCAACATCTAACAAATATGAGCTTCTCAGGCTAGATGACCCAATGGAGGGAGAAGAAACCTCGTTTGAAGAACAAACCAAGAATCAAGATATGTCTATAGAAGAGGAAAATCAAATCCATCAATCTACAGACAATGGAGACCATAATTCCTTAAAAGGATTGGAGGACCAACAGGGAAGCCAAAACTCTCCAAAACAATCTCATCCAGATCAAGAAAAACATTGGGAGCTACAAGGGCATCAACAACTGGAGACAGGAGGTGCAATGATAGTTTTTAATCAGGAACAAGAACCAACTAAGGGTGTCATCATGGGATTAGTAGAGAAAAATAAAGAAAAACCAATTCTAAGATTAGTCAAATGAAGAAATGACATAAAAATGCTAGTTCTCATGGAGCAGGAAGAAGATCAAATAGAGAAAGAGTATAACAGCAGGGGTAACAGTTGAGAGAGTCAAGTATGGTTAAATCCATAGCCAACTTCTACAACACAAAACCCCAATGATTATAAATACCTGGAATGTAAGGGGTTTAAATGGCCGACCTAAACAATTGGTTGTTAAGAGAATGATCTCAAAAACAAACCCAGATGTGGTGCCATTACAGGAAACTAGAACATCTCTTGAAATAATGCAAATTATTTCAAAAAGATGTTGGAGGCAATGTGATTATGTGGCCCAAGCCTCTCAAGGCTACTCAGGAGGGATGACAACAATGTGGAATAGGGACACCTTTCAGTTACTGAGTTCAGCAACTTCTCGAGGAGTGTTGATGACTAGATTAAGAGAGAAACTCAGAATAGATGGATGATCATTAATATGTATGGAATGCAAGGAGTATGAGAACTAAAAATCCAATGGAAAGAAATCCAAGCGATCAGGGAAGCCTACCCCGAAGACCTCTGGATGGTGGGAGGGGACCTGAATGTCAAGATGTCAATAAATGACCAAGAAGGAGGTATAGCACAACTCAACGAAAATGATAGGCTCCTCATAGCCCAATCTGACTATTTAGAACTGATTGATATACCCCCACCAGGTTGCAGCAACACATGGACAAATAAAAGGAAAGAGAGGCAAACAATAAAATCCAGATAAGATAGGTTTTGAGTAAGGAAAAAAGCTTTCACTCTATGGCAATGTCAATCTAAGACCCTAAATCGGTTGGCTTCAGACCATTTTCCAGTAAGTCTTTCCATAGCAAAAAGAAGTTCGACTACAAGAAAACCCTTTAAATTTGAGAACTTTTGTCTGCAAAATGAGGATCTCTATGGTTTGGTACAACAATGGTGGCAGCAAGGTAAACTCGCATATGGAACAACTCAGTACCAACTCTTTTGGCAATTAAAAAATGTTAGACAAAGCTTGAAAAAATGGAGCAAACTGTAGAGAACTCACTTCCAAAAACAAAGAGTAGTGATCTCAACAAATATGGAACAAGTGGTAGCTCAAATTCGTCTCGAAATTATCTCATAACAACTTCTACAGAAGGAAGAAACATTGATGAAACATGAGCAGATAGATAAGAAAGAGGAGGCATACTGGAAACAGCGGGCAAGGGTGAAATGGTTGAAGGAAGGAGATAGAAACACTTAATTCTTTCACCATACAACTACTACTCGAAGCCTTCATAACAGGATGGATGCCTTATCAAATGGTCCAGAGAATAGGCAAACAACCATCCCATGTATGTAAGATGTAACAAATTCTTATTTTAGCTCCTTATTTTCTGCAAATCCAAATCTTTTTGTCCATCATCAACAGGAAATTCTAGCTAGTATTCTTGAGATGATATCTCAAAATCAGAATGAGGAACTCCTAAAAGAAATAATAGAGGAAGAAGTCAAAAGTACTATCCTTGCTTTGCAGACAAGAAAGTCCCAAGGATCGAATGGGCTCCCAGTAGAATTTTACAGAGCTTTTTGGGACATAATAGAGAAGGATCTAACTAAAGCAGTGGAGGAAGTCAGAATCAATAGAAGAATCCTCAAAGCCACCAACCACACCCATTTAGCCCTTATCCCAAAAGGAGGAGAGGTGGAGGACATTGCCAACTACAGACCAATAGCACTCTATAATGTGGCCTACAAGCTCATGACCAAGCTAAGGTTAAAAAAGATCTTATCAGATATAATATAACCAGAATATGGAGGTTTTGTGCAAGGTCAACAAATTCTAGATGGAATAGTGGTGGCCCAGGAATCCTTTCATAGTCTTAACCAAAAAGGGAAGAAGGGGATGTTTCTCAAGTTGGATTTATCCAAAGCCTATGATAGGGTCAGCTAGAAGTTCTTGGCACAAATTCTAAGAAAAGTCGGCTTCAAAGAGGAAAGAATATCATGGGTGATGGAATGTATATCCTCAGCCTCCTTCTCAGTGCTCATAAATGGAATCCCCTCCCAACCTTCCCAGGCATCCATAGGTATCATACACGGTGATCCTCTTTCACCATATCTATTCATTCTCTATGCAAAAGGATTGGGAAGACTAATAAGAAAAAGGTAAATGGAACGAAGCATTACAGGAATCAGTATCTGCAATGAGGTGGACCTTACCCATCTTCAATTTGTGGATGACACCGAAATGTGGACGAAGCATCACTACAAGAAGCAATCAACATACGTGATCTCTTGGATTGCTATATAGCAACAACAGGCCAATTGGTAAATGAAAAAAAATTCAAAGTGGTCTTCTTCAATGTAGCTAAAAGAGTAAGAGAAAGGATATCCCATATTCTCAGATTCCAGGAAGCCCATATGCCCCTAGAATACTTAAGGATCCCCCTTTCAACAAAGAGGTTAAAAAGCAAAGATTGGAAAACTCTTTAAGGATAAAATCCATTCAAAACTAGCTCATTGGACAAACATATGGCTGAGTTTTGGAAGTAGGGTAACTCTCCTTAAATTTGTCCTTCAAGCAATGCTTGTGTATCAGTTCTCTATCTTGGTTGCCCCGAAGAGTGTGTTGAAGGATCTTGATAAAATCATGCGGAAATTCTTATGGTCAAGGGCAAAGGGAGATCAAAAAATGGCCCTAGTCAGCTGGGACAAGTATGCAAACCAAAGAACCAAGGAGGCCTTGGAATTAGAGCAACAGAAACAAATAATCAGGGTCCAAATTATAGTGGAGATGGATATCCAATCAGAACCAAATGTGGTGCCAACTTCAAAATACTACCCAACTCACCCAGCAGAAGACATTCCCCGTCTTTCAATAATGGCATTAGGTTCAAAGATCTGGAAAGCACTGAGAAATTAGCCCCAATCATTACGCAAGGTCTATTCTAGAAAATTGGGGATGGAAAAAATGCAAGATTATGAAAGGACTCATGAGAGCAGCACCCACCAATAAATAATACTCACCCTCATCTAGTAGGCCTCAAATTGGATTTGCACAGCCATAGATGGTATCAGCTATTCCACTATATCAAACCTCCACATCCAGAAGGACCTAGTCTCATTAAGATAGCCATTAATTTTTTATTTAGGCTAGTCAACAGACCACAACCCACTCTCTATTCTTCATCATGGCTCATTCTTATTGCATGCCACACCATCAGTTTTGTCATATAGTTACATGACCCCGAATTTGTGGGAGTTTGAGTTTCATCTTGTCTTTTGATTGTTTAAAGCGACTCACTTCAGTGGTCACAAACAAGAAGAAATAAGCATAGTAGGTATCACTAGCATGAAAACAAAGATGGCTGAAAAAACACTGCACTGCAAATTATTAAACCTGCATGCAGTTCCATTTCTCTCAATCCCTTTTGTTCAAGGATGATATTATGCAAATCTTTATAATATAAGATTCAGAATTCCTTTATAGCTTCAAGAACTATACCAAGCATTCACCTAGAAAATTAGTGGCTTGAAACCCACCTGTCAAACAGGAAGTTGAACAGACCATACAATCTTCAACAATGTTGGTTCAGTTAAACACTTTGCCTTGAATCTTAAGATGGCACAAAAGAGACTACTCCTTTACATGTAGTCATTGCAGAAGAATAAGATGCCCAAACGTAGCTATCATTCACTAATGCAAAAATGCAAAAGCCTTTTCGTACAGTTTATATTTTCCTTCTCAAGAACATCAAAAGCAATAATCACTCATTTGTGTAGATTACCAAACAGAAAGGACTCAAATGTTGTACAAGAAACTTTTCTTTTAGCAATGAGTGCTAATTACTCGTGCTCCTATGGAATCAGAATAGGATTAATAATGCGTAACTTAAACTACTCTTAACTTCGTTTGTTGGACAAGCATCTTGAATTCAAGACCCAAGGTTGCCTTATATGAGTCAATAACATCCATTGTAAAAGGTTGTCTTACAAATCTGAATAATCTGCGCATCACCAAATGTTCCTTGCATTATCTGACTCAAGTACAAGCATTGGAAATTTTAAGAAATCCGAAGCATTGTAAAAGATCACATTAGAAATGTGGATGGTGTATATGCAAGAACGCCTTCCTTTTTCTCCACACGTAAGAGTTTACTTTCAAACTATTTTGTATATGTACTTGATTCTAATGAAATGTGTGTCCATGTGTATAGAGCTTATTTTTTAAATAATTTGTGCATGTGCAATACCAGTGATACATGTATATAGCATAAATACTCTATATTTTGTATGCCAGAGCACTTGGTACATTTTTCCTCAACAGAGAGAAAGTGCATTACTCAAGTGCATTACTCAAGCGAAAAAAGTTGTACTATAAATTTTAAACAGAAAAACATGCTCCTCATATTCCCATGCAAAATCGTCTACATAACTACAAAGCTTTTAGATAAAAAAAATTGCTCAAGAGAAAAGTGGATTACTCAATCAAAAGCTGTTGTACAATAAATTTTAAACAATAAACCATGTGAATACCAAATGGTTCTCTGGAGTAACTTGCACCAAAATTCCTCCATCTATACCCAAGGCAAAGAATATGTACAATAGCCAAACTCTCCAAAACAAAATCATGTTGTGTATTATAATGGACAAGTTGGATCTATTGATCCAATAAAAATTTACTTGCAACGTAGTGATTCAGACTGTAAACTTGAAAGTTCAAACAAACTCATTTTCAACCCATCACTCCTGAATCTGCTAACATCATGTTCCAATTCTCCAATTTGGAAATTCAATATGTATTTACCACAATTAATCATCTCGCCGAACTGAATTTCCTTAAAAGTCATGTAAAATTCAGCTTTTTCTTAAGAATGTGAAAATAAGTGTCCGCAAAAGATTGTACAAAACCACAAATGTTAAGAGTTGATAAAAGGTGCATTTCAAGTACGTGCATGCACATGTCGGGCATAAGCAAATTTCATGACAAGAATAAACCTTCATTGTCAAAATTTATAATTTCTATGATTTTGACTTTTCACAATCTTAAGATTGGCCACACAAAATGTGGAAACAAAGGACTCACCAATAAATGAATGGTGCAACTGGCCTGATGTGCACAGAGGACTTTTCATGCTCTCTATATCTCAATTTTGGAGGGCTTCCTCAAAATATTTGTTTTAACGCTAAGAAATCTCAATTCTTGAGGGTTTCCTCAAAATATCTGATCGAGACAAATCTTATGGTGTTATGCTTCGGTGGCTGAATCAGGAGAACCAAATATTCTAAGGTTCCTGTCACCCGTTCCAACAGCCAAATAGTTTGCATCAGGTCCAAATCGAACAGACATTATTTTCCCTGCACACGACGCCAAAAGTTTAAGAATTACAGATTAAAATATCAGAAATACATCATATAAATATTATGAATGAATGAGATTGATTGCAAATCCATGCACATGGTTCCAAAGGTGATATATTGCTCATTCACACATGCATAAGCGCTTGCATTGAGAAAGGAAGGAGAAAAAGACCTGTGCCTGACAAGTCAGGGAATGTTTTAATAGAATTCCATTCTTGTTTCACGCTGGCAACTTGATAAACCCTAAATGGAAAGACAAATTGAGAGACTCAGACTATCATCCTAATATGCAGAGTAAAATACAATCTAAAACATATAAGCATCCGCTATCAAAAATAGTTCTCTTTTTTTTATTTTCCTCTGTTAGTTCCCTTGCAACTCTTGATGTAAAAGGAGAGCAAACCTGATGTCAGAACCCCCAAGTGCAAGGTAACTACCACTGTGATCAAATTGCACTGCAGAAAAAGCAAGTGTTAATTCACATGCGAACTATTTAACTAACTTCTGCCTTGCTTGCAATCCACCAATGAATCAACTATTACAATAAGCTTAACCCAAATCCATAACCAATCTTGAACACAAAATATAAGAACATTTTAAACTAATAATTATTAAACCTGTATTTGTTGGGGTATTTGAATCATAAGGAGCAAAAGAACGGAAATTCTTCAGCTTGCGCAAATCCCATAACTTGACACCGTCATAGCCTGCTGTCTGCATGCATTGTTGACTAAATCATGACATCTCGGATAATGATAACCAAAAAAGTCCACATTTTGAGAACACACAAAGCAAAATCACACAGTGCAGAAGATGCCATAACAAAGCCCAAAAAAATGGTAAAACAATCAGGATATCCAAAACGTTGTTAGGGCCCATCCATTTATTGTTCCAAACAAGATTGATGTACAAAATTGCAATTGCAAAATCATAAATAATCATAAAAAAAAAATTATCTTATTTAACAAAACTCCAAATTTGAAAACATTCATGAATCATAAAATATTCATCAAATACTCAAATACAATTCCAAAATTGACATACCGCAAGGAAATACCCATTCTCTGAAAATGATATATCAGTCACCGGACCACTATGCCCAGGAAATTTTGCAACATTAGCCTACAAAACAAATTTACAGATAGCATCATAACCTAGAAGACATTAATGATATCAAACAGAGCAACTCTTATCAACTAGCAAAGCAAACAAAGCAAAAATGATTGGCCATCTATAAAAGATTTGCATACCTGGGTTTTCACATCCCAAATTCTCACAAGGGATTCTGCAGTGCCTGTGCCTAAGATGAGACCATCAGGGTGGAAGGCAGCAGATGTATATCCGTCCTCTACAGAAGCATCACTGACCTGCACAAACAACCAACACAATCCATCTGAGATCAATAAATTCGCCTGTTTCCCATGTTTTCAATTTCATTTACAATGCAATGACTATCAAGCACTAACCAAATTGATGCAATATAGCATTTTCAACAGATCAATAGATGCACATGAAAAATGTCTGATACAATGAAAATCATCAAAATTGTCACAGGAGTACAAGACAGCTGACAGGTGGAGGAAAGGATTACCTGTTGTAAGCATAGACCAGATGATAGTTCGTAAAAGCACCAGGTCTTGTCCATCGAAGCGGTCACAAAGTAATTATTGGTCGCATGAATAGTGACAGCATTCACCTGACAATCAGATAAAATATATAAGTATATTTATTCCAGACAAGGAAGAAACAGACTAATCTAAGCAAAGCTAAATACCAATCCAGCTCATCACTACTACTTATTATTGGACGTAAGTATTGCATCACAATGAATGAGATGTGTCAGACCCATAGTAGCAAAACTCGGACTCGGACTCGCCTCGGACACGGAAAGGCCGACTTGGAGGCCAGACTCGGGACTTGCAAAAAAAACTCGGCAAGACTCGGCAAAAAGAAAAAACCAATTTTTTATTGAAAAAATAAGTTTTTTCATGCATATTACTTATTAGTACATTCTAACAAACTTACTCAACATTCAACATTATACAAATAAGATTAACAAGAGGAAGGGGCATATTCTTTCTTGTATTCATCAAAATGTTTATAGTACAAAATGTGCTCATGAGCCATGAAAAAATACAAAATCAAAACATTTTAACAATCTTTAAACATTTTTATATTTACTACTATTATTAGAAATGTTAGGATTATTATTTCTTAAAACTAGGTTTAATGCTATAAGGAACCTATAAATAATTTTCAAATTTATAAATAATAATTTTTTGGTGGGTGTACTCAAGACTTGTATAATAATTATTGAACTATTCAACGTTTATAAAACTTATTAAAATATAATTCTAACATAATTATAACTTATTTTTTTCAACCAGAAACATAAATAATTTTTTAAATTAAAATAATAAAATTTAATTTAGTTTGCCTTGTGAACTAAAGCCGAAAAAGATACATATAAAAGGAGATGGGAACGGTTTTATCTCTATCCAATCAAACCATGCTGACTTTAATTTATTTTGCAGATGGCTGATGTTCACGGGCGTAGATTGCAGAGGTCTTTACGAAAATTATTTGACCTACATCCAACGGTGACGAGAACCCCCAAGTTGTTGGAAGGAATGCTTGCCATCGGATGTGCAATGTGCCTCCCGCACATGCCAGGACAGGTATTAGGTAAATATTTGAACCGTACGACGATATTCACGTTGTCATACTCGACGACCGAATGAAAGGAATCACAGGCTCCCTCACAACCGCAGTTTGAGCACACAGTTTCAAAAAAAAAACCACCACGGATTTCGCTTAAATCAAAAGATCACGGGCAAACATGACATCGACCAATGTTTCAAAGCTGGCTCCGGCTTCACCCATTTTCAATGTGAATTCAACAATAGATGTTTATCATGCATTTCTATTAGTAGAGAAGAGGTCTTACATGTTAAAGCTTAGTTAGTGTGTACCTTGGCGTCGAACGTGTAGCGTTTGACCCCGTTCCAATTGTCGACGTCATAGGCGGTGTAGTGCTTGCAGCACGCTGCGACCTTGAGCCTGTTGGGGTCAGAACCGTCGGTTTGCTGCAATCCCCTGACGTAGGAGGAGCCATACTTGCTGCTTAGAACGGGGTCCTCGCCGGGCGTCTCTTGGCCCCTTCCCCATCGCGGGTCACGGAATATGTTGACGTTGGGGCTCCAGTATGTCAGCCCAGCTGCCCATTTCTAACTTTTTTTCTAACTTTAATTTTTTCTGGGCTAGCCGAGTCCTGAAGTCCGGACTCAGACTCAACCCCGAACTTGGATGGACTCGTCCGAGTCCAAGAAAAAACGAGTCCAAGTGGACTCGGCACGACTGAACCCACTCGGACTCGGACTAGACCGAGTACTCGAGAGTCCGACCGAGTCTGACAACAGAGGTCAGACCCCCCATTAAGTCCACGCTGAGTACTGTTGTCACATTTTGAACAGGGTAAAATTTTGTAAAATGCTGCAATTTCTTGTTTCCAGATCCGCTTCTTCCCTTTTCTCTCGCCAACCTCTCCAGGTAGTTCAGATGGTCGCAGCCCAGATAGTCTCAGGCTCATCCAGTCTCCAAGCAATGTCCCAGATTCCGGCAAAAAATTCATCAAATTTGTCTAAGGCGTGGGCAGCTCACGGGTCGCTCCATTTTTAGAGATTCCAGGGAGTCGCCCCTCTCCATCCGCGACCCCCAGCTTTGACAGTACTCGGGCTCTTTGTAGCCAAGAAAAATTTGAAAATTTGACTAAGACTTGATTCTTCCCGGAGTTCGCTCCCCAGTGGAGCGACTCTCGAGATTCGCTCCAGCTGCCTGCGACTAGCGGGTAGAATTAAAAAATCTTCTAAGTCTGAAGTTGCCCGCAGTTCGCTCCCAGGGGCAGCGATTCCCGGAGGTCGCTCCATTTTCGGGCGACTAGCGAGCAAAAGTGGAGACGGCCCAAGATTCGCTCAGCAAGCATATTCAAGATTTTTCAAATGCATTTGGCCCGCAGTTCGCTCCGCCTTGGACGATCCCCGAGAGTCGCAGCTACTTCCCGACGATCTTTGGAAGCACCCCGCCTACTTGTGAATCGCCAGCCAAATGGAGAAGTCAAGTTAACGAGGCAGGGCAACTCCTCCCGGAATTCGCTCGGAACGACTCCCAGGGTTCGCAGCAGTTCTAGGCGATTCTCAGAAGTTCTCTTCCGTCGAGCGACTGGCCAACTCTCCCCCCCACGTTCGTTTGAAGCCGCCCAAAGTTCACTCCTGCGCCCCCCAGCGTCGCACGTGTCCTGCAGCGAACACCAGATGAAAGCTGAAAGCGGGAAATTCCTCGAAATGTGTGCATCTCGGTAAAACTGCAGGTTGACTTAGAGAAAGCAGGGTAGGTGGGCGTTTGAGATGTATTAATGCCGCACGAGTTTCCGACCCAAAGAAGACCCCAAAGGGCAAGTTGTACCAACCGTATTAATGGAGCACACTTTCCCGACTGGAGACCCAACCTCAGGCCGCTCTAAACACGGGTGAGCCGTATTTCAGGTATACTATCAATTGTCAGGGGTCAAACCTCAGCTGCCCCGGCAGTTTTGGGATCTAAACTTTAATGTAATTGGGAGGGAAGCCTCTGGTATATAAGGCAGCCTGATATTCATTGTAAAGGGGGGGAACATATTGCTAAAGAGCTGCTGTACTCAAACTTCTTGCATCAATACTAAAGCATCCTTGGCTCTAATTCTTGTGTCTTTCTTTTATGCTGCCTTCTGCAAGTATTTCTGATTATATTCATTTATTTTTCTGATTGTTGTAATTCTGCATCCTGGATTAGGGCATTGGACATTAAGTGAATCTGGAATTCTTGTTGAAGGATACATAGGAAAGAATTGCAGTGTTAGTTTCTGTTACATGCTTTATGTTGATTGCTGCCGGTTTGGCTATTAGTTAGTGATTGTGCTGCTCGTTCTTTCCCCACTGCTATTGATTACCATTTACATTTCTTTCTGCACTATTTTTAATCTCTTTCCTGCACTTTTGTCTTCAAATCCCCAAGTAGTTTAGAAAAGGAGTTGGCCTTCTCCAGAGATTGGCACGGAGGGCATCTCTTCCCTTCGGCCTTTCAATCTGTGGTCCGGGTCTAGGGCGCATACTTTAGACCAAATCCTTTCTTGGTGGCGGATTCGTGACCAACAAGTACCAACTCAAGCTTGTCTAGACATCTTTCTTAATCTCCTTTCTTGCTTCTATCACTTTCCCTTTTCTTTTAAGTTCTATATCTATAATATGCTTTAAATTGAGAGTTTGAAGAAGCTCGTAGTTACATATATCATATGCAGGATTCAGCTAGTCCAGTTGAACATTCTTTGTAATCATGGATTGTTCATATAATTTATTTATTTCCTTTCTAACCCATCTTGCATAAAGGCTTGCACATGCTTACCCTTTCGCCATGACAATTGCCCTCTATTCATTTTGAGTCTTCAAAACAATTTAACTTATATTTGCAATGAAGCTCTCTGCATACAAAGATGGCCTAGCATACTAGTGTAATCTCTCTCCTCCTCTATAATTGTGTTTCCTTCTTATTCTCTTCAATTTGAGAGACCCCTCAATGCCTGGTGATGCCACCCAGCAGCAACTTGGAGAAGCTTTCCCCAAAAAGACTTAAATACTTAAACCATAAAGCATGATCATTTGGACTGGCAGTGGCAATTTTGTCCTACTTTTGACATGATATCTTGTTAAGGTGACACTTAGATCATAATTTGTATCTCTTACTAGTCAAAGCTCACAGGAATAAAGCAAATTTTGTACATTCACGGTAATATATACAAGACATGTAATATAATACTTTCTAATGTGTCTATAGTATGAATCTTTGTGACACTCTTAGATAGCTACTACTTTGTCATCAAAAATAGTTGACCTAAAAGGTTCAGTTTTATTTGTCATGAATACTTGAACTAAAATCTGAAGATCAGGAGAACTAGAAAGTGACAAACCTCTGCTATGTGATCTTTCAAAATATGCCGACAATCATAGCTTCCATCTTCATTTCCTTGCCATATCCGAACTGTCTGCAGCCATTCATCAGTTCATATGTCCATCCAAAAACATTAGATCCCAGAAAGATAGTTCAGACAATGATGACAAAATAAACCACAAACAAAGAATGTCTAACACTACAGTATCCATTTGAGTTACAGTATCAAAATTAGGGCAACACATCTAGTTACTCGTTGAAACATATTGCGACTCAAATGCCTATAGTGAATGATGGACATGCACGCCAGGTTCACAAAAATATACAACACAAAAAATTGAAGATAATAAACAGAAGAATGTCTCACATTAACATTCTCGCAATGAAAGAAAAAGCAGCAGTATAAAAGATTCATCACATATTTATCGTGTTTCTAGATCTCAGAATTTATGCAAACTTGTTTATGAATCTAGCCAAGATTAGGAAAGAATGAATCCAGATGTATCAAACTGCCCAAATAGAAGGGATCTACTGCAATAAAGACCGGAGGCCCACAGATGAAGGCCAATTGGTTAGGACTCAGGGAAGATAGGTGGAAAGATATGAGAGAGAAGAGCCCACGGAGGGGAGGACATCCCTCTCAAGTGACGAGACACCTTAACAGAGTTTATGGTTTAACCATTTACAGGTTGGAATATTGTCAGAATAGTAGATTTTGAAGCCAAGGGAAGAGGTAAAGATGAGGATGCACATAGACAGAAGTATGGGCATTGCATTCTATATTCAGAAGAGAGAAAAATATGAGAATGCACATAGATATTTCAGAACGTCACTCTTAAATAATAAAAACCTAACAGGACTATCCTGTGTAACAGCTCCTCAAACAAGAACTGACGATACAAATACTGGCATAAACATTGAATATTAATGCTAGTTATTCAGAGATATTAGATTTGATAACAAACAACTAGTACAACACACAATAGAATTCAAGCATTTCTCATAAAGCTCCCACTAACCTTGTCTGCTGAACCTGTCAGCAAGACGTCATCACGTGCTACAAATTTTACACTGGTAACCTGGATATGACGGAGTAAGTTAAGCTAGCTTCTTTGTGTCTATTGTAATCTCTACTTAACCAAATGAGAAAACACAAAATACAAGAGACAAAAAAGACTGATTTAACAAATCTGAGTTTCAAAAATGCAATACTATATAAAACCTAACTAATTAAGACAACCATGTAAAATAGAAGCTTAGGTTATGTAGCAAACCCGTTTGCTGTGCCCAGAAAGGGTTGAAAGGATCTGCCCTGCTGATGGGTCAAACACAACAGCATTGGCATCAGCACCACCTGTTGCTATGAGACCCTGCAAGCATGAAAATATACAAGATCAGAAACCTAGGAATGCACGAAACCCAGAGCCAATATTTGCAACAAAGAGAAAAACTCTTCAAAGTTTTCATTTGTCATTGTCAGCACAAAAAACTGCTGTCAAAAATTACATTATGCCATAACATCAAAAGGTCCACCGATACTAGTTCCAAAAAGATGACAAGAAGAGAACTTGGGTCAACATGGAAAAAATGCAAAACATCCATCACTGTTTCGCAAAGACCAAAATTCACTTCAATGTTAACAGATAGTTTCATTAGGAATAAAAAACAAATTAAAGAAATTTTATTAATGTACACAGGTGACCAATGTAGGTCAATGGGACTCAAATATTACACATGAATACAATAGCATGGAGGGATAGTGCTCCAAAAAATACAAAATTACAACACACCAAAAACAAAACTACAAGCTCCGACCTGTAATGGGTGAACCATGTCTCTACAAAATGGAGTGCTGCAGAACATATATGCCTCAAGCATTTAAAAAAGTATAAAAAAAAAAAAAACATGGTATAATGGGAGCTTAAAATGCCATAAAAGATCTGGTGTAAAAGATTGCAAGGGGAGATCATAAACTAAGCAATTCTCATGGGTCTATGTCCATCTGTGCTAAATCATAGTCAATCACTACGGACGAGCCACTGTATGATTTGATGATGTCTAGAGGAGAATGATGGGAACAAAAGCTGGATTGGATACTGAGAAACCTCATATTGTCCAAGACTAAAGATCCACAGGATACAAAGAGGAATCTTGAAACACCTACTTGTTTGAACCTCCTGGGGTATGGGCATTGACAACGCAGAGAGCCTCGTCCTATACAGGTAGAGGACCCCTAGTAGCTGCTGTATGGGAGAGGCATTGACCACACCCCCAACCACATCTGAGGGGAAGGAAACAATATCATTTGGGAAGCACTTAATGTTTCAACTATTGAATGAGTAAAAGAATGTGATCAATGTGGTAATCAGTTGGGTCGGCAAAAATCCCTACACAGCTTCTTGTTCAAGGGGAATTGCCACCTAGAGGTATAAAGCCAAACACATCTTGTCAAGATGTTGAAAGAAATTAGAGAGCAACCTCCCAAATCTTTGTTAAAGCATTAGCACTTCCATTTAATCTCATAATAAACAAGGCATCTGAATACTATGTTCCATGCAGACTTGTCCTGAAAACGCATCCCATCGTTACAGATTTGGGTTGAAGCAGGTGACATGGAGTTGCAAAAAAAAAACTTGCTCTATAGGGTAAGCAACAATGACAACAGGAAGATCAAAACATGGTCAACAAGTATAGTAGTCCAAGTGTGCCTTTGTCCCCCTCACGTAAAGGGAAGATGGAAGCTTGAAATGAAAAGCAATGAAAATTTCTTCGTTGTCCTCGACAAAGTGTCAAATAGGGCATGACCCAATTTTACAAGAAAGGTTGATACTCTTACACACGAATGACACTGGTTGTGTGTCAAATAGTGCATGAGATGGAACTTGGCATTAGAGAAACTACAGTTTGGTGTGCCCAACAAGCGAGACTAATTGCAACATGAGAGAAACTACAATTTGGTGCATCCCATAATGCACATGACAGGAGTCTGTCATGGTAACAACTGCAGGGTGGTGCATCCGACAATGCATGCAATAAGAGTCCAACACAAGCACAACTACAATGTGGTGAATACGAGAGTCCACATGACAAGAATTCGACATGAAACTGATCATTGCCTATGCCAAATCAACTAGTCCAAATGATGACCAATGTTGCAGTGACGCAAAAGTTCCCCAAGTTTCATCATTGTGAAATGGAGGGCCAAGTTAGAATTGAAAAAACCTTCATTATAATTTGGAAGGCCAATGGGCAAATGGATAAACCAGATTGGAGGAGGTCATTCCCTGTGACACTGCATTTTATTATAATAAACTGGCACGCAAAATTGCCAGAAGGCAAGTACCAAACCTGGGAAGAGTATTAGGGTATTGTTTTCACCCTTCTCCTTGTCACCATCTCTTATATTGCAGTCATCCCTTAAGCCATAGAAGTCCACATCTAGGATGTGAACGACAACATGAAGAGGCAAGTGAACAACAACATCCTGCCTTGCTTGTGTGTCGCCCTTTCTATGGGTGTCATCCCCAACATAGAGGAGGACACCCTTGCATCCATTGTCATACCTTCCAAAGACACAGAGTTAGGGAGACCACGATCAAAGGAAACAAATGTGGGAAAAGGCGTCATAACCTTAGGGAAAGTGCATGGGTAAGATAAACACAAAGCTGCCACCATTTTCAAGAGTGTCATCACCATCACATATGCAGCCATCATTGCAAGAAAAATAAGTTAAGGGGGAGCTGTCCCCATTAGTATTGTCATCATACTGCAGGAAATGAAGAATGGTTACGAGTGGGACAGAAGAGATAGTGCCATCAACCTTGGCAAAGGCTCCATTCCCCGCTAGTGTATACTACCCTCCATTAGGAAAATGCAAGCCATCACCCATACCGGGAAAAGAAAAATTGTTGAGCATTGCAAGGGTCATCCCAAAGACCACTGTTTGCTTTGGGAAGGACATCTCCATTCAAAGGTCACCAAAACCAAGAACATCATCCATAGGTGGAATGTATAAGGATTTGTTGTTGTCTTGAAGATGTCATTACTATCAACCACCAAATTGACGCTCACAAGGATAATTCAGAAAGCCCAGAGAAGATTTCAGCAAATGTCCTGTTCAGGTTTCAGCAAATATTGTCTTAGCATGGCCAAGGAACCTCTTGCCTTCTATTGGTTCCATGGGCCATGCTTGGAGAGCTCTGAGAGGTTGGACTGAATGCCCTCCCAAGATTACCCAACAAAAACCTTTAGTCCTGACCACTATCCTGAAAGCATCATCAGGTCCTGTGCAGGCTCTCTTAGGATGATCAGTGATGAGGATAGTTTCATTTCAACTTTGCATTGCATTGATAATTCCTGTTACAGGTTGGATCGACTTGAGCTCCTTTGTCTATCTTCTCCCTAGATTTGTGTTTCCCTCGCCGCTTCCTTGCTACTAACATGTTTAGGGTTTACATATTTCTGGCTTCAACACTAAAGACAGTGATCTGTTGTTGTGCAGTCGTTTCAGTTTAGTGTAGTTTACTCTAGTTTAGCTTGTCTTGCTAGTGCTTTCTTGACTATTTTGTTTCATTGTAACAGTTTACTTTTGTGAGTCCCATTGGCATACTTTGGCCATCTGTGAACATTATTTATCTTATCTAATTAAGATAAAAATTAGATGATGTTGCCCAGTCTATAGCTTCTTGTTTGGTTTCTCCTTTGTAACAAAAGTTAATTTTACTTTATTTACCTCATGGGCTTGTATGTGTATCATTAACCTTATGCAATCTTGTGTAACTAGGATTTAAACAAAGTGTGTATGTCAGTATTCAATGCCCTGCTAGCTAAATTTTACAAGTCTGCCAATTGTTATAAACTATAAAGCCACTGAAGCAAGAGCAAAATAAAAATGAAAGGCCAGTTGAAGCTGCTCTTATGTCATGCAAACATCAATCCAAATTCCAAGCACACAATCCATTAAAACAAATTTGACAAATCCTAAGTTCAATTAGAAAAACCAAACTTCTTTTTGTTGCTAAGGTTAAAAAAATTTATGCCTTTGTTATACGTAAAGCCAACCAAACATCCAATTTATTATTTTTGCAGGATTTTTTAATTGCCTCAATATAGTTAACTCTCTTCCAAAAGACCACTTCGGTCGCTCCATCTCAACCTCTTAGTCCTAAGTTGGCCTTCTACACTAAGCATTTCAGGAGGATTAAGAATGGCATTATTACTGGTCCCAATTACGTCAAGCAACATTGGACACACAGCCTTAGGATTCCTCTTGGTCATATGCTCACATCAGTTGCAGGTGGAGACAGACCACCATATTCCTCGAGAGGATAGGGTATGTCGTCTTTGCTCTATATGGCAGGTAAAGACTGAAGAACATTTCATCTTCAGGTGTCCTGTTTATTATGAGATTCATGGGAGGTACTATTGCTTGTATAGAGACTCAGGTGGATCACTTACCACTTTTTTCAGCTATCTTGACCAAAGATGCTTGGCTCTTTACCTCAAGGAAGCTATGACTCTTCAGCATCAGTTATTACAAGGGAGACAGACTACTACTCAACTAATCACCTCATTATTTTACCCTATCTCTACACTCGAGAGTAAGAAGCGCTCATCGAAAGCTAAAACTATCGAAAATTTTAAAGACAGATCTTGCACCCTTGTCTACATACAAGAGTGGCTACTACAGCTTCAGTCCTTTCTTCTTGCTTGCGACAGGAAAAGACTGCAGTTCTTCAGTATCAGGTTTCGGCCACCCCTCACATACCGAGGAGTTGCAGACAGGCACAGCTTACTAGTTTTTTGTCCTCTTCTATTGGTTCTACAGCCATGGATTGCTAGAAAAGTCTTGAGGGGTCGAACTCTATGCCCTCCAAGATTATCCAACCAGGCCTTCTTGGTCCTGGCCATTCTCCTAGGGGCATCATTAGATCCTGTGTTGGCCCTTCTGAGATATTTGGTGATGACAACGACTGTGCTTTTGCTTTACATCCCACTATAGATTAATGTTGGCACTTGGATCCATTGGAGTTCCTTTCTATCTTTGTTGTATCTCAACTTCTAGATCTCTCTTAATCATTACTTTTAGCATGTTAAGGTTTATCCATTTTGGGTAACCCTTGAGGCTATAATTTTATGCCATACAGTTGTTCCACTTTAGAGTAGTTTACACTAGATTCTTTACTCTAGTTTAGCTTGATTTTGTATTACTTTGTGATTACTACAATGCATTGTAATTTGTAACAGCTCTTTTCAACGAGTCCCATTTACACTATATTCTTTACTCTAGTTTAGCTTCGTATTACTTTGTGACTACAACAATG
The DNA here is from genome assembly GCA_028583015.1 of Wollemia nobilis. NCBI lineage: Eukaryota > Viridiplantae > Streptophyta > Pinopsida > Araucariales > Araucariaceae > Wollemia > Wollemia nobilis. The sequence goes on along the minus strand of JAQPPZ010016995.1, from coordinate 2,451,860 downwards.
CATTATAATTTGTAACAGCTCTTTTCAATGAGTCCCATTGGCCTACTTTGGCCATATGTGGACATTAATAGAATTATCTTATATCTTCCTATCTTCTTATATTGCCATCTAGTTGTCAAGTACAAGGTTTTTCTAATGCATGTAACAATTGGGTTAAACATCATTGTAATGGAGTTTGACAAGATTACATAGGCTAGAATAATTGCCTTGAAGCATAAACTAATTCACATCATGCCACTTTGTGAAGCCACTTAGATTTTAAAGGTACAATGTTTTTTGCAAGATCATTTAAATAGATGATATAAGCTAAAGCAGTTATCATAAATTAGCCTAAAGAAATAACAAATTCATTCTAAAAGTTTCATCTTTTGGCTATAATTCACCTGTAGTGCTATGTCTCCAGTATGAGCAAAAGCTTTACACAAACCTGAAACTAAATATATACCTACTAATCAAAGTATGAGCTGTCAACGTCAATGAAAATTGCCTAAGTGATGGCTAAACGTATATGATACACACCTTAGAAGGATGAATATCTGCAGACAAGATGCCTGGCTTGTTAGTTTTATGAAGTGGGTGACTGGACAGCTGAGTATACCTCTCCAATGCCTCCACAGAAGCCAAAGTTGGTGAAACCTACATGGCATTTAACATAAACCAAAATGAAAGCATGCCATAAAAAATGTAAATTTAATAAGCAACACTACAAAGCTTGTTTACATGGACAATATCAGTGCTAAATAATGAAGTGACTGATTCCAAAATATCATGATATCAATAAACCTGGCGTTTTTTACGCTGGCTGGAGAGCATAGCATTGCAATCAGTAAGTTCTTTGATGATTTCAGGTGTGATGCCTTGCTTTTGTTTCTTAGCAGGTGGAGCAAGGTTCTCGTCTGCTTCAGCAGCTGCAACAGCAAAATGGAGTCAATATCCAATTCTGATTTGTACTTATATCACTTAGTTAAGTATACAAAAAGAAAAAAGGAATACTGTAAAACTGCATTTAAACTTTGTAAATCCTGATGGACCTCGTTTGCCATTGCTTATTGCTGTAACACCACTTGCAGGCACAGTTGATGGAGCCATGGGAATTTGCCTATCTGCTTGCAGTAGCAATGCCCTTGCTTCATCTCTTTCTTTCTTTAGCCTTGCAATGACACGGCAAGCTGCATCATGCTGAGGCCAAGAAAAAAAACGTTAAGAAACAACTAACAGAGACTATTAGCATGACTAACACAAGATTGAAATCATGCCCATTTGAATAGGACAAAGATCATAATGCTTTTTGCAATCTATGTCAACCTGACAAAGGGTAACAGCTTTCAAACAGAAGTGAGCTTCAAAATATTATTTTACAGACAAATAATGTGTTAAAGATAAGATAAGAGCAGCTTAGGTCATGGTTATAATTTGCTTCTTTGATAAATTCCAGATTTGGAAAGATTGACTCAATTAACTAGTTAAATAAAAATAAAAGTGTGACACTAAAGTTAAGATCAATATATTATGCTGATATCTGGGTTATGTTTAGCCAGATGGTTAATTTGACTAGAATTATAATTGTCTCCACCCTTGTAATTATCTCCACATTGTATGTTTGATTTTGTACACTTAGAAGAGTAAATTACAGAACCTTATTTTGCATGTTCAATTCATCTCAGCAGAAACCACAATCTTAGCCTGTACATCCAGTTCCTCTCAGAGCAAATCAGACATCCATGCATATGTACAGTTCACTAATGACCAATACAAGGGCAGTTTGCAAAAATCCAAAGTCCTCTTTATAAATCTATATGTAACTCACTAATGAAGAGTATTCAACATCACGTTTAGTATCTTCTCCATTTTGTATATCTG